>OY728155.1:1243165701-1244365701 GCA_963277665.1 Viscum album
GTATTTCCACATCACCAGTACTTCGATACTCCCCTACTTCCACATGTTTTTAAGAGGGAAGCATCACCATAGGAGTGGGTAGGGACCTAAGGCATGTCACCCAAGAGGGGATACTCTTTTTTCCCTTAGATGGACCAGCCACTAGAGCCAGATGTGGAGGAATAACCACGGCCTTAGGATGATCGGCGATACTCAGGTGGTGTCAGTCTTATTAAGATCTTTGGAAATATTCGTAGGAGGGGAGTAATATGAATCTCTCCTTACCGAAATGGGTTGTACTATAAAACCCATCCCAAACACTTTTTACGATATATCAAGAACCTTCTCCCCATGAGAGCAGGAACATGAGGTGTATCTATCTTGGTTGCTGAAGGGAAGAAAGTAGAAGGCATGCATGTTTCACCTCTCGTGATAAAAGGAATGTGTAGTGTTGTTTTTGGGGCAAGAATGGGATAAGAAACGATCAAGGGTTTCTACACCTACTAAACTGGTTCTTTCAGCATCCCCATAGGGTAAAAATCTACCCATAGTTGGGCATACTCCAGTGATTGAAAGGTGGGCCCTATCATGTTAGGAATGATAATATTCCTAGAAGAACCTTCATGCATCATCATAAGACACAATTGGTGGATAACCTCGAGATGGGATTCTCCCCTTAATCAAACAACCGGAAGCAACACAGTTTGGTGAAGGCATCCAAGCTGCCTGGAAAACCGGTATAGGAGATATGGATCACAAATAACTACTTGGTTTACACGAGCAGTGAGCATCCCATCACAAAGCGTGATGAGGTATGAACATTCCTCTAAGGAACAACCCCTATCACCTCTCAAAAATCCATGAGGGGTAGGATGCGATGTGAATGAGAAATTAGAGGTGTCATTCAATATCCCAATCACATCAGTAATAGTCAGAGTCCTAGGATGAATAATAGAAATGCTAAGAAGAGCAGGATGGAAGTTAGAATGGGGAACGCGTGTGGTATGTCGATATTCATAATAGGGGAAGTGTTCCTCCATCCACCCATACACGAATTTCAATGGTATGTGGAGACGATATAGAGGCCTACCTTCCTAAGTCTATCCCAACAATTCATAAAGCCGAACGAGGGTAGGAAGGGACAAATTAATGGGTCGACCCTCCGCCAGCATGGCCGCCATAATCAAGGTACATGTCCGAACCCTGGTGTATAAGTCACAGGATGGGAAGAGACATCCAATTAAAAACATGGGAAAGAAACCTACTAGTGTAAGCACCTGTGAAATGTCTGATCTAAGCACATATCCCCATTTAGTATGAATCCCTGCTTTGAGGGTGGCATAATATGACCCTGGGGTTTGGCAGGACTGACGGGTGGGATGGGTTCGAATACGGTGAGCCTTCGGCTTAGGTACATTCATTTGCAGGAATAACCCTATCGACACTTCGAATGGGAGAGGGAGAAAGCCTCGAGGGGATGATCCAATGATCCAACTACCATGAACATTAAGATCCTTATCATAAGAGACACATAATCGGTTTCATTCCATGTGGCAGCTGCCTGGAGAAACTCATCATACATTTCTCCAAGGATAGGAAGACCTCTAAGCTGGTAGATATCCCATAGATTGATCCCAACCTCTCTATATAGTAGGTGGAAGGTGTTGGTGCTCGAACACCAACAGCTCAGAAATTCCGAAAGAATTTCACCTGGGGAAAAGATTGCAAACTGAGACACCTAGGCTGCTTAGTGAAAGCCCACCGCCTCCAACTGGTCAGGGGACTCTAGACAGGTCTGATGCAACCAGAAGGCCCATGCCCACTCATTGGAGAAACATCCCCAGGACTGAAAATCCAACTTGTTCCTCTACCTGACACTAGGATTTTCTCAAGGGATGCTGATAATGGATGGTTATTCTCAGACATCTAGTCTCGGGACACCATTTCAGCACCCGCAATTTCCCTGAGTCCAAGACAAACCTCACAGTATGAAGACATTTTCCTAAATAGAAGTGGAAATGATTTCTCTAATTGGGGAAATGCTGGCATGATCACGATCTTGCGGTGACTCTAAGAAGACTAAAGGGGTGTCCGGGTTAGTAAATGGAAGATTCATGTCAGCAGGAAGACAAAATCCATAAAGTGGCAACTATATGGATAATGGGTAAGATAGAAGCTCTGGCGTCAAGAAGACCATCAGAAAGCTGTCATGGAGAATGATGTGGGTTTGAATATTATCATCACTATTCATCACTATGGTGGCCCTTGTCTTCATCAATTTATCAACAGCCTATGAATAAACCATTGTAGCCTACACATGAAGATCCAAAAGCCGATGAGAATTTATTCCAATAGAAAAATGTTGGATAAAGGCAATGGAATAAATGGCTAAAGGACTTAAAACATGTCCATAAAAGGATCCTCATACTGATCCTAAAAATAGTATGTGGAAAGAGCATTTTGCGTACAACATGACACACAAAAGCTACTTCACCTATGACTATGGTATGTGGAAGTTGTTCACCATGTAAAACCATGGTACACGAGAGACCATGAGGCGTAGACCCGTGAACCATTGGCTGGCGAATAGAACGGTACACATAAAGACAAAACCGCATACCTCGGCCTCGGTTAAGTTCACATTTAGAAGTTTTGGACTAAGATCTAAGTCCATATTAATGATTTTTGATGTTCGGTATACGAACAAGGCATCCGCGTAGTGTTCTTCCACATGGAATTTGGATTTTAATTTTTAAAATTCCAAAGCCCTATTTACGGAGACCAAAATGTGGTATCCAGACGGGGAAATGGTGAGGAAATAAGTTTGCAGAATATACATAATGGTTTGTGAATAGGGCATTCGCAAGGATCACAGTACGTGAGAGTGAAGGAGGTTAGGATAATTGGGAGTAATTTTTTCATGAGAAATGGTAAAAGAAATTTTTTTTGGACCAGGTTATACCAAATATGCTCAATATGGGGGTGAATTGTGTCTTTTATAAATTCTTCTTGAATCATGATGGTTGTCGTGTCTGTCCTTTTATCTTTATCAAGGTGTTTATGAAGTTAAAAATAAATAGTTAAAGGACACAAGGATGTATTGTGGTTTGGGGAACAGAAGGCCCCCAATCCACTCCACCAATGCTCTACTCCACGAGCTTAGTGATTTTCACTATTTGGTCCTCTTATCAACAGATCATCCACAACTGATTGCAGGTAGTTGACACCATTACTAGTTAAGGCTAAAATAAAGCCTTTTATTTCATAAATAGAACTGAATATATAGCTTAGTACAAGAAGCCTGTTACTCAAAATAAAAAGAGTACTGAAAATAATTTCCAGTTATTCTTTATAGTTGCAACAGCACACAACTGACATTCGATGGATCGTCGTCTTCAGAAAGAATGATCTTCAGGTAGAAGTAGTTTTGAGTCTATCCAATTCCAATAGATATAGAAATAAATTCAGAAACTCCAACAAAAATGGATTCATGATAGATCTTCGATGTAGAATAAGAATCTTTAACACTTTCCTATTTTTCAGAAAAACAGAGTCTGATAGATCTTGGTACCAGTAGATCTATATGACTCAAAAGTCTCTGTAAACTGTAGTAGTGAAAAACTTGAGAGATTGTTATTATGACCCTCTTTTCGACGATTCACCTCTTCTATGTAATAAAAAATATCATAGATATATAGAAAAAAATGAATGGTTTCCTTTAAAATTTAGATCCACAAATTTCACCTTTAGAATCATGATATTCAAATGTTTTAATAACAGAGCAGTCATAACTCCCCTGAATATTCAGCATGAAAAACTCCTCTTAAATCGATCATTTGAAACATAAATAAATGTATTTGAATCTTTCAAAGACATTCTTTAAAATCAGGATTTTTAATATGGCTTGAAATCAGCCTAGTAATCCGTATAAAGACTGTTTCTCGATAAAGTCATATTTTTAATCTCCGACACCAAACATAGGGTTGAACTGCATAGCATAAATTCTCTGAACATAAGGTTCACAATGTAAGGTTGATTATCCATACTTTTTTCTTCAACACTCAAATGAACAGTATATAATTCATAATTTTATCAGCTTCTAAACATAAGGTACAAGATCCATACTTTTTGATAAAATGTAAGGTTGTTTACAAAATTAAGGTTGATGAACCATACTTTTGGGAAAAAAACATAACATTCCATACTAACGTAGGGTTCTTCTTCAATACTTTTCTGATATTTTAAAATTAAGGTTCCTTCCAAACATAGGGTTCTTCTTCCATACCTTTTTGATAATGTATGGTTGATTAACCATAGTTTTTCGATAAATTAAACATAGATGTTTATCCATACACTACGCTCCTCAACGTAGAGTATGAATAGTGTTTTTAGAGCACGCTAACACACTAAATGATTTCCGAACATGTAGAGTATGAAAAATGTTTTCAGAACACGCTAAAAAGATTTCCAAACACTTTGTCAAATATTCCATGCAAATTAAACGCTTTAATATTATTACAAAATAAAGAATATAAAGAATATTAATTCTTTGAAATATACTCAAGGTAAAATAATTATAATAACAAAAAATGGTATTTGTGAATATCAAAATCATCATAAATAGATAGAGTATTGTTCTCAACAATCTATCCCTAATAATAATAAAGTATTGTTGAAAAAAAACTTTCTCAATAATCTCCCCCTTTTTGATGATCACAAAACCCACGAAATTAACCTACAAAATGAATTGCATATATTTTTAAAATTTAGCAAGTATAAAGACAATATTTAATTTTAACAAAATTATTTCAATAAGAAATAAAAATTTATCCAAGTTTTTATCCTTTATAAAGTAAAATAATATATCATCCTTTATAAATAAAGAAAATAAAATATTGTGTTTATCCAAAAATTTCTCCCCTTTGAAGAAATAAATAAAAATAAAATGTCTCTTCTCGCCTTGAGAAAAGATTCAAAAGATTAAAATAAAATTTTAAAAACATAAAATAAAATGTTGGGTTTATCCAAATTTATCCCCTTTTTGTGATATAAAAAAGAATGATAGAATAAGGAATATAACACTTTTTAATGTAGCACTGAACTTAAGTAGATTCTATAATAAACTATTTATCAATATTTGAAGCTGTTTTACTAGCATTATAACATAGAAAGTATATTAAAACAAATTAATAACACATAAACATGGGATGAAAATATATTTTATTGAAAATATAAGTATAATTATAGTAATGATAATTAAAATACAGGTTTGGCTCAACAAAGGTCTGAAAATGGTCTCATCTTCTCTGGATTACTTCCATGATTTATGCTAACTGATTCCTAAGCCTCGTCATTAATCCATCTCCAAACTGGACAATGTGATCTCTTACCTCTTGAGTCAAATGTATATCTTCGATCAAATTGACTCTAAAGAACTCATGAAGCCTTTATTCCTTTTCCACAAAAAGAGTTAACTTATCTCTGAACTTATACAACAATGTTCTTATTCCAGGTTCATCTGAAGTTAACTGCTCAACATGATGCTTTTTGTTGTCTAACAAGATAGAAAATGGAGCATTGTTGCACTGAAGGTCCTGCAATCTGTCATTCATATTTCTCATTACTGTTGTAATGGCCTGAAATATCCTTATCATATCAGGTGAAGTACCTAAGGTACCTTCTTGACTATTCATAAAAATTGTGAATTGTTTCTCTATTAAAATATTAAAATCTACTAAATCTAACTTCATTACCATATCAGATTTCAAATTTGAAACTTCAGCCAACATATCAACTTCTTGTTTTCAAACAGAACTGGCTTTAAATTTCTGAAATATTTGATTTTCCTTTTCCAATTCTCTTCTCAAAGCAGTATTTTATGATTTAACTCTAGTTAAATTTCTATACAGCTCCTCAACTTCTGCACTCACAAAATCAGAGGCACCTTGTTCTTGATTCTCAGTATGATCTTTCACTAGATTTAATAGAACTAAAGGCAGGGATTCAACATCTTATTTATCTTCATCCTCTCTCTGTACTGTATTCTCTACTGATTTTTCCTTCGAGTCCTTCCCTGACTCATCCATAAAAAATCCTCATTAATAATTTAAATGGGAATTTCAGAAAGGTTCTCCACTTGATTCATATTTATAGGTTCTTACTCCTCCTAAGCATCTTCTTCATTGATTTCCTCAAAGACTAGATCCCCTAATATATGTTCCTCTTGAGCTAATTCCGCTTGAACAATATTAGTAGTTTGTATAATTTTAATAGATTTAGGTCTATCCACTTCAACTTCTCTAGGATTTTCAATAGTTTGAGGCACATTTTTTTCCACTTGAGGAGTCATCTCAATCTGAGAAACTATTGGTTGTTCAAATTCCTATACTAAAAATTATCTAATAAATCTATAACTTAGTAGATATCTAGTTATAAGATCTAGACTTAGAATAGATTCCTTACCAGCTAGAATCTCTCTCTTCCTTGAAATTTTAAGTCCTCATTAATCTGTAGGTGCACCAACAACTTCAAATCTTATTATTCTTGATGTTCCACTTTCTCTAGATTCTACCATGCCTTCCTTAGATTTAGCAGGATGCTCCCCCTGAGTCGATTTTTGGTCTTCCTCAACTCCAATAGGCACAAGCTTTCCTTTCACTATACTTCAGAAGAATACAATCTTCTTTATAGTTCCATCATTGAAAACATTATGTTGATGATATCTTACTCTAGAATCAACCAATCTGATCATATCCTTCTTGAAGAGCAGTTTTGAAATGAATCTTCCAAAGGGATAACAATTAATTCGTGATTCTGGTTGAAAACAATAGTTGAGATATCTTACCATATATCTCGAAAAATTCAACTTGATTTCACTCATAAACAAAAAAATTATGAACATGTCAGGAAAAAAATCTTCTCCATCTCTAACATCCTAGGTGCAATCCCTGTTTGCACAAACTTAACAAGAATCTTCCGATCATGTTCCAGATCCTTCAATAACACTTTTCTTACATTCGTAGAACCAAAAAGAAATGACATAATTTCCTAGAACTTATGTACATTATCACCAATATTCTTTAAGTCAAAATTATAAACTCGCTCATGTGGGCAGTTCAATATCTTAGCGATTTCCACAATAGAGATAGAAAAATTTCGATCTTCGAATTGTGAAATTATCGTATCTTCTTCTACTCCCAGAATAAATTGAACAGATTTGAAGAAATAACACATTTCTACCACATATAGAAATTCTGTATTTCAGACATTTAAAGTTTTCTCAAGATTCTAAAATGCGAGGCCTTGCCTCAGCATCAGATCTGTTTGATACAACAATTCCAGGTCGATTACTTTTCCCTGTAGAATATTTATTTCTATTGTGCACTGAAACTTGGCATTGCTAGTTTCTCATTCCTTGATTCCCTTTGTCTTGTCCATTTATATCACAGATTTATGAAGGTTCTAAGAGCTAGGATTTCAAAGGTTCAGTTTTGGGTAGACAAGAGTGGCAAGATTTTTTAGTTTCGAAAGGTTTTGAAAGAAATGAACAGGTTTAGAATTCAAAATAGTTTCTGACATCCTTGATTCCTATGTCATTACATACATAGTAATTATTAAATTATTTAAATTTAAAAATGTATTTGGAAATAATTTAAAGCAGTACATATGGAATTTTAAATTATTCTAAAAAAAGTAATTAAATTTATTTTTAAAAAATTAATATAAGAATTAAAAAAATTAAATAAGAAAAATTAAAATTAAAATTTCATTTAAAAATAAATAAACCTAGCCCCAAATTAATAAAATCAAACCTTGCAGTGAGAAGTGGTTTAGTAAAAATATCAGCTAATTGAATTTCAGTACTTACAAATTCTAAAAATATATCCTTTTTAAGAATATGGTCTCTTAGAAAATGATGTATGATATCAATATTCTTAGTTCTAGAATGATTAATAGGGTTTTTTGAAATATTTATATCACTTGTATTATCACATAAAATAGGTATTTTATTAAAATTTAGTCCAAAGTCTATAATAGTGTTTTTCATCCACAAAACTTGTGCACAACAACTTCTTACAGATACATATTCTGCCTCAGCTGTTGATAGGGAAACTGAGTGTTGTTTCTTACTAGACCATGACACTAAATATTTTCCTAAAAAGTGACAAGTCCCTAAGGTGCTTTTTCTATCTAATATAAAGATTCCAAAGTCATCATCTGAATATAAAATTTAATTAAAATTAGATGCTTTTGGATAGAAAAGATATTGAAAAAAAGGTTCCTTTTAAATACTGAAAAATTATTTTTAACATCACTTAAGTGAGATTTTTTCGGATTATATTGAAATATTGCACAAAGACACACTGAGTACATTATATATATCCTAATAGCAGTAAGATATAATAATATTCCAATCATACCTCTATATAAATTGTTGTCAACTGATTTTCTAATTTCATTCAAATCAAGTTTTATATTAGTATACATAGGATTTGTATATATATTGCTGTTTTCATGTACATATTTATTTATTAAATTAGTAATGTGTTTTATTTGATTCAAACAATTTTAAAAATCTTTTTCATAGATTTAAAGTCCTAGAAAGAAATTTAATTCTCCCATCATACTCATTTCAAATTCATTTTTTCATTAAATTTGAAAACTCATGAAAAAGTTTTTTGTTTGTTGATCCAAATATTACATCATCAACATAAATTTGAACCAATAAAACATTATAGTTTACAGTTTACTTAAATAATGTTGGATATTCCATTCCAACAATAAAATAATTTTTCAAAAGAAAAGAACTTAATATTTCATACCAAGCTCTAGGTGCTTGTTTAAGGCCAGAAAGAGTTTGAGTAAGTTTAAAAATAAAATCTGGTTTTTGTGAATTTTCAAAACTAGGAGGTTTTCAACATAAACTTCCTCCAATAAACAACCATTTAAAAAGACAGAATTAACATCCATCTGAAATAATTTAATGTTTATATGAGATGCTTAGGATAAAAGTATCCTAATGGCTTCTAATAAAGCTACAGGTGAAAAGGCTCGTTATAATCTAGACATAATTTCTGATTATATCCTTTAGCTAATAGTCTAGTTTTATTTCTAGTTATTATTCCTTGATCATCTCGTTTATTTCTAAAGACCCATTTATTTCCTATAATTGGATAGTTCTGTGGTCTTTCAACTAATTTCCAAACTTCATTTCTTTAGAACTAGTTTAGTTCTTCTTGCATTGCTATCATACAACTTTCATCAACTACGGATTCTTCTAATGTCTTAGGTTCTAATTGGGATAGAAAATCTGAAAACACAACAAGATTTTCTATGTTACTTCTGGTTTTTATTCTTGTGTCTAGGTCTCCTATTATCGTTTCTAAAGGGTGAGTCTTTAGGGTTCTAGACTATATAGGCAGTACACTGTTAGGTTCTTCAAGGTCATGTTCTTTTGAACTGGACTGAATTTATTTTATTTCTTTTTCAAAGTCATCTTTTAAGTTTTCAAGTCTCATGTTCTCATTAGAGTCGAATTCATCAATTTGGTCTTTCTTTTTCTCAAAGGGATCAGATTCATCAAATTTCACATGAACCAATTCTTCAACAATCCTTGAATTTTTATTAAAAACTCTATAAGATTTGGAAGTAGCAGAATATCCTAATAAAATTCCTTCATTAGATTTTGGATCGAATTTACCAAGAGTGTCCTTGGTGTTTAAGGTGTAAACATTGCATCCAAAAACTTTAAAGTAATTTACTTTAGGTTTTCTATTATTCTAGAGTTCATAGGGTGTCTTCTTGAAAATTGGTCTAATTAAAACACTATTAATTATATAACAAGACGTTCTTACAGCTTCTTCTTAGAAATAGGTAGGAATATTGTATTCATTCAATATAGTCCTGACCATTTATTGAATAGTTATATTTCTTCTTTCAATAATTCCATTTTGTTGAAGTGTTCTCGGTACAGAGAAGGTGTGTTTAATACCCATATTTTAGCAGAAGGAATTGAATTCCAGATTCTCAAATTCTCCACCATGATCACTTCTTAATGAAATTATTTTAAAACATTTTTTATTTTGAACAGCTTTGAAAAAACATTCAAATATAGTAAAAATCTCATTTTTATATTTTAGAAAATAAATCCAATTAAATATAGAAAAGTCATCAACTAAAATATATACATACAATTTACAAGCCAAGATTTATATTCTTGAAGGTCCAAACAAATCCATATAGATAAGTTCTAGAGGTTTAGATGTAGCAATTTTGTTAATAGATTTTAAGGATGATTTGTGTTGCTTTCCTAGTTGACATGTATCACGAAATCTATCACTTTCAAATTTGAGACTAGAAAAATTAGAAACTAGTTGTTTCTTAGATAACTTATGTAATGAATACATATTGAAATGTCCAAGTCTTCTATGCTAGATCCATAATTCATTTATCTTAGCAGTTAAGCAGTTTACTTTTTGTTAACACAAGGAATTTAAGTTCAAGGTATAAACATTATCAGTTCTGGGTGCTCCAAATTTAAGCAATTTATCTTTAAAAACAGAACAACAATTGTTAGAGAAATCAACCCAATAACCATCATCAAAAAGTTGAGATATACTTATCAGGTTGTGTTTCAATCCTTGTACATAGAGTACTTTATTGATTGAGACAACTTCTGGATCTCTAATAGTTCTAATGTCAATACTTTTACCTTTGGCATTGTTACCAAATGTGACTAATCCACCAGCCTTTTAAGTTAGTGTTCTATAGTTTGATGAGTTTCCACTCATATACCTAGATCAGCCACTATCCATATACTATATAAAGTTTTTGCTCCTGTGACCTTCTTCCTACAAAAGAATTTAAACAAAGGTTTGTTTTGGTACCCATATTTTGTTTAGTCTAGTAGTGTTATCCAGAAAAGTCCTGGGAATCCAAACTTGCTTTATTTTTCTATAATCAATATAATCATATAATTTTCTTGAAACAATGGATTTATTAATCCCACTTATTTATAGTTTCCTTAAATAACAATTTTTAGATATGTGACCTTTTGTTCCAAAGTAGTTGCAAATTTTAACTTTTATACTTGGAAAAAAATAGTTCTTATACAGTTTGGGATTCTCACCTTTACTACCTATTCCATATCTTTCCTTTTTTAATCACTTTCTTTCCAAGAATTTCATTCAGTGTATTTTCTCCTTTTTCAAAAATAAGAGATGCACTTTTGTAGGTTTCTACTTCTTTTTGTAGTGTTTTTATTTTATTTTCATTATCTATACAGTTTTTATTTGATGAGTTATATTTTTCAATTAACTATTAATGTTGTTTTAGCAGAGTGTCTCTTTCTTCTAAAACAACAGTGCAAATATTTTTCAGTGATTTAGGTTTCTTAAATAATGAATCATATTTCTATTCCAGTATATTGTAGTAGACTGCAAGTTTATCATTTGAACAACTAGAACCAGAATATGAATCAGATGAGTAATAGGATTGTACCTCATCAGATTCTACCATAAAGCACATATTTTCTTTTAGATTTGATTCTTCCGTTTTAGGGTCATACTTTAATGATCTTATGGAGTCTTTAGAAACACTACAAGTATCTTTCATTGCTCTTTTGTCTTTCTGCTCATAATCATTGTTTTTGAAAAATTTCTTTTTCTTTTCTCCTTTTAATTTAGGATAGTTAGGTCTTATGTGACCCATATTTTTGCATTCATAACATATGACTTCCTTTGGTTATTTTTCATCCTTTTTAAAGGATTTTATGAATCCCTTCTTCTTTCTGTAGAATTTACTAAACTTTATTGATAGAGGAGATAGTTCCACATCTGAATTAGATGAATCAAAACTCTTTGATTTCACTTTGATTTAATTCCCCATATTTCAGCTCTTCTTTTGGGATGTTACTTTCAAAGAAGTATTTTCTCTCTTAATCAGGACTTTATAATCATTTCCTTCATCTTCCATCTCAGCTTAATACATCATCACGGTTCCAATTAATTCTATCATAGTAAGATCTTTGACTGGTGATGATTTCCTAATAGTTGCTAAAATTCCATTCCATATAGGTGGTAGTACTATCAGTAATTTCAGGGCTTGATCTACTTGTTTGATAGGATCTCCCAAGGAAGAGATATTGCTAACAATTTATGTAAGTCTTCCATTTATATGGGTGATTCTTTCTCCTTCAAATATTCTGAATGTGTCAAATTTCAATTTAGTTGTGGAATAACTCATTTTTCTGACATTGTCAATTCCTTCATAAGAAACTACAATTGTCTACCATATTTCATAAGCTGTCAGGAACTGAGATACTCTTTTGAATCCATCTGGTCCAAGACCATAGATGATAGCATTCATAGATTTCGAGTTTATGTTTTATTATGCTTCTGTATCAGCACTCCATGTTCTAGGTTTATCTAGAATCACATAGGGAGTTAGAATTTTTAAGTAGACTTTGTATCCAAGGTTCTTTAAGTTAATGATCATCCTTGATTTCCAGCATCCATAGTTTTCACCGTTGAAGTAGGGAGCTTGAAACATTGACATAACCTCTCGTGTATCATCCATTATGCTTTTAGTATAATTCTTTAAAACATTCAGCTTATTTTTTCTCGGACAAAATCTCCACCCTCTGATACCAATTTTTGGATTGGGTTATACCAAATATGCACAAGAGGGGGGGGGGGGGGTGAATTGTGTCTTTTATAAATTCTTCTCGAATAGTGATGATTCTTGTGTTTGTCCTTTTATCTTTATCAGGGTGTTTATGTAGTGGAAAATAAATAGTTAAAGGATGCAAGGATGTATAGTGGTTTGGGGAACAGAAGGCCCCTAGTCCACTCCACCAATGCTCTACTCCATGAGCTTGATGATTTTCACTATCTGGTCCTCTTATCAACAGACCATCCACAACTGAGTGTAGGAAGTTGGCACCTTTACAAGTCAAGGATAAAACATAGCCTCCTGGTTCATACATATAACTAAATACACAAATTATTACTCAAAATAAAAATAGCATTGAAAAAACTTTCCAGTTGTTCTTCAGAGCAGCAGCAGCACGCAACTGAAAGTCGATGGATCGTCATCTTTAGAAAGAATGATCTTCAGGTAGAAGTAGTTCTGAGTCAATCCAGTTGCAATTGATATAGAAAAAAAATTCAGAAACTCCAACAACAATGGATTCATGGTAGATCTTTGATGTAGAATAAGAATCTTTAACAATTTCCTCTTGTTCATAAAAATAGATTCTGATAGATCTTATTAGTAGCAAATCTATGCAACACGAATGTCTCTATAAACTGTAGCAGTGAAAAACTCAAGAGCTTGTTATTCTAATATTCTTTTCAATGATTTGACTATTCTGTGTAATACAAAATATCACAGATATATAGAATAAAAACGGATGATTTCCTTTCAAATTTAGATTCACAAATGTTTCCATTTGAATCACGATATTCAAATGTTTGAATAACAGAGCAGTCGTAACTCCCCTAAATATTCTACATGAAAAAATCCTCTTAAATTGATCCTTTGAAACATAAATAAATGGATTTGAATTAGTCAAATATGTGCTTTAAAATCGGGATTTTTAATCTGGCTTGAAATCAGCCTAATAATCCGTATAAAGGTCGTTGCTCGATAAAGTCGTATTTTAAATATCTAATTCCAAACATGGGGTTGAGCTGCATTGCATACATTCTATGAACATAAGGTTCAAAACATAAGGCTGATCATCCAAACTATTCTCTTTAACTCTCAAACATACGGTATATAATCAATACTTTTATCAGCTTCTAAATGTAAGGTACATGATCTATACTTTTTGATAAAACGTAAGGTTGTTTACAAAAGTAAGGTTGATGAACCATACTTTTGAGAAACAAACATAATGTTCTATACTAATGTAGGGTTATTCTTTAATACTTTTTGGATATCCCAAACGTAAGGTTCCTTCCAAACATAGGGTTCTTCTTTCATAACTTTTTGTTAACGTATGGTTGATTAACCATACGTTTCCAATATAGTAAACATAGATTTTTATCCTTACACTACGCTCTTCAACGTAGAGTATGAACAATGTTTCTAGAACATGATAATACACTAAAATGATTTCTAAACATGTAGAGTATGAACAATGTTTTCAGGACATGCTAAAATATTTCCAAACACTTTGTCAAATATTCCACATGGATTAAACACTTTAATATTATTCCAAAATAAAGAATATAAAGAATATTAATTACCTGAAATATACTCAAGGTAAATCATAAGAATAAAAAACAAGGGTATTTGTGAACATCAAAATCATCATAAAGAGATAGAGTATTGTTCTCAACAATATCCCCCTAATAATAATAATGTATTGTTGAAAACAAAACTTTCTCAACAAAAATGACACGAGCCTCTATATATAGGTGTGGTCCCCTCCTACCGGGTCTACCTGTTCTACCGAGAACCGTTTTCAGTTTAGGATCACTTCTAAATTGGAATAGTCCCATTTTCTTTCCAAATGGACACCATTTAGATAGGGGGAATTTGTAGGGTCTTGAAAGTACTTCAAAGTGGAGAAATTCCCCCCTGTAATTGATTTTCAGAAAGATGTAAGTGCTTCTACAAGTCTATCAAGGAAAAGACACTGAAATTGAGTTTCATTTCATTGAAGGAACTTGAAGGAATTCAAGTTTTCAAGGTTTTTTAAGTAGCCCACATACCATCAACAGGAAAGGTACATGGAGAAGATGGATCACGAACCGTCGGGTATGTGGTATGGTCCGCAAACCGCTGTCTCGTGAAGCGATGGCCAATGAGCAAGGCAAACTGCTAACTGTATCAACCAAAGGAGTTGTGTGCGGAAAACTATCCGCGTACTGTGTCGAGAACCCATCGGATCACGGATTAAGTGAACGGGAAGGGTTCCATGAACCATTATCGCGAACCAAAGCCTCTGCAAACCCTGGTTGACCGAGTCTTCTGTGGGTCGAAATATTGTTTTGATGGGACTCCACAAATAGTGCCATGTTCACAATAAATATGATGACTCTGATACTCTATAGAAGGACCATAGTAGAAGAAGAAAGGGGGACACACACAGAGAGGGAGAAAGATAAAGAGAGGATGGGTGACTAAAGCTTGATGGAGACTCAGAGGTTGCACTTCGGCTTCCATCTTATTTCATCAGTGAAGCACGAACCGTGAACCACTTACTCCACAGGTACAACCATCTATGAACTATAAAATGGGGGAATTGAATAATAAAAATAGAACCGGAAACCTAACTAGTAAATTTCCAACCAAAGACTTCTCATGGATGAATTTCCCATGAATGGTAATCTCCCTGACCCTCATTTAGTATGGTGCCCCGTGTGGCGTACCGCTACACGGACAAAACCTGATGCCGCATACCCAATCGGTACGTGGATGTAACCCAAAGCAGCATGGGGAGCCGCATACCACTTTGGTACATGGTTGTCCATACCCATGACCACATAACACACTACTATGTGGATGGACCTTCTACCCGCATACCACTATGGTATGCAAAGCCTTCCCCATCCCACATGAAAAAACCGTACGCGGAATAGGGTGTTTTGAGGTATTGTTCCTTCCGGTTCCAACCCCACTCCTCTATTACCATCCAGTCCTCCATGATCCCTTTACTAAATAGTCCACTGACACTAGGCCAAAGCCTCCTCCAAAGCCACTATAACTGTATGTTTAGACCATCAGGTGCATCAATGTGGCCTATTGAATCTACATACCCATGATAAGCAGAGTCTTGAAGGCCCTCTCAACAAAGGTGCGAGCTTCGAGAATGCCTGTAAGGCTACATTCCCATGGTAATCTGAAGTAAAACCTCGAGATGCCATCATGAACCTCCCTGTTCTTGGGATTAAGGGTGATCACTTTCTTTTCCATTCAATGAGGGATAGTGATTAGCTGAAGGGGTTTTGTAAGCTCCCCCCTTTGGTGAGGAAAAAATTTCTCTCCTTCCCAAAATGTGCTCTAGGGCCCTCCCACTGAGTTAAGTCCCCAATCTTCTAAAGCCAGAACACATGACCTTTAATGCCAGTTCACATGGAAAGGTTCATTGCTCGATGCCCTCACCCACCTTTGCCCCAACCTCTTCCGCTGTGGGCTCTCCCTCCCCCACCAATAGGTGAGGAGGGATGTGCATTGTTGAATCTTTCAAATCCTCTTGTTTCTCACATTGATCATGAATCACGTGGGCTTAGAGGTTTGTGAGGATCACAACCTTATCACACTTCCTGAACTATGATAACTCTGATTCCTAATCAAAATAGGATATGTAGGATGCTTTCCAGAAGTCCTGAGCTCAGATGGGTGCCCATCCATAAAGGGTCCACCTAACCATGCCCCCATCAAATGGGAAGCTTTCATGCATAATCCCAACACATTACGAACTACATGGGTTCTGATTCCTCTCCTGAGGATATGTAGGAAGCCTTCCTTGTAGGCATGATCCCAACATCAAGTAACCTTCTGTCCCGCTAGATGATGATAAAATCCGTAGTGCCTTATAAACCAGCTAAGTCAGTATCACCTATGTGGCATCAAACACATCCATGCTCATGAAGATCTTGCAAACTAAGGGTAGCCAGTGGACACACTCTTTGGGAATGAACCAAGGATTCATGAACATATGAACATGACTTAAATCTATAAGAGAGTCCTGGAACATGCAACAATCCTCCCCTAGAAGGGTGTGGTGAGCCTGACCTCCCATCCTCTCAAACAATGGATTCTTTAAGTGTCGTTGGCCAAATCTTCATTCAACGAGCACCTGCCTTTGGAACTTAGGTCTATGAATCATGGATACCAGGGCCGTTGGGAATTCTTGGATCCATGAATAAACCCATTAGAGACCATTTGAGGATGTTATATTCAAGAATAACATATTTCATGAGTGCTTGACCCCCACGTGATCACCCGTTGGGACCGACTGTTCCTGTAGGGTTAATTCAATCTTCTTTAAAGGATAATGCCACTGAACGGGTCGAGGCAAAGGAATGATAAATTTGACCGGAACCCATCCCTATAGAAAAAGGGATGGGTGATGATCCTCATCATTCCATCTTTTCACTTTCCATAAATTTACCACCTTGGAGGTGAAACACACGCAACACTGACTTGGCTTATGTAACATGCAAGATTGAGTTTCTATGAAACAAAACTTTAGTGTTGTAATTATTTAAATGATATATTTATAAAATATCCATTAAATATAGTAATATAAATTGTAATAAATAATTTTAAATGTTATTTATAAAGTTTTCACATAAATAAAACATATTTATACTAAAATGGTAAAGTTTCGGTAATGTTGTTATATGTTTAGAAATATTATTTTCTTAAAGGAACTACTTTTTATGTCCTTTTGTGAACAAAAAGAAAATTAATTTTAGACACTATTAGATATTTAATTTGGTAAAATAGAATTAATTTTTGAATTCAGAATATAAAAATTAGTATAGGTTGAATTTTTGGTATTTTTCTGAAAACTTTTAATTTTTGATGAATAGTGAAAACACTACATTATTGTTAAAAACCTGACTTTTTTTAATTTAAATAATTATTTTACATTAAATTTATTTTAAAGTTAAAATAGATAAATAATAAATATATTAACCCAATTTAGGTCATTGTATTCATTTTTATAATATAATTAGACATAAAAATTCATTAAACTTTTTTTAACGTCTTTTTACTCGTCTTCTAGACACATTTGTAGATTAGAATTAAACATAATTTTACCACTTATGTGAATTGAATTTTTAAAAATGGAAATACATTGTTGTAATCAGTTTAAAAAATTTGGTTCAATATGATCAAAATAATTTTTGGTAAATAGTAAATTTTGAGTTTTATTTACCACGGTTAAAGGTAAATAGGGTAATTATAGCTTAAAATAATATTATAATATTATAAAATTACATTAACACTTGTCCTAATTTCATTGGATAAGTGTTTTTAAACCAAATTCAATATTAGGTAAAAAATATGAACCATTTTAATTCACTTGTGTTAAATCAAGACATTTATTATATTTTATTTAAAGAAGAGTTAAAAGTGTTATTTTCAAATTTTAATAAATAAATGATTTTTAATATAGGGGTATACATAATATAAATTAGACTATATATATTAATTATAAAGATAATAAATTTATATACATAATTATAATTTATTTATAATTTTTATACATTAAATAATTAAATTTTATTATGACACAATGCTAATGCGGTAATTGATTTAATAAAAGAAGAATAAAATAAATGATATTAATAATATTAAAATAAATATAATTGTACTTAATTAATGACATCCAATAATTTTATAAATAACATATACCTTTTAGTGACATTTTTAAAGTATTGGTTTGATGTTTTCATGTTTTTTGATATTTTTAAAAAGGAGAATATTGAATAGTAACAAAATTAACCTAAATGATATTTTAAAATAAATACTATTTTATTAAATGATATAAAAGTAATAAAAAATAAGGTTTAACCAAATAAATTTTATAATCCTAAAAATTTCATAAATTATTCACTTTAGGTTCGTTTTTAATTTTATAGTAACTATATTAATCATGTAGTGTAAAAATACTAGAAGACATGGTAAGAGTTAAATTGTTTAACTAAGGATTAATTCTAAAAGATAGGACTAATTTTATGACATAAACACGTCTAAAAAATATTTTTTGAGATAATTTAGACCCATACTCATATTATCCTCTAACTAAATCACTTTTGTCTATTATAAACTGAAAATAAATTTATAATAAATTAATATTTCAATATTTTCCTAAAGTGCCCCTCAACCCCTTATAAAAGGGATCTTCTCCTTATCTTTAATTAACACATCCAAAGCCCTTTTTCTCATGAAAAACCTACCCATTTACTCTTATAACTTCCCTAAAATAATCCTAGAGGCCTTACTTTGGGAATAAATCAAACTTAAGAAGTTTTTTTGAAAATCCAAAGGAGATACTCAAAAAAGAGGTAATCGTTTTATCAGACTCTTTCAAAGTTATTTTCTTATTCTACTTAAAATTTCTAAGTTTTTTTTCCATAAAATAATAAATATAGTATATAATATATTCTTATATGTTTTTATGGTTATGGGAAAACCATATTCCTCCTTTTACCCATAAAAAAAAGAATATCACCATGCGTGCATACGTATGGATTACCGTCTCCATGCCGTGGTGAAAACTATTTTTCATGTACACTTTATTTCTATGGGTATAACGATGAATATAAAGGATTTAAATATAAAATATAACATGATATTTTTTATTTAAAATTCATATTCCATCCAATTCCATACCATTTAACCATTAAGAAATTGATACCATCACTCATGCGTATGTACGACTTACTGTCTCCACGATGCGGTGAGATTCATCTTCCACATTCACCATTCAAGAATGATTATAAAAATTATGAGTAAGTGTTAAATATATGAAAAAATAATTCTAATATAATAATATATATATTCATATACATATATTTCATTCACTTACTTCCATTCAATATGATAAGAAAATGGAAACATCGTTCATGCGTACGTATGACCTACCGTCTCCATGAACGATGTATTCCATTTCATATATATATATATTATATATATTTATATTCTGAATTTATATGATATATTAATCATATTATACATTTTTTAAGTAAGTAAATCAGGATATAATTAATACGATCAAGAATAACAAGTCAAAACATGTGCGAAAAAGAAAGTGATTATTACCCGAAATGTTGCTTTAACTTGGAAATTATTAATGAATGGGTAATATAAAGTCATAAATGAATCATATAGGATATAATAAAAATTATTATGATTTTTGTAGAAGTTAATAATTAGTTTAAAAACATTATATAGAGTTTCAGACACGTATGGAGAGTATCAGACCTAAGGTAAGGGAATTCCATCTCACTTTTAATTTTCAGAAGATATAATCCATGTTCACCACCTATTTCTTGTGTGTAGTTTATGTAATAACCCTATTATATTTCATATCATGAATAAATTTTATTCATGTTATTTAAATATTCATTTGAATATATCAGGATTATGATTTAAATGTTCAAAGTGGTATGGGACACTCTGAATTTTCAAAGAATTAATCCTTTCTCTATTTCAATATTCTTGATATTATTTTACATACATATTTATATAGATATAAAATGATTATAAAGAAAATTTTATATATAGATTTAATTTCATTCAAATGTTTTCAAAAATTAATATTTTAAAGGTTTTATGTAAGGGTTAATTTCATAATATCTTTATTATCCGAGATTGTTTATACGTAAGTATCAACTGAGAAATTTTTATCATTCATGTCCATGTTTCTTAAAATGTATTTCAAAATATTATAATATATTTTTTCTAGTCATTGTTACCCATATTTTAATTTTTATAAAACATTTTTAAATTAATCTTCCAATCATTTTCCAAATGAGAAACTTTATGACATTTTTGAAAAATTAAGAAAAGAATGTTTTTTAACTTATACGGTGTGAGTGGCTATTTTTTTTGTTATGATGCCCTAAAATGTTGAAGCTTCCCTTACAATATTAAAATGTTATTTTTAAAATAATTTTTTTCTTTTATAGTTGCATTGGCTTTTAACTGATTTCAAAGTAAAAAAGGGATATTTCTTTCCAAGAGTATTAATGATTTTGTAAGATTATTTTCATCTATGTAAACATCCATTGTTGATTTTTTTTCTTAATTGAGGTTGATTTATTATGATATAATCCTCCATATTGTATTGAAGAGTTTATGTTATGTTTGACTGTGGATGTTCTATTTTGATACCATTCATGATTTATGGTTAAAGTAATAACATTTCATATGCTAGTTTTAATATGAATGTTTATATTGGTTATGTTTCACCCTTTTACAATGAGGAATGCATTGGAATTAGTAAGTAATGGGTTAGAGACCAATTATGGAAATCCCAATTGGTTGGGGATATGTTAATGAAAGACCTATGGGTTGGGGGCCAGTTAATGAATTCCCCTCGATGCATCAATATTTCTCAAGAGACAAACTAATTTGGGTTTTTACCCATATGGTCTTGGCATGAGGCCTTAACGGTATATCCAACATTATGCATTCCCTCATTATGAGATTAGTTATTGATATTAATTTGATTATTCATCTAGTAGAATATCCATGTAAATGTTTAAATGGAGTTATTTGATTTATTCTTTCCATATTATGCTGAAGATTATGTTTATAAGGCTTGTGTTTAAGTTTTATACTTGCCTTAAAAGTTTATGATTATTTATGAAAGCTTATTCTATATTGTTTAACCCTACTAAGAATTTTAGCTCACCCATTTCTTATGTTTTATTTTTCCAGGATTCCAAGAAATTTATTATGATTGAACTACATGGACAGTCTAAGGGATATGAGAGTTTTCAAAGGGGATAATATGTTGTTTTTCATTTTATGATGTAATGTAAAACTTATGTTTTTATCTAGTATTTCCAAGGATACTATAATGATCAGTCCTTTGGGATTTGATCTCTTGTGATCATTCCAATATAATAAAATAATGCATTGGCTCTGGGTACTTGGGGTCGAGGCGTTACAACCTTAATGATATTTGAAATAAAATCAAAAGGGGGAGAATATTGAAACCAAAGGTGTGTATAGTGTTGTATTTATTTTCAATCACTAGATTTGATTTTAGAACCAAATATTTGTGTTGGATTTGTTATCTATCTCTAAAGGAGTACTCGAATTGAAGAATTGGTGATGTTGGATGTGCATAAAAGATTTGTAGAGTTAGTTCACATGGAAGCATATGGATGCACTTTATACTCTATCAAGGACTCATGAAAATGGTGTGAAATGAATAAGGTTGAATTCATAATGAATTTAAAATAATAAATCTTTGTTTGATTCTATAATTGGTAGGAGAAAACCATGATTCAAGGTAAAAAACCACACTGTGAATGGATGTAGAGTTTTAAAAATATAAAAAAATGTTGGGTATTTAATGAGATCATAAAAAAGGGGAAGAATAAAAATGGACAGACCACTTATAAAACCATTGGAGTAGAAAAAACATGAATTTTTGGATGATATAAATAGTTTCACCTGCATAGAGTTTCATGTTTGAGGAAGGAGTAGAGACAACATGGGTTGGTACTAGGATATGCAGAGAAGAGGAATCATGGGGAGGTGCTGTAGGTAAGTGGAAATAGTGTGTGGTGAAACACAATAAGGAAATTAATCCATGGATACTCTAGTTTGGTTTGTTAAGTGGCAGTTGAATGAATGATTTTTCAACATGAGACCAAAATAGATGTGTTCTGCACCACAACACAGGAGGCCACACCACAAATAATGATTAGTTTGATTCCAATCGCACTAAAGTTTTAAAGATGTTTGTTCCATGGATAAAGGCACATATTACAATAAAAAATATCATAGTATATTATTTTAAAGGATCAAACTATAAATATTATGGTCACACCATTATTTAAGTTGAATAATTTTAGTATTTTTGAAGACTGGGGACCTCCACATTATAAGATGGATATACATCATAATTGAATTAGATATCTAAAGAAATTAAAAAAGACCATCACATAATGTATCATTTAATAACATGAAGGATATACATTTTATAGATAAAAATTATTAGGTTACTAATATTACATGACTTTACACCATTGACATGTAGTCCATGTGATAATAGTCTCAAGGGATAAAATAATCTGAATAGTTGTGCCCTTATTTTAGGGAAGTTAAAAAAAAGAAATAAGGTATAGAATTGGGGATATGAGTGTTGAATCAGACCACACCATATTGAATAATACCATTATGGAAAAGTGATTAAGACCATAAAATAATAAGGTAAGTTATACTATGAAGAGGTGGATTCCATATTACCTAGTAGATTCAGTTAGAATTTAAATGATGATGTAATGGATCAATATTTAAGAGATTAACTAATATTTAATGGAAATTAATGACTAAAAAAACTCTATTTAATATCTTGTATTTTTGAAAAGAATCATTGGAGTGATACTAAACCGTAGATTAAATAGGTTGGATGGTGAAAATATATAAAGATTCTCATAGTAATTCTATATTGGAGACTGAGAAGTGAGTAAATAATACATCATAATTTTAGAAGAAGAAGAAAGTGAGATCCTAAACATATTTCAATATATGTGATTAAGATAATTGTAAGAAACTAAACTAATATATATTTTATTAATAGAAAATAAAATCATAAAGATAATTTTAGTTTTAGATTTATCTTTATCTATAAGGATAACGATATGCTACATATATTTTTAGAAGAAAAATATTAGACTCTCACATTGAGGTGTTGATCTCTTATAAAGAATATAAAATAGAGGGAAACAAAGTGGAGTTCAATGGATTATCTACCTAGATATGAAGATGCAATGTATTTCAGTAACCTACGATGAATGTAGATAGACCCTCAAGTTTATACACTATTAAAGAAGACCCATAATTCTATAAACTTTTCAACCTTGTCTTAATGTAGTGCACCAGTAGATAAGAAGTGGAAGTTCCCTTTGATAAAAAATGCACATTTTTGAATCTATTTGTAACACATACAGTGATTACTATTATATTTTGGTATACTAACATAATGTTGTGTGTATTCTCCTTTCATACTAGTGAACCAAGTAAAATCCATGTGTGTGTATGATTTACTTTCTAAATCTATTTTATATTCAGGGTGAGAAGCATAAGAGAATGATAGATTTAATGTGTTCCTTTATAAAGGGAACAAGATCCATATATCTAAGAGGACCATTAAAAATTATAATTTAATTCTATCAACACCCTGATCCACCCCCTCTTAGTGTTTTCTGGGTCAATTTGATCCAAATAGTGATACATATCTTCATTACATGAGTTGAAACTTATGACTTTTGAGGTCATGTGTGGTTATGGCATGACACTCATTTGGTATCATTATTTATTCATTCATCACATATCCTAAAAGATAAATTTCATATTTTTCACAATGACACAAAACTTCCAAAAAAGTTATGCTCTATAACATGTTGTGATGTAGGTTTCTCCTTAAAGTGTGGCTATTTTAACTTTTAAAAAACCATATTCTGTATATTGTTCACTATAATTTACTTTGTGGTTCAATATTTTTCTCCATGGTGAAAAGATAATATTCTCAAAAATCAAATTGAATTATAATATCCCTATAAATCATTGTGATGTTTATTTAATAGAGTAACTAATTTAGAATCAAAGGGATTAATCTCTAGTAATATCACATTTTTATAACTATTAATCCTCACATATCACCTCATTAACCTTATATCATAGTGAGGATTTGGGAATTTTTCAAATTCCTAGTGACCAACCATTATGTATCAACTTAAAAATATTTCACAGGCTCTAAATATCTTATATATCAATGTAAATATTTTTCCTTTTTTATATCTCTATATGTGTTGTATAAAGTATCTTACATATGAACTAAAATGTATATTACATATCACTATGCATCCATGCGTTTTCCAATTTTTAGCTCCAAATAAAATTAATTCTTACGTATTGATTTCTTTTAAATCACACATATCACTATAAGGTTTTTTTCTTGGCCAAATTTTAGTGGGGACTTAAAAAAATATCTTATATATTCCTCAAAAATATAGTAAGCATCATAGTGTGGATTTGAAATTTTCTAATTTATCAATCTGAGTACCCTTACATATTCCATGTGATAACACATACATATCAAGTCAAGGAACCCTTACATAAGGTTTTTTATTTTTCCTAACTTATCTAAAATCAGTAACTTTTAGAATTTCTTCCAAGGTTCTCAACTAAAATTTTAACACCTTAGATTTTCTCAAATCAACTCAAAAATATTATCAACACCTCAAAGACTTATAATGACATTTATTCATATTTTAAAAAAATATAATAAAACTTAAAAAATTCCATGGTTTCTTCAAATAATAATAAAATAATCATAGAAAAGGTTCCAAATCAAGTAAATAATTAATATAATATGATTATACATAAAGTTATAGGAAGTACAAAGAGATTCATGATTCAATGTAAGGGGATTCTCATCCCAATTTCTTAACTTTGAGACATCTTCTATAATCTTTATTATTTTATTTAATATGATGTATAAAATTTCCTATGAGTTTTTTATCATATTTTTTATTCAATTCTCAGAAATCAGAGTTCTATTTAATGATCTCTCTTTCATCGACCTTGAATCATAAACTAACAAGGTCATAATGAGTTTTATTTTAAACTTTTACATTAAATGTATTAAATTATTTCTCTCAACCCTCTTTCTAATATTTTATTAAAATTTTATTTTACATACTCTCATTGATATTTATCAATATTAAATTATTCAATTCCATTTTATTCTTAAAAGAGAATTTATTAACCCATTATTTTTAATTTATTATCTTCTTATGGGTTATCTTTAATGTTTATGATTATGGGTCAAAATTCAAGATCCTATGTGCTTTATTCATGTTATAATTATTTAAAATTATATATGATGATAGTTTTTCCCAATATATTTTCCTCAAATTCATTGGATTATGATTTATTCTTTGAATAAATTATGTTATAATTAATTGGAGAATTTATTCCACTATGGGTTATTGGAATTTTAAGAACCCATTTTCTTTTTCAGGTACAGATCCTTTTAATTTTTGGTTGAAACCCTTTTTTAGGTTCTATTTTTCCTTAAATCTAAAATATCACCTTAAGGTGATTATTTTTGTTTAGGAAGAAATTTTGTAGGGTATGAAGGTTTGATACAGGCCAAGTACACAATGAGTATTTGGAATACACAATGTGTAGCCAATACACGACGTGAATTGGTCTGGGCAGTCCAATTCATGGTGTTTAATGAAGCTTCCTTAGAGGAGAAAGTTTGAGAATTATATGGAGTGTAAAGCATTTACACGCCATGTAAATGTCAAGAAATGTTATAAAGGGGATGCCCCCTATTATTTTCCCCACCCATTATTTCCTTATTTATCTCTCATGAATAAGAGGTCCACCATTTGAGCTCCCTTGAATCCCAAACCTAGGTTTATTGATATCTCTTTCATGTGATGTCTGATCAAGATTCTGTTGGTCTCATTGGATTCATCCAAGTAATATCTTCAATTATTTGGCTCAGTTCATCGTATTTCTTCTTCTTGATGGCATTATTTAGATGTAGGTTCATATACCCTATTTTTAGGGTGTTGATCCATTCTTCCATTTTCTTCTAATTTAACCAAAACTAAGGGAAAATACTAGATGAAGAGAGTGCTACAAGAATAATGTATCTGGTATATGAATCATACCACAAAGTATCACTATTTTATAAACTATCATCGTTGTGTGCACACTAGTTTCACTAGGAATTTCTTACTAAATTCATATACCATGCTTATAATCATTAAACTCATGTTCTAGAGCCTTTTATTATTATGTACATCACATCGTTAGAGGTTACAAACTCAATTCCAACCACCCCAAGTAGGGTTTTACTTTATTCTACGCCTTGGTGACCCATACAGATCTATAAACGACACCTCTTGGACTTGACCTTGATAAGGTAAGTGTTATAAATTACTTAAATAATTATCAAATGGAAAGTATATTACAAATATCATGTGGACTAGAATCTTATATTAAATTGAATTGGTTGGCTGTTTTGATTTACCTTGTTATGATTAGTAAAAGGAAAGGGAATGGAATACACCCATTAAATGTTTATAAACTGAATTGGTAATTGGTTGAATGTCCTTGATTTATACTTGTCACCTAGTATTAAAGGAAAATGAATGAACCTATCTAATTATAAAATGGAAAGAGTATTACATGACCTAAATTAAATAATGATATATATATATATATAAGGTTACTATTTCATATAGGACTTTTTTTATCTTTATAGGAATGTTCAGAAGTGAGTTAGCCTTGGATTCCTGAGGGAATTACTTAAGAAATCATAGGATGCCATTCCGATTCAAGGAGCTAGTTTCAAAGGGAGATACCAACCTTGGAACATGGTCCTTATATATTAGAGGATTCCCAGTATGATTATGTATGATCCCCTCACTATTCTACAGATATTAGGATGCCTTGGATACACTCCTTGAATCCACCTTGATGTCTTTAGAAACGTTTCACCATGGAATCACCCCATTGGGACTAATCAGGATTAAACAAAGATTACCTTGGACAAAAATCTTAGACTCGATTATAATATTTTACAATGTAATTCCTTGGGTGATTCCCCATGGACTACACTCAGACCCCTTATTTCCAACTACATGTTATCACTAAGTTGTCTTGACCCCTGAGGTCAAGTATGAGTTTCTATTTTGAATTTTATTTACATTTTTGCTTAAATTCATACTGCTCAATTTATATTCTTATATTTTATTGTATAAATACATTTGGTGGTGTCCTACTGAGATTTTTATCACAACCTATATAGGCCACCAATGGTACTTGGGAAGATTATATGTATAATGATTGATGAGGGGAAGCATACTACTTTAGACACCTAATTTTCTAGCTTGCTTTAGGATGGAGATTGGTAGAAGATGAATAAGTGGGATTTCAAAATTCTTTAATTGTTTTGTCCTTTTGGTCCTTTTTATATCATTTATAGTACCTATACATGCTACTTTGTATCCATGTTTTCCTATTTTTAGAGACATGACATCCAATCATCATTTTTCATATTATACTATTCAACTTTTGAGTTGATTATGATTGATGGATGTCTTTTCTTGTAATCCACTAGTAGTTTTTCTTATTCCTTATATTTCAATTATTTGATTATCCATCTATTTATTATATCTATATCCACTATTCTCCACTAAAACATGAGGTAATATCCTCCACACATACACAACCTATTCCCTTGCTTCTAGTCATCAACCTCTGGTATATGGGGAGGCGTGCTTGAGGCCATGCGACCAATCGAGTTTAGTTACTCTAGAGTGAACCAGGTCTGAGATTTCATAAAGTGCTATTAGTGACTTTTTATTTAATTTTCATTGGTCTTATAGTTTGTGAAATTTATAAAGTATATTAATAACATGAAAGAACTTTGTTATAAGCTATACCCGATCTAACACATGTTCGGGGTAAATACCAAGTTTATTAGGGAATAGGAAAATATTGTTATGTATTTTTCCTATTACAATTGATATACTTTCACTGTTTGATGATGCACATGAGTTGTTACTTTTTATATGATTTATGGATATTTTACTTATCTTAGTATGGTAAGGAGAATTGTTACATGCATCATTATAGGTAATTAGAATTCACATGCCATGCATATTCCCTCCCATATTGTTACATTTCACTACTTTCATTGCCTATGTTTCCTGTGATTGTTGAGTGATCCGTGGTTGTTATATTTATGCCTATGATGCTAAAATATTTTACAGGGTAAGAGAATTGGTTATTTAAATTGTCAATATTAATCTAAATAGTGTTTTTATGTATAGGTTGATGGTTTAATATTAAATATCTAGTTCCTACCCATGTTAGATATGTACCTATAGTTATATTAGATGTGCTTTGACTGTAATTGAGTGAATACCAGTTTAAATACATGATGTGTATGGGACCTCGTGAATTGGAAGGGTTAATTTACAGAGTTGTACCATCATATTTTACCATTACATTCTGATACCTAATAGTACATGGACTAATTAAAATTAAAAGGGTGTTTCTTTTAGTTAAAAATTGTATGAGACTTTATTAATAGGTAATTAATATCCATTTAATATAACATTGATATACATATATAAGAAAATACAATCTTTAAATGTAAATATTGTCTTATAAAATGAAATTGTTACCATTAAATTAAGAGGCAAGGGGTAATTGACCCTTCAGATACTAGAACCCCTATAAATCAAATTTGAACACTTAACAATCCCCTATTATTCTAAGTGGGTAGTTGGGGTATCATTCCTTAGGAGGTGATCCATTTTTTCTTATGATTTGTTCTAATAGTTCAATATCTTCTTGAAATCCTATTCTGAGGTGTTTTCTTTGAATTTGCAGAGCTATTCTACCATGATGTCCTCTAGTAGTGTGATAGCAGGGTAGAAGCGACCACTCTCTAGAGATAGCAAACCTTGAGCCACCGGTC
This sequence comes from Viscum album, assembly GCA_963277665.1. Classification (NCBI taxonomy): domain Eukaryota; kingdom Viridiplantae; phylum Streptophyta; class Magnoliopsida; order Santalales; family Viscaceae; genus Viscum; species Viscum album. Next base: position 1,243,194,899 of record OY728155.1, read on the forward strand.
TTACTTCTAGGAGTGCCACTTAAGTAACAAACTACTATAATTAAGCTATGAATTAACACTCATCTTCAAGAGAGTTTCCTATGTTTGATATAGCCTATTCAGGGTGATCCATGACCTAAACCTACCATGGATGATCTAAATCATGAGTTCTAATAGAAAAATACTCCCATATTTTCAGGTTATATCGGTCCTCAGGCTGATGAGTCTTGGTTGGAGGATATTCTTTCTATCTTGAAGCATCTTGATATGACTCCAGAGAGGAGGTTCAATCATTCTACCTACATGCTACGTGATCCCATCAAGATTTGGTGGTATTTTATTACTCAGGCTTGTCTTCATCAGGGCATGGTATGGTCGGACTTCCAATCTTCCTTCTATGATTACTTTCCCCCTCATACACTGAGAGATGAGTGAAACAAAGAGTCCATACACATAGAGTACAATAATGTGTCCTTCATGGACTATTCAGAACATTTTAATGAGTTGTAATGATATTCACCACTTTTATCGAGTGATGAGATATCGCGATAAAGACATTTCTAGGACGAGATTAAGTATGCCATCTGCTCATAGGTGAATATATTTCACCTACATACCTTTTCAAAGATCGTTAATTAATCTCTTATTAGTGAGATATTCTAAGAGAAGCTGATAGTACGGATCATAGAGGTTCAGTGATAAGGAAGGATAGTATTTCTTTTGGTAGCAGAAAGCATAAACTTGAGGTTTCATGACAGAGTAGTGGTGTCCAGAGTACCTATGCTGGTATCTTTGTGGTATGCCATCATTGTGGATGGTAGGGACATATGAAGACTCAGTGTGATAGAGACACTCTTGAGTGTTGTGACTGCAGCCATATAGGACGTCTCCGGATATTCTTCCGAACCACTCCACTTATTTCTATTGGAAGAGGATTTTCATCTGCTCCACCTTCAAGGGTAGGATCAGTTATGCCATGTTAAGAAAGAATTTGGAGTAGCACTGGAAGGATAGGATGAGGAGGAGGTTGTGTCCATGGTTACCAAACTCTTTATTATCAGTGACAGTAGATTGAGCCTAATCAGGGTAGTCTAGCTATATCATAGATCCATGAATCATGCCAGTTGCATGCCTTATAGCTGATACCTAAGGACCAGAGTATATGACCATCTATAGTATGATTTAATACTCTATAATCCTCCACTATTGTTTCTAATTTATTTGGTATAGGTGATTAACTCTACTTTATCTATTTATTGAACATATAAAGTCTTTTACTAGAAATTTTGTACTTATGTTGTGTGATAACACTAGACACACTATTGGGAGTCTGGTTAAAGAAAGGGCTATTTCCTTAAGGTATGTAGTTGTCCCTTATTATGGGAGATCTTTATCCTCAAGATGAAGGGATTCAATGTAATGATAGAGATGGAGTGGTTGGTCCCCTATCATGTGCATGCAAACTACTATCACCATAAGGTATCATCTATATCACAAGTGGGTGGAAGTTATATTTATAAGGGTGAATGGAATGTCCGGGACAATAGAGTTGGACCAGAGCATCAAGCGCTAGGTAGAGTGACTACCTATGTTTTCGATATTTTTATAGAGGATTAGGAAATACATTTTATAGATTTTCCTTCTGTATTATATCATTTCAAGGACATCTTTCCTAATGATTTTATGGATTACCACCCAAGACTTGTTCAAGGAGCAGCTCCAGTATCTATTACTCTATAAATAATGACCCCTATTAGGCTATAAGAGATTAATAAATAGTTGTAATACCTAGAATATAACACTTTTATTTGACCCAAAACTTCTTCTGGGGGTTCACCTATGTTTTAACAAAGAAGGTAGATGGGACCCTTAGGCTATACATGGATTACCGATGGTTATAATAGATTATGGATAAGAATCAGCATCCATTACAAAAAATATATGATATATTTGACCATATATGAGGATCTAGGGTATTCTTGAATATCGACCTGAGATCAGGCTATCATCAGGTTCAATTCAGGCCTTCAGATATACAATTTATGTCTTTCCAAAGTCGGTACAGTTTATATGAGTACTTCATTATGACATTCGAGCTTATGAATGCACCTAACATTTTCATGGATTTGGTGAATAGGGTTTTTTAACCCTATTGAGATTCCCTTTCATGGTTTTCATGGATAAAATCTTTGTGTATTATCATACTCCTAGAAACCATGATAAACACCTTTAGATCATTTTTAATACACCAAGGGAGCATCAAATATATGCTAATATTTCTAAGTGACACTACTAGATAAAAAAAGTTCACTAATTGGGTCCTATTATCTTATAATTAGGATTATTAGTTAACCCAGAGAAGGTGAGTGCTGTGGTTTCCTAGGAGCATCCCAAGAACATGTTTTATATTCAAATTTTCTTGGTTTTGGCTGGATATTATAATAATTTTATACAAGAATTATCACACCTTTCTAAAATGCTTATTAGTATTACGATGAAGTTTGTAAAGTTTCTATGATATAAAGTGTGTGAGGAGTCCTTTAAAGAGATGAAAGGATGTATTTTCAACTGATTTTGACTTCTAAAGAGCCTGGAAAAGGCTATAAAGTGTTCTGTGATGCATTAGGAATCGAGTTGGGTGAAATTATGATGCAAGTGGATAGAGTTATTTTTTATAGTTCTCACAAGTTAAGACCCCATGAGTGTAAATATCCAATGCCTAACCTTGATATAGTTGTTTTTGTCCATACCTTACACTGCTAGAGACACTATCTGATGGGTGAGTGAGTTTTGGTGTATACCGAACACAAGAGACACAAATATATCTTTACACAGTTTGACTTGAACATCATAAAGTGATGATGTTTTGAATATCTTTAGTCCTTAAAATTTAAGCTTGCCTATATTCCTATAAAGGGCAATGTGGTTGCTGATGCGCGGATCCAAAAAACTTAGGAACATGCCATACAGGACGCCAATGATGAAGGGAAATTAATTACCCTCTTCTTTGAGATGCATATAGTGTTTCATGAGATTCATGATATGTATTATCTTAAAACCTTAGTAGTTATCTCTTTTATTTTAGATAGGTTAAAGAGAATGAATTTTTTATATCATGAAGGCTTGGTTCTCTGGGAGAGTATTTTAGTTGAGGACCCACCTTTGGATTGTTCTATGGATGAGGATAGAATTATAACTTTACATGGGTGTATATGGGTTCCAATAGATATAAGAGAGGAACTGATGTGAGAGTCCCACCTCATCCAGGAATCTCCAAGATGTATCATGGTATGAATCAACAATATTGGTGGACTGATATGGGATGTTAAATAAAAGGTTTTATCACTAGGTTTTCCACATGTCAATAGTTAAAGGTAGAGCACCATCAACCTTCTAGTTTTTTTACATTCATGACTAGTATCAATATTGAAATGGGAAGATGTTTCAATGGATTTTGTAGTTAGATTGCTAAGGTAGCCTTGAGGTAGTGACACAGTTTGGGTATTTGTGGATAGATAGATAAAAGTTTCCCACTTACTTCATATCCAGAAGAATTTATCTATTGATGAACCATGAATATTTTATTTCTGTAAGATCATACGGTTACACAAGGTCCCTCACACTATTCTTTTTGATAGGGATGCTTGTTTTAAATCAAGGTTTTGGTAGGGGTTTCAAAAGGATATGGGTAAACAAGAGTTTCTCAGAAAAACCTTTCACCTTCATACTTATGGACAATTGGAATAGACTATAGAGGTGTGGGAGGACATGATCTAGGCATAAATCCTTGATTTTGGTAGTTCTTGGGAGAATCATATCTATCTCATCAATTTTTCCTACAACAATAGCTTTCAAGAGACAGTTCAAATGGCTCCATATGAGGCCTTGTATGGTAGTACATTATGTTCATACCTGTTCTTATTATAGGTAGGAGAATAAGTGATACTAGGTCCTTGTATTGGGCAAGAGACTTTAGAGAAGGTTCAGCTAACTAGAAAGAAAATATCTACTGCTCAGTCTAGACAAAAATCTTATGCTGGTTTCCATTGAAAATCTATAGAGTTAGAGGTCATGGATTGTGTTTTATTATGGTTATCACATAGGTTTGGGAATAAATTGATATGGAGGAAAGGGAAGCTGTCACCTCATTATGTCGTGTTGTTTGAGATCTTGGATAAAGTTGGGTAGGTATCCTATCAGTTGATTTTTCTTCAGAGGTACCATGCCATGAACAACATCTTTCATGTTTCACTGCTTCACTACTTAACTGTTATCCTGCTGACCCATATCATAATTTTAATCCTGAGGATGTTGAGGTGGATTCTGATTATTCTTTTGAGGAGTATCCCATACACATCGTTTAATAGAGAATGAAGTCTCTTTGAGGCCAATCTCCTTCTTTAGTACATGTGCTATGGCAACAAAACCCAATATAGGATGAGACTTGGGAGTGGGAGGCTAATGTACGTTCCTAGTGGCTAAAGTTGTTCTTAGAAAACATCCTACCACCCTTGGAAGGGAAACCTAGGGATGAGTTCCTTTAAGGGGGAAGACTGTAAGAACCCAATTTTTCCTTTAGGTATGGATCCTTTTAATTTTTAGTTGAAGCCCTTGTCGAGGTTCTCTTTTAGATTGAAAACAAAATCGTACCTTAAGGTAGGGATTTTTGTTTAGGAAAAAATGTTTTAGGGGATTATGGATGGATTCAGGCCAAGTACCTGACATTTATTTGGAATACACAGTGTGTATCCAATATACAATGAGTATTGTCCTAGGTAGGCCAATTCACAGAATGTAATGAAGTTTACTCAAAAGGGAAAGACTAAGAATTACATGATGTGTAAATAATTTACACACTATATAAATTTTTTAAAGGGTTGGACCCCTATTATTATTCCTCACCCCCATTTCCTTCTTTCTCTCCTACATACAAGTGGTCCACCATTTGAGCTCCCTCGATGCCCTAACTTATTTTTCTTGATATCTCCTTCATTCAAAGCCTGATTGAGCTTCTATTGGTCTTTTTGAATTCCTCCAAATAATATCTTTAATACTTTGGCTAAATTATTCATTTTTATTGCTATCAACAATTCTATTTAGATGCAGGATCATATGTCCTATTTTTATGGTGTTGATCCGTTATTTCATTTTATTATGATCTAAGAAAAACTAAGTGATGATATTGGATAAGGAGAGTTATAAAGGCATACTTTAGGTGGTATATGGATGATCCCTCAAATTATATCCATTTTATTGACTTTCAGCATTCTGTTCAAGCCAGTTTCATCGAGCATTTCTTATTAAATTCTTATTTCATGCTTATGGTCATTGAGCTCATGTTATAGAACCCATTTTTATTACATTCATCACATAATTGGAGGTTATGAACTCAACACCAACCACCCCAAGAATGGTATTAGTTTATTCTATGACTTGGTGACCCATGCAGGTCTAGAGGAACCATTTGGTTGTGTTTTGACTTGAACTTGATAAGGTAAGTGTTATATAATAATTAAACAATTATTAAATTGAAAGTAAATTATAAATATCACTTGGAATATAATTTTATAATAATTTGAATTGGTTTCATGTACCAATTTAACTTATTATGATTAGTAAAAGAAAAAAAAACGAAACTACTAAATTATTATGATTATTTAAACTGATTGCATGTACTATCAAACATTTTCACTTGGATAAAAGGTAACAAATGAACCTAATAAACTATAACTGGAAAGTTTATTTATATATATATGCCTTTCAACTGGAAATTTTATTAAATGGAGTTTATATCATTTCCCTAAAACCCATTTTCAAGCTTAATAAAAGGGAATGGAATGAACCCATTAAATGTTTGTAAACTAAATTGGTATTTATTTGAATATCCTTGAGTTACCCTTTTCACCTAGTATGAAAGGCATGGGAATGAACCTATTTAATTATAAAATGGAATGAGTAATACATGACCTAAATTAAATAATTATATATGTATGAGGTGCCTATTTAATATGGACCTTTTTATCTTTATAGGGATGGTCATACTTGATCCATCCTTGGATTCCCAAGGGAATGCCTTGAGTACTCAGAGGATGCCATTCTAATTCAAGGAGATGCTTGAGAAGGGAGATACCCACCTTATAACATGGTCATTATCTATTATAGGATTCCTAAAATGACTCCATATGATATCATCACTATTTTGTGAATATTATAATTTCTTAGATACACTCCTTTGATCTATCTTGATGTCTTGGACATGTGATGCAATTGATTCAATACATTGGGACCAGTCATGCTTATCCTGTGATTAACTTGGACGAGGTCATTGGACTTGATTAGAGTATTTTACAATGGAATTCCTTGGTATATTCCCCCTGGATTACACTTAGACCCCTTGCTATCAGACTACTTATTAATAATGAATTGGATCGACCCCTGAGGTCAAGGATAACTTGGTTTCACATTGAATCCTCTTTTATTATTGTCATCATTATAGGATTCCTTGGTTACACATTGGATCATATTAAATTATATCTATAATATAAAATATGGTTGAAAAATATTATATAAACTAAATTTAAATGAATTAATTAAATGATCTCATGTTCAAAGACATCACCAGTCAATGCTGGAGCAGGTATGATGTATTATTTTGAATTTTCTTTACATTTATATATACTTACATGCTACTTATTTTATAATCATAGAATTGATTGTATAAAAACCATTGGTGATGGCCTACTAAGATTTATATCACACCCTATATGGGTCACCGATGGTATCTGGGAAGATTATATATATGTAGATGTTGATAAGGATATGATTCCTACTTTTGACACATGACTTTCTTGATTTCTTTAGGATGGAGTTGGGTAGTAGATAATTGATATAGAGCTCAGGATTCTCATATAGCTTGTCCTTTTTGATCCTTTTTGTATAACATGTATAATACTACTTCATACTACTTTATATCTATGTTTTCTGGATTTTTAGAGACATGAATTGCTATCATCATTTTGTATATTATACTATTCAGATTTTTGAGTTTACTATTATCGATGGATGTCTATTCTTATCTTCCACTTCCAATTTTTCTTATATGCTTCTACTGCTATTATCCATATGTTTATTTTATCTATATTTTATATTATCCAATATGTAATGAGGGCATAATCTCCCCACAGACACACCCTAGGCTCTCGCAACTAGTTTGAAGCCTCAGAAATATGAGGAGGCACACTTGAGGCCATGTGGCCAATCGTGTTCAGTTACTATAGAGTAAACTATGTTCGGGATGTCACATGAGTCAACTGATGAAGTTATTCCATTATAAGAGTGATTATAATGGTGACTATGAATATGATGTCCTAAGAATCCTTCATGAAAATTCTACTTCCTTTATTCTATCTTATGAGTTTTTATGGAACTATTTAATCAAAGAAGTTAATATCATGATTGAATAAGAGTGTATGATCTTATACAAGCTCAAAGTTTAATTTTTTAAATGGAAGATTTTTTTCATACATTTTTATGTATTTCTATAGCTTAATAGGTTTTATTTATTTTTTTACCCCTTAAAAAGATTTATATTCTCATCAAATATTTTAAAATTATTTTACAGGGTTTAATTATTTTTATAAATAATAATAAATCCAAAGTTCTAATTATATAAATTCTACTTTAATGAAGAAATTGTATCATTTTAAGAACTTGTTTTTTAGAAAAAATATACATTGAGTGGAATTCAAGGTCTTGTAATTTAATGAGTTTCTAAATACTATAAAACTCTATATCTAAATGTCTTAGTTTTTTAAATGATGAAATATTTCTATAAAACATGTAATTATGTGGGTGGTTATGTCCGATCTATTATATACCTAGTTTCCAAAATCATTATAATTATAATCCGATGAATAATATGTTTATATTATTACTTATGCCATGTAATGGAAAATATATATTTATAATACGACATGTGGGACTGTGGGTTTGAGATATTTAGTTATCATTAGATTTGGGTTTAGATTTTTTAGGGATTAAGATAGAGAAAACTTAGGAAAAAACCTTATGTTCTATAGAACTAGTAAAAATTTATTTTCTTTATTTAGTAAAAAAACACACACACACAGATATATATATATCAAAATTTATCTATGAAAAGGTATATTTAATTATGATGATGACATACTTGTTTTAATTTATTTTCCAATGAGGATCAAAGGAAGGATTTGTTAAAGTAAAAAAAATACCAGTGTAAATGTAATAGAAAATGAGGGGATAACCCAAATATTTAAATAATGTTATGGGTATAGAGAACATCATAAATATTTTGGTTTATATGACTTACATCATGGTCAAATACCAAAATCATGTTCAATGTATAGTATCACTACCTCATGGATCATCTAAAGTAAACCAATTCATGATGCAATGGCCATCATTATTCAATAGGTCTATGGATCCATTTGTTATTAAATAATGTATGCATTATTTAGAAATAATATTTGTTGTATTAGATTGTTTAGTAATGAAAAAAATTATGTTGGTGGTCTATCACTTATAAAGATATGTATAATGGGTATTATTTATCAATAAGAAGGATGGATCAATGAGGATTTTCATTAACTATATAGATCTCATTAAAATTACATTAAACATGAAAATTTGAATCATAAAGGGAAACCATCATGCCAAACCCAAATAATTTCTCAATCATCATTACTTAAGAAGATCAAGGAATCATAATAAGAAGTCCCTCAAATATAAAATAACATAAAACTTGAAACAATGTAAAATTTCCCAATTTTAAAATTGAACAAGATAGTGTATTGATGGTTGGTACAATACTATGTGTACGATTAATTATATAATTATCAAATGATTTAATGGATGAAGCTAAAAACTCAACATTCTCTATAGACCCTAAAATAAAAAATATTTATTGAGATCTATGACAACATTTATAGGGGATAACATGAATAAGGAGACTATTTAATATATATTATTGTATTTAGTATTATAGACATTCAATATTGATTGAAAATTACTAGAAAGGGTAATGTAACTATTATCTAATCCTATATAGAAGCAAGATAACAAAACTATGATTTTTTTTATCGATTTTAATTACCCAGAAACCATAAACCCAGATCCAATGTCTTACTTTTTTACATTTATATAAGATATAAGGAATCACATCCCAAAGGACTAATAGTTTAGTAGTCTTGGTAAACTAGATACATACATGATTCCCATATTAAATTTTAATACAAAAAATACAACATATTTTTTCAAATAATAACATTATTAACTCTAGAAAATCATTCCATATCAATCATAGTAATCTTTATGGATTCCTGGGAAAGGAAACAAAATAAGGGTGAGCTCAAATGCTCAGTAAGGGTTAAGTACAACAGAAGCTATCATTATTCAATCAAGAATAATCAATATGGAAATATAAATAACTGAAAACAAATTCTATTTAATCAATAATATGAGAATGAAATTCACATTGAGATAATATCATTGTGAAAATATCAGGGATAATATGATAGAAAATAATCAATATGGTAAGGTATATAACTGAAAATACATTCCATTTAATCAATAAACTGATAATGAAATGCATCTAGATATAATATCAATGTGAAACTATCATGGATAATAAGATAAGGTATAATCAATACGACAAGGTAAATAAAATAAAACACATTCCATTTAATCAATAAACTAAAAATGAAATACATCCAGAGATAATATCATGGAAAAATTCTCATAGATAATAAGATAAAGCATAATAAATATGACAAAGTAAATAACTGAAAACACATGCTATTTAATTAATAAACTAAGAATAAAATAAATCCAGAGATAATATAATTGTGAAAATATCATGGGACCAAATTAATAATTAATTAAATACTTAATTATTTGATGTTATGATTTTAGGCATCATGATACCTCTACTATCAAGATCTTTCACAATATGGTTTAAAACAATAGGTAAAAACCCATTTAATGCTATAATACTGATTCTCCTCATGAGAATACTGATTCATTGAGGGGATATATAATTATATCCCCACATGTAAATTCATGTCAAAATATTTCCTCATATATCAAGTAATCTATTTAATACATGAATAGTGCTTTATCATAAAAAAGCTGTATTGAGTAAAGAATACAAATTTATCAATATTTCCCCAAATAAGAAAATAAAATTTAATTTAAAACTATGTATTTAAAAATTCTATATGGTTTAATTAATAAACATATCCATGATAAATAATATGTATATTTAGGGGAAATTTAATGTCCAATTATCATCAAAAAGTTAATATTTCAAGGAAAAGTTAATGACTAAAAAATTGAATCAAGAAAGTGAATATCAGTACTTTTTTTGGTAAAAATGATCATAAACCATCCATAGAGTGAATTTAGATGGAATAAATACAAAATATCCCCAGTTTATCATAATTATAATAAGGGTTTTTTATGATGAATCAAAATTCCTTGAAAATATCCTTTAAACATTCTTGAGGAAAATAACCCTTATAATTTGAAAATTTCCTTTCAAAACTAAAATTTCACAAATTTTTTTGAAAATATTTTTTTTGAAAATAATATTTGAAAAATATAAAACAATATTTAAAACATTTGAGGGGTAATGAAGGATATAAATTCATTTCATATTGTACATGTTAAAATAAAGATTTCTTTTACTTTTTTGGTAAAAAATTGGAATTATTTTGAAAAAATCATGGATATTCCTTTAAAAACATTTTTTAAAAAGTAAAAATATATCAAAATGTATTCAATAAATAGTTTTAAAAAGTTTAAATTTTTTTTGAATATTTTCTAGAAAATAGGATTTTGGTAGAAAAAAGATTTCTGTCTGAAATGAAGTCAGATTTTCTTAAAAATATTTTTCACAATTATTTTAAGTACTAAATATTGAAAAAATGGTACTATTATATGAAACTATTATGAATAAATTTATTAGAATAAAATTAAATGTGATTATTATAAAATTATCAAATAATTTCCTTTAACTGAAATTCAAGAATAAACATCCTCAATTAGAATGAGATTGTGAAATAAACCCTTACAATGATCATAACATTGAAGTGAGAATTAAAAAATGAATTGATTAAGTTTATCAAATTTAAATACACATAAAAAAGTAAAAACAAAACTATATATATTAAAAATTAATTACCCACATAATATTAGAATATCAAAGACAATGAAGGAGTAATATAACCCAATGAAACAAAATTGAATTATTAAATTCTTTACCAATTGGTAACTTTTAGGTCAAAACCCCTTGAGATGAAATATTTAAAATTGACACTTAAAATAATATGAGTTATTAATTAATAATGATATTAAATGTCAAAGGGTCAGTATATACACCATATAAAAGAAATTAGGTTCATAACATTACAATATACCTTAATGAAGAGAAATTGAGAGAAAGTCTCTTACCTCACGCTTCCTTTTGGTTGAAAATCATTTAAAATCATGTATTGTGGTTTTAAAATTTTTATTAAATTATAAAATAACCATATTAACATTTTTAATATCATATATATTCCTTATATAATATCTTATCACCCTTCATTAACAACCTTTCATTATTGTCATTGTTTCAGGTGTTAATTGCCTTGTTTTCTCATTCATTATTTTTATTGAAATTTATGATTCTTGTGCATATTATATCTTTTTATCATATATATACTAATAATAATGAAATAATTATCATATTTTTAGATCAATTTTTCTTTTAAAACCAATTACAAAATATGGTTATGAAAAATGAACTATGTTACAATCTTGTAGAGTGTAAGTTGTACGTACGCATGAGTAACGTATTCATCTTCCAATGATCAATATAGAAATAATTTAAGTAATATTTTAACTTTATATAATTATAATAATATCATATATATCATACTATTTATTTAAATATACTTATATATATCATCCATGTGGTGTGGTGATGAAAAAAGCATCACATCGCTTTGTAAAGGTAGTAGTCCACACATATATGAAAATGTTATATTTTTTTTGTGTAAGAAATAAAATTATATATCATATTTTAAGAATGATAAATATTTAATTAATACAATAACTATCAAATTTATACTAAATATATTTATTAAATCTATCCTTATCACCTTCCATGTAAAGCGTTAGTGAAAGACGAATCACATCGCTTCACAAGGCGATGGTCCTCCGTATAGACGACCGAGGTTATCATATCTCATATGGAATGGAAAGTAAAAAAAATTAATATATAATACAATGAATTAATAGGTATTATTATTTTTTAAATATCATATTTATACTTTATATCCATCATAATACTCAACCGTGATAGGTGGTAATGGAAAAAATGAATGTCGCTGGTTTGCGAGGCGGTAGTCCTCCATGCACATGAATGATGATTTCGTAACCCATTTGATGATATTGGAGATGGTTGTAGGTTTTGAAATTAAAATAAAAACATCTCAGTAAAATTAAGATATTAAATTTATTATATAATAATAGTTTAATATGAATTGAAGGACGTGGATAAAGAAATAAAATAAAAATGCTTGTTGAAGAATATTATATCTTCTTCATGTAACTTTCTTAGGTTTTCATCAAAATCCTACCTAAGTTGGATCTATACCAAAACTAAGTATTCTAACATGAGAGTAGGGAAGTTGGGATGTTATTTTTGTAGGTATTTAATGATTAAAAAGTGTTTTAATGCATGGATAGGAGAGGATAGGGGAGGTATTTTATAAGTGATATGAGTGGCACACTTGTAATTTTTTAAAATAAAAAGGAAAACCCTCATTTTTCACATTCTAAAAAGGATACAAAATGGTGTATTATAGGGAATTATAAATTATAAGTTCTAAATATTTCTATGTAATAGACGTTTTACAAATTTTTAGTTCATTTTAACCCTTATCTTTTTAGTTTAGCCCATTGTAAATCCATTTTTAACTTAACCATGGTAAATAATTTTTACTATTTTCATGATTCATTTTTTCCAAGAATTAAGATAAAATTATTAGATAATATAAATTTTTATTATTACAAATATTTAATCTATTTTTAAAAATTATATTCAAATAAGTGAAAAAATGTAATTTAAAATTAATCCCATAGATGCGATGAGAAATTGGATTTTTGAAGAGAAAATGTTCAAAAGTTTACAAAGTTTTTATATAAACATTCAATGTGAAAATAAATAAAATAACCTAAATTAGATTAATTGATATATATTTGAAATAATATTACTTTAAAAAAATTAAAATATAATTTAACTTTCTAAATAATTTAAATGAAAAGGTAGTTTTCAATTAAAATTCTATATTTTTCACTATTCATCAAAAAATGAAACATTTCAGAAAATACTAAAACTTTACCCTAATTTTTTATATACTAATTTAAAAAATTAAGTTAATTTTATTAAATAAATTTTATAAATGTGGTAAAAATTAATTTTAATTTATGTACGCAAAGCATGACTCAACCGTCTTTTTGAAAAAATACAGTTTTCAGAAATCATTTCTTTTTTATTTTAAATGATTATTATTTTATTTATAATCAATAGATAACCATAATTTTCATTATTTAGATGATAATATTTATACTCTTCAATTTAACAGTTATTTTATAATGGTATACTATATTACATTTCATTTAGGCGCAAGGTTGATTGTTCCACAAGCTATCAAAGATATTTTATTTAATGAAATATATTTTTTGGGTTGTTTAAGATCAGTGTTGTGTGTCACATATGATATTGAATAAAATTTTATTCTTTTATAATTTTTTGGAATTACATTCTCTTCACCTTAAATATATTATTTCCTCACAATTTAAACTTGATCTCATAAATAAATGGTTTGATATTTGAAAATATCATTGTTGAAATTTCCACATTGTAAAAGGGTTAATAAAACTTCCTCTTGGTAATAGAGAATGGTAAATAAAAAGTTCATATAAAATGACACATAAACAGGTTTCCATGTAGGATATCATAAGTGAAAAGTGATGAAATGGACATAAAATAAAAATATATATAATTATAGAGACTGATATAAGTCATTGATCGAAGAGAAAGTGAATGATCAATGGAAAATTAAAAACCTCAAAAACATAAATCTATGATGAGTTAAAAATCCATTTAATTCATTAGATATGAAGTTAATAGGATAATATTTTTTATCAATAACATTTTCATAATTTTGAATAAATCTTTTACTATATAAGAATGTAAGTAATTATACTTAAACAATAAATTTCTATTTCCTAAGCATAATTTCATCCTTTTGTTGTTCTTTGAGGAATTTCCAATTCCTCACTTTCTCTAAGAAATGAATATCCAAAAATTATTTTTTTATTCATGGAGAACTAAAATTTAATTTTAATAGATTATAAGGTTCCTAAAAAAGGGAAAAGTATTTTCATCCATCTCTAAATATATTTTGAAAACCAATTTTGTTAGCACAAGTTATACAATAATACATTAATCTATAAACTTCAACAGTAAAACCACTGGTTCATTATTAATATTTATTCATCAAATAACTTAAGTGAGAACAATGACATATTAAGAAGAACATCACGTAGGCCTATGGTAGGCACAACCCCCTTTTAGACCTTCGGTTGTGGGTTCAAGCCACATGGCCTTCAACGAATGCAATAAGATGTCCTTTTTCAAAAATTATATTAATATAATTCCTATAAAGTTACCAAATTATGATGATACATAATTCATACAAAATCAAATATAATATAAACCCTAAATGTTACGAATGACCTTAATCTTGTGTCCAAAAAAAAAATAAATTCATTCTTCATTAAATAAAATTTCATATTTTAAACCAATAGGTTGTATTCTCATAAATGTTTTTAAAAAATATCCATAATCATGTTATATTCCTACTGCAAATTTTTTTTCGAAAGGGTCATTTAATACTTGGAACTTATGATCAAACTTAAAATAATAAACCCCTGATGGTATCCCTAACTCTTAAGTTAATGAAGACATATATCCTTCTAAAATTTAACACAATCCAGAGATGTTTCAATATTCTTATCACTAAAATACCACTGGTAAAAACAATTCTACAATTTAATTCTTTAATCCCAATAAATAAATACATCTTCTATTTTTTTCCATATAATTCCTTCCTTAGTCTGGGATTTAACATTTATAAGAGGTAATTGACTCAGATAATTCCTAGGTTACCCATATTTAAGAGAATGAACTATAAATGGATCCCTAGGACAAGATTTAGTTCCTTCCATTTCACTATTCCTTTTTTCTTGGTTATTATTTTCTTATATCATTACTTTACACATATAAATCATTTTACCATTCCATTGAGGCACTTTTTAGGGTGTCTCCTTCCATATTTCTGAGATGAATGAAATCGAGCCTTCTTTTATCCATGGTCTGCACCACTTGAGCTCTTAAGTAACTCTATAATTCTATTATTTAGTGAGTCCATGAGTTTGTTAAGGTAAAGGTTGTTAATAGTATTTTAGGATAAATTATTATATATAATCGTAATATCTTTCACTCATATCATCATCCAATTTGGTATCTCATAATTTCCATTTTTCATTGATGTTCAATGTTAACATGATTCCTTTGGGTTCTATCCATTGACTAAAACCAAAAAGCATAGTGTGAGTAACAATAGTCATAGTGGTAAAACCATATAATAATTTATAGAATGTTCAAATAATGACACCATTTTTTATAATCTAAGTCACCTTAGGTTCAACCTAGGTTATTCATTGTCATAATCTATTCAAATACTTTATAATGGTTTGTAAAAAAATGAGAATTTTCCTAAGCATATCCCTCAAGAGTGTCAAACCAGGTGCATAGTAAAGCTCATTTTCATATACCAGGTGGCAATCAGTTCAAGTGAAATGAACTCATTTTGGTGATATTACCACTAGGTATAACTTTTTTAGAACCACTTCCACTTTTAGTATCCATACAGGGATGGATTTTCAATAAAAACCATATAATATCCACCTTAACAAAATGTTAGGATGTTATTCTATACTTATCCTCAAATTTTAACATAGGGTTATGTTCCCTAATCTATTTTTTTCTTAAATCTAGTTCCAAAGGTTTATAATAAACTTCCACTGATACCATCTATAGTGACCCCAACCCGAGGAACCCAGAGCCATTTTCTTACTTTATTACATTGGCATAATATACAAGGAATCACATTATAAAAGACCAAATAGTTTATTAGTCTTGGTAAAATAGATACATATATGATTCCTATATTATATTTGAATAAAAAAATTACAACATAATTTTTTTTGAGAATAACATTATTCCCTCTAGTATATCCTTTCATATTAATCATAGTTGACATCATGTATTTATT
The DNA here is from genome assembly GCA_963277665.1 of Viscum album. NCBI lineage: Eukaryota > Viridiplantae > Streptophyta > Magnoliopsida > Santalales > Viscaceae > Viscum > Viscum album. The sequence continues at coordinate 1,243,211,302 of OY728155.1, forward strand.
TGAAAGGAAAAAAATAAGAGTGATTCCAAATGCTCATTAAGAGTTAACTATAGTGGAATCCATCATGAATCAATCAAGAATAATCAATATAGTAAGGTAAATAATTGAAAACACATGTCATTTAATCAATAAAATGAGAATTAAATGAATCCAGAGATAATATCATTGTTGTTGGTCAGAGTGAGTATTTAAAGAGGGGGGGGGGGTGAATTGAATACCCAATAATTTTTTTGTTTAAAATGGATTAATTTGAAATACACCAATTAATTTAAAATGGACTAGTTAATCAATATAGTAGATCGATATAAGTTATAATCTTTCAAAAGGTTTCTTAAAGAATGATTAGTTCCCAGGTAAGTAATATAAAATATCACATAGTCCTTTGAAATCAATTTACTTAATTAAAATATTATAAAAACACTAATAAAGATGAACTGTCAAAATATTAGTTTTTATTTGGTTAAAACAATTTTAGTTTTAAAAGTGGAAATAAAGTAAAAAACACACAATAGAAAATTGAAACAAGATGTTGAGTCTAATGTTGAGACTTAGTCTTATCCACTTGGTGATCACCTACCACCAAGAAACTTATATAAAATAATCAATTTGATCCAAAACCTAGATCGGGTTTTATAATATTCCACAAACTATCCAGGCCACACATGAACTCTTCCATAGTTATACATGAAAGTAAAAACAAATAGGCCACACAACGACCTCTACCATAGTTTTCTTGGGAAAACAAATAAAAGGTGTTTGATAAGATATCATGTATCTTACAGTTCAGTACATGAGACATTGTGTATATGAAAAAATAGAGTATGCACACACACTACTCGATATATAAGAATAAATAAATAGAACAGAACAATCTAAAAGAGTAGAGATATAAATGATCGATATGTTTTAGTGTATCTTTTGAATCTTTTAATATTTATTGAAATTAAACTCGATTTTTTCTCCTTTTAAATATTCTGAAGAACAAAGTATCACAGATTTGTATGTTCTTGACTAGAGGAAACCAATAGATGTGTATGAGCTTTAGCTTCCTCAGTCACGTGTTTTCTAATATGTAACATTTTATCTCTTTAGATCTATGTGAGTGTGTCTAGTAATCATGAGTTCTATGATTTCTATTAGTATGATTCAAACATCTCTAATTTATGAGGGGTTATGCTTTATTTATTAATCAGTAGCAGTAGGAAGAATATCCACATGCATCTGGATATCCTACTTCCTCATACAATATGTCTAACACTCTCTTCAATGTGTTATGTCGATCATTTAAAATAAAATCATTAAAACAGAAATCAATATTAACTTCAATAATATATCCATTAGAAATAATTAAAAATAAATAAAGTTAATAAAATAATGGTCGTGCCTTAGTATGGAGGGGAATTGATTTTATAGTGACACAACACTATTGGTGTCTTGCACTAGAGGTATCTCAGCTGACGATGAGTCATCCTTATGGCAGTGAATCCTCTGACAATAGGTCAGGATGGCAGTGTCTCACACTTTTCCAAATTTATATTTTATTCACATGACTCCTGATGGTATCTCATACATTACTAATTTTTCACTCTGGTGATATTTTTTCTAATGATGTCTCATACTTAGCTAATTTTCCATGCTAACAGTGTGTCATTTTCGATGGTGTCTCAGACTTAGTGGCATGACAGCTCAGCGGTGAGTCTCTCTTGATGGTGACTCAACCTTAGTGGTGTGAGTCTCAACGGTGTCTCTTCTTTAGCAGAGACTGGTGGTGAATTATACTTAGCCAACCCCATCACCTATCTCAGATTATGAAATACTTACAAAAAACATGAAATTCACTAATATCATTATAACAATGAATTTTTGATCATTAAAAAAGGAGGTCAATAATCTCTCCATTTTCGATGATCATAAATCATGGAATCAAAGGTATCACAAATATTAAACATGACATCAAAGGTAAGATAAAAAATAAAAATCATGGTATAACATTCACTGTATATGTATATGGTATCAAAGATAACTAAAAAAATAAAAGAAAGATAATTATCAAGTATCAAAAAAGCATAAAAACAAAGATTACCAAGGGTAACATAAGAAAATCATAGTAATAAATTCCATAGGTTTCTCATAATTTTTGGGATTATCAAAAAGTTAGAACATAATGAGTATGAAAAACATAACTAATAAGAAGAATAAATATGATAGTAGAATAAGATGCATTAAGGGTAGTCATATAAGTGTTTATAAAAAAGTTATTACAAAAAAAAGTCCCATAAAAAAAATATTCTAATGACATGAACATCCTCAAGTCTTTGGTGAAGGATCCATAGGTTATTTTAATTTGGACTTGGATTTCTCTAGATCAGAGGCAGAAGAATCAGAAGGTTCTATAGAGAAAGTAGATGGAACATGAGTGGGTAGTCTAGCTATGTCCTGAGGATGATCTTCTATAACAACAATCATCCATTGTTGTCTCAAATATTATGCATGAGGCATAGGGAAAGGTTGTAACCTAGCAGGTAAAGGTGATAGAGGATCTATATTCACTCATGGCATGAAATATATTTGTGGAGATATAGGAATAGATTATTGAGAAACAACTACAGTGTCATGTACATGAAAAAATGGATTTATTAGATTTATAAAATCCATTATAACCTAACCACCTCTTTCAATGGAACTAAAGAAATCACCCTTCTCCTCCATAAACTTCTTGATCACAGGGGTCATCTCTTGAAATTGGTGAACTTTCTCTTAAAAATCCTTAGTAATAGGGGAATCATTAAATTTTTAGCTAAGAACTTTAAAATTTCATCCATGACATGATTTTTGTAGATCCTTGATAAATAATACTTTATGTATTTTGTGATAGTATCCCTATCATCTTTTATGTCATGGGAGTAATAGGTTATCAACTTAAGTATATGGTCACTGTTATGTCTTATTCGGCTCAAAGTTTATTAAGGATTATCCGTGACACTCCTAGAAGCACTAGTTGAGGCAACACATAACTCTTCTCTGAAAACATATCTAATTTGATCAATATTAACCACTATAGGAGGAGGATCACTTGATATAGAGTCCACTAAATTAATATTTTTAATTCTTTCAATAATATAATTCATGGTTTCCACAAAAGTAGATTTCATTCCTTCCATAATATCCTTCAAATACTCAAAATCACTATTGATCCTCTTATTTTTAATTTTTATCTCTGGGATGTGATGCATAATTTTAGGTTGTATGTATTGAATAACCATATCAAAGAGATATCAAGCATCATTCTAAAAAATATTGGTTAGAATAGTATCTTGATTCATCAAAAACTTAACAAAATTAGAAAGAAAATTTTTACCAAAAGCATCTAAGTCACTCATTGTGACTATATCAACGTGAATAGTATGAGAAGTTTGAGATACATGTTCAAGTTTAGGTTAAAAAACTAAGGAAAATTTTTCTAAAAACCCATGAAAATCAAATTGAGCTATCGTAGACCTCTTAGGATCTTCTTCATTCTGAACCTCATGTCCCCCATACTTTAGTGGAAACCTTACTTCTCTTGAATATTTTTCCCAGTCTTCAAACATGGGATCAACCCATCAGTCTAATAAATCAACAAAAATAGGTGAAATGGTAGGAGGTATCACAAAAGGTTCTTGTACAAGGGTATTAGTGATATTAATAGCTGTATCAACACTTTGGTTAATAGAATACTATTTAATAACCATAACTTCTTTCATCTGGATATCATATTTCTAAATACTTGAGCTATGTACATTAACTTTCTATCCAACGATAGGTTCAAATTCTACACAAATGTCAACTGGATTCTCATCAGTAGCCAAAAAACCAAATTGTACATCACTTCCTAACTTAAAAGAAGGAATATGTTTCTTACTTTTCTCATCCACATATTGTCCCATAGTAGCAATAACACCCATTTTCTCAGCCATAGTAAAATAAAACATCGTCTGATCACCAACTAAACTCACTTCAGTTCCTTCAGTAGCATTATCATTTTAAAGTAATTCCAAATATGGGGATTTATCCCCTTCAACAACTGCATCATTTTCTTTAATCTCTGGAAACATATCTACATCTATTCTTAAAATCCTTCCAACTAAATCACCAGGGTCGGAATCATCATCATAAGCTTCACTATCATGACCATTTTTATCATTTCCATCACCATTTCCACTTTCATTTCCATTTATATTATCATATTATTGTTCATCATCCTCATAATAATCTTCTTCAATTGATTTATAACTTTTGTATTACTCTTCTCTAGAGACCTTAGTCTCATCTTCATCACTTCTCACTATGTTTTCTCTTTCTGGAAGTCTCTTAGGTGGACTAGGAGCTCCATATATAATTGGAGAAGACTTGGGACATAAATTTGGATCACTCCCTTTATCAAAAGTGGGTTATTTTTCTTCTTCATATTTTTAAACAATTTATTATTCCTCATATAAATAAACAAAAACCTCATTAGGCTTTAAACCTATGTTAATGATATCTTTTGGTCTTGTTGGATGAGCAACCAGATTAAAATCAGCATACTACTTATCATTATCTTCAACCCATTTTCTTTTCCAAGGGTTCAAGCTAATCTTTATCCTCAAAAATATTTCTTTTGAAATACAAAAACCACTACAGATTGTAATTGTTTCTTAATCCTCAGTAACTAGACCCTTGGCCTTTAACATTACATAAATTTTCTTTGGATATATCAAATATTTAGATCTCAAAGTTGGTTTTATCATCTCAGACATATGCACCATAAGATACATACATAGATTGGTCCCATGACCACATTTCATAAGATAAAGAAAATCCACATCTTGGTATCTCAAGGTGGAAAATCTCTTTTCTTGGGGCATATCATGTGTTGTATGAACTTAAATAACAACCTAAATTCCCCATCCAACTCTAAGGAAAAAGGTATTCTAGTTAAATCATTACCAGTGAGTTCTCCAAGAGAATATTCATATATAAAAAGTAACTATCCTCAGGAACAAATCCTTGATAATCATCATAAATTACTTCATGGGTTACTCCTAATAATCTTTCCCGTGTCTTGATATCTATTATTCCTCTCATCCGATACTCTTATTTATTATTAAATCTAAACTCAACATGTTGGTAGAATAGATGTACCAACCTAGGATATAAGGGTATCTCATTTGAGGAAACAAAATCTAGAAATCATTGGTTCTGTAGAACATTCAATAAAAGAGACTTACTAGAAAAAACCATTTTTATTCAACTTTCCTTTCAGCTATTACAACTATGTTTGCAGGCTTTAGATCTAAAGGTTTAACTAGAGCAGGTTCACTCAACTAACTCTTATTTTTCTTAGCTAGTCTCTACCATTTTTGTGAAGTATTATAATGATTCTTTATTCTTTTCATGCATATCGGTTTGGAAAGCTCAATCGAGGGTAAAGAGAAAGGTTTGGAATGCGAATTTGGGAGAAGTGAGGTCGCTCAGGGCTCAAGAGTATCATGTTGGGCTCATGGTGTGTTGGAAAAAGACATAGATTCATTTTTTTTATCATTTTGGATTTTGTTATATTGAATAATTGAAATTTAAATAATAATAAAAAATTTAAATTAAATTTAATATCAAGAAAAAATATGTATTGTGTCATTAAAATAGTATAAACTGGAAGAAAATAAGCTGGGAAGTTTAGATGAAAAAAACATTAGAAGAAAAAATTTGTAAAGTAATGAAGAACACCAATGGTGTGATAGTTTAATGGTGTGTCAACCAAAATAACAATACAACAAAACAAAATGGTGTATCACCCAACGGTGTTCCACCCAACTTAGTGTCAACCAAGGGTGTGTCACCCAACAGTGTTCCACCCAAAAATTCTTCTCCCGAAATTAAACTTAACAAAAATAAATCATTCCTAATTCATGTTTGATATAGGTCATTCTCTCACAATTCAAAGGATTTTTAAAAATATCAGCTAACTGATGTTCTATGCCAATAAACTCAAGAGCAATATCACCTTTTTGAAAATGTTCTCTAAAAAAGTGTCATCTTGTATCAATTTTCTTTCTCATTGAATGTGAAACTGTATTCTTAGAAATTTTAATAGAACTTGTGTTATTATAATTTATGGAGACATGTTATATAGGTTTTTTTATATCTAACTTGAATTCAGTAAAATGATCATCAGAATAACTATCTAAATCAAATTCTAGTCCTTTAGGGTAAAAAAAATCCTAAATTGGTTTTATACTCGAGGTATTTGAAAATTATTTTAACAACATTTAAGTTTGACTATTTGGGATTATATTTAAAGCAATCACACACACACACAAAAAATATTATCTGATCGGATAACATTCAAGTAGAGAAGAAAAAAAATCATAACTCTACAACATATTTGATCCACTAGTTTCCCAACTTCATCAAGATCTAACTTACAAGTGCTACTCATTGAAGTATCACTACTCTTAGTGTTATCCAAGTTAAAAAAATTTAGATGGTATTTTTTATATTTAATTTGATTTAAAATAGTTATTTATTTATTTTGAAATTTTTTAAATCCAATAAAGAATTTATGTTCACCCATTAAACTCATTTCAAATTCATTTTTCATCATTTTGGAAAAATCAGTATAGATATAATTTCTTGAAGATCCAAAAATAAAATCATCACTATAGATTTTTATTACTAACTCATCATTTGAAATTATTTTTATGAAAAGGGTTGGGTCAGCTATACCCTTTTAAAATCCTTTTGAAAAATAAAAATTGTTGATCCTATCATACTAAGCTATAGAAGCCTATTTTAAACCATATAAAGCTTTAGTTAATTTGAAAACTTAATTTGAAAAATGGGTATTTTGAAAACTAGGGGGTTGTTCTAAAAAAACATCCTCAACTATAAAAAAATCCAAAAATTCACTCTTAACATCCATTTGATAAATCTTGAAATCTTGATGAGCTACAAAGTAAGTAGAATTCTTATGGACTCAAGTCTCACTATAGGTGAAAAGGTTTCTTCATAGTATATCCCTTCATCTTGACTATAACCTTGTGTAACAATTATAGCCTTGTTTCTAAAAATAGTTCCAAACTCATTAAATTTGTTCCCAAACACCCATTTAGTTCTAATAGTCAAGGTGTCCTTGGGTCTATCTATAAGTTCCCATAATTTTTTATTTCAAACTGATTCAATTATTCTTTCATGTTTATTACTTAGAATTCATCATTAATAGTTTCATTCTTGTACTTAGGTTCATGTTGAGAAAATAATACTTTATATTCGACCAAATTTCTTAGAGAATCTATAGTTTGTATACCTATATATAGATATTCTACAACATCATCCAAAGGGTGGAACTTACGAGTTCTAATAGGTTTGGAGAAATATGGACCAATTACTTATGGTTTTATTAGTTCAGGTTTAAGAAGTTCTAGAGATTCTTTAGAATTGGAGGATTCATCTAACTTTTTGATAATAAAATATGAAGGTTTATAATTTAATTTCAAATAATACAAATCATAATTAAGATTTTATAAGGATGTATTAGGATTATACGGATCAGTCTCATTGAATTTGACATAAATAGATTCTTTCACTGTTTTGGTCTTCTTATTGAAAACTCTGTAGGATTTTCTAGTGATTTAATAACCAAGGAAAATTAATTCATCACTTTTAGAGGAAAATTTGTCCAAATTATACTTAGTGTTAAGAATAAAAACTTTGAAACTAAAAACTCTAAAGTAATTAACCTTATGTTTCTTATTTTTAATGAGTTCATAAGTGTTATTCTTAAGGATATGCCTGATTAAGACTCTATTGATAATATAATAGGCTGTATTGATAGCTTCTACCTAATATAGTTTGGGATATCTCTTATAATGTTCTATTTTTTCTTTCTATAACTTCATTCTACCGAGGGGTCCTAGGATGAAAGATGTTATGGGTATACACATTTTTTGAGAAAAAATAATCAAAATATTGATTCTCAAACACACGACTATGGTCAATTCTTAAGGTCATAATTCAAAGTCCACTTAAGATTTCTACATACTTGGCATACTTGGTGAAATAGGTACATGATTCACTTTTATGAGATAGAAATAATATCCAATTATACCTAGATAAATCATACACTAAAACATAAAAATTGTGCTTCCCATTAATACTATAAACTCTTGAAGGTTCAAAAAAATCCATGAGAACCAACTCAAGAGGTTGAGAAGTTGACACTTATTTCTTTGGTTTAAAAGAAACATTTTCCTATTACCCTTCTCAATAGGGGTTACAGAGTTTATTAGTTATAAAATCAAGCTTAGGTAGATCCCTAACCAACCCTTTGATAAAAAGATTCTGAAGTGAGTAAATGTTTCAATGGACTATTCTCCTATTCCATAGTAAAAATTCTTTGTGGAAGGCAATTAAGCGTGAATTTTTTTAAGAAACTAAATACTTTAAACCAACATAATAAACATTATCATTTATCAAGGTAGTAAAAGATAAAACATTCTTAGAATAAAAATAATTACAAGAATCATTTTCAAAATTGACATAAAATCCATCATAACATAAATGAGAAATACTAAGTAGGTTATATTTTAATGATATTTAAGCATGAATAATATCCTATCATATGTCTTGAACAAACAATTCCCATGTACCATAGACTTCTAAAACAGTCTTTAAGTATCTTTCCTACAATACAAAATTTAAATAAAAAATGACTTTGTTACCCATATCTGTTTGAGTTAAGAGATGTTAATAATAAAATATTTGGGAACCTAGAATCGCTTAATGGGTTTCCTCTAATTAGATTGTAAACATTTTGAAATAAAAAATTTATTTGGCCCTCTAGATAAATAATTCATAGAATAACTTTCCGGTTTGGACTCAGGAACAAAAGTATTTTTTTATTATCCTCTATCCAGGATGATAACCAATTATAGTAACATATTTTATTGCAACTTGATTACCCAAAATCTATGTGAGATTTTATCTAAAATGTGTGAATATTTATAAATATTTCTTAATTTTCTCATTATAAATACTGAGTTCAATATTCTCATTGATCAGTTGATAATTTTTCTATTTTTCTATAGATAGTTCATATTTTCTATTAGTAGTCAAATCATGATATCTTTTGAGACTTTTATAATTATAATTTAATTCATTACATGTATCCTATAATATATTTCAATATTAAAATAATTATTCTTTAAACATTTCCTCATAACTAAATTTATTTTTAAAATCATCAAAATCATGCAAAAATGACACAACATGTATAATAGGTTAAGCAGATATAGAAGAAACCTTATAAATATTGGTCATCAAGCACATGTTTTCTCTATCATGTTTCTCCGCATATGATGAATAAAAATCACTAGAGATATCTTCAGAAGCACTCTAAGTTTCTTTCATATCATTTTTGTATCTTCTATCATTTCCGTCATACTTCTTTTTTTACTTCATCATTGGATAGTATGATTTTATATGTCCTTTCCTTTTAAATTTATAGCAGACAACTTCTTTTAAATCATCATCCCTCTTCTAGTCTTTCTTCCAGATTCATTTGGTATCATATTTCCATTTTTAGTTTGGATTCTTGAAATTTTTTTTCTATAGAACTTCTTAAATAATCTATCTATTTGAGCCATATACTCATTACTATCTGGTGAAGATTAACTATCACTAGAACTAACAACTTGTATTTATTCCTTTTCCTTTAACTTCTGTTTAGATGTAGTAGTCTTGAAGGCTACTGATCTTCTCTTGGGATCTTCATCTTATTCACAGTTTAAATTTAGATATTCTTTATAAATCACTAGATTACCAATTAATTCCTTCTCTAGAATCTTGATTATATTAAAAGACACTCTGATTGAGATATATGTGCCTCTCCATCTTTCATGTAGACATATCTACAATATCATAATATTGTCCTTAGTAGATACTGGTTTTCTAAGAGAGCTCATGGTATTCACAATTTCATTGAACCTGAGGTACATATAAAAAATAGGTTCATCAGGATTCATATTAAAATTATCATATTTAACATTATAAGTGTTAATCCTCATCTCTTTAATGTTGGTAGTTCCCTTTGTGGAAACAAACAAAGTATCCCAAAATTTTTAATCATTTTTACATATAGTAATTTTGTTAAACTCTTCATCTACTTGAGCACAATAAAGGGAATTAATTTATTTATAATTATTATTATAGTAAAAAATTATAGCATTATCCCATGTTCCTCTAGAATTATCTGGTATAACATATTGACCTTCTATTGTAGACCAAATTTAAAATCCCATACTCTCAATGTGCATTTTTATTTTAATTTTCCATTGAGCATAATTGTTACCATTAAAAAGGGAGGTCTTTTATTAGAATAACCTTCTTATCGATTATCCATTTAAATAAATAAATTTATAAATAACATAAATTTAATATCTTTAAAGATTAATTAAAATCATAGTTAAAAACGATTTGGAAAACTTTAACACCAATGAAAATAAATCCACTGATGCCAAATGTTAGTCAGAGTGAGTATCTTAAGAGGGAGGTGAATTGAGTAACCAATAAAAATTTCTATTTAAAATTGATTAATTTTGAATCCCCCAATTAATTTAAAATGGAATAGTTAATCAATATAGTAGATCATTATAAGTTTTAATCTTTCAAAAGATTTATTTAAGGTTGATTAATTCTTGGGTAAATATTATACAATATCACTTAGTACATTGAAATAAATTTACTTAATTAAAATATTATAAAAACACTAATAAAGATTAAATATCAAAGTATTAGTTTTTGTTTGGTTAAAACAATTTCAGTTTTAAAAGTGCAAATAAAGTAAACAAAAACACATAGCCGAAAATTGAAACAATCGGTTCAATATCAAGATGAGACTTAGTCCTCTCAACTTGGTGATTAACTATCACCAACAATTTTATATAAAATAAAAAAGTTGATCCACATACTAGATTGGGTTTTAAAATAGTTTACAAACTATCAAGGTCACACATAACCTCTTCAAAAGTTATACGTGGGAGTAAAAACATACATGCCACACAAGTACCTCTACCTAAGTTTTCATGGGAAAACATAAAAGGAGTTTGAGAATATATCAAGTGTATTCTAGTTCAGAACACGATACAATGTGTGTATGATAAAATAGATTATGCACACACACTACTTGATATCTAAGAATAATTATACATAATAGAGCAATCTAAAAGAGTAGATATAGAAATGATCGATCTATTATAGTGTAACTCATGACTTTTTGAAAGTATCTTGACATACAGATTGAGTCATGTTATTTTAAAATATCCATAAGAATAGAGTTTCATAAATTCATATGTTCTTTATTGGAGTAAATTAGCAGATGTGTATGAGCTGCAGATTCAACAGTCGAGGGTTTTATGAGATGTAATAGTTCAACTCTTCATCTATATGTGAGTGTGTACAGTAAGCATGATCTATCTGCGTACTATCATTATGCTTCAGACATATCTATTATATGAGGTAGTCTACTTACTTTCTTAATAAACAACAATAAGAAGAATATCTACGTGCATTTGAATATCTTGATTCCTCATACAACACATCTGACACTATCTTCAATGCGTTCTGTCGATCATTTAATAGAAAATTATTAAAATAGAAATCAAAATTAACTTCAATAATATATACATTATAAATAATTAAAAATAAGTAAGGTTAATAAAATAGTGGCGGTGTCTTAGTCTAGCGGTGTGAGTCTGGCGGTGACTAGATTTTACGGTGACACAAATCCGGTGGTGTCTTGCACTGGTGGTGTCTTGCACTGGTGGTGTCTTGCACTGGTGGTGTCTCCACTAACAGCGAGTCATCCTTTTGGTGGTGACACCTCTAGTGGTTGTTCAGGATGGATATGTTTCACACTTTTCCAAATTAATATTCTAGCGGCATGACATCCTGATGGTGTCTTATACTTTAATAATTTTTCACTTTGGTGATATTTCATCTAACAGTGTCTCAGACTTAGCGAATTTTCCATCATGATGGTGAGTCATATGCAATGGTGTCTCAGACTTAGTGGTGTGTCAGCTTGATGATGAGTCAATCTTGATGATAAATCAACCTTAGCTGTGTTAGTCTCAACGGTGTCTCATCCTTAGCAGAGACTCAGGGTGAATTACACTTAGCCAACATCATTACCTGTCACATATTATGAAATACTTACAAAAAACATGAAATTAATTAATATCATTAGATTCATGAATTTGTGATCTTAAAACAAGGAGGTCCAAAACTGTGGAAATATCATTGAAAATAAGATAAGGTATAATAAATATGGTAAGATAAATAAGTAAAAACACAATCCATTTAATCAATAAACTAAGAACGAAATGAATCTAGTGATAATATCCTTAAAAAAATATCATGGATAATAAGATAAGGCATAATCAATATGAAAACATAAATAACTGAAAGCATACACAATTTAATCAATAAATTTATAATGAAATGTATCCATAGGAATTATCAGGGAAAAGATATCAAGGATAATTAGATAAGGAATAATCAATATGGAAAGGTAAATAACTAAAAAAAATTATGTTTAATTAATAAAATGGGAATGAAATACATCCATAAATAATATTATTATGAAAAACTCACAGAACTGAATTTTTAATGAAGGGAATTCTTAATTATTGGAAGTCATGATCTCATGAATCATGATACCTCTACCATCAAGAACATTCACATGATGGTTTAAAACAATAGGTTGAAACTCATTTAATGACAACTTACCAATTTTCCTAATGAGACTACTGATGCATTAAGTGGCTTTATAATTCTGATCCCCTCCCATCAAAACTATCAAAATCATTACTCATATATTTAATAATCGATTTAATTCATGAAAAATGTGAAATATCATCAAATATTCATATTGAGTAAAAAATGTGAATTTATAAATATTTCCTAGATAAGAAAATAACATTCAATGTAGAACACCTTATGTAAAAATGATATACATTTTAAGAAATAAAAATATCCAAGATATATAATATGTATATTTAGGGGAAATTTAATTTACAATGATCATAAGAAAGTGAATATTTCAAGGGAAAGTTAATGACTTAAAAAATAAATCATGAAAGTGAAATTCAATAATTTCCTTGGTCAAACTGATCATAAACCATCTATAGCGTAAAAAAGGTTGGTATCAAAACAACATATTCCCAATGGAGAATAAGTAGAATAAGGGTTGTTTTTATTAATGAATATAAATTCAATTAATAGATCCTTTAAAACATTTTTTAGGAAAATAACCTTTGTACTTTAAAAATGACACATTAAAACTAAAATTTCCCATTTTTTTGAAAATAAATTTCTTATAAAATAACCTTTGAAACTTATAAAATAATATTTAAAACATTTATTGGTCCAGACATAGGTAAATTATATTCATGTCGTACACATTAAAATAAATATTTCTTTCACTTTTTCAATAAAAGGAGAAAAATCATTATTTTAAAAATATCATGAATATTCATTTTAAAACATTTTATGAAAAGTAAAAATGGATAATTTTTTTAAATAAACAATTTGGAAAGGGTTAATTTTTTTTAATTTTTTTATAAATATGTGTTTTGGTAGAAAATGGATTTTTGACCGAACAACAAAATGAATTCGTATTTTCCTAAAATAATTATCAATTATTCTAATTACCAAAGATGGAAAAAATAATACTATTAATTGAAAATATCATGAATAACTAGAGGATAAGAAAATAAAATGGTTTTATGATAAAATTATCAAATAAATTCCTTCAACTAAAATTCTAGAATAAATAATCTCGATTAGAATGAGATTGTGAAATAAACCCTTAAAATGATCATAATGCTGAGGTGAGAATTAACCAATGAACCAATTATTTGTTTAAAATGTAAATAAATATAAAACAAGGGTAAATAAATCAATATATATCTAAAATTCATTACACACGTAATCTTATAATATCTATTACAATAAAATAATAATAAAACTCAATGAAATTAAATTGGGTTATGAAATTATTTACCACTTGTACATTTTAGGAAAAACCCCCTTTGATGAAATATTTCAAATTGAAACTTAAAATTACATGAATTATTAATGAATAATTATATTACATTTCAAATGGTTATTATATACACTATATAAAATAAATTAGGTTCATGACTTTATAATATGGATCAATGAAGAGAAATTGAGATGAAGTCAATAACCTCACCCTTAATTTTGGTTGAGCATGATATAAACTCATGTATAATGTTTCTAAACATGTTATTATATATAAAAAACCATATAAATATTTATAATATCATATATAATACTTTTATAACATCTTATAACCCTTTCGTTAATAATCTTTCATTATTTCATTGTTTTGGGTGTTAATTTCCTTGTTTTCTCATTCATGCTTTGTCATGAAAGCTATGATTATTGTGAATATTATATAGATAAATCATATATATAATAATAATAATGACATAATTATAATTTTTATACATCAATTATACTTTTTAAACTAATAATGGAAGATGGTTATGAAAAATGAATTATTTTACAATCATGGTGATGATAGGTCATACATACACATGAGTAACGTTTTCATTTTCCAATGATCATTATGGAAATAAGGTAAGTAATATTTTATATTTTAATAATTATAATAATATCATATATATAATTTTTTTAAATATACTTATATATATCATCCATGTGGTGTGGTGATAAAAAGAGAGTCACATCGCTTTATGAAGGCGGTAGTCTACATGTACACAAATGATGTTATCATTATTCAGTGTAAGAAATAAAATGATATATAATATTTTAATAATGATAAATATGATATTAATATCATAATTATTTCATTTATATCACATAAATTAAAGAAATTTGGTCTTTATCACCTTCGATGTAAAGCGTTAGTGAAAGACGAATAACATCGCTTCACGAGGAGGTAGTCCACCGTACACACGAGTGATGTTATCGTATCTCCTATGGAATGGAAAGTAAAAAAATAATATATCACCTAATTAATTAATAGGTATAATTATATTATAAATAAAATATAAATACTTTATATCCTTCTTCATACCCAACCGTGTGAGGTGGTAATGGAAAAACGAATGACATCAGTTTCCGAGGCGGTAGTCTATCGTACACACGAATGATGACTTTGTAACCCATTTGATGGAAGTGGTTATGGTTTTAGGTAATTAAAATAACATAAAAAATTCTTATTATATTTAAGATACATATTTTATTATATCATAATGGTTTAGTAATTATTGAAGGTGGTGGATGAGGAAATAAAATAAAAATGCTCGTTGAAGAACTTCACTTCTTCTTCGGGTAATCTCATTAGGTTTGCACCAAAATCCTTTGTATATTGGATTTATTAAAAATTAAGGATTATAGTATGATATTAGGGAAGTTGGTAAGTGATTTGGGTAGGTATTGTTTGATTAAAAAGAGTTTTATTGTGTTAAGAATAGAGGAGAGTGGGTGACCTTTTATAAGTGAGGTGAGTGGCACACTTGTAATTTTTGAAAAGAAAAGTGTAACTATATTTTCACATGAAAAGGCATAAAAAATAAATTATTAGTGATAATTATATATTATAATTTTATTATTTAGAAATGAAATATATTTTAGAAAAGTTTTTTGGTCATTTTAACCCTTATATTTTTAGTTTAATCCCCGATAAATCCATTTTTATCTTAACCTCAGTAAATAATTTTTAATATTTTCACTATTAATTTTGGTAAATAATTAAGTTTACCTTGTTAGATAATATAAATTAATATTATTTTTAATATTTAATCCATTTTTTAAAATTACATTCACAGAATTAGAAAATTTTAATTTAAAATTAATCCTACAAACGTGACAAGAAAGTAGGGTTTCAAAGAGAAAATGTTCAAAAGTTTAAAAAGTTTTTATATCAAAATTAAATATGAAATAATTAAAATGAGATAAATTGGATTAAATGATAAATAATTTTACTAATTTTACTTTAAAACCAATTTAAAATATAATTTAACATTATTAATAATTTAAATTAAAAGGCAGTTTTCAATTAAAATTCAGTATTTTCACTATTCCTCAAAAAAGAAACATTTCAAAAAAATATCAAAAATTCACCCTAATATAATTTTTATATTATGATTTTAAAAATTAATTTAATTTTTCTATTTTTTTTAAAATTAGTAAAAATTAATTTTAAATTATATGCGCAAAGCGTGACTAAACCGTCTTTTAAAAAAAATACAGTTTTTCCGAAAACTTTTCTTTTTCATTTAAATGATTCTTATTTTATTTATAATAAATATATATCTATAATTTTCATAATTTAGTTAGTAATAATCATTCATTCCAATTTAATGTCTAGTTTATAACGGAATACTATATTATGGTTCATTTAGGCTCGAGGTTGTGTGTTCCACGAGCTATCAAAGTTGTTAAAATTTAATTAAATATATTTCATGGGTTGTTTAAGCTCAGTGTTTCATGACGAATAAGTTATAAAATTAAATTTTATTTTTTTATAATTTTAGGGTGTTACATAGGTCTTCTTAATACACCCAATGGAAACAATTCCATATGGGTTATTATTAACTGACTAACTAATTCTTCCCATTTTATAGAAATATAATTGGAATTATCCCTTGAGAATATTTATTTTATTTTTATACAGAAAGTGGTAAGATTTAATGCTGCCCTATTATCAATATTTCTGGGATGTAATCCATGTTTTAACTCCATGTTTTAAAATATTTTTCAAAAGTATATAAAATAGTGGTAAATCTTAGCACCAATTATGTAATGACCCAAACTTTTATTAATGAAAATTCCTCTTGATCTAATTAAATGTATTATTATGTAAAATGGTTATATAAAATATGCACTTAAATGGTTTTATGGATTTCAAAATACCGTTAATAATTGTTACGGTTGCTAATATAGTTGTTGAACAGTGATGAATTGATTAGTATAAATATAGGGCTTTAAAAAATCCAATTTACTCAGAAAAAGGAAGTGATGGCCTCATCCAGTAGAATTGCTCCGTATAAAGCCCATTTTTTAGAGCTCCGAAAGTAGGTGTCATCACTGGTCTTCGCTCTTGACCAAGCCCAAGCTGATCTTGAACACATTAATCTTGAGCGGAAACGCCTACGGGAGAAGTGGAAGTTAATAGAGATTACTACCCGAGCGATGTTATCTAAGCCTTCCACTATGGGAAAAATCACTATTTGCAACGGGAAGAACTCTCGTCGCAAATAACCAATTATTTGCGACAAGACTTCTTCTCCCATCACAAATAGTTTTGCGTGACTTGCGCGCCAAACCGCGCAGGGGTATTTGCAACGGGTTCCATCGCAAATACCCGGCAGCGGTCAATACATTTTTGCGATGGGATGTCGTCCCGTCGCAAAAAGACTGTCGGCAGGTACTACTTGCGACATGACCCGTCACAAATAAACTTTTAACCGCCGACTGTAATTAATGCGGGCAAGGATAATTGCGACGGGCCCTGTCGAAAATACCACCATTTCAACGGGAAGCCCGTCGCTAATAATCCTCTTGCAACTAATCTAACCTATATATACCCTCATCCGTTTTTTCCCAAATCATTCAGATCTTGCTCTCTCTCTCTCTTCATTCTTCAACTTCAAAGAGAAATTTTCTTTTAGTTGAAGTTTTTTATTAGAGAGCAATCAGAGGGTGTCAATATCTTCAGAATATCAAAGTTTATGGTATTTATATTTTATTTTTTTATATTTATTTTATTTTTTTATGTTAATTTTAATTGTTGTTTTTTAGTTCTAATTTAATTAGATTTCAATTGATTTTTATTTATATTTAGTTTTACTAAGAAATTGATATTGTTTGTTATAATTATAAATAATTTGTTATAATTAATATTAATTAGATATAATTAGGAATAAATAGATATAATTAGCAATAAATAGTTATAATTAGCAATAAATAGATATAATTAGCAATAAATAGATATAATTAGCAATAAATAGATATAATTAGGAATAAATAGATATAATTAGGAATAAATAGATATAATTAGGAATAAATAGATATAATTAGTAATAATTAGATATAATTAGGAATAAATAGATATAATTAGGAATAGATAGATATAATTAGGAATAAATAGATATAATTAGGAATAAATAGATATAATTAGGAATAAATATATATAATTAGGAATAAATATATATAATTAAGAATAAATAGATATAATTAGGAATAATTAATAATAATTATGTAAAATTAGTAATAATTAGATATAATTAGTAATAATTAGATATAATTAGGAATAATTAGTAATAATTAGGAATAATTAGGAATAATTAAATACAATTAAGAATAATTAGTAATAATTAGGAATAATTAGTAATAGTTAGGAATAATTAGAAATAATTAGTAATAATTAGGAATAATTAGGAATAATTAGGATTAATTAGGAATGATTAGCTATAATTAGGAATAATTAAGAATAATTAGCTATAATTAGGAATAATTAGCTATAATTAGGAATAATTAGGAATAATTAGTAATAATTAAGAATAATTAGGAATAATTAGGAATAATTAGGAATAATTAGAATAATTAGTAATAATTAGGAATAATTAGTAATAATTAGGAACAATTAAGAAGAATTAGTAATAATTAGCTACAATTAGTAATAATTAGCTATAATTAGTAATAATTAGCTACAATTAGTAATAATTAGCTACAATTAGTAATAATTAGCTACAATTAGGTATAATTAGCTACAATTAGGAATAATTAGCTATAATTAGAAATAATTAGCTACAATTAGGAATAATTATCTACAATTAGCTATAATTATCTACAATTAGCTATAATTTTCTACAACTAGCTATAATTAGCAATAATTAGCAATAATTAGCAATAATTAGCAATAATTAGCTATAATTAGCTATAATTAGCAACAAATAGCTATAATTAGGAACAAATAACTATAATTAGTAATAATTAGGAATAATTAGCTATAATTAGCTATAATTAGTGATAAATAGCTATAATTAGCTATAATTAGATATAATTAGCTATAATTAGCAATAATTAGGAATAATTATCTATAATTAGGAATAATTAGCTATAATTAGCTATAATTAGTAATAATTAGCTATAATTAGGAATAATTAGCTATAATTAGTAATAATTAGCTATAATTAGGAATAATTAGCTATAATTTGGAATAATTAGATATAATTAGCAATAATTAGGAATAATTAGAAATAATTAGGAATAATTAGCAATAATTAGTTATAATTAGCAATAATTAGCAACAATTAGCAATAATTAGCAATAATTAGCTATAATTAGATATAATTAGCAATAATTAGCTATAATTAGTAATAATTTGCTATAATTAGTAATAATTAGGAATAATTAGCAATAAATAGCTATAATTAGTAATAATTAGGAATAATTAGCTATAATTAACTATAATTAGGAATAATTAGCAATAAATAGCTGTAATTTTCTATAATTAGGAATAATTAGCTATAAATAGCTATAAATAACTATAATTAGTAATAATTAGCCGTAATTAGTGATAATTAACTCTAATTAGGAATAATTAGCTATAATTAGTTATAATTAGCTGCAATTAGGAATAATTAGATATAATTAGGAATAATTAGATATAATTAGTAATAATTAGTAATAATTAGGAATAATTAAGAATAATTAGGAATAATTAGATATAATTAGTTATAATAAGTAATACTTAGTAATAATTAGTAATAATTAGTAATAATTAGTAATAATTAGATATAATTAGATATAATTAGATATAATGAGATATAATTAGTAATAATTAGCAATAATTAGCAATAATTAGTAATAAAAAAAATTATATTATCAATATTTACGAAAAAACAATATTAATATTATTAAAATAATAAAAAATTTATAAAATATCAAAATTATCAATATTCGCAATAGGCTTTTCTCTATTCTTAACATGTTCAAATGTCAAAGGGTCTCCAATTGTTCGGTCATGCGCAATAAAAGGTTTGTGTCAGCCATGTCCAATGTAAACTCTATAATTGTCCTTGCATGGTTGATCACCTCACAAGTAGTGTTTCAATAAAACAAACCAAGTCATGCCCTTCTTATCTATAAGAATTATCTCACATGAACCTTTACATAGACCATCATTCCTTGAAAATTTAAGGGAAAAATAATGATATCCCCTCAAATTTTTAAGGAAGAATGTTCTATGTAAAGGGTCATGTGAGATGATTCTTAGAGATGAGAACATCATTACTTTGGTCGTCCAATTGCAACACTACTTGCGAGGTGATCAACCATGAAAGTACCATTATAGAGTTTACATTGGACATGACTGATACAAACTTTTTATTGCGCATGACTTGACAATTGACAAGCCTTTGAGATTTGAACATGTTAAGAATAGAACAATGTCTGTTGTGAATATTGATAATTTTAATATTTTATAATTTTTTTATTATTTTAATAATATTAATATTGTTTTTTCATAAATATTTATAATATATTTTTTTTACTAATAATTAGTAAATGAAATCTTCTTGGATAATGAAGGGAAAATTTGTAATCATCTCCACAATGTTGATTACCAAATTTACTTTCATTATTCAAGCATTTTTCATTTTGCTAAGTATTTCTAAGTATTGCTAAATTAGTAATAAATAGTAATAAATAGTAATAATTAGTAATAAATTGTAATAATTAGTAATAAATTGTAACAAATAGTAATAAATTGTAATAATTAGTAACAATTAGTAATAATTTGTAATAATTAGAAATAATTAGGAATAATTAGGAATAATTAGAAATAAATAGCAATAATAAGTGTGATAAAGAGGCAATTAAATGAGCTGTCAGACAAAATAGTAGCCGTCAATCCATCGAAAATTGTGTCACCCTTAATTAATGATAATTATTAATTAATTATAATTATTTATCTTCTTTTTCAGGTAGTGTTTTTATAATTTCAAACTATTCAAAAACAGTGATTATTTTATATTTTATGTAGGAAAATATGGAACAAGGAAGTCGACATTAGTCATTATTAGATGATCGAGCTTGGATAAATCAGCGTAGAAATCCAAATGGTTTTGGTTTAAATCCTGTATATATTGAGGGTGTTGAAGTTTTCTTAGAATTTGCATCATCAAAACCAGAATAAGTTTAAGAAGGTACAATTAAGTGTACTTGTAAAAAATGTGCTCTGAGAACGTTTGACACATTTGACAAGGTTGGGGGACATCTCTTGCAGTTTGGTTTTCAACCAGATTATGTTTTTTGGTATCAACACGGTGAACGCAGTTCCATAGAAGATCCTAATAACTTGATTCCAGATCCATCACAATTTAAAAATTTAGTACATGATGTCATAGGTCCATCTGTGCAACAAACTGAAACTCATGATGATATTGATTTAACTCCTGAGTTGGCACCATCTAAATTTTATGAATTGTTGAGGTCTGCTGAGGATGAATTATATCCTGGTTGCAAGATAAGAAAATTAGAAGCGGTTGCAAAATTTATGGCTATTAAATCAGATAATTCAATGTCAAACAACTATTTTGATCAGATATTTTCTTTGGTTAAAACGCTGTTACCTGAAGGAAATGTGTTTCATGCAAATTACTATGAGAGCAAGAGTCTAATTCGTAATTTGGGCCTTAGTTATCGGAAGATTCATTCATATCCAAATTATTGCATCTTATATTCTGGTGAAAATGAGTCATTGGATATTTGTCCCACATGTGGACAATCGAGGTATAAAGAAGCTCAACCAGGGAAGTCTAGATCGATTCCAGTAAAATAGTTGAGATATTTCCCTATTACACCCAGGTTGCAGCGTTTATTTATCTCTTAGGACACAACGTCAATGATGTCATGGCACAAAACCAAGATTTCAACTGATAAAATCTTGAATCATCCATCTGATGGTGATTCATGGAAGCATTTTGACCATCTGCATCCATCTTTTACTATAGAAGCCTGAAACGTGCGATTGGGTCTTTCTACTGAAGATTTTTGTCCGTTTGGTTCTTATGGTAGTCAGTATTCATGTTTTCCAATCTTTATAACTTCATACAATTTGTCTCCATGGATGTTGATGAAGGATCCTTATATATTTTTGAATCTATTAATCCCAGGACATCCGAAAAAGAATATTGATGTTTATTTGAAACCATTGATTGATAAGTTAAATTCATTGTGGAGTGATGGTGTTAATACATATGATGTTGCTGTGAAACCAAATTTCATATTTAAAGATGCAATGATGTGGACGATTAGTGACTTTCTGGCATATGACATGTTATCTGGTTGGAGTACACATGGTACGAAATCGTGTGCTTACTATATGAAAAAAAAACAAATCCTTTATGATGGTCAATGGAAAAAAACCTTGATATTTTGATTGTCACTGTAGATTTATTCCAACCGATCATCCTTTTCAGAGGAACAAATCTTATTTTAGAAAAGCTACAATTGAAATGGATGAACCTCTAAAGATGATCTCAGTTACAGAGTTAAATTTAGTTGTATTTTCATTACCCCCATCACATTTGGACCAATAGTAAACAAACAAAAAATTCATGGCTTTGTGAAAGAACATAATTGGATAAAACGGAGCATTTTTTGGGATCTTCCGTATTGGTCTGATTTGTTGGTCTGCCACATGTTGGATGTTATGAATATTGTGAAGAAATGTTTTGATAATTTATTTCATAAAGTTTTGGATACACCAGGTAAGACAAAAGATACTGTAAAGGCACAATTAGATCTTGCCCAAATTTGCAGGCGACCAGAACATGAATTATTTGAAAATGTCAGATCACATAGGTTAATGAGGCCAAAATCAGCTTATACACTATCCAAAGAGAGTCTATTATTATTTTGTTAGTGGATTGCAGATTTGAGACTTCCAGATGGTTATGCTTCCAATTTGGGAAGAAGTGTTAAGAATGGTTATATTACTGGAATAAAAAGTCATGATTGTCATGTTATAATGGAAAGACTTATGCCGATTGGATTCAGAGGTTTTATGAATTCTATGATTTGGGATTTGATAACGGACATATCATATGTTTTTCGAGACATTTTTGCAGCGAAAAAAGACTACAATGCGCTAAATAAACTGGCAGAATATGGTGTTGTAATTATATGTAAACTGGAAAAAATATTTCCGCTGGATTTGTTTGACTCAATGGAACATCTGATATTATATTTGCCACATGAAGCTAAATGTGGAGGTCCAGTATAGTTTCAATGGATGTACCCATTTGAGATATGCATGCAGAAATTAAAGAAAACAATACGTAACAAAGCATCAGTTGAAGGTTCAATTGCTGAAGCTTATTTGCAAGAGGAAATTTCTTTTTTCTGCTCTCATTATTTTGAATCTCAATATCCCTCAAAACAGAATCGCATGGGATGAAATGAGGGGAATGTGAATGATGAAATGGAAAATCAATTAATAGTTTTTAATCAGCCAAATCTTGGTTTCGGTGGAGTTCATGAATGATGGCTTTCAGATGATGAACATCACAGAGCTCATACATACGTTCTTCTCAACTGTGAAGAAATGACATCATTTCTCCTATGAGTGATTATATCACTTATTCTAAAATTTATGTTACAATATTTAAACTTATTTTATTTCTAGGTTATATGATAATCATATCAAGAAACATCTTCCACAAATTACAGCAGCTGCTCTTAAAGAACGCAGAAAAAAAAATTCTCAGTGGTTTCAAAAACTAGTAACATAAATTATTGATGGTTTAATATCAATTCCATTTATTATTTATTATATTGATAATTGTTTTAAAAATTTGCAGGTGTCTCAATATGCTGAGAAAATTGATAAGCGATTGTGTATATTGAGTAACCCACCATCCAAAATGGTTAAATATTATAATGCATATGTGGTGAATGGTTTTCTATTTCATACACATGCATACGGGGAATAACAAAAACAATGAACAGTGGAGTTTTCTTGAGAGGATCACATCACAGAGAAAATGAAGTTGAATTTTATGGAATTTTGGATGAAATTATTGAGCAGTGTTATCTAGAACAGAATTACATAACAATGTTTAAATGTCGGTGGTTGGATACTGAGAGAGGTTTTTGTGTTCATCCAACTCATGGAATCATCGGTATTAAATATAAAAGTCATCTTGCAGTAAATGAACCATTTTTACTGGCTCAACAGGCACATCAAATTTATTATGCAAAGTAATGTGATACTTCAAGAGACTTGAGCGATTGGTGGAGCATAATAAAAATGAAATCTTGGTAAAATCAGTGTACTCAAACTGAATGTGGTTCCGATGAAGTGGAAGGAATTGAAATTTTTCAAGAGACGACTCAAAATCCATCTGATTCATAAAGAGACGTGAATATCGACGATGACACCCCACAATTAAGGATCGATGGTGATGAAGATGTTAATGATGTTAAAAATAAATATGAAATGATAAGAGATGCTAAAACTAAAACACATATGGATATTGATGATGCTGAGGAGGAAGATGAATACATTGACATTGATAACTATGAAGAAGAAAATGAATATGAACATTGACACAGTTAACTGCTGGTTATAATCATAACTAATATATATCTATATATAATAGTTATTATCAACTATCTTCTAACAACAATAATTTTGTGTTTTAGATGGACTCTGATCTATTGTGTGAGTTAGAGGAGGCTGAGCTACCTTTGGATGATGAGGATGTGGGATCAGCTAACCCTCAGCCTACTGGTGGTTCTGGAGGTACGCGGAGGGGGTGCGGTATTGCACGGCTGATGATTCCTGACCCTATTCCCGAGCGACGTCCACATCTTGGTTTTGATCCACACACACGGAGTTATGGTAACCTGTATATTTTAGTTAGATTTCATTAATTTATTTATATATATACTAATTGTTTGATTATTTATTCCTTTTTAGTAGTTTTCATCATGTAGCTATTGGACAGGGGAGCGCTATATTGCGTAATTATTTTTCTGAACCATGGATCACATGGGAACATATTCCTGTTAATGTGCGACATGACATGTTCCAACATTGGATGATACGTAAATAAATAATATTTATTTTGAAATTTATTTTATTAACAACCTAATATTATAAATTATTTTTAAGGTTTATGGAATCCTATCGATGATAGCATGCGCGACGCTATCCACGTGGCATGGTAGGTTTCTATATGTGACAGTTTCTACTAGTTTTTGCACAATTTGAGAAGGACAACCATTAAGAAAGCAGGGGTGACAGAATTTGATGAGTCGTGTAGAGCCCACCGACCAGAGTACATTTCATCTCACGTTTGGGATGGATTATGTTTACACTGGTTGGGTGGTGGATTTCAGAGGAGATCTTTAGTGGGACGACAGAACTGGGGGAGACAGGAGGTGACGAATCGAGCTGGTAGCTATACATTCAGTTCACATAGAGAGAATCTGGTAAGTATATTTTTTAAATATTTTATATAAATTTAAATATAAACAGTGTATTCTATATTTCTGTAGGCAGTCGAGCATCCCGATATTAAAGAGTTCGACGTTTATCAGAGGATGTACAATGATCCAACTACTGGAGAGATTAGAGGTGATCACCAGCATCAGATTGTTGTTAGTATTATTTTTTCAGTTTAACAATTAACTCCATATAATATTTTGACAATTTTAATTTTAAATTGGAATTGAAGGAGTCATATGAGGCTGCAACATCTCATACACAGGCTGAGGGTTAGGACGCGACGGCTGAGCAGACCAGTGCTCACCATTTTGATGAGGCGGCATGGATGCAAGAGACTCAGTATGTCTTTGAGAAAGGAAGAGT
Source organism: Viscum album (assembly GCA_963277665.1). NCBI lineage: Eukaryota > Viridiplantae > Streptophyta > Magnoliopsida > Santalales > Viscaceae > Viscum > Viscum album. The sequence goes on from OY728155.1 coordinate 1,243,237,256, forward strand.
AGTTGGAATCGACTCTCATTTGACTCCTGGTACTTATTATGGTACTGCTGCGATGTCGGCGTCCAGCTCAAGGGTAACTCGTGGAGAGGCATCATCTTCTGGATCACAGTATCAGGAGCAGTTGCGAGCTCAGGCTGAGCATATGAAGACTTTGTAGAAGCAGCAAGAAGAGATGTGTTGGTGGCAGCATCAGCAGGAGCAACATTACGAGGAGCAGATGCATCGATGGTAGCAACAACATCACGAGCAGATGAAGTACATGCACTATCTGACTTGTAGTTTAGGGATAGAGTTTCCTCCACCAGCTCCTTCAGCTCCTCCACCTCCTCCAGAAGATGACTCCCCCAGTGATTTTTTATGTTACCAACATTTGAATTTAACATTGTAATATGAGTTATTTACATTTTCTGTCTTTTATATCGGTGCAAATATTACATAATTTAATTTTTAATATTTTATTATATTTTTACATTTTTTTGTGAATATTGAGAATTTTAATATTTTTTATTTTTTTATTGTTTTAATAATAGTAATATTATTTTTTCATTAATCATAATTTTATTAAATTTTATTTTTTTTAAAAGTAATTTATTATTTGCGACGGGACCGTTTGCGATGGGGTCCCGTCGAAAATAGTCTAAAAAAATATTTTTAAAAACATATTTGCGACGGTACTACTTGACCGTCGCAAATAATTTGTTGCAATGGGCCCATCGCAGAAAGTGTTATATATATATATATTTTGCGAAGGGACGAGAGCCCGTCACAAATAGTTTTTGCGACGGGCCCATCGTGAAAACGTTTATATATATATAATACATATAGTCGGAAGATTATTTGCGACGACGATGTTTCCCGTTGCAAATAATATTTTTTGCGACAGGCCCGTCGCAAATACTTGTATTTGCGATGACGTTTTCTGCAACGTGCTATTTGCAATGATATCCCGTCGCAAATAGGCCGTCACAATTATTAAGAATTCCAGTAGTGTCCCCGAGAGTCTGTCACCATCACACACCTTACCCTTCGGTCTTATGAGGGTTTTATAAGGGGTTATGTAACAAGACCCTAGCACTATGATTATGTATATTATTTTATTATAGAGAACATATATTCATTTTATTAATGTTACTTTATAAATAGTTTTTAAAGAAAAAACACTTTTAGTTAATTTTCAATTAAGAAATCTATTTTGACGAATTAATGGATTTTTGAATTAAATAATATTTTAGTGAAATATTATTACTAAATTAATTTTTATTAAATATAAATTATCGTATAATTTTTTCGAATACAATTGTAATTTTAATTAAGGTTTGAAAGATGTTTTTGTCAAAAACCATGAATTTTCAAAAAATGTCTGTTTTTATTTTAAAAGTAAAAATTCACATATTTAGAAAATTATTTAGATAAAATTAATATTATTTTTGGAATCAAGACGTCAAAATTATCCAATGGTTAATTTTTCATAATTTTCCGAGACAGATGAATTTTTGGGTAAAAATTAAATACCGTTTAAATATATAATGTGTTTTATGACATCATAATGAACCAACAGTGATTTAATAAAATAATATATACATGATATTTAGAAAATATATTTTTTTACTTAAAAAATGTGATTTTATATTTGTTTTATTAATTTTATGGTTCCTTAGTGGACCCCCAAGACTTATAAATCATTTTAACTTTTAAAATGATTTCCTTGAGAGTGCGACTCACCTCCAAATAATAAAGCCTAATATTTTAATAAGTTTCACCATTATACTTAAAAAATAATTTTTTACACTCTAAATTGTCTAAAACCATGGGGAAAACCCATTTTATGGTTTGTGGTTTTGATTATTTTAATGTGTGGTGTCCAAAACCTAAATAATAAAAAATTCCCTCCCTTTTCCTATATAAACCCACCCAATCTCCCACTTATCTTCAATAAAAACCTTTGGAGCTCAACCATCTAATGAACTCCTCTCTCTATAATCCTCCCAAGGTTCACTAATCTCTTAATAAGCCTCTCTCAGTCGCCTCCCAATCCTTTGGGATCACACTTCCCAGTAAGGGATTTCATCCTATCTCATTTTTGTCCATGTTTCTTTATGTTTCTATACCCTTGTTTTTTCAATTAAAAATGTTGGGGTATGATTTTGAACCTACCCCATTCTTTCCTACTTATGTTTGAATTATGATATACCTATTTATCTCTCATTAATTCCTCCAATGTACACTTGTTACCATGCCGAAATTCGGTAAGGAATTTCTCTCTTCTCATTTACATTCGAGCAATTATTTTGTATTATGGATCTAAATTACATTACATATGGTGGTACATGTATATATATGAACCCATTATTGACCATATCATGTATATATGATGAGAAAACCCTTTCTATCTCATCAACCATTTTTATGAATTCTTATGCCATGTCGTTATGCTGTTGAAATTGCACCATGATTTTCCAAGCCAAAATCATTGTGTAGTGAATACCGTGCCCATTTATCTATTAAGGTTATTCACCTTTATGCACATTTAATTATTTATTATAGAGTCTAATGTATGGATTCAACATTCCTTTATCTTGGAATAAATGATTATGTTTAATGAATCCATGTTATATGATCCATGTGGCACACTTATGCATGAAATGAAATGATTAAGAAGGGTGCACCTTGATAGCGTTCCAATGCATTGGATAAAGATTAGTATCATGATCCATCAAGTGAAATGAGGGTTTACTCATGATAATTCAAGTTCAACAAGGTTTTACTCATACTCCATGTGCAACAAGCCTTGGACCATGCTAATATCATGTTAAATATTGACGCCACATTTCCATGTTATGATAATCATGCTCTATCTTGACTTTATGTTCATGTTTCTATTATCTCCATTTATATGCCTATTGAAAAACATGTACTGCATTATTTGTGTTATACCTTGTTTACTCTCTTACTGGGCTTTATATCTCACCCTTATCTTATGTATGACCTCAGGTTATCCCATGCAATGCTAAGTACGAAGGAATGTGTGTGGTCATGTAAAAGAATTTTTCAATAAAGATGTGGATTTTTTGTTTTAAGTTGTTATGTAATGTTCTAAGCCCCAAATACACTAGACCTGTCGATCTTATATGTCGTATCAAGTGAATATTTTATGTAATAAATTATGTTTAAGTGTGAAATAAAGAGCAGGGCTGTTATAAATTATCATCCCCAAATAAATATATCATCCGAAAGGTCAATCCAAATTCCATAATATATTTTAAGAGATCTACCATTTTATTTAAAAAGAATCTTATATTAATAAATTTCATTGGATGAATTATCATATAATAATATTCTTCTACACAACAAAATAAATTGATCCATATTAAAATTTATATAAAAAATATGTAAAATATAAATATTTTGGGATATATTTAGAGAATGAATATTATTGTGACTAAACCTTATTCAAGATATAAAATATAAAATATAATTACAAGTGATTTAAAGAAATATAAAAGTAGAATAGATCTAATAATTGATTTAAGATTAATAACCAATGAAAACATTTGTATTTATAAGTTAAGAATTATGTATTCCTCAAGATATCTCAGTATTGATTATATGCATTGAGACATGTAAATGAATATTTTTTATATTATAATAAAATATATTATAGTAAAATTAATATTTTCATAAAATAGATTAAAGAATTAGAATCGAAATTTTTAAACTATAAAGCATAATTCATTGGAAATTTTCTAAAAGAGTTAAATTTTGGGGTGAATAGTAAAATATTGTATGTGTATACTATATGTTTTATGATATTATTTTGATATAAAAATGATTTAATAACTTAAATAGTGTTTTACATGACTTAAAATGAATACCATTAGTAAAATAATATATTTTAAAATATTGAAATCAAATTAAAATGCTTTAAAGTGATTTTTAAATTCTAAAGTATATTTTACCCTTTTAAAAACTATTTTTATTCACAAATAGATTGTCTATGGTAATAATAAATTAAAATAAAATATTTCATTGATAAAATATTTGAAACACAAAAACATTTGTTTAAATTTCATAAACCATTATCTATACTATGCATGATTAATTTTAAATGAAGTTTCCACAACCTAATTTCCTAACGGTTATGTTTAGAATTTATTAAATAATTATCCATGTTTTTCTATACATAATCATATCTTAACCACATTTATCTTCACTAAAAATATTTGAGGCATGTATTTTTATCTTTTTATCTTCCAAATATCTCTTCAAGAAGCTACCAAGTTATTGAAGAGTTTTTTTCTAAATCTAGGATAGGATATATAAGATAAGAGTTTCATTCCTCCCTATATATTTTTTATTCATAATTATTTTATAGTATATATTTTAAATATTAATTTCATATTCAGTTACTATTCTATTTAAATTTTAGTTATGTTAACTTGATGTACTATAAATATGATTTTCATATTCCTTATCATTAAACTTTGATTATAAGTCCCTAAAGATTCTACAATAATTATCTTTTATTTTAGTAAAAACCCTTCACATTGTTGTTATATAAATCCATAAGTATATCAAGAATCTATGATATTTTTTATATAATTTTTCAAATAGGGGTAATCTATTCTATTAAGGCTATGATATATCTGTTTTATTATTTATCTGGACCTTAGTGGATTAATCTGTGTATTGACATAAGGGAACCTTCCATATTAATGTTGTTAGTACAAAGATTTGTTTCTAATATAATTTTTCATCCTCAATTTGAATTAGATACATATTTTACATTTTTATAATTTTATAGGGTATTTATATACCACTACATAAGTATCCTATCATTTAAAATGATTTTTAAAAAGTAATCTGTGAAATAATTACACAAATAACCCTTTTATAAAATCCTTTTAAATTTAACTAATTCATTGAATTAATCCTATAAAATACCATGAACTATTAATACCTTATCCCCAATCCAATCAAAGGGTCTTGTATAATTATACATACTATTCATTTTATTGGGGATTCCCAATACTAACACCTATATCCCTTACTCTTAGGTTAACCATGATGAATGATCATATGTAATGAATGATGTATATTACTCATATATATATATATATATATATATATATATATATATATATTTCAAGTGTTTCATTGATATTAAATACAATTAATGGGTTTAACATAGATATTTAGTCTCATAATGCATTATATAATGAATAATATTCATTGATTCTATGAATTATTAGAAGCTAAACTAGAATATATGACATCTTGGTGGTTATACTAGGTAATATATTTATAAAACATTAGTTATGGGACTTAGTAATATGTCTATAATGTCAACAATATTTATATTTCATCCTTATTTTCTTTAATTCCTTTTTATATGATTATGTAATCATGTATTTTGTTTTATATGGATAATACTTGACACACTATCATGTTCTTACAAAACCATTATTGGTATTTTAAGAAAAAACCATTCATTTTTACTATAAATCCCCAATGAATCAAGAATTTTATGAGAAAATGTATCTTTAAGGATCATGTACAAGCCATAGAGAATATTAAATGAACATTTAAATTGTAATTATTATATTTTTATTTTTTATATCAAATACCTTGTTCTGAAATACATTAGACTTATGATTATGATAATATTATATTTTCATTACTTCTTATGTTTTGTATTTGTATGTATGAATTTATCATAGTAGATATGGTAGTGTGGGTATGTTTCTTTCAATATATATGACATGTTGAGTTTCCATAGACTATAAAGATATACATCACAATAGTTGGCCTTATTCATGAAGAAAAGTAAGTTTTTGGATAACCCTAATATTATATGTATCATCCCAGAATGGAAAAGTTTAACTATGATGGACTTTAGAGTCATATATACACCATGTAAGACATGAAGGTTATATATACGTTGTCATAAACATTCAAGGTATGATATGCACAAGATAAGGGTTATGTGTTTAAAAATAATACTTTGTAACTATAAATATTGAAATGCAGGCTTGTGTACTCATGTATACTAGAATTAAATAAATTAAATTTTAATAAACACATATGTTCTAGATCTGGGTGCACAAAAAAATATGACAATTTTTTAAATATTATTTTTATTTATTAAAACTTACTAATAAACATTGATGACTCTAGTGATGTTATAAACACAAGAGTTTGTAGTAATCATAAATATTATATATAACATAATGCTATTTACTTATAAATAAATCCTTAAAATAATAAAATCACATGATCATTGTTTTTTATCATCATGCATATCAAAAAGGGAATTAATTTATTACTATATAGGAAGATAAAAAAATTTCCACGTCTAAAAGAAAATATGAAGCAGAGTGTTAACACCTTTTGAGGCCCTCACAATGACCAAAGCCTGAGGAACATAAAAAATATCAGAAAATTAAAAAGGGAGATCATGAAAAGAAAAAAAAATCCATGAAAATAGGAAATAGGATGGGCTTTACATAGAAGCTTTGACACAATTTGAAATAACTATACCTTTGGGAGGCCATGATTCATGAAGCTAATTGATAACTAATTAATCCTTTCTCCCATGTATCATTTTAGTTTGTAGCTCAAAGGATTCCTTTTATTTCATTCATCATAGAAAAATTTTTTATGATGTAGAGGAATATTTTTTTTCCTTCCATGAAATATTTATTTTGTAGCTTCGAGGTGAATATTTTGAATGTGTCACATAGTGCTTTATGAGAACCCTTTAAACTAAAAATCTACTTCATGAACCACCACATGATTTCCTATAAGTACCCTATACCTTAATAAAATAGAAAACATATAGATGATATGGAGATACCCTCAGAGAGATCCTTGATAATTTCAGGAAACTTAGATGATATATCTCCTCCATCGTAATGAAAATTCAGATAAATCCCTCACATATAATCTCAAAGGAAATAATTCAATGAAAAAAGGAAAGTGGATCATGGAGAAATCCCCTAAAGCATCTCCTTCATGGGGCTCTATCATGATGTTACTTTAAGAAGCAACCCCACAAACTTAGTTCATGAAGGGAAGCTTCATGGAACACCCTTCATGAAGAATCCTTATAATCACATCCTATAATACTCTACATAACACCCATTATCATCTGAATATCACCGAATGCTATGCGATTCTAGTAGTGTTGAAGGTACTCATAGACCCCCTTACATGGCCCACCTGACTCATGTAACACCTGGATCTCCAATGGAAACTTTATGTAGAATTAAAATGATGAAAAAACAAACACATATTAGGTCCTATCATTTTATATGGTCATACATTTGTACCATATCAACCCAAAATACCTTCATCGTACACTTCCTCCAAGATGAAAACCCTAAAAAGTATAGAATAAAACTCCAAAAAACCACCCAACAAATATGATCAATCCATTAGTCACATCTGAGTGCACTCCTTTGATCATGCATTCCATTGATAAAATTAGGCTCAAGATTATAATTCCTATATTGGTAGAATCCAATTAGTAGTCACAATAATTGATCCCCTTGATAATGAGGTCCCCTATCCCAATGACACTGGAGTAACCTCCCTTGGATAAACATGATCATCCTGGATTTTGATTCCAATTAATTAGCTATGTAGGATTTGGCTTCCTTCCTAGGTGTAAGCCCCATCCACGTTCCCATTAATGATATAATCACCTTAAATCATCAATGAGAAAACCTATATTATGGAAACACATATCAATTCATAAACCCCATTTATTATCTCGTAGCTCCTGAGCAGAATCTTAAGCCTCATACTAGATTGAATCCCTAACACACTCTTTACCTTCACCTAAGTCATTAATTTGGTCTAGAATTCAGGTAGCTAATTAGTAATCCCCAACTCATATCCACATAGACCTATCCTTCATGGAATCATCGATCTCAACGGGAAATATTCCCTAAAATCCATATTCCTTTGAATGGATATATTACTAAAGAAACATATGTTAGAAAATTCCAATGTATAAGTGTACTGACCTAAACTTATATAAATAAAAATTCCCTCTATGACTAAATTAAATCCCCTATTATGGTTATAAAAAACAAATTCAATTATTTGGTTTTATCCTATCAAGTATAAATGACCTTTAATCATCATAATAATTGATAATATATCCATTGAATTGTGATCATGTGATTAATATAAATATAGGATTTTGGAAAACCCAATTGACACATGCAAAGGAAGTGATGGTCTTGACCAGTAGTATCATGCCCTATAAAACCCATCTATTAGAGATATCGAGGGAGATATCATTACTAATATTTTACCTTGACTAATACTAAGTAAATATCTAATAACTAAATCAAAAATAAAATTGTTTAATAGAAAAGTTCAAGCTCATCGAGATTACGACCCAAACCATGTACGCCAAACCACCCCATGAAAATCTCACCATCACGCACCATACCCTTAGGGTTTTTATGGTGTAATAAAAAGATTCATATCAATACCATTATAATATTTATATTCATATTTTATTTTCAAAATAATAATGGTTATATTTACTCCTTGTTATTGTTACTTTAAAAATGATTTTGATTTTGATACGATAGAACACAAATAGTATTTTTTGGTAATATGAAATTTTAATTAAGACATTAATATTAATGAATTTATGAATTTTAAAAATAAGTGATATTTTAATAAAATAAAAAAATTATTTTTTTATTAAATTTAAATGATAATGGGGTCAAATGAAATTTTTATAAGGGTTTTAAAACTGTTATTATTAAAAAAACATCATTTCTTAATAAATGTAAATTATTGTCTTAAAAGTGGAAATTAACATATTTAAAAAATTATTTTGATAAAATAAATATTTTCTAGAATAATAACATAAAAATTATCCAACAGTTACTTTTTCACAAAATTCTAAAATAGTCTAATTTTTGGGTAAAAATTAAATACTGTATAAATATATGGTGTGTATTACGACATCATAATGACCCAAAAGTGATGTAATAAATAATATAAATGGTATAAAATACAAAAATATAAATTTTATCCTTTAAAACAACGTTTCTTGATTCTATTTTATTAATTTTATACTGAATTTATTAATTCATCAAAACCTATATTATATTTTAAGGTTTTAAAATCATTTCTTTATAAACATGACTCACTTCCACATCACCAAGTTTAATATTTTATTGATTTGGGAAATTTTAATTATAAAATAAATAAAAACACTACTATTTGGTAGAAACCAAGGGAAAAACCATGTTAATTTTTATGGTTTTGATCAATTTATTATATAGAATCCAAAACCTATGTTTAGAAAATAATAAAGAGTCCCCCTCTCTTTTCCAATATAAAGCCACCCAATCTCCCATTTATATTAACTAAAAAACCTTGGATCACATAATTTATATGAAATACCCTATCTATAATCCTCCCTAGGTTACCCTAGTCTCTCAATAATATCCTCCCATTCTTTTGGAATCATCCTCTCAAGGTAAGAGATTTCCCTCTCTTCTTTTCCAATCAAGCACCTTATTTATAATTATCCTTTTAAATATCAATTGGTTATTTTTCCCTGACTTTATAATGATCCATATACTGTCAAATTTATTTCCTAAAAATGAGATATCATTTATCCCATCTCATTATATCATTTACCTAATCCATTACTCTACCATAATTTAGTAAGAGATCCTCTCTTTCTCCAATTTATTCAAGCACCTTAATTATGTAATGAAATTTTTCTTCCAATTACTATTTATGGGATATTATTTTACACATAAATCTTACATAACTTATTATTTAAAAGTGATTATTTAACCCTTTAACTCTCATTAATCCCTCCCATGATTCATTATGTACCCTCGTTATACTACAAAAATTATCCTTTGATTTTCCAAACTATGTTTTCATTCAAACACCCACCTTGTCTTATCCCTATTAATTCCAAAATTATCATGTTGGATTATTTTCTTAAATATACTTCTTATTGTAACTTTTTTACTTCCAAGGTATCAGAGAACTTATTTCTATCTCATTGAACCATTTTATGAATCTCCATGTACTGCCGTTGCGCTCTCAAAATGTCAATGTGATTTTCCATGACGAAAATTTGTGAGGTGTATACCCATACCCATTTCCACTAAATGATATTCAACTAGTTTTACATACTCTTAATTTATTGGGGAGTCCATGTATGTAACTCACAATCCTTATTCATGGCATTAAATGTGATGAAATATGTTCATATGTTATATGATCAATGTGAAACACTTATTCATGTACATGATATATTATGATGGGTGTCCCAGATTTCACTCCAATGCATTGGGTAATGTTTTAGTCTCAGGATATTTAATTTATAGTGCAATGGAGGTTATCATATTCACATTATTTTATAATTACTTGGTGATTAACCTTTCCTTAATCTTATGATGTTGTGTTTAAAGTTGTTTCCACATTCCCATGTTTCCTTTATGTTATCATGATACATCTTGATTGTTCATGTTTCTGATTCTCACACATTTTATCTCCCATTTAAATTATTATAGTCTAACATGTAATAATTGATTCATCTTATGATTTGTTTATTCCCTTAATGGGATTTATTTCTCACCCCTTTCTTATGTATGCCCTAGGTTATTCCATATAGTTTAAAGAATGATGGAATATTATGAGCATGTTAAGGAAGATTTAAATAATTCCAATATACCAATAGTTTTTATGTTTTTATGTAATGTACATACTTAACTAAATAAATTATACTTCTTTATCTTTTGGGTTGTATTATGCGTATTCTTATGTAAAAAATCATGAATTAATGTTTAATAAATATTAGTGTTTTCATTATTAGTATTAAAGGAAAGTCTAGTTATTTTTGGGATTATGATTAGGATACTCTAGCATAATTTTTATGGATACGACTAAACATAAGAAAACCTACCTAAATTTTGGTAAATTATAAATTGAGTGTTTTTCAAGGAAATACACCCCTTTTAGGATACTATAAGTGGATGTGGATCTCATACAGAGGAACCTAGGGGTAGTAGTCCCTAAAAGGATGATTGATCTAGACTCTATCGTCACTTGGTGAATGAAAATGGGACTTATTGCACACCCTGTTTGAAACCTTTGAGGTATTTTCTTTGGTAAATTCACAAGCTCATTATAAATTATTATTAAGTGAAAATATGACTATAAGAGTATATATTTAAAAATAGATCATGAATAACATATATTAAAGCCTATAAATTCATATATTAAGGAAATAAATGTCATTTATTTGTTATCCCATTAATTTTATAGGATTCCAATTTGTATATTTACTAGTTTAAAATTAACCATTCATAATTTTCCATTTATTCTAGCCAATGGATGGAAATAGAAGTAACTGAGTAGATAACCAATGTGAATATAAATGTGATGACTTCTCAAATGAGTTCACTATCCTAATGGGAGTATAAATAATGAAATTTATGAAGATAATCTCTTAGTTTAATTAGGTTGTAAATAGAAACCTGAATCAGGAGGAATTCCAAAATCCCCTAAGAAAGAGTAAGATGTAATTGAAAATTTTATCCAATAAAGGCCTCCAAATTTCAATGGATAACATGAAACCTTAATCATGGAATAATGGACCAACCTTATTAAACTTATCTTTACAATCCTTCAATATTTCATGCATAAAAAGGCCATACTAGCTGTTTTTCATATGGAGGGAGAATCTTATCAGTGGTGGAAATTGATCAAGAATACAAATCCTAAGGAAGAGATCAAAGCGATTGGGTGGATGGAATTATGGAAACACATTTCTTTGATAAATATTTTCCTCACACACTAAGAATTAAAATGGAAAGAGATTTTGTTGACCTCAAGAATAATGATGATGAATCCATCATGGAATATGAAGAAAACTTCACACTACTTGCATAATACACCTCCATATTTTTCATTATCCCCAAATGAAAAGTTTACCACTTCTTTGGTGGGATAAAACCGAGTCTATGGAAATACCTAGAAATTTGAGATTTTAAAAACTATGAGTAAATTATTCGATCTACCCTCAAATTAAAAATGGAGATCTGATAACCTCAAGGGTTTCATAGGGAGAAGAAGAGGAAAATGAGGTTTAATTTTGGTGGTGCAATAGAGAAATATTATGGTGGTAAGAAATTAAAACATACCAAGTGTATAAATATGCACTTAGAAAATTTACTGAAGGGAATGAGGAAATGATTTAGGTGTTGAAATAAAGGGAACTTATCTAGAGATTTATGATGGGGGAAACCCAACAATGTAATAGAAGATATGATTTATATAGTGAACCTTTATAATATTGTCCAATGTTTCAAATACAATGAATAAGGACACTATGTGAAACAATACCCTAATACAAGGGCTATCAGAGAAAATAAATGACAATAACCTATAAGGTAGTAAGGTCAAGAATATTCCATCACAACAACTTATGTGTATCCCGACAATGAATTGATGACATGCATGATAATTATTCATTTAAGAATAGTGAATACAATTTTATTATGGTTCTATTGATTTTTTATGCTACATAAGTTTAGTATAACTATTCAAACACCACCATAAATCATGGAAGTATATTTATTAGTTAAAATAGAAAATGAGAATTTTTTTTCATCCCAAGTATATAACTACTCCCCTATCAAAATTTGTTAGATGAACTTTCCCAAAAACCCCATGACACTCTCTTTAGTTTAATTTGGTGAAATTTTGGGTATGGATTGGATTTACTTATATAGATCCAACATAAATTTCTATTAGAATGAAATCAATATTCTTATCGTGAATCTTCCACCAATTCTGTCCAAGTGAAAGGAAAAGGATGAATCTTTTTTATCACCAACATCCCAATCATGTATATTATTATCATAAAATAAAGCATATATAACTCAAATGATTTATTCTAAGGAAAATATAATCCTTAAAGACATTCCAATTTTAAGGGAATGTGATAATATGTTTTTCGAATAATTTCTTGGCCTTCCCCTAAGATGAGTGGTTGAATTTTAAATTGATATCATATATATGGATTTTCTAGTATCCAGGAATCCATATAGAATCATTTTTTTGGAACTTGAGAAGATAAATAAACAACTAAAAGAGAATCCATATAAAGGGTTTATATGCTTAATTTCTTCATTTTGGGGTGCACCAATCCTCTTCATCAAGAAGAAGTATGGGACAATGTACCTTTTGCATTGATTATAATTATCTCAAGAAGATCATGATAAAGAATAAGTATCCTCTTCCATGGATTGATGAAATTTTCAGTCAAATATATAGATCCCAATACTTCTACAAGGTGTATTTTTTTAGGGTATTATCAAGTAATAGTGAAGGAGGATATCCCCAAGACTACTTTCCATACAAGGTATGACATTATGAGTTCATAGTAATGCTATCCAGAGTCACTAATAATGCATAAATATTCATGGACTTGATGATTAAAGTCTATAAGGATTACCTCAAAAAATTCATGGTAGTATTTATAGATGATATTCTAATATACTCCAAAATCACGGAGGAGTATCTGACCACTATGATAAAGATCTTATGAAAGGAAATGATTTATGAATAGGATATAAAATGTGGTTTATAGTTTAAGGAATCCTCTTTATTGAGTAATGTTATCACCAACGAAGGGATATCTATGAACCTTCTAAAACTAGAAGTAATTGAAGGTGGATGAGATGAAAATTAGTGATATATATCTATAGTTTCCTTGATATTTATCGGTATTATTTATGATTTGTAAGAAATTTATCATGATTTTAAATCCCTTTTACCAAGATAACTTAGAAGGTATTAAATTTTTTATGGAATAATTAATTTCAAGAGAGATTCAAGTATTTGAGAAAGAGGCTTATCACTACACCTATACTTATGCTACCCATAAGTGGGGAACTTTTTTTGGTATAAAATGATCATTAGAAAAAGGTATTAGGATGTGTGCTAATTAATAATGAAAAAGTGATAGCCTATGCCTCAAGTAAATTGAAATATCATGAATAGAATTACCCAAAACATGATCTAGAGTCAGCCATAGTGATCATAATGTTAAAAATATTTTTTCGTAATCTCTTTGGGGATAAGTGTAAAATATATGAAAATAATAAGATACTCAAGTATATATTCACACATAAAGAGATGAATATGCTCCAATGAAGATGGTTAGAGCTGATTAAGGACTACAAATTCTCAATCCACTACCATCCTAGGAATGAAAATAAAGTGGAAAACTATCTACGTAGAAAGGATCTGACAATTTTATCATTGATGAGAATCGATAAGGATATGATCTTCTAAGAATTAAAAAATGATGGACATGGGAATTATAAAAGAAGGAACATCATCAATATGTTCACAAATGATTTGTCAACCATACCTTTTGGAGAAGATAAAGGATGCTCAAAGAGATGATGTAAAAATTCAGAATAAGGTGGAATCTATAAGAAAAGGGAAATACTCGGAGTTAAAAAATAATTAAGAAGGAGTTGTAATATTTGGTTCGATACTATGTGTATAATAAAATCATGATTTAAAGAAGTATATATTGGATGATGCACCAAGCTTGACCTTCTCCATCCATCCAGGGAGCACAAAGATGTATCAAGATATCTAAGAGTACTATTGGTGGTACAATATGAAGAAGGAGATCACAAAATATACATCAATGTGTCTTGTATGCCAGCAATTGAAGGATGAAAGGAAAAAGTTCAAGGGGATGATGCAAAAATTAGTCGTACCTATATGAAAATGAAAAAACACAATGATGGAATTTGTTACTGGTCTTCCAAATACATCAACAAGAAATAATTATATATGGGTTGTGGTGGATAATCTTTCAAAGACTCATCACATCATTGTAATTCATGATGAATTATTACTTGATCGAATTGTAAGGATATACATTAGAGAAGTGGTGAGGTTATGTCATGACCCACCTTCACCAAGATGAGAGAAGGGACACAAGATTTCCTGACCGTTCCTTCTTCTAGTTGAAGGAGATATAATGACCCCTAATACCCACCTTCAATAGGTCTCAGAGTGGAGACTAGCACCAAGGGTATAGAATCACACACAAGATGGAAGGAATTACCCTTTTTACTTAATAAGATTAGGAGATAAGATAGTAAATCCAAGAAACACCAAAACTATGGTGGGTAGGGTAAATGTAAAGCCAAGAAAACCATTACCATATGAATGTTACAAAAGCAAATGCCACAAAGTACAAGGAGACTACAAAGGTAAAGTACCAAAAGAAAAGAAGAACAACAACATCAACTATCCCAAAACCCAAGATAGTACGGCCCTGAACGATCCATGAAGTCCTCCGGGAAACCTGAAAGTAGTTTATATATGTAGGGTGAGCATACAAGTACACTCAGTAGGGAAAACCAAAGACTGTCGTGCACATGTGGGGAGGTAATATAATGCCTTGTGAGGAAAGAGGTAACCAAAGCACCTAGCAAGTAAAACTATCCACCCAAGCCTCACCAAGGCACACTCCCCAAATAACGCAAGTCAAGTAATATATAGTAATAGCACATCGATATTTGGGTACCCAATGCCACTTTCCCACTGGTTATTGAAGACATCCTATGCATCAAAACTCTTCCTCCATTCTCACTACAATCCCACTTCCACACCCCGCCCGCACACACCTTGGCCACAACTACGCATCCCGCCTGCAAACACCAGGGCCACAACCACCATCTCACCCACAAACACCTGGTCCAAAACCACCACGCGTAACCACGCCCACAAACACCTGGGCCAGAACAACAACTACCACGCCTGAAGACACCTGAGCCTCATCTCGAAGACTCTTGGAAAACAACCTTCCTACACACACCTGGGCCAACCACCACAACTACCCTGCTCGAATAATCTTGGGCTATAATGGACCTCAAGCTGTCACAGCTTGCCCGAAGAGTCTTGGGCTATTTGTGAAAGGGAGCAGAAAAGGAGCTAATAACCATCCACTCATAGGAGTGTTGGAAAAAAACCCTCCCCCATGAAATGGGGGTGTTCGGCACTAAGTGCTCAAATTGGGTGGGGCGCAAATAAGAAACATAAGAACTACAATTATATATATAGGTAACAAGCACTCATCCCAACCTAGGGCTTCCAAACCAACCTAGGAACAAACACCCTCATTACTATTCATTCATAAAAGAAAAGCACAACACTCACGACCAAGTCACAACTCATTCCAAAAACCACTTCCCCATTTAAACCATTTCTGATTTCATGTTCAACTGATCTCATTTAGGAGAATTTTGTACTAATGGGAAACTAACAGGCATAGACACAAGCCAAAGAAAGATAAATAGCCAAACAACAATTTAATCATTCACACCCGGTTCTCTTGTGAAGTCACAACAACAAAGGGGTTAGTGAGATCCCTCAAAGTACTAAAACCAAACCAAGCCTTGAGATACAGCCCCACACAACTTCATATTCACAACCAACAACCGTGCCACAATAGAGGATCTCATCTTCATCCACATCACCCCATAAGCATCAAACAGAACAACACACCTACTACCAAAACAGAGTAGAGAAACTTCCAGGTTCAAGCACATCATTCACAAGGTTCTTCGTTCTGTTGGTTAACTGGGGTGACCACACAAGGATTGATGTTCAATGGGTATCCATTTAACCAACTGAGTTTTGTTGATTAACCAATTTCCATGTTATAGTTATTTAATCATCACAGAAGACAAAGGTGTATTAGTGTGAAGAAAGACCACCAATGGTCACGATTTTCAGTAAGAATAAGCCCATGCAGTTCACAATATATAGAAATTATAAAATAGTATAGAAAAAATGTCAAACGCACCCCATAATTGTTTAATAGTCTATTTATTATCTTTTTTATGGTTTGGTTTCATCCATTCCCACAGAAACAGTAGCGTACCCACCCCGTATGATACACAGTAAGTAAAGACGAAGGAAAAATCCCTACTTGGTTGATCAAGGATTGAAGTTCTTCTCCATGTGCTAAGAACTGGGGATGCGTGACTTGTAGGGGAGGAACATCGGGGACTCCAAGGGTGAGCATAAAGGCTCCGACACAGGCGCACCACTTACCCCAGGATGGGGAACTCTAAACGCACAAAGAAGAAAAAGAGACTATCCAAGAGGAAGAAGAAGAAGGAATTCCGATGAGATATAAGGATGAGATCCCGTTGTTATGGGATATGGAATTTTTAACGGATATAAAGTTGGATCATGGTTTCACCATGTATTTGGGCAGTTACACACGATGGAATTAATTTTCATTTAACAATTATCCTAGGATGGGTGATCATAACAGCTATACGTTAAACATTTTTCTTTAACCATAAGGAAACGCGTAACAGGGGCGTAACTGGAAGGTACGGGGAAGGGTGTGACACTGAGGAAAAACCACATGTTTTGGTAAGTTAAGGGTTTCCCGACCCTTGGGAGATTTTAGATATTATTTATGGGCTTTAAATGGATTTGAAATTTGGCATTAAATCATCTTTAGGTCAAAGGATATGTTTCAGGAGTGAAAAAGTCAAGAACTGGAAAAGAACGCGGTGAGGACACAGTGCCACCATCACGGTGTCACCCTGACAGTGCCACCATCACCGGTGCCACCATCACGGTGCCACCGTGATTGGTGTGCGACCATCATGGTTCCATCGTGACTAGTTCCACCTTCATGGTGCCACCTTGATCGGTGCCACCGTCATGGTGCCACCATGACCGATGTGCAACCGTCAGGGTGCCACCACAACCAGTTCCCTTGTGACCTGTGCCACCATTTCGGTGGAGTCGTGTTTTGGAAAATTAATGGACCCAGTGGGTCCGGGTCATTACATCAGATACCTCTCAAACTATTCTCACCCTCAAGAATGAAAACTAGACACGAATAAAGAGGGGTTCTGAACAACCACCTCAAAAGATACCTCTCAGGAGTAAACCTCATCGACATCTAGGAACACCTCTACCTCTAGTAACCAGGAAACATTCGAATTTTAAACTATCTAGTCATATGGGTTAGGGAGTTTCTTCCTCCATGTCAAGATACTATCCACTTTGGCTGGCACTGACTCTCCCACATGGGTTTAATCACATCCACCTTAATGCGTCTTGATTAGGGATCAGGTCCTCCCCTACCCATAGTCTTGAATCATTACACACATACACAAAATAAGGAAAACTGCACATTCCATAGTTAAAAAGGTAAAGCATTCCATCACAAACAAGTACAAACAAAACAGAACAAAACTCAAAACAACATTGGGTACTGGGAACACATTTGCGTCTCCCATTCCCAGGTACTTTCCTCAAGCCCACCATGCCTCCACAACACACAAACCAAAGGAATGGTCCATCCATGGAGCATCTTCTCCTCAAGATCCTTGATCCTCACTGGTCTTTCCACAAAATTCATGTCATCCTTTATATCCATCCTTCCCTAGTCGATGACGTGTGAATATTCGTGTAGATATCGTCGGAGATGAGACACATGGAAGACATAGTGCAGTCTCAGTAGCAGCGGTGGTAGTGCTAGATAATAAGCCACTTCACCAACCCGCCGCAGCACTTCAAATGGTCCAACGAACCTGGGAGAAAGCTTAATCCCCCTGCCGAACCTCTATTTCCCACACCGAGGGGAGACCTTCAAGAGTACATGGTCCCCGACCTCGAAATCCAAGGGTCTCCTGCTATTATCGACATATGATTTATGTTAGTCCCGGTCTGACTTCATCCTATCTGGTATAAGTTGAACCTTCTCTATCATGCTCTGCACCACTTTCGGGCCAAGAACACCTACTTCCCCAACCTCGGTCCATCACATGGGTGAGCGACATGGCCTTCCATACAAATCTTTGAATGGAGCCATGCCAATGGTAGAGTGATAGCTATAATTTTAGGCAAACTCTAACAGAGGCAAGTGTCATTCCCACGATCCCCCAGAGTCTAGAATACATGCTCGTAGCATATCCTCCAATGTCTGGATGGTGCGCTCTGTATGTCCATCTATATGGGGGTGGAAGGCAGTGCTAAGACGTATCTGAGTGCCAAAATCATGTTGATATCCCCTATAGACTTGTGAGGTAAAGCATTCATACCTATCTGAGACTATGGACCTCAGAACTTCATGCAACCGCACCACCTCATCCACATACCTCTGCACTAAGGCATCCACTGCACCTGACTCCTTTATCGCCAGAAAGTGAGCTGATTTCATCAACTAGTCCACCACTACCCAGATAACATCACAACATCCTTGAACCTTGGGTAGTCCTATGACGAAATACATCGAGATGTCGTCTCACTTCCATTCGGGGATATCTAAAGGTTGTAACAGACCGCCTGGATCACAGTGTTCAACCTTCACCTGCTGGCACACTAGGCACTTGGCCATGAACTCTACCACCACCTACTTTACCCCGAGCCACCAAAACTGACTCATTAGACCCTGTTACATCTTGGAAACTACCGGGTGCACAGCTAGGGGTGAGTTGTGGAACTCACCAAGAACCCTCTCATGCATCGCCTCTTGGATAAACATCTTCCCTAGGAAAAGCATTCGATTTTGACCATCCTCCATCCAACCTTCCGGATCATTGCCTTGGTTAGCATGATCGTGCATCACTTAACTATATAAGTATCCCCATTGAGAATCCTCTACCTGCCTTAATAGAGAAGTCTATACTGTCATCTGATACAGGAAACTTCTACCACCATCCATCCTCGCATCCAGGTGTAGGGCAACCAACTCCTCCATCGCCTTCCAGGCATATGCCGACTCTCAAACCGCATCCTTTTGCGACTTCCTACTCAAGGAATCAACCACCACATTCCCTTTTCCATAGGTGTAGGAAATCTTGAAGTCGTAGTCTTGAAGGAACTCCATCCACCTTCGCTGCGGTAAGTTCAGGTCCCGCTGGGAGAAGATGTACTTCAAGCTTTTGTGATCCGTGAAGACCACGAAGGGCTCCCTGATGAGGTAATGACGCCACAACTTTAATGAAAAAATGACCGCCACAAACTCTAGATCGTGGGTGGAATAATTTCTATCATGGGTACATAACTGTCTAGACCCATAAAAGATCACCCCTTGTCGTTGCATCAGCACACACTAAAGGCCTTGTCCTGAGGAATCACAGAACACCTCATACGCCGACCCTTCTTCTGGAAACCTCAGTACTAGGGAACTTACCAAATTCTCTTTTAGATGGCTGAAGGATTCCTTGTACTACCCATTTCACATGAAAGTCTGGTCCTTCTTGGTCAAGGCTATGAAAGGTTCCATGACTCGGGAGAAGTTGGGAACAAAACTCCGATAGTAGCCTGCTAGTCCAAGGAAACTACGAACCTCCGCCATGTTCTTGGGTGCTACCCAAGACACAACCACCTCAACCTTTGATGATTCCACCACTATTACCTGCTCAGACACCACGTGCCCAAGTAAGTTCACTTCTCACGTCCAGAACTTGCACTTGGACAACTTCCCATAGAGTTAGTGCTGTCAGAGGACCTCCAAAACCGTTCTCAGGTGCTCAGCGTGATCCTCATATGACCATGAGTAGATTAGGATGTCTTCAATAAACATGACTATGAACCGATCCAGGTATTCTTGGAAGATGGAGTTTATGAGTCCCATGAACACAGCTAGTGCATTCGTAACGCCGAACGACATGACTAAAAACTCAAAGTTCCCATATCTACACCTGAAGGCGGTCTTCGAGATGTCACCCTCCTTCACCCTTAGATGGTGATATCCAGACCGTAGATTGATCTTAGAGAATCAACCTTCTCCCCTCAATTGGTCAAATAGATCGTCTATCCTTGGAAGAGGGTAGCGATTCTTGACCGTCACCTGATTCAGTCTTCTGTAGTCTATGCACAACCCGGGACCACCATCTGCCTTCTTTGCGAACAAGACTGGAGCACCCTGATTAGCCACTAAATGAGGCTAATATTCATTGTTAATATACATAATATTCATGTTATTTATTATTCATAAACACCATTTTAGTTCATTTTACACTTTAAACATCATTTCACATTATGATTGTAATACCTTCTTAAAATGCACTATTATGTGGTACATTTTTTAACATCATTTAAGGTAACCAATGATTCATATGATTTTAAGGAATAAAATTATGCATATTTTAATTTGATATTTTTTGAAATTGATATAAACTTAAATATTAACATGTTTTATTCAGGGATTAATGGAGAATTCGTGGAAGAAGATGAGGATATTTTGTGATGAAAGGAAACAATTCTGGAGAAGTCAGATTGGACACCATCCCACTGATGAGACTGTGGGGACCAACATAAAGGCCCAATTAATCCCAACTTTAGTGGGATTCTATAAGACATGTATAGGAACAAATCACTCTTCAGGATACAATGATAATTCGGCCTCCATGGTGTCCATTTAGGCGGCCCACGTTAGAGATAAAATTCTGGTCCAGATTTCGCGTCCTAGAAAAACATCCCACTAATATGATCATATCTCGGAATACACAATTGAAAATGGGCCCAACTTTTACATGAGGCTAGAAGACATTTGGAACTCCATTTTATTCTTCTATGGACCACTCTTCTTCGGCAATATAGAAGGTCTTCCAAGTGCGTCTGTTCGGTGAAGGAAAGCTGGCTACCACCTCGGGTCAAGGGTGGAAAAATCAACTCTCCCTTACTTTCCACCCACCTATGGCCTACCACAATTAATTGAGGAGACTTGGACTGTTGGAGGCTCGACCCAAGGGCTCAAAAATTCCTATTTAAGGCAGTGGTGTTTGAGGATTGAGGGATCTTTGATTCTTTGTTCAATTGTAATGTAATGTTGCAATTTTGTTGTCTCAAATTTGTCTTTCACATGTAAGTTGTTCAATTCAATTTAGTTTCTTAATAAAAGTTCTTCTTCTACTCTTATTATATTGTTCTTAATATCACTTTGATACCGTTGGATCATGGTGTGAATTTATTCACACCAAACCTTGTGAAATTATTCACACAACGGTGGAGTGATCATTTTATTTTTGTTGTTTTCTTTACTTCTCCATTTCCTCCCTCATGAGTCTACTTTCCGCTTCCATTGAAACCATGGGATCAATGGAGGGCTAAATCACTTATGGGTTGATCCAAGGGAGTAGAAAGGGGCTGGATTGGATGTTATTTATCACCTCATTAATATATAATCACTTCTTTAATTTAGATTTTTATTTGATGATTTTTAAACTCCATCGTCCTTGTTGAATTTAAGGCCACACACTTCAAGTGCTAATACGAACCTTTACCTTGAAGTGATCAAAACTTTGATAATTCAAGTGTATAGGTGATTAGTTTTAAAGGGTGTAGGCATTAAACCAGTAAGTGATGATGTTGTTTTATCTCCTTAAATGAACCCATCTCAAATATAAGAAATTGAAATCATTAAAAAAGAAATATGTCCAATCCACCCCAAGCGATAACCTAGAATCAACTCATTCTTTTAAATTGAATTAACTTAAGTCTCTTAGAGTTCCTTTAAACCCATCTAAAATCAACCCATTTTTGCCACTGTATATCCAAAAACATTCCATAGAATGTACGTGTCTATAGGTTACTTCTTAGGTCTCCGAGGATTTGACAACCCAAGCCAAACTACAAGGACTATATTACCTTCTTCTCTTGGGTAAATTTGAGCGAGAATAACACCCCATGGTGACACACTTGGTCGAAAAATACCCTTATTTATCATATCATCAATCAAAATCCGCAACTTCCGTAACTTAGAAGGTGCCATCCGGTAGGGAGCCATCGAAATCAGATGGGCACCAGGTTGCAAGTCTATCCCGAACTCAACATCACGTCGAGGGGGTAGAGTTGCCAACTCTTTAGGGAAGACATCCATAAAATCACTGACAATCCCTGGAACTTCCACCATTTCTGAATCCACCGACTGCATTGATAGCTCAGCTAACAAGGAAAGGAAGGGATCCTCTCACCTACTGCTTTTCTGGCCACCTCGCTTGAGGATGAAAGTTACACGTCGGCTACCCAAATCTGAAAACACGACCCTTCCTCAGATGCAGTCAAAGACGACACATATAGAGAATAACCAGTCAATGCCTAGGATGACATTGTATGGTTGTATCTGCAATAGTAGAAGATCCCTGATAGACTAATGTGGACCTATCATCTGTATAAACCCTCAGAAAACATAAAACAAGTCGGTCTGACCTCTGACTGGTGAGCTCAGCACCAGGGGCACTGGAAGTCTCTCAGTGTCTAAACCCAGAGCATGGGCCAGACTGGGTGCAATAAAGGAGTATGGAGCTCCTGTATCGAACAAGGCATAGGAAAGGGTACAAAACAATCTGATCGTACCTTGAACGACTTCTGGCCCTGCTGGAACCGCTGCCTCTGCAGTGTGCAGCTACCCACACCCATCTCCCCTGCCCCTCGACTGTTAGCCGCCTCCCCGACCGCACCTTGGCCGAGGTCCCTGAGGAGAACCCTGAGGTCGGGCTCCTCCTGTATTTCTTTCCCTTAGAGGAGCAAGAGCTTGCTACCCCTGCTGCTGCTGCTGAAAGGGCCTAGCTGGAATCTACTGCGACAAGGGCGGGTGCTGCACTGGCCCATTCCCATTGTACTACACTCTATCCAGGCACTGATTCCTAAGGTGCCCATGGCTTCTTCAGATGAAGCATCTTGGCCCTAGGCCCAAAAGAAAAGGGTGAGGGTCGGGAGATCGGAACTGGAACTGCTGAGGCCTAATTCCTACTGGTCGAAACCTAGAGGGTCCTAATGCTGGAGGCCTACTGCTGACGACCTTCCCCTTCAACAATCCCAACTGGATTCCCTCTCACGATACACCTCCCAGTGTGTGAATCCTTTACACCACTTTAGCCTTCTTCTGGACCTCCAAGTATGTTGGTAAGGTGAAGGGAGTAGCAAAATATTGGAGAGAAGGTTGAAGTGCCTCCTCCAAACGTCTCGCTCAGGAATCCTCATCCGGAAAGAGGTCGGGAGCAAAGAGAAAGAGATCCTTAAACCTGATCCCCAACTCTCTCACTGAAATACTACCCTGCTGGAGGGAGAGTAGTTCCTGCCTCTTCTCAGCCTTCATCGTGGAAGAGAGGAATTCCGCCCCGAACTCCTTCTCGAAGTCACCCCACGTCACCTCATCCTCCCTCTTCTCCCCAAGATAAAGCGTCCACCACTGACGTGCTACTCCATGCATCTGGCTTATAGCTAGAGGAACCCAATACTTTGTTGGATCCTGAATCAAGCTGAAAGCTATCACCAGATCCTCTAGCCAGCTCTCTGTTTCCACATCATAGATGCTACCCTCGTACTTCCCGAGGGTCTACCGCTGAAAGGCATGAAGCGTCTTCTGACACTGATCATCCTTCTCCTATCGGTCATCCCTCTGTTGATCAACCAAGTCGACCTCCTGGGCCATGATCTCCCACACTACTCGTGGTCGTCTCCCAGGTGCCATAGCTGCATGGTAAACAAGGAATGCCTAATCCCGAGTAGTGTAGAATATTGTTCTTAAATTTTATTAGAATTATTATTCATTTTAAATTCCCAAATACCCATGAAACACAAGAAAACAGGTCATTATGATGCATGTACCTTCCCTAGGATCTCTACTCTGCAATCAGTGTATCCTTACTTGGTCGTTCAGTAGGCCTAGAGTCCTTGCATCAGATCACGGGGGGCCCTAAAATCCCGTGTCCTAGCCGGTCTTCCCTGGCCTATTTCACTCACCAAAATTGTCCAACACTGTTTCCCTACCATCCCATGAATTCCTCACTGCGCCTAACTTCGAACTCCATCCTATCTCTCAACCTCCTTCCTTTGATACCATTCTGTCACGACCCACCTTCACCAAGATGGGAGAAGGGACATCAGATTGCCAGACCCTTCCTTCTTCAAGTTGAAGGAGATATAACGACTCCTGAGACCCACCTTCATAGGTCCCAGAGTGGCGACTAGCACCAAGGGTATAGAATCCCACACAATATGGAAGGAATTACCCTTTTTATTTAATAGGATCGAGAGATACGATAGTAAATCCCAACAACACCAAAACTGGGGGGTAAAAGTAAATCCAAGAAAACCATTCCCATATTCATGTTACAAAATAAAATTCCACAAAGTACTATGAGACTACAAAGGTAAAGTACCAAAAGAAAAGAAAAACATCAACTACAACTATCCCAAAGCTCGAGATAGTACGACCCTGCACGATCCCTAAAGTCCTCATAGAAACCAGAAAGCAGTTTATATACATAGGTTGAGCATACAAGTATACTCAGTAGAGAAAACCAAAGACTCTCATGCACAAGTGGGGATGCATTATAATGACCTGTGAGGAAAAAGGTAACCAAAGCACCTAGTAAGGAAAACTATTCACCCAAGCCTCACCAAGGAACACTCCCCAAATAACGCATGTCAAGTAATATATAGTAATATCACATCAAAATTTGGGTACCCCACACCACTTTCCCACTGGTTATTAAAGACATACTATGCATCGAACCTCTCCTACCATTCACACCACAGTAACACTGCCACAACCCGTCGACACGCACCTGGGCCACAACCATGCATCCCGCCCGAAAACACCTGGGCCACAACCACCACCCCGCCCACAAACACCTGGGCCAAAACCACCACAAGTAACCACGCCCAAAAAAACCTGGGACAGAACAACTACTGCCATGCCCGAAGACCCCTGTGCCTCATCCTGAAGACCCTTAGGAAACAACATGTCCGCACACACCTGGGCCAACCACCACAACTACCCAGCCTGAAGAATCTTGGGATATAATGGACCTTAGGCCGTCACAGCCTACCAGAAGATTCTTGGGATATTCTGGAAAGGGAGCAGAAAAGGATCCAATATCCATCCACTCATAGGAGTGTTGAAAAAAAAACCTCCCCCATGAAATGGGGGTGTTCGACACTAAGTGATCACCTTGGGTGGGGTTAGAATAAGAAACATAAGAACTAAAATTATATATATAGGTAAAAAGAACTCATACCAACCTAGGGATTCCAAACCAACCTAGGCACAAACACCTTCATTACTATTCATTCATAAAATAAAATCATAACACTCACGACCAAGTCACAACTCATTCCCAAAACCAATTCCCCATTTAAACCATTCCTGCTTTCATGTTGAAGTGATCCCATTTAGGTGAATTCTACACTATTGGGCAACTAACAGGCACAACCACAAGCCAGACAATGAGAAACAGCCAAACAACAATTTAAGCATTCACACCCAGTTCTCTTGTGAAGTCACAACAAAAAAGGGGTCAGTGAGATCCCTCAAAGTTCTGGAACCCAAAAAAGCCTCAAGATATAGCCCCGCACAACTTCAGATTCACAACCAACAACTATTCCACAACAGAGGATCCCATCCTCATCCAAATCACCCCATAAGAATCAAACAGAACAACACACCTACTACCAAAACAGAGTAGGGAAACATCCAGGTTCAAGAACATCATTCATTAGGTTGTTCTTTTTGTTGGTTAACGAGGGTGACCACACAAGGATTGATGTTCACTGGGTATCCATTTAACCAACCGAGTTTAGGTGATTAATCAATTTCCATGTTAAAGTTATTTAATCATCACAGAAGACAAGGGATCATTAGTGCATAAGGAAAGACCACCAAAAACCATGATTTTATTTAAGCATAATCCCATGCAGTTCACAACATATAGAAATTATAAAAGAGTAAAACAAAAATGTCAAACACACCCCATAATTCTTTAACAGTCTGTTTATTATCTTGGTTAAGGTTTGGTTTCATCCATTCCCTCAGAAAAAATAGTGCACCCACCCCACATTATACACATTAAGGAGAGACGAAGGAAAAATCCCTACATGGTTGATCAAGGATAGAAGTTCTTCTCCACGCGCCAAGAACAGGGGATGCACGACTTGCAGGGGAGGAACGTTGAGGACTCCAAGGGTGAGAAGAAAGGATCTGGCACAAGTGCACCAATTTCCTCGGGATGGGGAACTCCAAACTCACAAATAAGAAAAGGAGACTAGCCAAGAGGAAGAATAATAAGGAATTCCCATGCGATATAAGGATGAGATCCCGTTGTTACGGGATATGGAATTTTGAACGACTATGAAGTCGGATCATGGTTTCACCACGAGGTTGGGAAGTTACTCATGATGGAATTAATTTTCATTTAACAATTATCCTCAGAGGGGTGGTCATGGAATCTATACATTAAACAGTTTTCTTTAACCATAAGGAAAAACATAACAGGGGTAGAACTAGAAGGTATGTGGAAGGGTGTGACACTGAGGAAAAACCACAAGTTTTGTTAAGTTAAGGGTTGCTCGACCCTTGGGGGATTTTAGATATTATTTATGGGATTTAAATGGATTTGAAAGAGGGCATTAAATAATATTTACGTCAAAAGATATGTTTCTGGAGATGAAAAGTAGAGAACTAGAAAAGAACGCGGTGAGGACATGGTGCCACCGTCACGATGTCACCCTTATGGTTCCACCGTCACTGGTGCCACCATCACGGTGCCACCGTGACTAGTGTGCGACCGTCTTGGTGCCACCATAACCGGTGTCACCGTCACTGTACCACTGTGACCGGTGTGCGACCTTCACGGTGCCACCACAACCGGTGCCCCCGTGATCGGTGCCACCATTTCGGTGGAGCCATGTTTTGGAAAAGTAATGGACCCAGTGGGTCCGAGTCATTATAGGTTACATGGAACAAAACTATCAATTATATCTGATTGAGACCCAAAATTTACCTCCATGTTCTATAAGAGTCTCCAATATTCCTTAAATAACAAGTTAAAATTCCTCAGGACTATCCACCCTCAAATTGATGTCCAAAATGAGAAGACTATCTAGCCACTCGAGGACATATTGAGAGCATGCTCAATGTAATTCAATGTAAGATGGGATTAACATATTCTTATGTGTGAATTCTCATACAATAATAGTTTCCAATAAAGAATACAAATAGATCCCTATGAATCCATTTATATAAGAGATATAGAACACATACATGCTAAGATGAAGTTGGCGAAAAACAATTTGGGTCCTGAAATGGTCAAGGAAATGGTGTAAAAGGTTAAGACCATTCAACAACACATCAGGGCTTATCATAGTCTATAAAAGATCCATGATGACAATCATTGAGGAGACCTAAATTTTGAGGTTGGAGGTAAGGTATCCCTTTGAATATCTCCATATAAGAAATTCATGAGATTACATAAGAATACAAAGTGTAGTCCAAGATACATCAGTCCCTTTGAGATCCCTGAGCACATCAGAGTGGTGGAAGATCGATTAAAAATACTAAAAAACCTCTATCAAGTACATGATGCGTTCCATGTATCCCTATTGAGGAGATACAGACCAAAACCCTCAAATTTTATAAATATAGAGGTGGTACCATTGGATAATGATATTTCAAATGAGGAGGAGTTTGTAAATATCTTAGATCATAGAGATAAAGTTCTATGAAATAAGACAATGAACTTGGTAAAAGTTATATGAAGAAACCACAATTTTGAATATGTGATGCGGGAACCAGAGGATGTGATGAAATATAATTACCCTAATTTATTTTAGTGTGCAAAATTATAATTTTGAGGGATAAATTTATGAAGGGGTAATATTTCAACGACCTGAAATTTGAAAATAAAAATTCCCTTTGTGATCGAATTAAATACCCTATTATGGTTATTGAAAACACATAAAATTATTTGGTTTTTTCCCATAAAATTGTAAATACCATTAAGCATAATAATTGTTGATAATATACTTGTTGATAAGTGATCATGTGATTAGTATAAATATATGATTTTGCTAAATCTAATTGACCTAGAAAAAGGAAGTGATAACCACAACTTGTAGAATCATGCCCTATGAAACCCATTTATCAGAGATTATTAGGTAGATATAATCACTGGGTTTTTCCATTAACTAATCCCAAGATGACATCCAGCAACAAAATCCTGAGAAAAACTATTTATGGGAAAATTTCAACATCATCAAGATTATATCCCAAACCATGTTTGCTGAACCACCCCATGAAAATATCACCATCATGCATCTTACCCTCATGGAGTTTTCTGATGTAATAAAAGGATATGTATAAATAACCTAATAATATTAATATGAATATTGTATTTTCAGAATAATAATGGATATATTTACTTCTTATTATTGTTAATTTATAAATGATATTTATTTTGATACGATAAAACAGAAATTGTATTTTTGGGTAATATGAAATGTTAATTAAGATATTCCTTTTGATGAATTCATGAAATTCAAAAATAAATAATATTTTAATAAAATATTACAATAAATTTTTTTTTATTAAATAAAAATGATAAGGATGTCACATTTATTTTTTATAAGGGTTTAAAAACTGTTATTGTCAAAAAAAACCAGCATTTCTCAATAAATGACAACTCTTGTTTTAAAAGTGAAAATTCACATATTTTAAAAATTATTTTGATAAAATGAATATTATTTTGGAATCATAATTTAAAATTTTTCCAATGTTTAATTTTTTATAATTTTATGAGACAATATAATTTTCAATTAAAAATTAAATAAAGTATAAATATACGCTATGTATTATGACATCATAATGACCAAAAAGTGATGTAATAAATGATATAAATGGCATCCAATACCAAATATATGTTTTCCATTTAAAATAATTTTTTTAGATAATTTTATTAATTTTATAAATTCTTTATGAATACTCTAAAACCTATATTATATTTTAGGGTTTTAAAATCATTTATTTGTAAACATGACTCACTTCGACATCACCAAGTGTAATATTTTATTGATTTAGGACCTTGGAATTATAAAATAAATAAAACCAATAATATTAGGTATAAAACCTTGGAAAATATATAGTAAGGTTTTTGGTTTTTATTACTTTATTATATAGAATCCAAAAACTAAGTTTGAAAAATATTAAAAAATTCCTCTCTATCTCCATGTATAAAAATAGGTTCACTAAAAAACCATGTATAATGTCATTAGTCTTCTATATATTCTATATTTTCCTCAAAAGGTACCCCCAAGATCTCAAGAAGCTCCCCCAAGCTTTTTTAATCACCATCTCAATGTAAGGGATTTCCCTCTCTTTTTTTCCATTCAAGTATCTTCTTTATAATAATCTTTTAGAATCTCAATTTGTTATAAATAAATGTCTTTATAAATATCCCTATATTTAAAAATTTATGTATTAATAATTATTTATAATTTATACCCTCTTATTATATCATTTAACTAGGTTGTTACTATGCCTAAATTTAGTATGGGGTCCTCCCTTTGTCCTCTCTATTTAAGAACCATATTTATATAATACACTTTGTCTTTCAATTACTATTGATGGGATATGATTTTAAATATCCTTATTACTAAAATTATGATTTAAAAGTGATTATTAACCCATTTCACTCTCATTAATACCTCCCATGATTCATTATATACCCCAGTTACACTGCCAAAATTATCCTGTGATTTTTTATGCCATGTTTTTTATTTAAGCACACTCATTATCTTATTCCTATTAATTAAAAAATTATCATGTTTCATTATGTTCATAAATATCAATAATACTTTCCTTTTTTTACTTCCAAGTGATTATATTCCACCTTTCTCTCTCATTGAACCATTTTATGAATCTTTATGTACTGTAGTTACTTTACCGCAATGTCACTGTGATTTTCTATGCTGAAAATATGTAAGGTATATACCCGTATCCATTTCCACTCAAGGATGTTAACCTATTTGTAATTATACTTCATTTATTGTGTAATTATATGTATGTAACCCACAATACTTATTGATGGGGTTAAATTTGATGAAATATGTTTATATGTTATATGATCTATGTGGAACACTTATCCATGTACATAATATGATTATGATGTATGCACCCAAATAACACTCCAATGAATTGTATAATATTTTAGTCTCATGATATGCCATGTATGATGCGTGGGAGGTTATAATATACACATTATGTTATGATGTCTTGCTGGTTAACATTGAATTATACTTATGATTTCATGTTTAAAGTTGTTGTCACATTACCATGCTGCCTTTATGTTATCAAGATACATCATGATTCATTGTTAATGTTTATGATTCTAACCCTTTTTATGTCCCATTGAAATTCCTATTGTCTAACATGTTATAATTTTTACCTATTATTATTGTTTATTCCATTACTAGGATTTAAATCTCACTCCTTTCTTATGTATTCCCTCAGGATATCCCATGAATTTTTAAGAATATTGGAATATTATGAGCATATTAGGGAAGTATTCAATAATTCCGATGTACCACCTATTTTTATGTTTTTATGCAATATAAATAATTACCCAATGAAACTACACTTATGGATATTTTGGGTTATATAATGTTTATTATTATAGAACAAACCATGAATTAATGTGTAATAAAGACTAGGGTTTTCATAATAAGCCTCTCTAAATCCTCTATTTTTACCCTTTCCATGACATATAAATCTTAGTCACATGATGTTAAACTGCATGATAATGTCTTTACTACATGACCAAAACTACATGGTACAATCTTTCCACATGAAATTAAACTGTGTAAATCAAACTATGTGGGATTTGATTTTTATTAACCAGGATATGTTGGATGCATATTCCATGTTCTAACCAAACATCATAATTCTTCTATATCCACTCCTTCATCATGATAACAAATTCATTATTAATCCACTTATGTCCTTCCTCACAAGACCGTATTCCCCTCAAACTAATATTTCCTTTTTGACAGGTCCATATTCCTTAGTGAACTGCACTCATTAGGATATATTTCTAATGTGGTCATTTTATACTCAATAGGCCATATTATTACAAGACTAATTAACTATCTTTTTGGTCCATGTTCCCAATGAAATCATTCCATAACCATTGGGCCATATTACCTCTCAGTAATCACCATATACTATTCATACGATCAATATTTCTTATGGACCACTCATTGGACCATAACCCCACTATATAGATCAATAATGTACTTGATAGGTATATATTACCCAAGAACAAAACCCATCCTCATTGAAATATATTTCCTATGAGTTAATCTATAAAGGTTCATTGACATATAATTCCTACAAAAATCATTTCTATGAATATTTCACCTATAAGTCTACTTTGTACGACTTTAAATTGCTTGTAATTAGTCCTTGTCATGTGAAATTAAATGGTATGATGTTTCCCATTATGTGGAATTTAAGAACATGGGGTATGATTCCTTTCATAATTATATATAGGAATCCTTTCTTATGGTCTTCATCCCAACATCATAAACATATTCTTCCTTTATGAATGAAAATAATCCCAGGAGCACAAAACTATATATATATATATAAACTGTAGCTTCCTAAAACTAATAATTACTAAATAATAGGAACAAGATTGATAAAATTTGATACATAGAGATGTTACTATAAATGGAGAAACTTTAATGTATACAAATTTTCACATGGATATAAGACCTATAATATGTAATACGTGTTCACATCAATGCATTATTTCAATCCATTGATGGCATAATGGTAACCATACTTGCACTGGTATTTGTAAAAGATTCAAAAAATACATATTAAATATCTAAGTGTTTAATGTATTTGGAAATAAACCCCCCTCAAAAGGTATGTATGATCCTGACCTCCCATCCTCTCAACCACCACATATTCCAAAAGTAGATAGAAAAGTCCCTAGTGGGAACCTACCTTTGGAAAGAAGGTCCATAATGGATCAGCATGTAGTGATAAAGTCATATTATAAATTTTTATTATAAACAAAAATAGTGTACCCAACTTGAATTCTTCAACCATGAAAGTGATTGATCCAACATTATCTTAGTTTTGATGATGTATTTATGGGTTTTATTGTTTGTGTTTTATAATTTCATAGGACTTTCCAAGTAAGACCCCACTTCAATCTAAATTGATGGAACCATCAAGGCACCAAACCTATTCCGTATTTTCTTCCATAGATATGGACCCATATACTAAGAGGATATTTTCACTTAGAAAACTCTTTTAATGATATGTCATTAACACATTGGTGAGTTAGTAACACCTCAATAATTCTATCCCTTATCTAGGGGCTTTATGAGAGATATTGTAGAACGTTATGACCTATAGGTCACTTAACCAGTAGAGGAAGATTACGACCACTCTGGCATCAACACCACAAATACTCAACTCCTCAAGAGTATTCTGGGGAGGCTACCCAGAAAATCCTAGCCCTAGTCACTCAGGATTAAGCATATAAAAGAAGCTACCTTTTGTTAAATTCATCTAACCAATACCAAGAATAGGAATATACCATTGTTCCCTATTGACATGGTTTATATAATATCCTAAAGAGGATGTCAGAGTGGGTTCATACACTTGATCATGCTAAAAAGTTTTTCCACACACCCTAGAATCATCTAGAGGAATATGTAACACTCTGAAATTTTGTGAAATATATTTTTTCGAATTAATTTAATATTTTTGATATTTTCATTTCATGCAACACTAAAAATAGTTTATTTTACATTAAATAACTATATTTTTAATGAATTATACAAAAAAACCAAGTTAATCATGCACTAAACCCAACAAATTTTTATTTTTCTCTACACAACACACCGAGGTTAGCTTACATTACATGCAACAATGACATTCATCGACAACTTTTGTTTCACACAAGATCAAGTTTTACCAAATAAATATATATTATTTAATATAAAATAACCATAAAATTAGTATTAATAATTAACTTATGAAACATATATATTTTTAATAAATATAATATGAATTCATTTGTTTCAAATTAATTATAAATGAAGATATAAAAACCAATTAAAATAAAGGATATATTTTTATTTTTATGACCCCGAAGGTTTTTGAATTAATTAATAAATTTAATTAAAATTATTTAGTGATATTAATGTATTAAATTTCATATATTCAATCAAATATTTTTTATATTCATCTAATATATTTTATAGATATAAGATTAGAAAAGCCAAATTTTATGCTTAAAAACTATATTTTTATAAAGGAAATTTTACCACCTTTTATTGGTGAACCCATTTTAAATCCATTTTTATCAATTTTATAGATTTATAATTTCCAATTAAAATTTATATTTTAGAGTTAAAAATAAAAAATAGGTAATTATAAATTTTTGGTGTTTTTCTGAAAGGTTACATTTTTTTAATGAATAGTTAAAAATACTGAATTTTAATTCAAAACCATTTTTTATATAAATTATTTATAAGATTAAATTATATTTAAAATTGTTATAAAAGTTTAATTAAATAATATTTTTTTTTCAATTAATCCAATTTTGGTCATTGGAATCAATTTCACTTTGAAATTGGGTATAAAAACTTAGAAAACTTTTGGATGTTTTTTACTTAAAAAACCCGTAGTGTCATCATGTCGGTAGGATTAATTTTAAATTAATTTATACCACTTTTTTTATTAGAATTTTAAAAATTTGATTCAATATTTAAAATTATATTAATTTATCATATTTAATAATTTCAACTTAAATTTTTCCCAAAAAATATTAGTGGAGACAGTTAAAATTAATTACAGTGATTATGGTAAAATTAAGTATAACAAGGTAATAAACCATAAAAATAAGGTCCTAAATGACCTATAAAATTTTAAAAAAAACATTTTATGGACATATTTCTGAAACAAACCTTTCATTATTTATTTAGGTTGGTTTTATATGACTTTTTTAGGTAAAAACGTGGGTACACCTAATTTATTTTCAAAAATACCATGTACGTCCTTTCCTTTCCCTATAAAATGATACCACATATCCCACTTTATTACACCTCTGAAACCACTTATAATTGGAAAATATATACCCAATAAACTACTATAAATACTTCAATTTCTCCTTGAATCATACCTTTGGGCATAAATCCTTCTAAGGAAGCCATTGGGTGCAAACAAAAAGGAGTTACCCGATTAAGAGGTAACACCGTCCCTCAAGCTCCATTCTTTTATTTCCATTATAGACTCCCTAAAATTTTATT
This sequence comes from Viscum album, assembly GCA_963277665.1. Taxonomy (NCBI): domain Eukaryota; kingdom Viridiplantae; phylum Streptophyta; class Magnoliopsida; order Santalales; family Viscaceae; genus Viscum; species Viscum album. The sequence continues at coordinate 1,243,272,428 of OY728155.1, forward strand.
ATCCCATTATTGTTTAAAAAAAATATCATAAATATACTAGTATTTTTTCTAAGGTTTCAACCTTTAAATACACACACTTCAATCTAATTTGTAATGAACATACTGTTTACGTGTACAGCGAACTACCGCCTCACAAAATGATGATTGTTCATTTTGTACTTTACTACCTAATATGGTGGAAATTGTGATGGACACAATATTTATAAATTATATATATGATATTTATAATTCCTTTATTCTTATTTAATTTTTATTTATAACATAACCTAATGCTTTCCATCTTTTTTAAATATGATAATTTTGTTTGAGGAAGTGTGGACTAGCACCCCCTCAAAGCGATGTGATTCGTTCACACACTACATAGAATATATTAAGGACATGTTTGGTGAACCTATATGATATATAAAATAATAATTATAATTTAATGATATTATATATATATATACATATAAATATATTTCATTTACTTTCTTTCAATACGTAAATAAACGGAAACATCATTCATGCGTACGTACGACCTACTATCTCCATGAATAGTGTATTCCAATTCATATTTCTATATTATATAGATTATTATAAAAAAAATTTTCTGAATATTAATTATATTTATATCATGGTTTAAATTCTTTAAATTATAATATAATTATAATGACTAAAGACATAACAAATTAAGACACAGGTGAAAAACAGAGTGAATAATACCCGAAGCGTAACCTTAATAGAAAATAGTTAACAAGAAGGAAATATAAATTTGTAATGAAAAATTATATGGTATCAGATATAATAATGAATTTATGAAAAATATTCATAATAAACTTACATTTATTATATAGTATTTTTTAATTTGTATGGTAAGAGTCAAGACGCAAGGTAAGTGAATTTCATCTCACTATTTATTTTCATGAGATACATGCTTTATTCACCACCCATTCCTTTTGTGTGGTGTGTATAATTACCATGGATATTTTATAAAATTATTATAATTACAGTCATGGGTATTTACATATACATTTTATAATCTTTACTTTCATGGGTTTATGTTAAAAAAGTTACCAAATTGGTAAAGTAATTTTGTCTCAATTTTCCTTCTTTGTGACGCATGCCATGTAATGCACCTATATTTTTTCAAGTGATATATATACTAAATATGAAATGTTATATCATTAATATAATTATTTTAATGATATTTTAAACATCATTTAATTTCATTTTATTAAATAGGGAGTATGGTTCAGAGTTACCAAGTGGTAAGATTTTATTAAAACAGTCTCATCGCTTTTTGAGATTATTTATGTTTATAATTTATTTGATAAAATATTATGAACTATATATCCAGAACTCTCATTAATTTTCTTAACCTATGGATAATATTTTTATATCCATTTAATGAAACAATTTTCTCTAATCATTGGTACATAATATAGTTAATAAAGTGTTTTAAAAAAATCATGACTTTTCCCTCTCTTTATTCAGAAATTTTCATTCCTTAAAAACCATGTTTTATAAAAAGGGTTTCCAAGAATATTATACTATTCTACTATAATATTTAAAATAAATTCTTACGCTTTTGTCTTTTAGAAAATATTTCAATGGAATCTTCTTATCACTATCCGAACAAGGCATTTTTGTAACCTTTTTACCATAAAAAAGGAATGTTCTTTTTAGGTCATATGACATGTAAAAATTTACCCGACGTCATTTCTATAAATCTTCCTATACATGTTTAAGAGGATAATTTTTAAGAATATGATTTTAAAATATATTTTTAGTGAAATGGTTTTCAAAACTTTTTCAATATTTCTTTATATGTTTTCAAAATATTTTTCAAGGAAAGTGTTTTTCAAAAGGGTTTTAAGATTATTTTATAATTTTTCAAGGAAAATAGTATTAAAAATGTTTTCAAGATCCTTTTTTAAGTTTTCAAGGAAAATGGGTTTCAAAATGTTTTTAATATCATTTTATATGTTCTCAAGGAAAATGGTTTTCAAAATATTTTCAACCTCCTTTTATATATTTTCAAGGAAAATGGTTTTCAAAAGTTATCAAAATATATTTTTATGTTTACAAAGAAAAAAGTTTCCAAATTGTTTTAAAATATTTATTTATAAGCTTTAATTTTTATTTTAATGAAATATGGTTTCAAAAAATTTTATATTTAAAATATTTTTTTTCAAAGAATAAAGTATATTTTTCTCAAGAAATGTTTTCAAAATATCATTCCAAGTTATTTTATATATAATATGACATACTTTTATGTTACTCATGATCTTATAAGAAATTATTCAAAGGTTCCACTCATATTATTTTGTGAATGGTTATTGTTTTCATGTAATGATGCTTATGAAACCCATTTCTCTTCCTTGAGTTATATTCTTTTTAAACCTACTTCTCTTCATGGGGTATGATTTGATGAAATTATTATGAAACCAATATATTTTCCATAGGTTATGATGTGATGAAATGTTAATGATACCAATTTAATTTCATGGGATTATGATAGGATGTTTATAAAACCCATATCTTTTTATGGGTAATGATATGATGAAGGTTTAATTAACTTGTGGAACATGTATGCATGATTTTATTATGAGATGGTTAGAACCTATATCTCCCTCCAATGCATTGGGTAAATATGTTTATATCATAAGATAATTATGGGAATAAATTAGACAGTCTTGATACATTATGGGAAGATGGGGAAAACCGATCCCATATAAGGAAAGGACTCTGATTGTTGATGGTGTTATGTACCACCTAGTAGGTGTAGTCACCATGAAGATGGGATATGTAGAAAACCTATTTAATATTGGAAGATAGGGAAACTTGATCCACTATGGGAAGATGGCGTAACTATATCCCTTATAAGAAAATGACTATGACTGGGGATAATAGCGTATCCTTCCCAGTATGTGCAGTTCCCATGTAGTGACTTGATAAGTTATATCAATGTATATTGACTTATAGGGAATGATATCACATGTTTATTCATGCCCCAATTTTATGTCTTATTAATAAGTTAGGGTTTCATGGCTTATGTTATTTATTTTCATGAGATTCATGTCTCATGAACTGCCAAGTTCTATGCCATTATTCATCTTTATGATCTTTTATATTTAGGGTATCATCTTATAATGTTTTGATCACATTATAATACCCCTTATTCTCATGTTTAATCTTACATGTCTCACTTTTTTACCCTTAGTAAGCATATGATATCACCCATTTTTATGTTTCTTTTCCTAGGTTATAGAGATATGTATTAAGTATGATGTGTCTAAGAAGGGTGATAGTCATGAAGAACCTAGTGGGAGATAATGTCTCTTTCCAATGTAATAGTGTTTATGTTTCCCAAGTTTCCAAAGGCACTAGAGAAATTATAGTCTTTGGATGTCTATTTATATAATGTTTAAAGTATTCTTCAAAATTCATGTAATGTTAATGTATGTCAAGATTGGGTCATTATAGTTGGTATCATAGTGAAGTTTTAGTTATCCTTTAGTAATTAGGATGAGAAACATTTAGTGAGATCCCTAGGGATATTTATAAGGATTTATCCAGGGATGTATCTAAGGATAAGTATATGGATGGGATAATGTTTAAAAGAATATCCTAGAATTTTGGTAAAGGATAGAGTGTGTGGTTCCTAGAAATAAATCCCTGTCTGGATACTATAATTAGATTTGGGTCGAGCACATATGTACCTAGGGGTATCAAATTTGACAATATGTCCCAGTCCTAAGTCAGGGTAATATGGTACATGATAATGGGACTTGTTGTAACATAGTTTGATACTCTTAGGGGATATACTTTGGAATTTTAAAAAATCTTCACGAACCATTATATAGTATTTGAATAGAATATTACTATAAATAACATAGAATAAACATAAGTCTTAATAAATTAATGAAGGTTTTATAACTTAAACATCTCATTAGTGAATCTTCATGAATATGTGGTTCCTCAATATGACAATCATTTCTTATTCTATGATTTTTAGTTTTATCCAATGGAGGGAATTAGATGGAACACAATTAACATTGAATATGATGGACAATCTGCTGATGAGAAGTAAAATGAAATGATCACTAGAGTGAAGGATGTTCTGATCACTCGTAATCATTTTCTAAGGAAAAGGATCAACAACATGTACCAAAACCAACTCTTACACTAACCAAATTAGATAATGAAGGAGTTCGTGAAGAGTTCAAGTAATAGAGACCATGGATGAAAGAATATTTGGTTTTATTTGTGTCAAGAATATTTAAAGAATCGCATAAGTGAATGAATTAGAGGAACAAGAAGGTGTTTTGGTTGTGGAAAATAAGGGCACAAAGAAAGTAACTAAAATGGACAATGAAGAGTTCAGTTAACGTAATGGATGAGAATGTTGGCCTCTATATGGTATTATTAATTGATTATTTATTTAAATGTGGAAATTATAAGAATTATAAAAATCAATTTCTTATGTGGAAGGCTCATGAAGAGAATCAGCAAGGTTGTATAAGTAATGGTGCTGCTACTTAATATTAAGAGACAATGAATGACATATGAATAGTATGTGCTATTTTAATAGTATTTTTTATAAGCATGATTAAATTGGGTTTGATAAATGTTAAGGCATGATTAATATTTCATATTATGGTAATTAAGTATTAAATAATAATTTGATAAATCTAGAGTAATGGTTTAAGAATAAATTTGGATTATTTAAGTGTATATGTTACATAATTCAAAGATTATATTATAAAAACCACGAAATATAAGTATTTTTAGAATAAGTTCTTTTATAATTTGAAAGGATATGTTGAATGGGGATAGTGAGGAAGAAAAGTGATTTCATGGAAATGTGGTAATTTGATTAAGGGAAGGTAAGCCTTAATATGTTCCTTATGTTGAGATAATGGTTATTGGATAAATATATGTTTGATATGGATATGTAAATTTTACAATACATATCACCTTGTAATTGATTAAGGATTTGTTGAAAAGTGGTTTATACTATCATGGATGGAGAATAAAACATTTTTTTGGATTTAATGAATAAATCAAATATACTTTGGAATAAAGAAACATGCATGTTTTAGACAAGGATTTATGGTAATTTTGGTCATTACCATGTTTTAACAGAATATACTATGAGGATATTCACATGTTTGAATTAAATACCAAGAGATACTTTGTGATATATGGGAAATCAATGTTATGTGGATTTTGTGACATTTTTTCTACTAATTTGAATTTTCATCTCTCATAAGTGTTATAAGGTTAACCATTCATGAAATGTTTAAGTTAAACTTAAAAAGGATTATTCATGTAGTGGGATGATATTTAAAACCTTGGTTAAAAGGATATTTAGTGATTAACCTTATTTCAAGGATGCCAATCATATTTTGTAAATTATATAAGTTTGGTTTTAGAAAAGGACATAATTTATGTCAGGTGAAAATAGATTAAGTTCAGTAAGGCAGTGGGTCTTGAACCCATGACCGAAGGACGATAAGGGTTTCATGACTACCATTGGGCCACACGATGTCCTGGTAAATGTATAATTATTTTTTCACTAATAAATATTTATGATGAAACAGTAGTGTTAATTTTTATGTTCATATATTAATGTATTAACCACATTTATTTTGAAGAATAATTAGAGACAAATATTTATACTTTTCATTATTTTATGGGCCTTAAGATATGATAAAAGTGTATTTTAGTACTTCAAGAATCAAAGTTAATTTATTGAAATCCATTTCATGAAGTAATGGATGAATCAGAAATTGATAAAAGCTTAAAAAAATAATTTATTTTTTTATAAAAACATATCACGTAGGTATAATTTCTTATATTCTTGGTCAATAAAACAATTACTCAATGATAAGATAGTGATAAAAAATGTGTTATCATAATACCTTAATTTTTTTAACTAATGGTCTTTTAAGTCATCAGAGATTTATGCCTTTGAGGCCCTAAACTTTTCTTTGATAATTCACTTGTTTATTATTTATGACCTCAATAACTCCCTATAAATATTTATGTTTTTCCTCCATGTACAATCTTCAATCCCAACCTATGTTCTCCTATGAGTAAACCTAGTAATATGTTACTTTGGGTAACCATTATGGTTCCAATATTCCCTTTTTAAGGGATGTTTTAGTATTCATTATTATGGTGTGGGTTTTTATGATCGAAACAATAAAGTATAAAAACTTTGATAACCCAGACAAATTTTGAGGTTGAAATTCATTTTAAGTAGGGTATAATGTAACACCTTGAGATTTTGTGAAATATATTTTTTGAATTAATTTAAATTTTTTATATTTTTTCATTTCACACAACACAAAAAATAGTTTATTTTATTTTAAATCACTGTGTTTGGATTGAGTTATATGAAAAACCAAGTTAATAACAGACTATACAAAACATGAATTTTCGCTTGCTCTATATGGTACACCGATATTAGCTTGCGTTACACACAACAATGACTTTCCTCAATGGCATGTGTAACACGCAAGACCGAGTTTTACGAAATAAAAAAATATTATTTAATATAACCTAGCCCTAAAATTAGTAGTAATAACTAAAATATAAAAAATATATGGTTTACACAAATATAATATGAATTAATAGGTTACATATTAATTATAAATTAAAATATATGTACCAATGGAATATAGTGGATATATTTTTATTTTTACGACCCCAAAGGTTTCTTCCATCATAAATACAATTAATTACAATTAGTGAGTGATATTAATGTAATATATATTTTATATATTCAATCAAATATTTTTTTATATTCATCTAATATATTTTATTGACATAATATAATAACAAACCAAATTTTATGCTTAAAAAACTATATTTTTATAAAGTTTTACCACCTTTTAATGGAGAACCCATTTTGAATATAATTTTTTTCACTTTTATGGATTTAATATTTAAAAATAAACTTCATATTTTAAATAGAAACTTAAAAATTATGTTATGATAAATTTTTGTTATTTTTCTATAAGGTTTCATTTTTTAATGAAGAGTTAAAAATATTGAATTTTAATTCAAAAATGCCTTTTCATTTAACTTATTTATATGGATAAATTATATTATAAATTGTTATAAAAGTTTAATTAAATAATAAGTTTATCAATTAATCCATTTTTTGTCATTGGAATCAACTTAACATTAAAATTGATTATAAAAACATAGGAAAATGTTGGATGTTTTTTTACTCTAAAAACCAGCAGTGTCGTACCGTCGACAGGATTAACATTAAATTAATTTCTGAAAATTATTTGATTGAAATTTGGAGAAATTAATTAAATATTTTTAATAGTCATAATTTAAATTTCTAAAAATTTCAACTTAATTTTTTACAAAAAATATTAGTGAAAGTAATTAAAATTAATTACAGTGATTACGGGTAAATTAAGCTTAATATAAGATTAAACCTTAATCTTAAGGGACCAAATGACATATCCACTCATCAAAAACCAATTATATGAAAATATTTTGTTCATAAAACTTCCATTATTTATTTGTATTGTTTTTTATGACTTTTTTTAGGTAAAAATGTGGGTACACCTAACTTGTTTAAAAAAAATACCAAGTGTGTCCTTTCCCCTCCCTATAAAAGGACACCAGCTCTCCCACTTCCTCAAACATATAAAAACACTTAGAATAAAACAATATCTACCCAATAAACTTAAAAACCCAACTACATTCCTCATTGAATCATCCCTTTGGTCATAAATCCTTCCAAGGAATCCCTTTGGTGCAAACCAAAAGGAGTTACCTGATTAAGAGACAACACCGTCCCTCAAGCTCCTTTCTTTTATTTCCATTATCAATCCCTAAAGTATTATTATTACATAATTTTATGGAAAAAATTATCCTAAATATACTATTATGTTTTTATTATAAGGGTTATACCTATAATTACACACCATTCCATCTAATGGGTAATGAAATACTATTTACGTGTATGGCGAACTACCGCCTCACAAAAGAATGATTATTCGTTTTTCCTTTACAGTCTCTCATGGTGGAAATTATGATGGAAACTATATTTATATATTATATATATTATACTTATAATTTCTTTATGCTTCTTTAATTTTTATTTATAATATACCATTATGATTTCCATCTTGTGTAAATACGATAATTTCATTTTAGGAAGTGTGGACTACCACCCCCTCAAAGCGATGTGATTCGTTCACACACTAAATGGAATGTATTAAGGATATGTTTAGTGAAACTATATGATATAAATGACATAATAATTATAATTTAATGATATTATATACATATATACATATATTTCATTTTATTACTTTCTTTCAATACATAAATAAGACGGAAGCAGCGTTCATGCGTACGTATGGCCTACCGTCTCCATAAACGGTGTATGTATTTCATTTCATACTTATATATTATATAGATTATTATAACACAAATATACTGAATATTAATTATATTCATATAATGGTTTAAATTATGGAAATCATGATATAATTATAAGGAATAAATATATAACAAATTATGACACAAGCGAAAACAAAGAGAATAATACCCAAAGCGTAACCTTCACATGGAATTATTAACAAGATGGTAATATAAAGTCATAATCACATATTTTATGGTATTATATATAATAATATGGTTTTTTAAAAAATTTAAAATAATATTAACTTTATTATACATGATTTTTGAATGATTATGATGAGAGTCAAGATATAAGGTAAGGAAATTTCATCTCACTTTTTATTTCTGTGATATACATGCTTTATTCACAATCCATTCCTTTTTTTGGTGTGTATAATTCCCATTTATATTTTATATGATTATTATAATTAAAATTAGGGGTAATTAAATAAAAATTTTATTATATTTTTTTTCATGGGGTTTAGTTTCAAAAGTTACCAAATCAGTAAATTAATTTTGTCTCAATTTTCCTTCTTTGATAAGCATGCCATGTAATGAACCTATATTTTTCCATGAGAACTATATAATGACATTGAACTTTTATATCAATAATCCCATTATTTTCATGATATTTTAATAATTATGTAATTTTATTTTCTTAATTAGGGATTATGGTTCAATGTTACCAAGTGGTAAGTGTTTGTTAAAACAATCACACTGCTTTTTGATATTGTTTATATTTATGCTTTCTTTGATGAAAGATTATGGTCCATATCTCAAGAACTCTCATGAATTTTCATTACCTCAAGATATGCATGTTTTATCAATGTAATGGAATTTTTTTACTCTTTGTATCACAAGATAGTTACTAAAGTGTTTTTAAGAAAGCCCAACTTTACCCTCTCTTCTGCTGGAAATCCATGTTCCTTCAAAACCATGTTTTATAAAAAGGGTTTCCGAGAATATTCTACTATTATACTATAATATTTAAAATAAATTTTTACTCTTTTTTATTTTACTAACATTTTCAAGGGAATCTTCTTATCATTTTTAAAACAAGGAATTTTCCAACCTTTTTACCATGCAAAAAACTGTTCTTTTTAACTTGTATGGAATGTAAAAATTTACCCGTCATCATTTTTGTGAAACTTAAATTTCATGTTTAAAGTTTTTTTAATAATATGATTTTAAAATAAATTTTCAACGAAATGGTTTTCAAAACATTTTTAATATTTATTTATATGTTTTCAAATTATTTTTTGAGGAAAGTGTTTTTAAAAGGTTATTAATATTATTTAATTAATTTTCAATGAAAATGGTTCTCAAAATATTTTTAAGATACTTTTATAAGTTTTCAAAAAAAAGCATTTTCAAAATATTTTCATGTTCCTTTTATAATTTCTCAAAAAAATGGTTTTAAAAAAAATTTCAAGTTCATTTTATATGTTTTCAAGGAAAGTGGTTTTCAAAAGTTTTCAAGATCTATTTATATGTTTAAAAAGAAAAAGGTTTCCAAAATGATTTCAAAAATTCCTTTATATGTTTTAAAGTTTATTTTTAGGAAAAAGGTTTTTAGAATATTTTATGTTTTAATGATCCCTTTTCAAATAATAAAGGATATTTTCCTCAAGAAATGTTTTCAAAATATCCTTCCAAGTAATTTTTCATTAAGATGACATCCACTAATTTTACTCATACCCTTATAGGAAATTACCCAAAGGTTTTATTCATTTATTTCTTGAATGGCTTATGTTTTTATGGAATGATGCTTCTGACATCAGTTTCTTTTCCATAGGCTATATTATTTTCAAACCCGCTTCTCTTCATGGGTTAAGATTTGGTAAAATGATTATGAAACCTATCTATTTTCCATAGGTTATGATGTGATGAAATTTTAATGACACCCATTTAATTTCATGGGATTATGATAGGTTTTATTTATAAAACCTATCTCTTTTTATGGGTCAAGATATGATGAAAGTTTAATTGTCTTGTGGAGCATGTATGAATTATTTTATTATGAGATGGGTGGGACATATATCTCCCTCTTATTCATTGAGTTAAGATTTATATCTCATGAGATAATGATGTGAATAAAATCAATGTGGTTGATTCACTATAAGAAGACGAGGAAACCCGACCCCTTAAAAGGAAAGGACTACGACTGGGGGTGGTTGTGTGTCCCGCCCAATAGGTGTAATCACCATGAAGATGTCATATGGGGAAACCCAATCACTTATAAGGAAAGGACTGTGACCGGAGATTGTGTTGTGTCCATCCTAGTAGGTTCAGTTCTCAAAGGTCCTTGATATGTTTTAACAATGTGTATTGAATTATAGGGAATGATATCACAGGTTTATGAATGCCATAATTCCATATATTATTCTTATGTTAGATTTTCATGGATGATGTTATTTATTTCCATATGATTCATGTATTTTGAAGTTCCAATATCTATGAAATTATTCATGTTTGTGATATTTTATATGTAGGGTATGATATTATAATTTTATTATCACATTCTCATACCCCTATTCTCATGTTTATGCTTACATGTCTCCCTTGTTTACCCTTACTGACAATATTCTCTCACCCATTTTTAGGTTTACTTCCCTAGCTTATGATGATATTTATTAAGTATGATGTGTCTAAGAAGGATGATAGTCCCGAAGAACCTAGTGGGAGATAATTTAGCTCACAAATTTAATAGTGTTTATGTTTCCAAGTTTCCAAAGGCACTAGACCAATTACGGTCTTTAGAAATATTTTTATATAATGATTAAAGTATTCTGCAAAAGATATGTAATGTTAATGTATGTCATGACCGAGTCTTTATAGAATAAGTTAGTATATCCCAATATCCACCCAAATATAGAAATATATTCACTTCCACACATTTTAATCCCACTGATATATCCTAATGGTGAATAATGAATCAAAGTGGGATCATCTTCCCACTCTCACCAAGGAATGGGATTATATCCTCATTCCTGCTTTAGAAGCTGACCAACATATACTAGAAGCAATGGAGGGGCGTGATTATATCCCTTCCAAAACCATGAAATTATTTCAACATATCTTGGTAGTAGTAATATAAGACAACCATTGACATATCCTGATGAAAAACAAGTGGAAGATAATATTCCTTCTCCCATCAACAGAACAACTCACCAATTTACAATGAGAGCTATCAAGTTGTTGGATCATATTCTCATTCATATTTATAAGTATCATCAACATATTATAGTGAATAATGAATAATTATATGAGGAACATATCACCGTTCCAATTGAAGATTGATTACATACTAAGGAAATCACTTCAGGGTAGGTTTATATCCCTACCGACACTTTAGGAGTTTGCTGGTATAATCTTGTAATTGCTCTATTGAAGTATAATATCCTGGCACCCACTAGTGGAGATCATAAAAATAATCTATAAACAATGTGAGAGTATTCCCATGTTCCTAACCATATATACGGAGTCCATCAAATTATCCTATTTGAACCTAGTAAGGGGAGGACTCATATTCTCACCCCTCTCAAAGAGGCATGTCAGCATATCCTAATAGTATATAAAGATCAATAGAGTGATCATATTACCATTCCTACTAGTGTATGTGAATCATTATGAAATATCCCAATATTTATCTAAGAAATTCATTAGAATATTATGATGATAAACCAAAGGTGCCATGGGAGGGTTCAAACCCATGAGAGTTATTGACCACATTGCATAAACCGCATCAAGGCAGAGGTCCCGACTTTGGTCCCTCAACAAAGAAGTTTACGATGGTATCATAAAAGAAAAACAAAAAAAAAACTACGAATATGATCATATATATACCCCAATTAGTGATGAAATTATCAGGCCCTCCAATATCTTTCGATGATAGCTCTAGAATCTTCCATTTCATCCTTAGAGAGATAAGGAAATGGTGTTCACAAAGTTAATTCTGATAAAACCATGACAAAAAATTATGTGGTTAGTCAATAGATTATTATCCATGGAGGTACTCCCCATATAAAAATGAATATTGATCATAATAAATTTTCTTATTATTAGAGCTATGAAATTCTTCCTCATAGATGGAAATTTAGTCAGTAAGAAGGTCACCCCCTTACCAAAAGTCTTTCAAAAATTACCTCACACCTAGAGGCACTCTAGGGATCGAGTATATCCTCACAAATTGACTCATAATTAACTATTTAAATATCCTCACATTAAAAGTATATTCCAAGGAGGTAGTTATCATTAATTCCTCCATCATATTGTTAATTCTTCGATACAATAGTGAAGATTCTAACCAACCCTTCTCCCCTCAGTACTACATCCTAGAAATGACCACTCTAGTTATATTATGTGGAGAAATACCTTACCAATGATGAGGATGATTCCATATTTATGAGAAATAAACTAGTAAAAAATAATATAATGGTTATGTTCCAGCCCATATCTACCTCTGGATATATTATTCCAGAAACCATGAATGATGAATGCATACGTTACCTATGATTGAAACTATGGAAAAATCTATGCTATATTAGGAATTTTTTTCTTACTGGGATTATACCAATCATGTCAAGACAATTAGTGAGCCATGAAACCAAATTAACTTGGTTTTACTTTCAACTAAATGTCATCCAAATTTAGGAAAGTGGTGAAAGGATCTCCAACTAGCATGACATGGTGCCTTGAAGACTATATGCCAATTAGTCATTGATTCCCCTTATGAAATACATATCATAGGTTCGGTGTGCATGGAGAGTTTCATTTTAATCTAATCCATAGTTAATATATTCCTCCTATAAAGAAATCATGCAATTTATAGTGACCCAAGCCTCTTAGACATTTTATTACATGATTTTTAACATATATATCCAATAAAAACAACCACATAATCTAGAGGCCTCGGGTCTTTATAATACTTGGGTAATAATACATCAATATAAAAAAACATATTTATTTTATTTTCTATAATATTCTCATAATTTCCTTTTATATTCTATAACAAAATTGGATAACCAAGGGAATACATAAAGAAAATAGGTGGGCTATAAATCCTAGTAAGGGAATGAGAATTCTAACTAAGAATAACATATGAGTCAAAAGATATAATGTAATTTCACAAAAGTAAGTATCTTGAATAATCAAATAAAACAATGGAATAAATAATATGCCATCATAGGATCATGTAATCATATAAATGTGGAAGTATCAAAATATATGACATCATAAGCATAAGTCAATGATCACTACCAAGACATCATAACATGGTGGATAGAGACTCATAATGGATTGGGTTTACTCCCTAATATCATACACATAATATCATGAGAATTTTTTTCCTAAATCATTGGAATGTTATTTTATTTCACCCATAATAACTTTTACAATCATATGTGTGCCATATAAGATAATCAAACACAATGCATAAGCATAAGAAATACACATTGAAAGAAATGGGTTACATAATCTTTCTTCAAATAACAATCAAAAGATATATTATAAAAATTCAAAATAGAATAAGGAATTTAAAATTTTTAGTGTTTATAATTTAATAAATAAATAAAAGTATCAAATATGGATTTTATTTGAATAAAATTTCATGATGAAGGGTGAAGAAGTAATTTTGTAATTGAACATCTTTAGCAAGAGTTTTAGAAAATGGAATGGAATCATTAATGATGGTAATACAATAATATTTTTTATAAAATAAAAAGTGAACCAGGAAGTTTCTCCATAAAATAATGATTATTTCCATAAAAAACTTTTAGTATTACAAACATTTCATGGGGTAGTTAATAATTTTAAATAATAAATAAGAAGTTCCCTTAAATCCTGTTTAATTAAAAGAAATATTTGGGAAGAGAACTTCAAAAGCTTGTATATAACCAAAAAGGAAAAAAGGATAGATTATTTCTATATGAAAGGTACATTTATAAATATTATATAATATTTTAATCAAAAAGTTAGAGAGATAAAGTGAGGTAGAGGGAGATAATCCATAACCAAAATAAAATAGGGTGGTTCAGAAAATTCCCTTACATTCGGTCTAGATTGATTCTATTCTTTCAATTAATATTCAGAATAATCAAATTAAATTTATTAAAAAATTAATTTATAAACTAATTAAACTATATTTGAATTATTATTAATATCTTATGTTATTTAGAGTCATTTAATTGGGATAACATGTCTGTATTTACCTTCCCAATGTCATTTGTTTAATGGTTCTAAGGTTAGATTAATTTATAGGTAATTATGAGAGTTCTTATGGAATGGTTATATAACTAAATAATTGTAATAAAATTTAGTTAATGTGTTTCAAAAATTCTAAAACGTATTTATTTTTCAATAGTATTCATAAATAAGAATTATTTAAAGTCTATAGGTTTTATTACCATACAGTTAGTTCATTCAGGTGAGTTTTCTAACCACATTGAACTTATTAAGTTTCCTTTAATATTATGGATATATATATCCATTCAATAATGTATATGAAAATATAATATGATTATTTAGATAATTTCAAAACATAAAAAGAGAATTTATACAAAAAATGATGGTGGTAGTGGGAAAAACGAAGTATGCTATTTATGGCAGTGGTGAACCGACCATATTATGAACAAAAAATTTATTATAGAATGAAATGATAAGAGGTTGGATAATGTATATTCCATTAACACAATAACATTAAAGAATATTTATGTTGTTTTGAGTGAGTATCTTGAGATATGGTTAATTTAGTACCCAATAAAAATTTATGTCTAAAAATGGATTATTTTGAAATCTAATAAATATTTAAAAACATCCCAATTTATAAAAATAATTAGTATCATATAGATAATAATATTTATAAATACTTATCTAAAGATTTATTAGGTATTATATGGATAATATAAAATATTATTAAATCCTTTGAAATTAGTTTACTTGATCAAAATACTATATAAACACAAATTAAGATAAACTATCAAAGTATATATTTTGTCTATAGTTAAAAAATTTTCATTCTTCAAGAAGAAATAAAGTAAAATAAAATTAAAGTACATAATGGAAAGAATCAAAACAGGGGGTTCGGTATCAATTCAAGACATAGTCCTCTCTACTTTGTGATCACCAACCTTTAAGATTTTTATATAAAAATAAACAAGATGATCCACAACCTAGGCTAAGTTTTAAAATAGTTTACAAATTTCCATGCCACACACGACCTCTTCCATAGTTATTTATGGGAGAAAGAAATAAATAGGCCATTCAAGGACCTCTACCACTCTTATCTGTAGGAGAAACAAATATGAAAATATGATGATAAGATATATAGTATCTTCCAATTTAATACAGCAGATAGTGTGCTTGTGAAAAACCAGAGTATGCACACACACTGATCAATATGTTATAAATACAAACAGAACAAAGAAATATATAAGAGAAGAGTTTATAAATTATCAGTCTAATGCAATGCATCTTGCGACTCCTTATTTGATTCTTCAGTGAAGGTTGAGTCAAGTTCTCTTGAAAAACTTCAGGAAAACAGAGTGTTCTAAACTCGTGTTCTTTAACTTCCTGGAATGCAGAAAATGTGAATGTGTAGTTTGGCTTCCCAATCGAATGTTTAAAGAAGCTGATCTCTACGTGTATTCATATAAGTCAAGATTTCATCTTACTATAAATTCAATTCATCCACTACAATATCTCTTTCATCTACTTCTATATTTTCACACCTCTCTACATGAGGTAGTGTGATACTCCTTTATTGGAAAAACTAAATAGAATATTCGAATAGGCTTCTTCTTTATACTTCACTACCTGACACTCTCTTTAGTTCTATCTATCAATAATTTAAGATTAAATAATTAAAATATTAAATTAAATTAACTTCAATAAAAATATCCATTATAATAATATGATTTAAAAGGAAAGTTGAGAAAAAAGTGGCAGTGTGTAGTTTTGGCGGCATCAAACTAGAGGTATGACACTAGTGGTATGAAACTGTAGGTGTCTTAGACTTATCCAATTTTCCACTATGCTGATGGCGTCACACCTAGTGGTATCTGTTCTGGTGGTGTGAAGTCTAATGGTGTCTGTTATCAGCCAATTATGTGTTTATGGTATGACATTGGGGGTGTCTCATTCAGTGGTATCTCATACTTAGAAAAATTTGAATTCTAGTGGCATGAAATACTAAAAATATGTCGACTGACAGTGTCTCAGACTTTTTCAATTCTTCAGTCTAATAATATGACATTCTGGTGGTGTGATATCCTGATGGTATCTTATACATAGTGATATTTTTTATGATGGAAGTGAGTCATGGAAAACGGTGTCTCGAGTTGGTGATGCCAACCTTAACAGTGTATCATCCTTATTCAATTTCAGAACATGTAGCAGAATATGATATTCTTATACAAAACATGAAACTCATTAAGATCATTAGAATCATGATTTTGTGATCATTAAAACTAGGACGTCAACAATCTCTCCCCTTTTGATGATCACAAATCATGGAAGTAAATGAATATTATAAATGTAAATACAGGACATCAAAAGGTATTATAAGAGTTTAAAGAAGATATGCAAGGTAAGATCAAAAAATAAAACATAACTTATCATTAATAGTATGTGAATATGGTATCAAATAAAAAATAAATAAGAAAATACTATGTTTCAAAGGTATGTATTATGAATAGAAAGGATAAAAATAGATAGTATCAATTATAACATAAAAAAATATAGAAATTCCATAAGGTTTTTCAATATTCCATAAGAATTACCCCCCTTTTGGGATTATAAAAAAGGTAAAGAAAAATATTATAAGAACAAGAACAATAAAATAATAAATATCAGAGTCATTCAAAATTGTTAAAAAAATTATTAAAACCATGGTACCATCAAAGAACAACTATCTAATCCAAAAAAAAACAAGGTTCAAGAAGTAGTATAAGGGTCCATGGGTTCTTTTCCTTTAGCATTGGATTTCTCTTGCTCCTTATATGAGGAAGAAGGATCAACTCAAGGTATGATAAAAGGAACACCATAGAAGAGTCCATCTATAGTTCGAGGATGATCTTACATAATCACAACTGGCCAGAGTTGTCATCATTCTTGATGAGGATACCCTGAAAAAGGATGGAATTGGGTAGGAAGAGTTTCTAAAGGATCATGAGAAACTCTTGGTTGGAGGGAAAACTAAGTAGTAATGGGAATAGATTCCTGGGTAGGCACTACTTGTCCATAAACATGAATAAATAGATTCATGAGATTGACAAAATACATTATGACTTGGCCACCCATTTCCATAACACTAAAGAAATTAAATTTCTTTTCCATACAATGGTTCAACACTGGGGTCATATCTTTGAGCTATCTCACTTCTTTTTGAAAGATCATGTCATTAAAGGTAGTCTCAAATTCTTAGATAAGAATTTGAAGTTGGCATCCATTGCATGGTTTTTATAAATCCAAGATAGATAGTACTTAATAGCCTTGGTAATAGTATCTATGGTATCATTCATATATTTGGAATAATTCATGATCATCATATGATCATTCTCAGTTCCTTGCTCAAACTTCATCAAAATTTCTTAAGGAATTATAAATTCTCCACTTGAGATACCATTGAAGGTAGATATAACTTCCTCTTTGACAACTAAACTAAATTGATCAACATAAATCACTAGTAGAGGAGGATTAGTATAAGCAATAGATGTATAAAAATATGTATTCTCAATAATTTTAAGGATACCTTCCATATAAGTATTAAATTTTCACTTCAAGCCCTCAATCATAGCCTTGAAAAAATCCAACTCACTTTCAATTATTTTATTCTCAATGTCTATCCCAAAAATGTGATGAATCATTTTTGTTTGGATATATTGAATAAAAAATTCAAAAATTCATCTTCTATCCTTATAACAGATGAAATTATTTTTAGGAGGTTGATTATTTAACTTCAAAGAAAAAAACAGACATCAAAATCATACAAATAATATCTAATTCACTTTAATGGATACATAAATTTGAACAAAAACATGTGTAGGGGCAGGTTTAGGTGCTAGAGTTCTAAATGAAGTGAACATTTGAAAAAACCCATCAAAATATACTTGAGCTACAAGTATCCATTAGGATCTTCTATTATATGAACCTCATGTCTAACAAGCTTTGATGGATCTTTACAGAATTTTCCATTTTCTTCAATCATGGGATCAACCTATCTTCCAAAAATCTCAGTATCTATTAGATATGTGGTATGAGGGATAAAAATAGTAGGTACAATAACCACTATCTCAAAATTTTAACTCTATACATATATAGACAATACAACGGCTTAAGGAATTTCCTTTAACATTTGAGCATCCAAGATCTATGCAGTAGCACTATCAAACTTGGTTTCTAAATATGTACCAATAGTAGGAGAATTTAGCTTCTAAACATTCATATATTTCACAACACTAACGGATTCACCTTCCACATTATCATCCACATAAGGCTTATCAAAATTTAAAATATCCAACAATATATCTCAAAATTCTTCTTTAATAAGTTCATTTTTATCTTGTTTAGAAACATTCTATTTTATAGTAGCTATCACACCCAACTGTTCCATTAAAGTATAATCTAAAATAGTTTGAACAGTGGAAAATGATTTAGCATAAAATTTATCAATATGTGGATCTTCATGAAAAATTTCAATAGATGGGGATCCCCCCCCCTCACCAGGTTCATCCTGAAGCTCTGGAGGCATCTCCACATATTTACTTTTGATTCATCCACTAGGACCATTATGGTCCAAGTCTTCATGATCACCATATTCACTTCCATTATCATATTCTTCTTCCTTTTATTCTACATAATTATCATTATCACTAGTTTAAGTGAATTTTGAACTTTTATACTACTTCTATCCCAAGACCTCAGTCTCTTCTTCATCACCTTTAACTAACTTTTATCTTTTTGGAAACCTCCTAGGTGGACTAGGAGCTCCAAATGTAATGGAAGAAGATTTGGTTTACAAATCAGGGTCACTCCATACATCAACATATGGTTCCTTTTCCACTTTTTCAAAAACAAAATCTTCTTTATCCTCATCACATTATTTCTCTAATTTATGAGGCTCCAATCCTGGATTAACATCATCTTTAGGTCCGGTTGGATGATCAACCAAATTATATTCAGCATATAACTTCTCAGAATCTCCAACACATTTTTTCCAAGGCTTTTAGTAAATCTACATCCTTGAACAAGTAGAAATTGTATGACAAAAAACACCATAGTCTATAAGAACCTCTTCATTATCATAAACTAGGCCCTTGGCCTCTTACATGGTAGAAATAATTTTCTAGAAGATCAAATAATTTGGTCTTAAAGATAGATTGGTCATCTCACACATATGCACTATGAGATATCAACAAAGATTAATCTTATGACCTTATTTCATTAGAGAAATGAGATACAAATCTTGTTACATTAGTGTAGTGAAGTCTCCCTTCCTTGGGTAAAGCATGTGTTGAACAAACTTGAAAAAAATCCTACATTCTCAATCTAGCTCAGAGGCAACATGACTTCTAGTTTTTCCATCTCCTATCATCACAACAAGAGAATCCTCATATATGAAAAAATCACCAACTTCTGGAATACTTCCTTGGAGGTCATCATATAATCCATCATGAAGAACACCTAAAAATTTAGCCCATTTTATTGAAGAAAAATCAAATACTTGTCCTTTCACAGGACTTCTATTCTAACCTACACCATCTTGATTAATAAATACTTATATATGTTGATAAAACTCATGGACCATATTATGGTATAAATTTCTTTTATTTGAATAAAACCACTCTAAATATACCTGATTATGAAGTAATTTTAGCACAAAAGACTTACTAGATAGAAACCACTTTGATTCAACTTCATTTTCCAGTAAAAGTGTCATGTTAGGAAGATTTGGATTCAATAGAGAAACTGGAGTCGGAATACTAGACTCATCCTTCTACTTCATTGAATATTTAGTATTATATTGAGGAATCTCAAAATCATGTTTCATCCTTGGCATACAGATCGAATCAACAAGATTGGTTGAGGATATGAGAATATTTGAAAAGAGAGAGGGAAAAAGGTTTCACTAGGCTCAAGAGAGATATGAGAGTATCACAAAAGGCTTAAGGTATATTGGGAATAGAAATTATAGAATTTAATACCATTTGATACATTTGATATTATAAAATATAAATAATACTTGAAATAGATATTTAAATCCAAGGAAAAATACGTATCAAGTTTACACGAAACAACATAAACTGGGAAATTAACTGGCAGCTCAAAATATCATGAAATAGAAAATTTTTCAAAGGCATGAAAATAAATTCCATGACATAGAAACTACATGACAAACCAACAATGTGACAAGCCAAGTAAATGATAAGAAAATTCCATAAAAAACTAATGAAATGTGAAGCCAACGACATGACAAGCCAACGACCTGACAAGCCAATGGCCTGAAAAGACAAAAACATGATAATACAATGACATGACATGCCTATGACATGAAAAACTGTCAACATGAAAAACCAATGGTATGAAATGACAATGGTATGACAAGACAATGACATGTGTTCACAACAATATGCTAACAACAATGGTTTGTCACAAAAGATTAAATATAACAAAAATATATCAAAACTAACTCATGTTTGATATAATTCATTCTCTTAGAATTCAAATTCTTGGTAAATATATCAGTTAACTGATGTTCTATTCCAATAAATTCAAGAGTGATATATCCTTTTTGAAAATAATTTCTCAAAAAGTGGTGTCTTATATAAATGTGTTTTGTCTTAGAATGTGAAACCAAATTCTTAGAAATGTTAATAGAACTTGTTTTGTCACAGTTTATGGGGACATGTTAGAATTGATATCCATAGTCTAGTAGAGTGTGTTTCATCCAAAAAATTGGTTCACAAGAACTAACCGCATCTATGTACTCAGCTTCAGTAGTAGACAATGTAATGGAATTTTTCTTTTTACTGCATCATGAAACAAGAGACTTTCCAAACAAGTGACAAGAAATGTTTTTTCCATCTAACTAACATCCACTAAAATTAGTCTCAGAATAACATACTAAATAAAATTATTTTCCTATTGGGTAAAAAAATCCAAAATTGTTTGTATACTTTAGGTATTTATAAATTCTTTTAATAATAACCAACTGTGACACTTTTGGGTTTGCTTGAAAATGAGCACATATACACACACTAAAAATAATATCTAGTAGGCTAGGAGTCAAGTAGAGAAAACTTCCAATAATAACTCTATAAATAGTCTAATCAACTAATTTCCAATCTTCATCAAGATCTAACTTACATGTGGTGCTCATATGTGTATAACTACTTTTAGTGCTATCCATGTTAAATTTTTTTAGAAGATATTTTGTGTATTTAATTTTTATTAAAATAATTCCTTCTTTTTTTTGAAAAATATTAAATCCAAGAAATCATTTTAGTTCACCCATTTAACTCATTTCAAATTAATTTTGCATCATTTTTTAAAAATCAGTACATAAATAATATCTTGAAGATCCAAAAATAATATTATCAACATATATTTTTTCTATGAATACATATTTTAAAATTATATTTATAAAAAGGGTAGGATAAGTTATTCCTTTTAAAATCCCTTTTTAAATCCAAAAATTGATGATCCTATCATAATAATATCTAAGTTCTTGTTTTAAACCTTATAATGCTTTGGTTAATTTAAAATCCTGATTTGAAAAATGAGGGTTTTGGAAACTAGGGTGTTGTTCAAAAAAAATCCTCTACTATAAAACCATTCAAGAACGCTCTCTTGACATCCATTTGATAAATATTGAAATCTAGATGTACTTCATAGGCTAGTAGGATTATTATGGACTTAAGTATGGATATAGGTGAAAACATTTCCTCATAGTCAATTACATTTTCCTATCTATAACCTTGTGAAACAAGTCCATCCTTGTTTCTAACTATAGTTCCCAACTCATAAAATTTGTTCCTAAAAACCCATTTGGTTCCAATCATTAAGGTGTCCTTAGGTATATCCACAAGCTCACACACCTTTTCATTTAAAACTGATTTAACTATTCTTACATTTCTATTACCCATAATTCATCATTAATGGCATAATTGATGTTCTTAGATTCAAGATGAGACAAGAAATCTTGATGTTAAAACCTGATTTCTAACAAAATATCTAGTCTGAGTTCCTCTATTCATATCAACTACAAAATTATCTAATGGATGGTTCACAATGGTTCAAAAAACTCTAGAGAAAGAGGGACTAGTCACATCTGGATTTTCATGTTTAGGTTATAGATGTTCTAGGAATTATTCATAACTAGATTGTTTTTTTTCTTGTTAGACAATAGAATCTAAAGGTTTGGAATTTAAGTTTAGAGATAATATATCATCTTCAATATTTTATAAAGAGGTATTGGGATCATGTGGATAAGTTTCATAAAATTTGATATGGAATGATTCTTCCATTGCTTTTTTCTTCTTATTGAAAACTCTATAGACTTTTCTAGATAATGAATAACCAAGGAAAATTCCTACATATATTTTGGAAGAAAAAATTTCCAAGTTATCCCTAGTGTTAATAATAAAACATTTTCAACCCAAAACTCTAATTTAATTACCCATAGGTTTTTATTGTTCCACATCTCATATGGGGTATTCTTAATAATAGGTCTGATTAAACCTCTATTGATGATATAAATGGATGTATTGATAGCTTATTCTTAAAAATAGATAGGTATGTTATACTCATTTAGGATAGTATTGGATATCTCTTGTAGGGTTCTATTTCTTCTTTCAATGACTCCATTCTTCTAGGGTGTCCTAGGAGTATATAAGTTATGGATTTAGCCATTTTGTGAGAAAGATGATTCAAATTGATGATTTTCAAATTCACGACCATGATCACTCCTTAAGGTTTTAATCCTAAGTCCACTAAGTTTTTTATAGACTTATAATACTTGGTAAAATATGAATAGGATTCAATTTTGTGAGCTAGAAAATATACCCAAGTATACCTAGAGAAATAATCTACAAGAATATAAACATAGTGACTCCCATTATGTCTTGAAACTCTAGAAGGTCCAAAAAAATCCATGTGAACCAACTCAAGAGTTTGAGAAGTTGAGACTTCTTTATTTAATCTAAAATAAACATTGTGATATTTCCCTTTTTATAGGGGTTATAGACTTTATCAGTTAGGAACATAAGCTTAGGTAGATCCCTAACTAACCCTTTCCTAGCTAGCTTCCTAAGTGAGTTAATGCTTCAATGGCCTAATATCCTATGCCGAATCCAGGATTCCTTGTGAATAGAACTTAAGGATGAAACATTTTGAGAAATAAAATAATTTAAATCTACAAAATAAATATTATAATTTAAAAAAGTTTTAAATATTAAATATTTTTTAGAATAAAAAATATTGCCAGTATAATTCTCAAATTTCACATAAAATCCATCATCACATAACTAAGAAATGTTAAGAAAATTATAATTTAAACCATCAACATATAAAACTTTAGAAATTAAAACTGATTTTTTGGTACTAATCTATCATAGACCAATGATTTTTTTTAATTATCACTAAAAGTGAAATTTCCAACATCAAACATAATGATACTCTTGAATTAAGAATATTCTCCTATCATATTTCTTGAGAAACCACTATTCAATTACCATAGAATTATATTGGAGTTATTCAAGAATTTTTCCTACAAAAAAAGTGTTCAATAAGAAATTATTTTTTGTACTCAAATCTGTTTGGGTCAAAAAATGTTAGTTATCAAGGACTTTGGAACCAACATTTTTCTAACTGATTTTCTATAAATAGATTTCAAAGTTTTAGAAATAAAAACCTTGTTAGGTAATTTTTAAAAATTATTAGCAGTAGATATTTCTAGTCTAGATTTAGGAATAAAAGTGTTTTTGGATATTCTTTTCTATCTAGGTTCATATCCTATTCCAATAACATATTTGGGAGCATCTTGTTTTCCCAAAATTTTTATAAGTTCTTCTCTACCACTTATATTTTTTTGAATATCTTTCTTCAACTGCTCATTTGAAATTTTATGTTCATTGTTTTATTTAAGCAGTTGAGAATTTTTCTCTTTCTCTATAGACAGTTCAAAATTTACATTTACAGTTAGAGAATGACACCTTTTAAGACTTTTATACTTATACTTTAACTCATTAAAGGTATCCTATAACTTACTAAAATTTTAAAATAATTCTTCATTTGAAATATTTTTTTATCATGTTTTTCATTATCAGAATTATCGTACACATGAAGAGGAAAAATACTAGAAAAAGTAGGTAAAGCAAGAACCTCAATGAATTTAGTCATCAAACAAATTTTTTCTCCATCTAGTCTATCTTTAAGCGAAGAATCTGAATCACTTGAGATGTCTTTATATGCAATCTAGGTGGCTTTAATATCCTTTTTGGTATCTTCTATCCTTTTACTCATATTTATTTTTGTACTTAATCTTTGTAAAATCATATTTTATGCAACCTTTTCTTTTACATTCATAGTATAAAACTTCATTATGGTCATCATACGTTTTCCAATATTTCTTCTAATTTAATCTATTGTCATAATTCTCTTTATAATTTTATTTTATAAATAACTTATTATTCCTGTAAAATTTCTTTAATTTTCTAGATAGGTGAGCCTTCTACTCATCAATATCAATAGGTGATTCCCTATCACTAGAACTGGCATCCTGTACCTTCTATTTTTCATTTTAATTTTATTGTCTAGGTGTATTAGTATTGAAATCTAATAACTTCCTTTTTATATTCTCATATTCTTTACAGTTTACCTTTATTTATTATTTATACATAATAATCTTTCCAATCAACTCTTTCACAGGCAGTTTACTTATGTCACATGATTCTCTTATTGAAACTGCTATGCCTATCCATCTTTCTGGTAGGAATCTCAAAAATCTCATAATTTTATCCTTATCAGATATTGGTTTTCCAAGATATCTCATTATATTGACAATCTCATTAAACCTAAGATATATTCCAGAAATGGGTTCATCATGCTTCATTTTAAAACTACCATATTTAATAGTATAAGTATTAAGCCTCATATCTTTATCATTTGAAGTTACTTTAGGGAAAAAATATAGAGTGTCCAAAATTTCAAAGGATGTTTTACAAGAATATATCCTATTATATTATTAATCTCCTAAATCATAGTACAAGGAATTCATTACTTTATAGTTATTATTTTAAGATAATTTTTTTGCAACATCCCAAGTGATTCTAGAAGTATCAGGTATAGCATATTCATCTTCTATTGTAGACCATATATCAAAAACCATTCTTTCTATTTTCATTTTCAACTTAATATTCCATTGTGAATAATTTTTACCATTAAAGAAAGGAGGTTTTCTGGTCGCATAACCTTCTTGATGATTATCCATTTTAAAGAAATAAATTTATAAATGAAAAAAATTGAGATCATTAAAATCCAACTAAAATCACAATTACAACAATTTGAAAAACTTTAACACCAAATAATGAGAAAACATTGATACTAAATGTTGGTCAGAGTGAGTATCTCAAGAGGGGGGTGATGGGGGATTGAGTACCCAATAAACATTTCTGTCAAAAAATCGATTGTTTTGAAATCCCCCAAATTTTTAAAAATAGCCTAGTTTATCAAATAAGTTGTATGATATAGATCTTAATCTTTCTAAAGATTTATTTAAATATTGATTATGTCTCTTTTGGATAATATAAAATATTATTAAATCATTTGAAATTAGTTTACTTGATCAAAATACTATATGAACACAAATTAATATAAACTATCAAAGTATATATTTTGTTTACAGTTAAAACAATTTTTGATTTTAAATCATAAATAAAGTAAAATAAAATTAAAGAACACAATGGAAAGAATGAATACAATATTTTTAGTCTCAAGTCGAGACATAGTCCTCTACACCAGTGATCACCCACCGACAAGTAGTTTATATAAAAATAAACAAGCTAATCTACAACCTAGATCAGGTTTTACAATAGTGTACAAATGTCTAGGCCACACAAGACCTCTTCCATAGTTATTCATGGGATCATGAAAGAAACAGTCCACAAAAGGACCTTTACCACTCTTATTCATGGGAGTAACAAATATGAAAATATGATGAGAAGATATCAAGTATCTTCCAATTTAGCAAAGGATATAGTGTTCTTGTGATAAAACATAGTATGCACACACACTACTCAATATGTAATAAATACAAATAGAATAGAGAAATATATAAGAGTAGATATTAGAAATTCTTGGAATAAATAAATTAAGCTTGTGAATCATTATTTGATTCTTCAGTGAAGCTTGAGTCAAGTTCTCTTGAAATTTTTTGGAAAATAGAGTGTCACAGACTCTTGTTATTTAAATTTAAGGAAAGAAACAAATTTTAATGTGTAGTTCAGCTTCCCAGTTGAATTATTGGAATAATTGAGCTCTAAGTATGTTAATAGAATTTAAGATTTTATCTTTTTATCACTTCACTTCATCCACTACTGCATCTCTTTCATCTACTTTTATATCTGCACACCTATCTTCATATGAGAGTGTGCTACTCCTTTATTAGAAGTAGCAAGTAGAATATCCAGATTAAATTCTTCCTCATACTGAATGGTCTGAAACTCTCTTAAATTATCTCTATAAATCATTTAAGAGTCAATCATTAAAATATTAAATGAAATTAAATTCAAAAAAAATAATAATAATATGATTTAGAAGATAAGTTGAGAAAAAAACAACAGTGTGTTGTTCTGAAGGCATCACACTAGCGGTATGACATTGGTGGTATGATAGTGGAGGTGCCTTAGACAAAACCAATCTCCATGGTCATATTACTATTACTAAAAATAATATTACTATTCCAATGGTCATATTACTATTCTAACTATTATATTTCTAACAGTCACATGGGTTACCTACCTTTTATAAGTGCCACATATTTCATTCATTATTCATTAAATTATATTCTCTATCAAGGTAATATATATTTCCATTTTCAAAATTAATATTTCATTATTAATATTTTATTTAATTTATAAAGTGTTTTTCTTGAGTGAAATCATTCTAAGGGATCAAGAAGATCCATATTTTCATATTATACTTATCTTATTTTTTATTTTTACCCCATTGTAAAATGATAAATTCTTATGGATATATTTATTCTATAAATGTAATTTTATTGTTGATATAATAAAATTTTGTTGGTTATATCATGTAGTGCATGTATTTTTGTGATTTACAGAATACTACATTTCTAAATATGAAACATTTATATAATTAGAAAAGAAATTACAATGAAAAAATTTATGGGTCATTATATTCTTCCCCCATTAATAAAATTCTCCCTAGAAATATCCTTTCTCACACTAATATGTAAAAATATAGGGTTTTATATGTTTTAAAGAGACCCTAGCCTTTTACACACATCTCTACATGATTTTAATCATAATAAAACATCAAATTACAAGCCAAAGATTATGAAGTCTAGTGTCTTTGAATACTAGGTACATAAAACAAAACACATAAAACATTTATTTATTTAATATTCATAAGGAGATCCTAACTTAAATTGTGATCATACATCCTCATAGGATAACCTAGGGATAACATAAAA
Source organism: Viscum album (assembly GCA_963277665.1). NCBI lineage: Eukaryota > Viridiplantae > Streptophyta > Magnoliopsida > Santalales > Viscaceae > Viscum > Viscum album. The sequence continues at coordinate 1,243,300,554 of OY728155.1, forward strand.
AAAGGGATGAGCTAAAATCCTAGTAAAGGAAAAAATCATAGTAATAAAGCTTTAGCACATGGGTTAGAAGGCATGACATAATCAAAATAAAAGGAATGGAACATATAGAATCACAACATATAAACATGGGATCATATAAACATGGATTCATAGTAATGTGTCAGTAATATAAAAAATGGATTTATCACGAGTCAAGGCTCGTTTCACATAGAAGATCACAAGTAAAGGTTAACCACTAAGACCATTGAACATAGTAGCACGAGTCAAGGCTAACCGCCAGGACCATTGAACATAATGTCTCATGAGACTCAACATTAACTGTCACGACCCGTCCTCGGGGCCCGTGCCGTGACTACCCCAAGCCCACCTTCCATAGGCCAGGGGCTGGTGACTAGCACCAAAAGCATAAATCTCAATAAAAGGGGAAGGAATTGCCTTTGTAAAGTAAACTAACACCACAAAGTATGCAAGATGAGTAAAAAATAAGTAAACTGTGTACAAAAGTAAGTGCTGGAAAGTAAATGGGCCAGAATACAAACCCAACTGAAAGTAAAGTACAACTGAAAAGAGAGTACAACAGCAGAAAAGTAAAGCAGCAACACCGAGTCATCCTCTGGAAATCCCACTTGAAAGGTGGGTACAGATAGTCTCCTCCACTCCTCGGCTCCGGCCATCTGCTCCATGTACGTCCCGTCTAGTGATCCACCTCCAGGTACCATCTAGCTCCACGAGCTCCTACCTCGATCAGCGTTGTCCATCGTCTGTATCCAGTATAACGTAGTGCGGGCATTGCCCGTGCAGGCGTGAGTATATGCTACTCAGTAGGGACCTCGAGACCCCTGAAGGTCTCCCAGAATCCACGAAGGATAAACCACAAAGGAAAGATATAATCATGAAGTAACAACCAACTCTACTTAGGTATATTCCCATACATATACCTAAGTCATCAATTCCAGCTCAGCTCCAGCACACGAGCCCAAGTACAACCCAGTCCACACAGAAAAACATAACCCATTCCACATAGGAGTTCACAACCCAATCCACACAGGAAAGCACAACCCAATCCACATAGGAAGCACAACAATCATATCAATGATAATGATTGTAAGTTAAGACTCAGCTCACACAGGTATCCATTTACGAAGAGGGGTGGAGATGATTAGATGTAACCTCTGAATAATCTCCTCTACCAAACCCACGTAGGATCCAAGTATAGTAGTCGTCACTACCGAACCCATGTAGGATCCAATTATAGTAGTCCTCTTTGTTGAACCCACAAAGGATCCCATCATGGTAATCTAACCCATGGAGGATCTGAGTAAATTAGTTGTCCTTGTCGAACCCACGAAGGATCCCAGTACGGTAGTCGTCCTTGTCAAACCCATGGAGGATCCCAGTACGGTAGTCATCCTCATCAAACCCACGGAGGATCCCAGTATGGTAGTCATCCTCATCTAACCCACGAAGGATCCCAGTACGGTAGTCATCCTCATCGAACCCACGGAAGATCCTAGTACGGAAGTCATCTTCGTCGCAGTTACAGCCAGCTCTAGGGTTCCTGCACACATAATGCTCAATTCTGGGAGGGTCCGCTCCATGATCCAAGGTGATCGATACATCAACTGACACGTAGTCCAGAGTTTATTTATCCCAAAGTTCCATCTTGTCAAAAGGAACTCAACGCAACAGACGGCGCGTCTATCGGATGCCCGGTCTGAGAGTTATTGGCCTTTTCGTCTCAAGGGCTCGGTTGATTTTTAAGATAAAACCAACACATCCATAATCTAGCTATGTCCAAACCTCGATAGGAGTAATCCAAAAGAACCTTCTCACTAAGAGTAATCCAAAAAAGTCGGTGGCATCTCAATCGGACGTCCGGAGCTCAAGTTATAAGCGTTTCCGCTCCAAGGGCCCGGTTGGTTTCATGTTCAAACCAACCCGGCCATACCAGAAGTTCTCCAAAACCTTGAGTGTCATATACTGAAATGACTTTCATGATCCAAGGATTGCTACAGAACTGACGGTTCATCGATCGGAGGTCCGTAGCCCAAGTTATTGGCGTTTGAACGGATCTGTCCGGAAACCAGGGGGTTCGAGCCCGGTCCGACCCGGCCTGATACCCCTGGGTCGGACCGTTAGGGCACGACCCAGACCGGTTGCCAAGGCGCGGCCCGGCCCTGCCAGACGCGAGGGTTCAGCTCAGCGCGGGCGGCCCGGCCCAGCGCGGGCGGTCCGGCCAGGCGCAGGCGGTCCAGCCCGGGGCGACCGGTTAGGCCCTGTGCGGGTGCCCGCGCACTGAGCGGACACGGAAGGGGGGGGGGGGGGCACTGCCCCCCTCATTTTGAAACGGCGGCCCCCATGTGGAGGGTCCCACCCTTTTCCAGCCACCGGGGGTTACAACCCCCGGACTTCCCGAAATCCGGCCGGCCGTAATGGCCGGCCGGTGTGCCGCCGTGGGCCCCCCCACAGGTCCCGCCTTTCCAAGCACCGATGACCGTCTAAGTTCGGCCGCCCTTCCCTACACTGCTGCGGCCTTAGGCCGCAACCCTTGTCTGACCGGCTCGGCGCGACAGCGTGGCGCCCCTCCTTTGCGGCCCACCCCGGCCGCGGCCCTCCATAGTGCTCCAGCACGGCGCGACGGCGCCGTGCCCCTCCTCCACGGCCCGGCTCCGGCTGCGGCTTCTTTCGGCATCACCGGCACAACGCGATGGCACCGCGCTCCTTCACTGTGGCCCACTCCGGCTGCGGTTTCCTCATTCCCGCGCGGTGCTGTTCCACCGCACCACCTCTGTTCCAAGCCACGAAGAAATTAAACAACAAAAAGGGGAGGAGGTTCGACCGTGTTCGTGCGGTCCGACCTCCTCCCATTATTTTGATAAAAAGCAGCCAATAATTTAACGAAGAATCATGAAAATAATCTTGAATTGTAAAATCAACCCCTACCTCTAAGAAGTTGACGAAAGATGAGCGTTGCGGAAAATAGCCTCATGGGGTGAGGCTCCCTATATGTTGACAGAGATCGTCCAAGGAGGAAGTGGCGTCTCCCTTTCTTTGACGTGGAGAGATGATGGAACGACGTGTCGGTGTTCTTCGCGTTCTTCAAGGAGGAAGACGAAGTTCTTCAAAGTGTAGAACTCTCCCCCTCTCAACACAACGAAGCAACCAAAATAAAATAAGGCTCTTGCCTTATTTTAATACTTTTGCCAACATTTTAAAAAAATTCAAAAGTTGAATTCATTACATTAATTAAAAGTAGAGTTGACATAATTAAAAGGAGTGTTAAGTTGTCATCATAAATGTGGAAGAGTTACACAACTCATGTGGAGGGGGTTAGAGAATTTGAAGGAGTGGAGCTCGTGTGGGCCCCACCTCACTAAATCCTATCAAGAGGAATTAGAATTTTAGTGGGTCCCACCCCAACTCCCACACATGGGTTTAACCACTTATAAAATTTGTAGAACAATTTTATTTCTATTTATTCTTAATCCACAAATTTTAATAACTCTTCCCAAGCAAACGCAACTCCAGTAAAGGTCATCTTAAGAAATTACCGGCACTGTGGTTTCATCGGTGCCCTAGGATTTAGATTCCGAGCACCGGTTCAAAAGTTATAAAAACCCGCTCGTTCATTCACTGAACGTACCCGAGTTAAACTTCGGAAATTGATTCCGGGCACACCGGGCATCGGAATCAGGTTCCGTCAGAAACTGCGTACTTGTAAAATCCCAAATAAATTAAGTAAAAAATTTCCTTAAAATTTATGGGTCTTTACATTACTCCCACCTCAGGGCTTTACGTCCCCGTAAAGATACATCACAAACTAGGGGAACAAATGAAGGTACTGAGCACGCATATGAGCCTCCCGCTCTCAAGTGCTCTCCAGGAGGTTCCCATGCAGCCACTTGATGTGCATTAGAGGAATCGACCACCCATGTAGGACCCGCTTCTGTCGATCCTCAATCTCCAATGGGATCTCCGCAAAAGTCACCCCGTCATCGATGTCCAGCTCCCTATGGTCGATGATATGCGTTGGGTCATGCACGTATCTCCTCAGCTGAGATATGTGGAAGACGTCGTGCACTCGGTGCAACTGAGGTGGAAGAGCTAGGCGATAAGCCACCTCGCCTATCCTGCTGAGAACCTGGAATGGTCCGATGAAGCACAGAGATAACTTGCCGCCCTGACCAAATCTCTCTAATCCATGTCGAGATGAGACCCGCAAGAAAACGTGGTCGCCACCCTTGAAATCCAGTGGTCTACATCTCCTATAAGCATGGGACTTAGTCTGCTCTGTGCTGTCTTCATCCGCTCCTGGATGATCTGAAATTTCTCTATCACTGCCTGAACCATCTCCAGTTCTACACATACTAACTTTAACACTATCCGCAAAGGATATCTAAAAAACGGCTAGTTTCTCCATCGCCACTCCAAGTAGCTAGATGCCCGACCTCTTGCTGGGACCATAAGCTACTATGTTCCCCTTCCCAGGAGTATAGACAATCTCAAAGTCATAGTCCTGGAGGAACTCGAGCCGTTGCCGCTATCTCAGGTTCATGTACTTCTGAGAGAGGATACACCTCATACTAATAATTTGATGAGAATCATAAACCATTCGCTCAATGAACAACGGGTGAGACTAGCCGTTTGTAAGTACTCATCTCCACCCTTCTTCGTCTACGATCTACCAGAGCTGCTGAGATTCCTCCTCTGCCGAAAAGAGAAATCTGGTCTCATCCCCTGGATAAACCATGTTCTTTGCCTAATACAGTCAATCCTAACATGAATGGTACTATTTCAATACATAGATGACGTCGTAAGGCCTCGACGCTACTACCAAGAGATCCAACCGTTACTCTCGCCTCCAATGGTCGAGTCACACTGTCGGCAGTAGTGTGTGGTCACTAGGTCTCCTCTAGTAGGAATCTCGGAAGTGAGGGTCAAGTCAACAGTTTTAACTGAAACCTCTCAGTATCAACTACAAAGAAAGGACAGGTAAGAAAACGTCACAAGAACATGTGTATTTTATTACTGTAGCTCAAAGAACAAAGACACAAAGCATCAAAAACATCAACAAAGCTAGAAGCATCATGAAAAAAAGTATCCATGTCTAGAGCTAGTCCCGCTCCTGTCTATCTGTTACTGGAGCTCCATGGTCATAGGCCTCAGCTGCCTGAAGCTGACCTCTCCCATGTCCACCCGTTCCCTACGGTCGGGGTGGTCTTCCTGGTGGTGGTGGTGGTTGGGGCTCAAAGCGTCACCCACCATCCGCTGTTCGGCCAGCTCCTATGCCTCATCCGCCTGCTCCTTGTAGAACATGAGCGGTCTCTGACACTAAAACTCGCGTAGTGCACTCAGGCGATGTGCACTATCAGCTGCTGGGGCTGGTAGTATTGGTGGCTTGGCTGGTAAAGGTACCGCCGGTGCCTCTGTTGTAAAGGGGCCCTGCATCGAGGCCTCATCACTCGGTGGGCTGCCATCTCGTACGTAACTGGGAACCCTAGATGGCTGCCATCGTGGGGCCATCTTGAAAAGAAAAAGGTGCACCATGGTTAATACAGTATACCTGGTGAGCTGAAACAAGTAATCACAAAGAAAACTTTGAAACACCCATGCAATCAACGTTTTCGTGCACTGAGTCAGAAATCAGAAGTCAGGGTCTTGGTGTATGGATACGTCGACCACCACACCAACACTGGACTCCCTGGACTGATCACCACACTCAATACCCTTAACACTATTACATCACATAGAAGAAAGGCTAGAGTCATGAGTTCTGCGGTAGAACCGAACTCCTATGATACCAATTTGTCACGACCCGTTCTTGGGGCCCGTGCTGTGACTACCCCAAGCCCACCTTCCACAGGCCAGGGGCTGGCGACTAGCACCAAAAGCATAAATCTTGATAAAATGGGAAGGAATTGCCTTTGTAAAGTAAACTAACACCATAGAGTACACAAGATGAGTAAACACTAAGTAAACCGTGTATAAAAGTAAGTACTGGAAAGTAAATGGGCCAAAATACAAACCCAACTGAAAGTAAATTACAACTGAAAAGAGAGTACACCAATAGAAAAGTAAAGCAGCAACACTGAGCTGTCCTCTGGAAATACCACCTGAAGGGTGGGTACAGATAGTCTCCTTCACTCCTCGGCTCCAACCGTCCGCTCCGTGTATGTCCCGTCCAGTGATCCACCTCCAGGTACCGTCAAGCTCCACGAGCTCCTACATCGATCAACTTTGTCCGTCGTCTGCATCCAACACAACGTAGTGCAGGCATAGCCCATGCAGGGGTGAGTATACTCTACTCAGTAGGGACCCCGAGACCCATGAAGGTCTCCCAGAATCCATGAAGGATAAACCACAAAGGAAAGATACAATCACGAAGTAACAACCAACTCTACTTAGCTATATTCCCATACATATACCTAAGTCATCAATTCCAGCTCGGCTCCAGCACACGATCCCAAGTACAACCCATTCCACATAGGAAAACATAACCCATTCCACATAGGAATTCACAACCCAATCCAAACAGGAAAGCACAACCCAATCCACACAGGAAGCACAACAATCATATCGATGATAATGATTGTAAGTTAAGACTCATCTCACACATGTATCCATTTACAAAGAGGGGTGGAAATGATTAGATGTAACCTCTGAATCATCTCCTCATCCGAACCCATGTAGGATCCAAGTATAGTAGTCGTCACTGCCGAACCCACGTAGGATTCAAGTATACTAGTCATCGTCGTTGAACCCACGAAGGATCCCAGCATGGTAGTCGAACCCACGGAGGATCCCAGTATAATAGTCGTCCTCGTCGAACCCACGGAGGATCCCAGTACGGTAGTCGTCCTCGTCGAACCCACGGAGGATCCCAGTACGGTAGTCATCCTCTTCAAACCCACAGAGGATCCCAGTATGGTAGTCGTCCTCGTCGAACCCACAGAGGATCTCAGTACAGTAGTCATCCTCGTCGAACCCACAGAAGATCCTAGTATAAAAGTCATCTTCGTCGTAGTCGCAGCCAGCTCTAGGGTTCCCGCACACAGCATGCTCGATTCCAGGAGGGTCCGCTCCACGAGCCAAGGGGGTCGATACATAAACTGACACGTAGTCTGGAGTTTATGTATCCCAAAGTTCCGTCTCGTCAAAAGGAACTTAACGCAACAGACGATGTGTAAATCGGACGGCCGGTCTGAGAGTTATTGGTTTTTTCGTCCCAGGGGCCCGGTTGGTTTTTAAGCTAAAACCAACCAGGCCATACTCCAGCTACATCCAATCCTCGAGCAGAGTAAGCCAAAATAACCATCTCACTAAGAGGAATCAAAAAAAGTCAACGGCATGTCAATCGGACGTCCGGAGCTCAAGTTATAAGCGTTTCCGCTCCGAGGGCCCGGTTGGTTTCGTGTTCGAACCAACCCAGCTGTACCCAAAGTTCTACAAAACCTTGAGTGTGATATACTTAAATGACCATCTCGATCCAAGGATCGCTATGAACTGATCGTGCATCGATCGGAGATCCATAGCCCATGTTATGGGTGTTTAAACGGATCTGTCCGGAAACTAGGGGGTTCGGGCCCGGTCCGCCCGGCCCGATACCCTGGGTCAGCCCGAACCGGGTCCGGGTCCGGCCCGTTAGGACATGGCCTATCCGGCACGGCCCGACCCAGCGCGGGGGTCCGGCCCGGCGCGTGCGGCCCGGCCCGGTGCGGGCGGTTGGACCCTATGCGGGCGGTCCGGCCCGATGCGGCTGGTTCGACCCTGTGCGGGCGCCCGCGCACTGAGAGGACGCCGAAGGGGGGGGGGGGGGCGCTGCCCCCCTTGATTTGAAACGGCAGCCCCCATGTGGAGGGCCCTACACTTTGCCAGCCGTCGGGGGTTACAACCCCCAGACTTTTCGAAATCCGGCCGGCCGGTGTGCCGCAGCGGGACCCCCGTGGGTCCCGCCTTCCGAAGCGTCGGCGGCTGGCTGAGTCCGGCCGCCCTTCCCTGCATTACCGTGACCTTAGAACGCGGCCCTTGTCCGACCGACGCGGCGTGACTGCGCAGTGCCCCTCCGCCGCGACCCTCCATGGTGCTCCGGCGCGGCGAGATGGCGTCATGCCCCTCCGCCACGGTCCGGCTCCGGCCGTGGCCTCTTTCGGCTTCACTGGCACAACGCGATGGTGCCGCACTGCTTCGCCGCGGCCCGATCCGGCTGTGGTTTCCTCGTTCCCGCGTGGTTCCGTTGCACCGCACCGCCTCCATTCCAAGCCACAAAGAAATTCAACAACAAAAAGGGGAGGAGGTTCGACCGTGTTCGTGCGGTCCGACCTCCTCCCCTTATTTTGATAACAAGCGGGCAATAATTTAATGAAGAATCATCAAAATAATCTTGAATTGTAAAATTAACCCCTACATCGGTTGACGAAAGATGAGCGTTGCGGAAAACAGCATCACGGGGTGAGGCTCCGTATATGTTGACGGAGATCGTCCGAGGAGGAAGTGGTGTCTCCCTTTCTTTGATGTGGAGATATTATGGAACTGCTTGTCGGTGTTCTTCGTGTTCTTCAAGGAGGAATACGAAGTTCTTCAAAGTGTAGAACTCTCCCCCTCTCAACACAACAAAGTAACCAAAATAAAATAAGGCTCTTGCCTTATTTTATTACTTTTTGCAACATTTAATAAAAAAATTAAAATTTGAATTCATTACATTAATTAAAAGTAGAGTTGACAAAATTAAAAGTAGTGTTAAGTTGTCATCATAAATGTGAAAGAGTTACACAACTCATGGGGAGGGGGTTAGATAATTTGAAGGAGTGGCGCTCTTTTGGGACCCACCTTACTAAATCCTATCAAGAGGAATTAGAATTTTAGTGGGTCCCACCCCAACTCCCACACATGGGTTTAGCCACTTAAGTGAAATAAAATTTGTAGCACAATTTTATTTCTCTTTATTCTAAATCCACAAATTTTAACAACTATTCCCAAGAAAACGCAACTCCAGTAAAGGTCATCTTAAGCAATTACCGGTGCTGCGGTTTCATGGGTTCCCTCGTATATCAATTCCGGGCACCGGTACAAAAGTTAGAAAAACCCACTCATTCATTCACTAAACATACCCGAGCTAAACTTTGGAAATTGATTCTGAGCACACAGGGCCTCAGAATCAGGTGCCGTTAGAAACTACGTACTCGTAAAATCCCAAAGAAATTAAGAAAAAACTTTCCTTGAAATTTATGGGTCTTTACATTAACCAATTAATTGAAGATATATCTTGTTGAACCCATCTTAACATGTTCATGAATATGTTTTCCACATTAATAATCATACACAATCAATCACACATAAACATAGGGGTACCCATGGAAAGAAATGGGTATCATAATCATGTCATAAATCATAATGAAAGGGAGTATCATACAAGTGTCCATGAAATAAAGGAATTAAAATATAAATGGACAGTGAAAAGGTAAAACATGAATATATCATGAAATTTTATTTCACTTTAAGTAATAACATGTAAAAAGAGTATTTAAGAAATTTTAGCACTAAAAATTTTAGTACAATTTTAAAGAAAATACTAAAGAGAATTTAAAATTGAAAAGAGTATAATATTTTATATAAAACCAGAATTGAAACAATAAGTTTTTCATAATAAAAATACAGATTTTATAAAAAAAATGGTGTCTTAAAATATATGGTAGAGTTCACTTGAAATTGGGTAAAAATCTGGGAAGTTCCCTTAAAACAAGTTTGCTTATCAGGAAGTATTGAGCAGGGAATCACTTAAAAGCATGTATATCTCTGAAAGATAATGATTAATGGATCTTGATACATGATATTTGAAATATAAAAATAAATTAGAAGATTTAAATAAATATAATATAGGATTTCATTTGGGTAAAAATAGAGTAAGAAGAACCTGAAGGAATAATGGAGGTTCGAATAGAATCCCATATGGAATATCGGCATGGTATCAGGTAGACTTAGGAGGGATTAATGAGAGATAAAGGGGTTTCTAATATTTTATAAATCATGAGGGTATTATGGGGTAGGTGTGAAATCATACCCCATCATTAGTAATTACACATAAAATGGAATAACATAGAGGATATTCTTGAATAAATGTGAAAAGGAGAGGATCCCTTACCTTAAGCCCAATGGTGTTCTTCGCTTCATCTTAATGAACTGAATAACCAAATTAGGTTCATTAATTAATAATTCCAAAACCTAAAGTACATTTTATTGATTTAGTATAACCTTATTATGTTCATTCATTTTCTTTTTGATGAGTTAAGAGGTTCACTTTCATTGTTTGGGAGAGTTTTCTTCCTTGGTTTTAATGACTAGTTCACTCATATTCATGTTTAGATAAACGTGTAGGATGAAAATGGTTGTCTAGAATTTAAGATATATGAAATTAGTGAAAATCTAGAAAATTAAATGGTTTATAAAATTCATTTGGTTATTTTGATAAAAGGTGAATCATTATATAATACATTAATGATAAACAATTGGATTAATTTAGCAATTTTGCTCACAATTAACTTGTTTTGTATTATTATTTTACATCATGTGTAAAAAAGGATTCCAAAACATCAAATAAGATAAAATAAATGTTTAATAGTCCGATTTATCAATAAAAATGGTTTCATGAACATAATTTAAGATGATAATAGAAATTGATAACCTGTCATCCTTGAATGTGATAAATTAACACATCTCAGACGGTGTTTTAATTTCTTTTATATAAAAGGATGTGAAAGGAGATATGATAATGAATTATCCCATTAATATAACAAAATTCCATTAAATTTATGGTATTGTAGTTTTTATACCATTTGGATGTGGAGAGGTTAGGAAAGAAAAGATAACAAAGAAACTTGAAAAGAAAATAAAAGAAAAGAAAAGAGGAATTTACCTCTTGATTTAATATTCCTTGAGAGCCTCTTACAGGGAGAGGATTTGTCCTTTTGAGGAGACTAAGGGATGATGGACGTGGGGGAGAATGTTTTAGAGAGATTTAGTAAGAATTTAGGAAAGGTACAAGTCTTGATAGGAGTGAAGAGAAGATGGGAGTGTGGGTGGTTTTTATAGTGGAGGGGAGGAGGGTTTTCTTATTATTTTATTCATTATTTTATAATTTTTCCTTAAGACAAGAAATAGTGATGGTTCCATGACCAAAAATAGTAATAAGTGCATGTGATTTCAAACTATGGTTTCTTACATCATCCATGATTCTAGGAACAATCCATTTATCATATAATACACACACACACACACAAACACACACACACACAGAGATATATATATATACGGTAAATTACTGTATTTCACTATTCATAAAAAATTCCAGTATTTTAGAAAAATCCCAAAAAATCACCCTTACAATTTTTTGACGTGTAAAATCCAAAAATCAAATCTATTTTTTAAAAATAATTTTCTATGTATGATTTATTTAATTTTTAATTAAAATTATTTACTTGAAAAATACAGATTTTAAAACTATGACTAATTTTATAATGCTTTCAAAAAATACATAAGATCTTATAAAATTATCTTAAAACCAGAAGGCATAAAATTGTTAATTTATGATTTTTTAGGAAAATACATTAATTAATTTTAATTAATTGTTTATGACTTACAAAAATACCAATACTTTTACTATGGTCATATTATCACTTATAAGGTGCCTAAATTTTATTTATACATTCATGGTTGAGGTTATTGTTCTTTTGGATGATTTACTATTCATAAGGGTCATATTACTATTTAGAAGGGTAACATTACTATGCATAAGGGTTAGTTACTATTCACTAAAAAATAATTTTGTCTTATCGGACTGCAAACATCGTACTGATCGCAACCGTGTATATGAGATTTTCAAAATTCAAATCACAGAAGTTACAATATTATGTTAAAACGTCACATAGTAGTTATTAGTTCATTGGGTTGTGATTTAATTTAATTATATGACATAATTATAAGAAAAAAATTTCGATTTATAAAGCATTGGGTCATTACATTATTCCTCCCTTATGATATTTCACCCATTAAAATTTTGTTTTACATTCTATGCCATAAATAGGTGCGGGTAGTTTTCCTTCATCACCTCCTCCAGTTCCCATGTTGCCTCTTCATACTTATGGTTTCACCACAGTACATTGACCTGGTGAGTAGTCTTGTTATGTAGAACTTTATCTCTATGATAAAAGATCTTAAATGGTTTCTATTCATAAGAAAGATCATTCTCCAACTGTACCACATCTGAAGAGAGTACATGTGAAGGCTCTGGTATGTACTTCCTGAAGAGGGATACATGAAAGACATCATGTACTTTGGACATAGTAGGTGGAAGTGCTAGTTGATTGGATACTTCCCCAACATGATCAAGAATATCTAAGGGGTTGATGTACTTGGGACTTAAAATTACTTTATTCCCAAACCTCATGAAATTATTCCATAGAGATATGCGTAGAAATACCATGTCTCCAACTTTGACGTCAAGGTATCTTCGATGATTTTATTCATAACTCTTTTGTCGACTTTGGGCTCCCTTGATGTGATGCTGAATATTTTTCACCTTCTCCCCCATTTCTTCAACCATTTCAGGCCCTATTATCTTACGCTCACTGACTTCATCCCAACATGTCGATGTTCTGAATTTTTCCCAAAAAGGGTTTTGTATGGTGCCATTCAGATGCTCAGGTGGAAATTATTATTGTTGGAGAATCTGACCACTGGAAGATGTTGGTCCCATCCTCCTTTGAAGTCCATAAAAAATTCTCTCAACATATATTCTAGTGTATAAATTGTTCATTCTGATTTTCCATCAGTTTGAGGATGATATGCCATACTGAAGTTCAGTTTAGTGCATAGAGCATGTTGGAGACTTTTCAAGAACTTCAAGGTGAATCTTGGATTTCTATCAGATTAAATAGATTGTGGTGCTCTAAGAAGCCTTACCACCTCTGATATATATCTATGAAATTTGATCCAATGATAAGTCCTATCAAATTGAGATAAAGTGAGCTATCTTTATAGGATGATCCACAATTACCCATATAACATTGTATGCTCTAGATGTCCTTAAAAGTCCAATGACACAGCCATTGGTTATTTTCTCCCACTTCCATATTAGTATGGGTAATGGTTTCATGATCCCCTTAGAATTATGTCTTTCGTCCTTAACTTGTTGACATACTAGGATCTTTGACGTATACTCAGCAATCTCCTTCTTCATATTGTCCCACAAAAAGTTTTCTCGGAGATCTTGATACATTTTTGTGATCCCTGGGTGAATAAAGAAGGTTGAGCTATGTGAATCACTCAAAATCCACTTCTTTATCTATAGATCAGATGGTACACATAATCATGACCTAAGTATTAAAACTCATTCTTCATCAATAATAAACACTAAAGATTTCTCATTTCTAATGTCTTTCACCCTTTTCTGAATTTATGAATCTTTTCTTTGAGCATCCATTATTTTCACCTTAAGTTACGATTGATCAATCATTTTAGAAAGGATTGATGATTTCCCCCCCCCCTTAATTATTACCATATCTATCCTCTTAAAATATAAGAAGATCATATCCTTTTCAATTCTCATCATTGATAAAGATGCATGATACTTTCAACTCAGAGAATCTGCCACCTTATTTTCCTTACTGGGATGTTAGTGTATTGAGCAGTTATAGTCCTTGATGAGCTCTATCCATCTTCATTAGCTCTTATTAAGATATTTTTGTGTGAATATATATTTGAGACTCATGTGATCAGTATATATCTCACACTTATCCCCAAAGAGATAATGCCACCAGATTTTTAACGCAAAGATCACAGCTTCCAACTCTAGATCATGAGTATGATAGTTTTTCGCATGGAGTTTTAGCTGCCTTGATGCGTATTCTATCAATTTATCATTTTACATCAGAATACACCCTAATACCTTCTTTGAATCGTCAATATAGACCAAAAAGATTTTTCCACTTGTTGGGAGTGTGAGTACTAGCACAATGATTATCCTCTTTTGCAACTCCTTAAAATAGTCTTCAAACTCATAAGTCTAGACAAACCTTACTACCTTCCATGTCATTCTGTTCATTTGATTTAATTTTTTTGAAAATTTCTTCAAAAATCATCGATAATATCCGAATAGACCCATAAATATGCGGATCTCCATTACAGATGTTGGTCTAGGCCACTCTTCAATCGCCTTTGTCTTGGATGGGTCTATAGATATCCCTTTACTGGTGATAACATGCCCTAAGAATGATAATTCCTCCATCCAGAACTCAAATTTACTATAATTTTCATACAACTTATCCCTTATCAAATTCTTTAACATAGTATCAAATGCTACCCATATTCCTCCTTGCTCTTGGAGTATATTAAAATATCTTCGATAAAGACTACCAAAATTTTTTCAAGGTAATCTCTAAAGACTCTATTCATTAAATAAATGAAAAATGATGGAGAATTAGTGAGTCTGGAAGGAATCACTATGAACTCATAGTGTCCATACCTCGTTCTAAAGGCAGTGTTTGGAATATATTCAATCCTTTACTTTAATTATTGATATCCTGACTGAAGGTCCACCTTAGAGAAATAACTAGCCCCACAAAGCTGATCAAACAAGTCATCTATCTATGTTAGGGGATATTTGTTATTTATTGTGATTTTATTGATCTCAAGATAATCAATGTTGAGGTGCATTGATCCATCCTTCTTCTTGATTAAGAGGACTGATGCACCACATGGTAAAGCACTCAGGCATATAAAACCCTTCTCCAGATTCTCTTGTAATTACTTCTTCAGCTCCTACAGCTCTATGGTGACCATTATATAAGTTTTTTTTATATAAGAAGAGATCCAGGAATAAGTTAAATTTGTAACTCAACCTCTCAATCATGAGGAGGACCAGAAAACTATTCATGGAATACATTAGTGTAATCCCTCACTATGGGCATGTCTTCAAGCATGATTATCTCTTTTGTCTCAACCATTTGAACTAGACATGCTTTATCATAAAGAATTAATATCCACACTTGAGATAATGATTCTAAAGGAGATTATTCTTTCTCCATACACTTGTAAATAATTGGAGGATGATTTGGGATGTGAAGAGTGATCTCACTTTTCCAATAGTTGATGTTGACTTTGTATAAAGATAGCTAATGCATGCCCAAGATAGCATTAAACTACACTAAAGGAAGTATGATGAGATTTACTGGGAGTTTTAGTCCATAAACATTAACCATGTAGGAGTTATAAACCATGGATGCAGTAATTTCCCCATTAAATATTCTCACAGATAACTTATCCTACAAATTTTGAGGTGGTGTTTGAATAGTTCTACTAAACTTGCAAGATATGAAAGAATATGTAGAACCAGAATCAAATAGTATGTTCACTATCCTTGAATGAATAACTAGCTTACCTGTCACCACATCATTGTTTGGATCCATCTCAGTAGTAGTGATAGAATAATCCCATCCTTATTGACTTGGAAGTTGTTTTTTATTTCCTCTAATAACCCTCAGCTTAGGGAAATTGTTCACATAATTCCCATGCTCCTTGTAGTTGTAACACCGCACTACAAGTTTAGTGTTGATCTGAACCATCTTTTATTCTTCCACAGTAGTGGGATTTTTTAAATCACTTCAACAATTTTTAACAAGATGTCTCAGATTTCCAAATTTAAAGGAATTATTGGTTACCTTTATATAGTTATAAGGATTCTTCTTCCCACAATTTTTACACATGGGATGATTGGGCTTCTTTCCATCATGAAATTTATTTGTGTAACCACTCACATTAGATTCCATTTTCTATTTTTATGGGCCCAAAATACCACTAAGAGTCTCTGATCTCTATTTCAACATTAAGGTAACAATGAACAATATCTTCATAGCTATTTAATTCTTAAATCAACAATTATTTTCAAAGAATAGGCTTCAGTCCACTGAAGAAGCAATCCACCTTGCTTTTAGTGTTCATGAAAAATCCAAAGGCGTACCTTGAAATACTTGTAAAATTTTCATTATACGCCCCGATTGAATCATCTTCCTTCCGCTTTAGTCCAAGTAACTCTCTTTCCGTCTTGATATGGAGGGTTCAAGGAAAATATTTGTTGAAAAAACATTCTCTTGAATTCCTCCCAATCCATGAAATCAATTTCCTCTTAGGGATTTGTATTATTGATCATTTTACACCACTGATCAGCTTCCCTATCAAAATTATAGACCGCCAGTATGACTTTCTATTATTATGAGAAATGGAGGACAGAGAGTATATTTAAAATGGAATCAATCCACTATTCCATGATGAGGGGATTGGAAGATCCACTAAACAAGGGGGGACTTTTCCGCATGAAGGATTCAATGGAAAATTTCTATTTTCTTGGAAGAGGAGGGTGTTCCACATGATTCAAGTTATTATTCATAACTTGAGCTGGATGATGAAGTACTTTCATGAGGTTTTGAGAACCCATTCCCATCATATCAGACATATCCTTAGGGAAATCTTCACATTCCCTATCACACTGATTGTTGGAACGTGTTCCTCTATTTACTACCATTAACTAAGAAAGAGAATGTATAATTAGAGGGCTTGAATACTCAGCTATTGAGCATAAAAGGAAACTTTGAACATAAGAAGATAAAATTATAAAGGATAAGTACATCCTAACTTGTGATTAACTATTTTTCAATATTGGTTATCCCTGATCTATTTCTTAAATTATATTATTATGAGCTTTTTTTAATTCCATTAATAATTGGTTATACCAAGCTTATGAATTTACCAAAGCATATACCCTTGGAGTTTCAAACCAAGAGTGTTGCAAGGCCTGTTTTCATACACTAGTTCCTATTCGAGTATATCTCAAAGTAGTGTTTTCAGGTTTTACCCCTAGATACATTTGTTCCAGATCAACCTCTACTTATTTGTATCCAGAAATGGATTTATTTTCTTGATAAACCACTTACTGTATACTTACCAATGTTTTGGTGCGTTTTCTTATAATTAGACTCATACTTATGGTTATTACTAAATTTCTATATTCCTAATATCTAAAAATAACTAGACCATCCTCTGACACAAAATAAAGAAACCCTATACTTTTACACACATAATTACATGATTTTAAGCATTATAAAACTTCATATTACAATCCAAGGATTGTGAAGTCTAGTGTCTTTGAAGACTAGGTACATAAAATTGAAAACATAAAACATTAATTTATTTAATATTCATGAGGAGCTCCTGAATTCCATTGTTCTCATACATACTCATAGGATAACCTAGGGATAACATGAATAAATGTATGAGTTAAAATCCTAGTAAGGTAAAAAATCATAGTAATAAATCTTTAGCACATGAGTTAGAATACATGACATAAGAGAATAAAAGCCATGGAACATATGGAATCATAATATATTAACAAGATATCATATAAACATGGATTCATAGTAATGTGGAAGAAACATACAACATGGATTTAGCATGAGTCAAATCTCGTTGCATATAGAGTATCATAATTCAAGGTTAACCACCAAGACTGTTGCACATGGAATCACAAGTGAAGGCTAACCGCCAAGACTATTGCAGATAACATCTCATGAGACTCAACTTTACCCAATTCATTGGAGTTATATCTGGGAAAACCTATCTTAACATGGTAATGAATATTTCTTCCACATTATGAATCATACAAAATCAATCATACATAAACATAGGGGTACCCATGGAAAGAAATGGGTATCATAATCATGCCATAAAGCAAAAGGAAAGGACGTATCATAAAAGTGACCATGAAAGAAAGGAATTAAAAAATACATGGACATTGATAAGGTTAAATATGAATATATCATGAAAAGTTATTTCACTTGAAGTAATAATATTTAAAAATAGTATTTAAGAAATTTTATCATTAAATTTTTTTTGTGTTGTTTTAAGGAAAATACTAAATAGAATTTAAAATCGAAAAGGGGATAATATTTTATATAAAAATAGAAGTAAAAAAATAATTTTTTCATAATAAAAAGACTGATTTTATACAAAAAATGGTGGCTTACAACACATGGTAGAGTTCAATTGAAATTGATTAAAAATTACATAATTTCCCTTTAAAATAGGTTTGCTTATCGGGAAGTATTGAGGAGAGAATAACTTAAAAGAATGTGTATAACCAAAAGAAAATGATTAATGGATATTGATATATGAGGTTGGATATATAAAAATAAATTATAATATGTACATAAATATAATAAAGTTTTTTATTTGGGTAAAAAAAGAGTAATAATAACCCGAAGGAATAATGGATGTTCGGGTAGAATCCCTTACAGAATATCGACATGGTATCATGTTTACTTAGGAAAGCTTAATGAGAGATAAAGGGGTTTCTCATATTTTATAAATCATGAGGGTAGTATGGGGGAGGTGTGAAATCATACCCCATAGTTAGTAATTTCACATAAAATGGCATAATATAGAGGATATTCTTGAATAAATGTGAGAAGGAGAGGATCCCTTACCTTAAGCCTGACGATGTTCTTCGCTTGATCTTAATGAACTTGATAATAAAATTAGGTTCATTAATTAACAATTAAAGAACCTAAAATAAATTTTATTTATTTAGTATAAACTTATTAATTTCATTCATGTCCTTTTTGAGGAGTTAAGAGGTTCAATTCCATTGTTTGGGAGTGTTTTCTTCCTTGGTTTTAATGATCGGTTCACTTATATTCATGTTCATATAAACATGTAGGATGAAAATGGTTGTCCAGAATTGAAGTTCTATGAAATTAGTAAAAATATATAAGATTAAATGGTTTATAAAATTCATTTCGTTATTTTTAGTAAAGGAGAATCATTATATAATACATTAATGATAAACTCTTGGATTAATTTGGTGATTTTTCTCACAATTAACTACTTTTTTATTATTATTTTACATCATATGTGAAAAAGGATTATATAACATCACATAATATAAAAAAAATGTTTAATAGTTTGGTTCAACTATAAAAATGGTTTAATAACTAGAATTGAAGTTGGTAATAAAATTGATAACCCATAGTCCTTGAATGTGATAAATTAACACATCTCGGGCGGTGTTTTCATTTATTTCATATAAAAGGAAAGAAAAGAGATATGATGATGAATTATTTCATTAGAACAACATAATTACAGTACATGTATGGTACTGGAGTTTTCATACCATTTGTATGAGGAGAGTTTATGAAATAAAAGAGAATGAAGGAACATGAAAAAAAAATGAAAGAAAAGAAAAGTTGAATTTACCTCTTGATTTAATCTTCCTTGAGAGCTTCTTAAGGGGAGAGGATTTGGTCTTTTGAGGAAACCATGGGATTATAGATGTGGGGGAGGATCTTGGGGAGATATTTGGGCATAATTTAGTTAATCTAAAAGTCTTGAGAGGAGTGAATAGAAGAGGGGAGTGTTGGTGGTTTTTATAGTGGAGGGTAGGACGGTTTTCTTAAAATTGTATTCATTAGTTTGTTATTTTTTCATAAGACAAGAAATAATGATTATTCCATGAACAAAAATAGTAATACGTTCATGTGAATTCTAACTATCATTTCTTTCATCAGACATGATGCTAGGAATATTACATTTAGCGTATAATGTATATATACTGTAGATTACAATATTTCACTATTCATAAAAAATTCAAGTATTTTAGAAAAATTCCAAAAACTCACCATAACCATTTTTCAACATGTAGAATCCAAAAATAAAATAAAATTTTAAAAAATAATTTTCTATCTCTGATTAATTTAATTTTTAATTGAAATCTAATTTACTTGAAATATATATATATTAAAACTTTGACTGATTTTATAATGATTTCAAAAATTACATAAGATATTATAAAATTATCTTAAAACCAGAAGACATAAAATTATTAATTTATGAACACCTTTTAAGAAAATACATTAACTAATTAATTTTATTAATTATTTAGGACTTACAAAAATACCAATACTTTTACTATATTCATATTAACACTTATAAGATGCATACATTTTATTTATACACTCATGGGTGAGAATACTATTCTTTTCTAGGATTTACTATTCATAAGATTCATATTAAAATTCATAAGGGTAAAATTACTATTCATAAGGGTCTGTTACTATTCACCAAAAATTAAATTTTTTTATCGAAGACCAAACATCTTACTGATCATAACTGTGTATGTTAGATTTTTGAAATTCAAATCAAAGAAGTGACAATATTATGTTAAAATGTCACAAAATACTTAGTAGTTCATTGTGTTGTGATTTCATGTCATTATATGAAATAATTATAATAAGATAATTTGCATTGATAAAACATTGGGTCATTACATGTTTCATTTCTTCCCCTAGTTCTCATGTCACCTCCTCATACTTATGGTTCAACCATTGGTCTTTGACAGGGCAAGTAGTCTTTTTTACATATATATATTTTTAGGTATTGTCCAATATTTTCACTTATTACTCCTCATAAGAGAGATCATGATCCAACTATACTACCTATGGATTTAGTACATATGAGGGATATTTTATGTACTTCCTTAAGTGAGATATGAGGAACACATTATGTACACAAGACATGGTTGGTGAGACTTCTAGTCGATAGGCCATAACTCTAATTCAATCAAGAATTCCATAAATGAAAATGTATTGGGAACTTTCTTTCCCTTCTTCCAACATATAATGACTCTATTCTATAAAGATAAAATGAGGAAAAATTTATCTTCACCTCAAAACCTAGGTCTCTCTGATTGTTAAAAAACATAGCTATTTGTTTTTAATTATGAGTTGTCCTGATGTGCTGCTGAATGGCCTTGACATTTTCCACCATTTATTCAAAATATTTAGGTCCCAACAACTTGTGTTTAAAAATTTCATACCAAAAAAAATATATTCTACATCCTTTCACATAAAAATATATATATGGAGAAATTTGTATTCTTGAGTGGGAGTTATTATAGTTTAAGAACTCGACTATA
The DNA here is from genome assembly GCA_963277665.1 of Viscum album. Lineage (NCBI taxonomy): Eukaryota > Viridiplantae > Streptophyta > Magnoliopsida > Santalales > Viscaceae > Viscum > Viscum album. Next base: position 1,243,321,567 of record OY728155.1, read on the forward strand.
GGAATATTTTGATTCCATCCTCCTTTGAAGTCCACCAAGTATGCTCTCGGTATATACTCAGGTGTTTGGATAGTCTAATCAGACTGCACATCAATTTTTTGGGTGATAAGATATATTGAAGTTCAACTTAGTGATTATATCATGTTGAATACATTTTTAAAAATGTGATGGTAAACCATGGATCTCAATAGTATATAATCGATATTAGTGTTTTATATAGCCTTAATACTTCCCGGATGTATATCCTTTCAAGTTGATCAAGTGATAATTAAAATCATATTTTAATAATGTTACAATTATATTATGATCTAATACAACCCATATGTAATTATTTATTATGGATGTCTTCATAAGACCAATGAAAAAGTCTATGGTGATATTTTCCTGTTTCCATGTAGGTATAGGTAATAGTTGCATCATCCCCTTGAACTTTTTCCTTTCTGCCTTTACTTGTTGACATACCTGGAACTTTGAGGTATATTTTATGATATTTTTCTTCATATTATCCCACCAATAGTTATATTGGAGATCTCAATACATCTTCATGCTCCCTGAGTGAATGGATAATGTTGAGCTATGTGTATAATTTAACAATTTCTTCCTTATCTTAGGATTTTATAATACACATAGTTGTATCCCAAATCTAAAATCTCTTTCATTATCAATTCAAAATTCTAAGGATTTCACTATTCTTTTGGATTCTAACTTATTTTATATTTCAACATCATTCCTTTAAGTATCCATTATCTTATCTAGAATAGATGGTTTAGAAATCATTTTATCTAGGTAGGATATTGTCCCTTCCTATATGAATTCCACGTCCATCCTCTGAAGGTCTAAAAAAATTGGATTCTTCATTAATTATCATCACTTATAAGGTTGAAGGACCCTTTATACATATATAATCTACTAATTTATTTACCTTCGAAGGATAGTAATATATTTAGTGATCATAGTCCATGATTATCTCTAACTATATTCATTGATTCATATTATGATATTTTTGTGTGAATATATATTTGAGGCTCTTATAATCTGTATATATTTCACACTTCTCTCCATAGAGATAATATCTCTAAATAATCAATACAGTGATAAAAGTAACCAACCCTAGATCATGAATTATATAATTATCTCATGAACTTTAAAATGAATTGATTCATAGGCTACCACTTTATCACTTTTCATCATCACACATCTGAGGACCTTCTTCCAAGCATAACTTTATACCATGAAAAGTTCCCCACTTGAGGGTAGTGTGAGTACTAGTGTAGTGTTAAGCCTCTTTTTCAATTCCTTGATCACTATTAAAATTAATTGGTCTAGAAAAACATTAGTCCCTTTAGATTTAGCTTGGTTAGTGGGTTTATAAATCATGAAAAATTAATCACAAATCATCAATAGATCCAAGCTAGTCTAAGGAAACTATAGATATCTATCATAGATATTGGTGTGGGCCACTCGTAAATCTCTTTTTTCTTAAAATAATCCATATATATCCATTTACTAGTGATAAAATGCCCTAAGAATGAAACTTTTTTCATCCAAAATGCATATTTACTATAATTTCCGGATAGATTATCCATTTCCAATGTATTTAGAACAACACTCAAATGCTCATCATTCTCCTCCTTCTTTTTGGATTATATCAGAATATCATTTATAAAGACTAAAATAAAATTTTCACTGAAATATCTATGTATTCTATTCCTTATATCTATAAATATTATTGGAGCATTAGTGAGTATGAATGTAATTAATATGAACTAATAATTTCCATACCTTTTTTGAAAGGCAATCTTGGGAATATATTCCTTATTCAATTTAAATTGGTGATATTTCTATTGGGCTTCCACCTTAGTGATATGATAGGAACTAAATATATAACTTAATAATACATAAATATATGGAAGGTTATACCTGTTATTTATCATGATCTTTTCATTGAATGATCCATCTTCTTTATGAAGAGTATCGATGCACCCTATGGTGAAGAACTTGAGCATAAAAACCCTTGTCCAAAATCTCTTGCAACTACTTATTTTGTTTTTCCAATTTTATGATGGCTATTCTATATGGATTCTTGTATATGGTTGGATATCTAGGTATACGTTCAATTGAGAACCCAAACTCTTGGAAAAGAGGAAGACCATACAACTATTTAGGGAATACATCAATATAGTCCCTCACAATAGGGACATATTCAAGAATTATTTTCTCTTTTTTATCAATCATTATATCTAGATATGATTTCTCATAGGGAAATAATTTATATTCTTAATAAGAATATTATAAAGGATATTTATCCTCCTTCATACACTTGTACAAAATCAGAGGATTACTCTGGATATATAGAGTGATTTACCTCTCTCGACATTTGATGTTTTCTTAATATAATAACATCCAATTAATGCATATTATATGATAAAAGTAAATTAATGTAATTATATCTAGATTTTTTAAGAGTTTTAGTCTAAAACAATTTACCAGGGAGGAGTTATATAATTGGGATGTAATAATTTCCTCATTTAATATTCTCATGAATAACCAAACCTCCATGTTTTGAGGTGGTGTTTGAATAGTTATATTTAAATTACAATAAAAGAAATAATGTATAGAATGAGTATAAAATAATATGTTTTTCATTCATTAATGAATAACTAGAATAATTGAAACCACATCATTATCATGGTCTATATTTGCAGTATTGATAACATAAGCCCTCACTCTCTAGGATGTGTAGGTTTTTTTTTGTTTATTATCTCTAAAAATACTTAGATTAGAGAATTAGATTTCATAATGTTCATATTAATTATAGTAGAAACACTTGAATATAGGCTGGGTCGTGATTAGAACCTTAGTTTTTTTCATTGAATTAGTGGGATTATCCATATCCATTCAGTATCGATTATCCGGATGCCCCTCTTTTTCACACTTGAAGAATGTCCCTATTTTCATGAGACAGTTCTCAAGATCTTTCTTCCCACACTTTTGGAATGGGAGAAGTTGGTTTTTCTTTCTTCCCTTGGATTTATCCATTAATCCTTCTAAACTAAACTTTATTTTAATTTTTTTATCTCTATCCCCTCAAGGCCAATAAGAATCAACACTCTCTATATTGACCATAAAGCCACAATAAAAAAATATATCCATATTTATAAAAGTATTAAATCAACAAAATTTTTAATATACACATATTATTCTATTAAATAATCAGTCCACATTACTTTTAGGGTCGATAAATAATCAGTTGGTGTACCATAAAATCCTTAGGAAGTTTTCATCACAAGCCCCAATATAATCATCTTCATTTTTATTTATTCTAGGGAACTCCCTATATATTTTAAGATAGATAGATTGGGAAAAATATTTTATTGAATCGTTCCCATTCCATAGATTCAATTTACACTTTGGGATTCGTGTTCTTGATCCGTGTCTACCACTAATCGAGTTTTCCCTCTAGGTGATAAAAAAACAGTATGAATTCTATTATTCAGAGCATTAGAGGATATATAATATCTTCTTAATGAAGTTAATACATTTTTTTGTGATGATGGGACTAAAATATACACTAAAATTAGGATACCTTTTTCACATAAAGATCTTAACTACGACTTTATATTTATTAGGATATGGATTATGTTCCACATGATTCAAGTTATTATTCATTAATTTAGTTATTTGAGTTAGTACTACATTGTAGTTCTATACTCCCACTTCCATAGGGTTAGGATTCTCAATAGGGAAATCAACATATTGTGTATCACATTGGTTGTTAACATGATTACTCATATTTCCCACTATTAACTAAAATAAGGGAAAACATTTGGGAGGATGACACTTAAAATAATAGGAATATAAATAGGGAAACTATGAAATTTGAAGTAATAAATTATAAATGACATGTATATCCTAACTTATGAGTATCTAGGTTTCAATCTAGGTTATCCATTTTCATTTTACTATTATGTTTCTATAACCTAACAATCTATTCAAGTCCATTATAATGGTTTGTAAAGAGTTTGTGAATTAAACAAAGCATATCCCCCGAGAGTGTCAGACTGGGTTTATAACAAGGCCTATTTGTTGTGCACTAGTTACAAGTTGAGTTAATACCCAAAAATCCATTTCAAGGTTATTACCCTTAGGTACATCTATTCCAGAGCCACATCAACTTTTAATTTCTAGATATGGATTTAATTTCTTGAAATCCACTCACTCGATACTTTATCAAGATTTTATGATGTTTTTCTATTCTAAGACTAATACCTAGGATATTTACTAATGAATTATTGTCCTAATCCACTAAAAAAGTAATACTCTATCTAAAACAAACTATAGAAATCCAATCTTATTAAACATTTTATTATATAATTTTTAACATAAATATCGAATAAACTCAACTTCATAATCTAGAGGCCTAGTATCTTTAGAATACTAGGTTCAAAGTATATCAACACAAAACTAAAAAAGTAAAACATAGTCATTTTATTTTACAGAATTTGATCCTAATTCCATTTGATATTCTAAAACATAATTTTATATCTTGGGGAATACATAAATAAAATAGTTGAGCTATAAACCCCCATAAGGGAATGGACATGATAACGATGCAGACCATATGAGACAAATGGAATAACATGATATCATAAAAGTAAAGACTCACGAATAATCATATAGAATAATTAAAATAGTAATATGGTATCATATGATCATATAATTATATAAATGTGAAAACATCATAATAATTGACATCATAATCATAAGTCAAGAATCACTACTGAGGTGTCATAACATGGAGAATATAGTCCCATAATGTTTTAGGTTTACTCTATAATTCCATAAATATCATCTCAAAAGATATAAAAATTACACAATTAATTGGATAACTATCTAAAAATTCCCATCATTTCATGTACATGCATATATGTACCACATATGGGAATCAAACACAAGGAATAAACTTATGAAATACACATTGAAATAAATGGGTTACACAATCTTGACTCAAATCATAATAAAAGGATATATCATAAATATTCAAAAAAAATAAGTAAATAAATATTTTTAGTGTTCATATTTTCATAAATAAATAAAGGACTCAAATACAGTGTTAATATGAAGGAAATTTCACGAGGAAGGGTGGAGTAGTAATTTTGGAATTGAACATCATTAGAGAGGATTTAAGAAAATGGTATGGAATCTTTAAGTGTGGTGATCAACCCATATTTATCATAAAAAATGTAAAACTAGGGATATATTCATAAAATAAGTATTTCTAGAAAAAATTTTATGATTAAAAATATTTCATGGGGTGGTTCATAACAAGAAATAAGAAATAGGAAGGTCCCTTAAATAGGATTTACTTAAAATAAAGTTTCAAGAAGAGAAATAAAAATATTGTATATCCATAGTAAATAAAACAAGGATGGATTAGGTATATATGAAATATACATATATAAATAACATATAATGTTTAAATCACAATGTTATAGAGATAAATTGAGGTAGATATAGATATGGTATAACCTAAAGAAAAGAGGGTGGTTTGGAGAGTTCCCTTACCTCAAGTCCGAAATCATTATGCAGTTTCCCTAAAAATAATGAATAATAAAATAAGATTTATTATAAACATTAATGAGAACCTAATTAAACTATATTTGATTTATTATTAATATTTTAAGTTAGTTTAGATTCATTTAACTGACATTCCATGTCTATTTGAACTGTCCCAAGTTGTTCGTTTCATGGTTCCAAGGTTAGATTAATTTGTTGGTAATTATTAGAGTTCTTGTGGAATGTTTCCATAACTATTTAAGTGTAGTGTTATGGATTTTATGTGTTTAAATAAGGAAAAATGTTTTTAGTATCCAATATTATCAAAAAATATTCCTGATTTAGAGAGTACAGGTTTTATCATCACATAATTACTTCATTTAGGAGGATTTTCCTACCATGATGAACTTATTAGTATAACTTTAATATTATGGATATATATCCATTTAATAATGTAAAATAAAATAAAATAAAATTATTTATATCATCTTATACCTTAATAAATATATTTAGACCAGACATTAATGTGTTGGAATAAAAATATAAAGTACATTATTTTAGAGAGAATATTCCATATAATGGATTTTACATCAACCCAATAAAATAAAATTATATTTATGATACTGGAGTCATTATTTTAGTTAGATGGAGTTTTTTTGGATGATTAGTAGGAAGAAAGATTAAAAATCTCAATTGAGAGTATTACCTTCTCCTTTATATTTATCCTCTTAGGCTAGCTCTTAAGGCTCCGAGAAATATTATTTTAGTAAAAGAAGAACTACATAGAAATGGTGAGGAGGTTTTGTGTAAAGAAGAGAAAAATTTTGGGTTATCTACTAGGTTTAGAAGGTGTGAGGAGAAGAGGTGGCGAGCGACAGTTTTTATAAAGGAATGAGAGAGGTGTTTCTGAATATAATATTCATTAGCATATTATTTTTTCTCAAGACTATAAATAGTGATGGATATTGGGACTAAATTTAGTAATTAGTTCACATGATTTCAGACTAATGGTTTCTTACTGTAATGTCCTGGATCCGGGTGATGCCCAAGGGTACCCCATACCCGGTTGGTCACATGGACTCAAGCACATTTCCCTGAATTCCAGAGGTTGTGGACTAGAAATGGGGACCTTAGGTGTGATAGTGGGGAAACTTTTCCCACATTGGTTGAGTAACACAGTGGAAACAAATAGTAAACAGTAGTGGAAGCATTAATTCCATACAATAGAAGTAAACAACAAAATACTAATAGTATAAATAACTAAAACATATATAAATAAATCATGCATGTCACATGTATCTAGGAAAGAAACTGAATAAGTCACAATGTTGGAAATACAAGACTAAAACCAAACTATAGAAAAAGTGAAACTCCAATAGCATCACAAGCCTCATCTTGGTCTCATGCTCTCCAAATCCAATAGAAATAAAGTACCTGATGATGAAGGGTGGTTTCCCTTATCTATAAATATAGCCATATAATCTCTTTGGGTCCAAAAAGCATGAACCAAATAGGATGTGAGATGAATCCTAGTAGGAAACCACCAAAAGATCACTGCCTAACTGTCAGTGAATATATATAGCAGGCAATAATCAAATAAGATTTATTATAAACATTATTGAGAACCTAATTAAACTATATTTGATTTATTATTAAGATTTTATGTTATTTTAGATTCATTTACCTGATATACCATGTCTATTTGAACTATCCCAAGTTTTTCGTTTCATGTTTCCAAGGTTAGATTAATTTATTGGTAATTATTAGACTTCTTATGGAATGTTTACAAAACTATTTAAGTGTAGTGTTATGGATTTTATGTGTCTAAATAAGGAAAAATGTTCTTAGTATCCAATATTATCAAAAAATATTCCCGATTTATAGACTAAATGTTTTATCATCATATAATTACTTCATTTAGGAGGGTTTTCCTACCATGATTAACTTATTAGGATAACTTTAATATTATGGATATATATCCATTTAATAATGTAAAATAAAATAAAATAAAATTATTTATATCATCTTATACCTTAATAAATATATTTAGACTAGACATGAATGTGTTGGAATAAAAATATAAAGTACATTGTTTTAGAGAGAATATTCCATATAATGGATTTTACATCAACCCAATAAAATTAAATTATATTTATGATACTGGAGTCATTATTTCAGTTAAATGGAGTTTTTTTGGATGATTAATAGGAAGAAAGATTAAAAATATCAATTCATAGTATTACCTTCCCCTTTATATTTATACTCTTAGGCTAGCTCTTAAGGCTCCGAGAAATATTATTTTAGTAAAAGAAGAACTACATGGAAATGTTGAGGAGGTTTTGTGGGAGAAAGAGAAAATTTTTTTGGTTATCTACTAGGTTTAGAATGTGTGAGGAGAAGAGGTGGCGAGCGACAGTTTTTATAAAGGAATGCGAGAGGTGTTTCTAAATATAATATTCATTAGCATATTATTTTTTCTCAAGACTATAAATAGTGATGGATATTGGGACTAAATTTAGTAATTAGTGCACATGATTTTAGACTAATGGTTTCTTACTGTAATGTCCTGGATCCGGGTGATGCCCAAGGGTGCCCCGTACCCGGTTGGTCACACGGACTCAAGCACATTTCCCTGAATGCCAGAGGTTGTGGAAAAGAAGTGAGGGCCTTAGGTGTGATAGTGGGGAAACTTTTCCCACATTGGTTGTGTAACACAGTGGAAACAAATAGTAAACAGTAGCCGAAGCATTAATACCATACAATAGAAGTAAACAACAGAAGACTAATAGTATAAATAACTAAAACATATATAAATAAATCATGCATGTCAGATGTATTTAGGAATGAAAATGAATAAGTCACAATGTTGGAAATACAAGACTAAAACCAAAGTATAGAAAAAATTAAACTCCAACAGCATCACAAGCCTCATCTTGGTCTCATGCTCTCCAACTCCAATAGAAATCAAGTACCTGATGATGAAGGGTGGTTTCCCTTATCTATAACTGTAGCCATATAATCTCTTTGGGTCCAAAAAGCATGAACCAAATAGGATGTGAGATGAATCCTAGTAGGAAACCACAAAAATATCATTGCCTAACTGTCAATGAATATATATAGCAGGCAATATTCAAAATGAAGCAATAAACTAGGAATTACTCAAAATTGTACAATCATACAGTTTCTAATTACATTCATTTACATTTATTAATTATTCAATCCATTTAATAATGCAACCTTAGGTTCTAGCCTAAGATCTGTATCTCCTTGTATAATATAAAAACCATACATATCAAAAGACCATCTAGAAAATCATGTAAGACTGACTCCAAGCTTGTTCATTGGCTTAGAAGAATCGTCAAAATCATTCAAACATTTAAAAGAAACCCTCTGGGAAGGTTTTCGTAGTTTTAACCCTATGGTTAAACATATCATCAATTCAATAAATAATGACCCTCTGGGAAATATCACACAGTCTAACACCTTTGGTACCACATAGCACTAATCATTTACAAACGACCACCTGAGTAGATCTCATAGTCAATACCCCTTGGTATGCATAGCCACAATAAATTATAATGACCCCCTGGTAGCTCTCATAGTAAATTCCATATGGTCCAACATTCATTTAATAATGACCCTCGGGGTAGATCTCAGGTTCTAACCATTCTGGTCTATGACCACCTAAAAACACTCAAAGTCAATACCTATGGGTCAAAATAACAACTATGCATAAATGACCCTACCATGGGAAGCTATAACAGTCTATTCCCCTTGGTCAAACTTTCACAATGCGAAACACATGCATCTCATATAACAATAACTCCATCCTAAAAACACAAGGCATGTAAAAGAAAAGACTAATAGGAATTCTTGAACAAATGACCATAAACAAACAATAAAGGGAACACACCCATGGGGTGTACCACAAAAAGGTATCTAACTATACGCATAAGAAATAACCCATTTCTCAATCAAAAAACCATAGAAGGTACTAAACAAGTTTAAATTCTAAAACACACAATATCCTAAACATGGGTATTCGGTACTTTATGCACATATAATCCAAAGAAAATAAAAGAAAGGCACAAACCACCTACCTTGATGTTTTACGATGAGAAATCTTGAACATCGACCCTTGAATCAGCCTAGAATGACATAGATCTACAAAAAGGGTAAAAACGGTCAACCCTCGATAACTAATGAGAGAGGAGAAATTAGGAAGAGAGGCTATAGGTAAAGAGAAAAATCACCAATGGGAATCCAATCCACCTGTTATTGTCTCAATCAGAGCTCGGATGGAGGAACAAGAGGGGCTCAAAGTTCTCAAGGCATTTTTTGCTCTCTTGTACAAAACATGGGGAGAAGAAGTGTTTTTGGGAGATGAGACATGACCCCACTTCGACTCATTAATTAAAAAGTAAAGTATAGGGAATGTTCATTTAATGTACACATTGTATACTATCCTCAACCAGCCCCCACTTTAGGCAGTCTGTTAGGTCACCTATATGGCCATGTACTCGGCTGTTACAAGACCCGTATATGGCTACACACAGAAACTGGGTACACGGTGTGCACTCCTAAGTACACGGTGTGTACTTGGAAAATTTCACAATTATTCCTTTTTCCCCCAAAACAAATCGAAATAGAAATCCATATCTGAAATGAATATCCTAGTTCTTACATACTTCCCCACTTAAAAGCAATTTGTCCCCGAATTTCCCTTCCAAGGGTGGTGAAGAAGAAACTTAAAACAACTCTGGACACTGTGATCATATGTTGACCTCCCTCTCCCAAGTCTCGTTTTGTACTCGCTCGTACTGCCATATAACCCATACCGGAAGAATAGAACGACCATGAACAACCTTCGTGCCATGATCCACAATCCAAATTGGGTGCTCCTCAAAGGATGCATCCACCTCCAACTCAAACTGCTCGGGTTTAAAAAAGTGATCTAGGTTTGAAAAGTAATGTTGTAGCTGAGAAACATGAATGAAGTCATGCATAGACTGATACCTATGAGGTAACTGCAACCGATAGGTAACTGGCCCTACTCTCTCCAAAACCTCAAACGGCCCAACATATCTCAGTGGAAGCTTCCCCTATCTCATAATCCACCTATGTCCCAAACTAAGTGTGACATGTAAGTAAAACCGATCTCCTACCTCGAACTCTAAAGGTCATCTCCATAGATCAACATAATACTTCTCCCAAGACTGTGCAGTATCCATCATCTTTTGAATCAACTCCAGCTGCTCAGTGGTCTCTTGGAAAAGATAAGGTCCCAGCATAGTTGCCTCTCCTACCTCCAGCCAACATAGGGGTGATCGGCATGGCCTACCATAAAAAATCCTCATAAAGTTCTATCTGAATCGTTTCCTGAAAACTTTTATTGTATGAAAATTCCACAAGGGGTATGTGTCTCTCCCACTAACTCCTGAAATCTAGGATGCATGCCTGAAGCATGTCCTCCAAAACCTGAATTATGCGCTTGGACTAGCCATCTGTCTGGGGATGGTAAGATGTACTTAGAAGTACCTATATACCCAAATCCCTCTGTAGTCCATACCAGGCATGAGAAGTAAACCAGGTGTCCCTGTCTGAAATGATAGAGTGCGGAACCCCATGCAAACGTATAATCTATCCAATGTAAAATATTCCAAGATCATAAAAACTGAAGGTTTCCATGATCAGTAAAAAATGTGAAACCTTGAGGAGCCTGTCAAGATCAACTCACACTATATCATCAACACGATAACACCAAAATTTTGAAAAATCTACAAAGTTCTCCCCTAAGCATTCTAGCGATGCTACTGGCGTGGTTTCCTCTTACTGGGCGAACCCAAACACAAATGAGGTCAAAACTTTGTCCTGACAACAAGGAAAGGTCAAACACAAAAAAACATCAGCAAAACCGATCATGCAATCTTTCCTCAAAATACATTTTAGATTGTCACAAAACACCCACCCTTAACTGGAGGGTTGTTCAAACTGGATTACTCAAACCATAATCAAGGAACAATAATTATAATGAGTCAAACCATCACTGGATTACTTATCCTAGAAATTCCTAGCTTAGAAGGATGATGTATTGTAATAGAAAAAGAATGATTTTTTTCCCAAGGCACCATACATTCACAATGAACCCATCCATCGAATCCTACATCTGTCTCTCGTTGACGCTCTTATGTCACACCATTCCTTTATCATTAAAGGGTCATGCCATGGCATGAACAAAAAAATAATTCTAGATCTAACCCATTGGAATTATTACCATTTTAAGCATTACATCAATTCCCAACTAAAAGTATTAGATTACCTCAGTTGAATTTACCCGGTGTCTAAGGAGCTCACCAAGGTGGTCCATACTCCCTGCAAAAGGGAGAATTTTATGTGAAGCCCAGAATTCCACATAAGGAAACTAAATGAACCTAGAACAACATCTTCCTGGCTGTCACGTCAAGGAAATGGTAGGCATCAAGAGGCTTTCCAAGGTGTTCTTACACATGAACTCACGTATCACTCAAGATTAACCAAGACTCTACTGAAACTATGCATCCAATGCACAACATGGAAAGAGATTACGAATTTTTCCAATGACTTATAACTGTAGAACATCATATAACCGACACTCTCTTAGAGAACCCATAATAATGTCAAGATAAGGGAAATGTTCACCTCTTAATAAATATCACACTAAGAGGAATTCAAATATTACTAGAAAAGGATAGTTGAAACACTATTGGTCAACCTCATGAAGGAAAATCAGCTTTACTTCTGACACATCGCTAAAGAATAAGGAGGTTTACATGACCTCCTAATAGCTGAACATGCCCGAGGCATATCGAGCCTGGATAACCAAGTGATCCTCAAGCTTGTTACCATATCAAGAAGTCAAGACACAATGGACACCCCTTCGAACAAGGGTGTCATTTAAAACAAAAAATCCTACGAGGGACAATGAAACCTAGACCACACCAATGTCAAAATATCTCAGTGAAAAACAAGAAAACTAGCTCTAAAAGTGAAACCTACCATGGGATAGCATATTGAGAATCATAAGAATAAACTTCCACTACTAGGTTACACAAAATAGATTCCTTAGGCTCAAAATACCCTAGGAAACTACTTTAGCTTAATATCTCAAAGTAAAATAGGAAATTATCGCTAACTTTCCTTTAAAATATTTAACAACTCTAACATTCTATGAAGACCAACAATTTAGGATGTAAGATCCTTTTTAACAACCAATGAAACCTACAAGGATCTTATTAAACCAACTTGGGTACTCAAAAAGGGAACCCAATAATAGTTGTTTAACTACGCAAAGAATGAACACATAAGAAGTTCATTCTATTAAAATGCCCTTCCAAAGCACCTAAGAAGAGGAATATTACAAGGTATATTTGAATGATAAACATTAAGGGAATCCCTAAAAAAGGATCCTAAAAATGGTACACAGATGAGGGATCCTTCTAGGGACTCCCTAAAAGAAACAGGTCTCACGAATTCATAGTCCAGAAAGCACACCTTACATGGGAAACATCCTAAAAAGAAAAACATTGCGAGAGATAGATCACAACTCCTATTTGATAAAAAATCTCAACTAGGATAGTCTGAACACCCAACCGATCATTTAAGCATTTGTCTCACTCCTAGGAGACAACTGTAAATGGTAATTGGATTAAGAACCTCTTTATTTGTAAAATAAACCCCAAAACATTTACTAAGAGTCCTTATAATTCTCCACGAGTTCCTCCACCATGTTCTACATGGAAAAATCCTAATAAAGGACTACTCATGGGTCCAAAACTAACATCAAGGAATAAAATAGGAACAAACACTCAAAGGGTACAAAAGATGACTACAAAGCATGTAGAACTCAAACATGGCATGTGCACTCATCATATTACATATGCATGTTCCCCTGACTTCCTAGGAATGTAGAAATCATAGGTACATGACATAACATCCAGCAACATGGCATGTACTCAGGTCCTCCCTCTTATCCATGTCCTTCTACACAGTCTGACTCACACGAGTTCTGTTTGTGGAAAACTACACATGTGTACTTAATCTACATGGTATGTCCTTAACAAGGCTCAACAACCAAGGTTTTTTCATCACACAGCTAGAACCACATGGTTTCATCTGGTATAACACTTCACAACATGTTCACCCTAGACACGAAGTGTACTACTTATGTTCTATCCACCCGTGTCATTGGTCACACAACCAGATACATGGTTGATAACTACACAGTGTGTAAAATCTTGACACGGAATGTAAAACCTATGTTGTATCCACCTGTGTCATTAGTCACACAGCTAGACACACGATCTTTAAGGCACGACATGTACTCCAAGTACACAGCGTGTTCTACCAAACATTTATCAACCCCGTGTCTCTGATCACAAGGTTAGTCAAACGATTAAGGACTACACACTGTGTACATACAATACATGGTGTGTACTTTAGAAAAGTTGTTTTTTCCAAAATATAAGAACACATGGTGTGTGTTCATAACAACACATGCCATTTTTTTCTGGGTTTCAGGATATTAGGCCTCTGAAAGTTCTCCAGAACCCTTAAAAACATAAAATTTTGTCCAATGCATGAAAAATTAGGACCTATGAGAGCTCATACTATCACAAATCAATGTTTTCGTCCTTATTCATATCAAAACTTAAAAAAATTCAATTAAAGTTCAAACATAATCCACAAAATTCTGATCCAAGAGGGCCCATAACACCTCTGGGACAAAATTTTGGCATCCATACAAATAAAACTTTACATATTACAATACCCTATCAAAATTGAAGGTATTCTATCATGGCATCTATCACAACAACATGCGTATCTAGCACAATATCTATCACAATATCATGAAATCAGTAATGCACCCTAAATGGCATGACAAGAATGCATGACATGTGATCTCTAACAAGTGCCTATATGATGCATGAGATGACATACTCTCATATCACCAGGTTACAACATAAATAGAACCACAACGATATCAACGATAACATAAAAAAACAAGTGTGCTACCCAACAGTGAAATCAAATCAACCATAACAATTAAAAAACCATAAAAATTGAAATATTCGAGGTAAATTGGCTTTTCACTGTACATGGGTTAGCTACTCCTGGGAAAAAATTATTTCTAACTACCTATTACTTCCTATCCCTATCTATAGGCTCCAAATATTAAGACAAAGAGAAAAAGAAACTCCTCTAATACCACTTTGTAACATCCCAGATCCGGGTGCCACCCAAGGGCGCCCTATACTCGGTTGGTCACATGGCCTCAAGAACATTTCCCCAAATTCCATAGGTTTCCAACTAGAAGATACGGCCTTGTGTGTGATAGTGGAGAAACTATGAACTCATTGATAGAGTAACATATAGGAAAAAATAGTAAACAGTAGTGGAATAAGTAATACCATACAATAGAAGTAAACATTAGAAGATGGATATTATAAAAAACATCAACATATATAAATAAATGATGTGTGTCACATGTATCTAGGAAAATGTCCAAAAAAGGCACAATTATGGATATACAATACTGAAACAAAATAACAAAATAAATAGTAAACTTCAATAGCATCGCATGCCTTAGCTTGGTCCCATGCTCTCCATCTCCAACAACAATCAAGTACCTAATGATGAAGGGTGCTTTCCCTTATCTATACCTACAACCATATAATCTATTTGGATCCAAAATCATGACCCAAATAGGGTGTGAGATGAATCCTAGTTGGAAAATTCCAAAAGATATGTGCCTAACTATCAGTGAATATATATAGTAGGCAATATGCAAAATGAAGCAATAAACATGGAAATACTCAAAAGTAAACAATCCTACAGCTTCCAATTAAATTCATTTACATTTATTAATTATTAAATCCATTTAATAATGTAACCTATGGATCCATCCTAAGCTCGGTATCCCCTTATATAATATAAAAACTAGACGTCTCAAAAGACCATCTATACAACCAAGTAATACCAACTCCAAGCCTATTTTTTGGCTTGGAATACTCGTTACTATCATTCAAATATTAAAAAGAAACCCTCTAGGAAATTTCTCATAGTCTGACCCCTCTGGTTCAATATATAATCAATTTAGTAAACAATGACCCTCTGGGAAAGCTCACACAGTCTAACCCCTTTGGTCCCACATAACACTAATCATTTAAAAATGACCACTAGGGTACATCTCATGGTCAATATCCTCTTGGTGTGCATAGAAATAATAAATTAAAATGACACCATGACAGCTCTCAGAGTTAATAACCTATGGTTCAACATTAATTTAATAACGAACCTCTAGGTAGCTCTCATGGTCTTACCCTACTGGTCTATGGCCACTCAGAAGCTCTCACAATCAATACCTCTAGGTCAAGATAAAAACAACTATACATAAATGAACCTACCTCAGGAAGCTCTCACATTATCTTATCCTTGTTTATACTTTCACAAAGTGAAACACATGCATCTCATATAACAATAACTCCATCCTAACAACACAAGGTATATAAAACAAAGAAAGCCTAATGGGAATTATTGACCAAACAACCATAAAAAAACAATCAAGGGAAGGAACCCATGGGGTGTACCAAAACAAGGTATCTAACCTTACTCATAAGAAATAACCTCTTTCTCAATCCACAGACCATAAAAGGTATTAAACAGGGTTAAATTACAAAAACAAGCAATACCGTAAACATGGTAATTCAACACTCTAAGCATATATAATCCAAAGACAATAAAAGAAATGAAAAAACCACCTACCTTGATGTTTTACAATGAAAACTCTTGAATGCTAGCCCTTGAATTATCCTATAATGACACATATCAACAAAAATGGTAAAAAAAATAAACACTCAATAACTCATGAGAGAGGAAAAATCAGGGAGAAAGGCTCTATGGAAAGAGAGAACTCACCAGTGGGAATCGAACACACCTGATGACATCTCAATCGAATTTCAGACGGAGGAATGAAAGGATCTAGAATTTTTTCAACTATTAATCAGTCTTCTATATGAAACACATGTAGAAGAAGTGTTTTCTAGAGATGAGACACGACCCCACTATGACTCATCAATTAAAAATAAAAGTACATGACGTGTTCATTTAATGTACACACTATGTACTAGCTTCAACCGACCCCCACTTTGGGTGGTTTTCCAGGTCACCTACATGACCATGTACTCAGCCATCACACGCTAGTAAACAACTACATGTAGCAATTGGGTACACGATGTGTACTACTAAGTACATGACATGTACTTAGAAAATTTCTCAATTCTTTCTATTTCCCATAAAAAACCAAAATAAAGATCCATACCTGAAATGAAGATATGGGTTATTACACTTACATCATCCATGACTCATTAATTCCTGTATCTATCTTTTAATATAAAAAACATTTTTCTTCTTCTGAATTTCATTATTCACCAAAATTTTAAATTCTTTAGAAAAATAACAAAAATTCACCCTAAGATTTTTTTGACATGTATATTCAAAAAATGGAATCATTTTTATAATAATAGTTATGTAATTATATTTAATTTAATTTTTAAATTAAATACATATTTATTTTTAGAATATCAATTTTATATTATGATCAACTTTCTGACACTTTGAAAATTTACTTGTGGTGTCATACAATTATATTAACATTATAATAAAACTTCATATTATTTTATAAACCCATTTTATGGAAATAGTAATCCTTTAAAAAAAATTAATTTATCATAAAAATATAAATAAAACCTATGTGTTTTATAAAATTAAAAATCTTATTTTATCATTTTTAAAACATTTATTTATTTGTGTCATGATATAAATATGATATATTTTCATTTTATAAGATAATTAAATGTCATTTTACAATTACATAGGTGAGTATACAATTATAAAATTCAAGAAACTATCACTAGTATTCATTTTAAAATTCCAACTATCATATTACTATTGCAATGGTCATATTTTTAATGGTTATATGGGTTCTATACCTTCTATAACTACCTCATATTTCATTCATTATTCATTCAAATCTATTTTTATCAAGTTCATATATATTTTTATTTTCAAAATAAATATTTCCTTAATAATATTATATTTCATTTCTATAGTGTTATTCATGATTATAGATCATTCAAGGGGATCGATCAAATCCAAATTTTCATATTATAGTTATGTTATTTTTTATTTTCTTATGATTGCAAAACTTTAAATTCTTATGGATATAGTTATTCTCTAAATGCAATATTCAAGTTAATATAATAAAATATTTTAGGCACTATCATGTAGTGAATGTGATTTATATAATAATAAATTACTAAATATGACACATTAATATAATCTTAATGGGAATTCCATTGAAAAAAAGTCAAGGTCATTACACACCATAATTTCATTTGGATTAGTACCAGGATTAGGTTTTACACATGATAGTTAGTCTATACAGTAGGACCCCATCACTTCAAAGGCTTAGAAACGAAAAAATTAGTGTGATAAGGCCATTAATAGTCTTTTACATCAATCCTCCAAGAACATTGAAGAGGACTCTTGGTTTAGAATGGAAAAACCCATGGCTATAATGCAACCATAAATAATGTTTTTCCAAAAATCAGAAAAAATATTGAATATGGCTCATGTATAGACCAAATATCAAAAACTTAAATGAGAATATATGATATCCATGACATCAAAATTACATTGATCTTTTCTATCCCATAGGGTTAGGTAAATTTTCATCATTTCTATCACCACCACCACCTTTGGGATCATCAAAAACTTTAAAGGTTCAAGATCTGATTATGACAGGATCAATTCATCCCCAAACCTCAGAGCTAGATGCGTTTATATTATCACATACTCCTTCTCTAAAAAAGTCATACTTCTCTATAATTAAAGAATAATCAAACAATAAACACTCAAAATTCATACATATGTATGATCCATCCCTTTATTTTGGAATAAACTCATCAAAATATGTTGGAAAATCCCTTAGGATTACCTTTCCCAAGTCACTTCTGAAGGAGTATCAAGAAGAAAAGGCCAAACCTTATTGGAGTTGTAAGTTAAAGTGGTCCATAAAAATGAAATATGTCATGGTAAACTACAATCTATCCCTTTAAAAATACCCAAAGAAAGATGGGTCTCTTTTTCCTCTATATGAAGACATGATCTATGTGGAATATTACACATCAGTAAATTTCATCAACATCACCACAATAAATAACCTATATCATGATGAAGAATAATAGGAGAATTTTGAGGAATCCACTATCTGAGATACACTCAACGCCAATATATGTGAAGATGGTGTGCATACCTATCATTTAAGGTTGACCCAGAATCTAGAAGTTCTCTTAAATGTTCATATACCACCTTCTTGATGATATTTAGTCAAAGAAAAAGGGAATGGTGTGGATACATCCCAAGCACAACTAGAGGACACTAAATATCTTACCATAGAGGAAATATTATCTCAATATGAATCAAATATAAAGAAGTTAACTATAATTAACACTAAATTACTCAAGGAAAATATTCATGCTAAGTATAACTAACTAGTGGAAATATGTGATCCCCCTTCGGTGAATAACAAACAATAGAAAGTTTCTTAACCCATGATAATATATTTTGTGTATTTTTGTAGGATTTGGGTCAAGAGAACCAAAATATCTAAGCTTGATAGTGGAAAATTATTAGGATTTCTCCAAATCAGTATGGTATCCAGAGCTACTTCTGGAAACTTATCTAAGACTACCTCCTACTAAATATCTACAATAGATATGGGAATTTCAATAATATCAAAATCCACCCATTGTCTCTACCAAAGTGTCTACCTAGCTAACCATCCTGGAAATCTTCCCGAATCCATATAATACTTGGCTAGCTGAATAGAATCCATAGAAGGTCATAGAGAACCAATGAGACCAGAAAAGAAATCATACCCTGAATGGGTGGATGTAACTCCTCATCTACACAATTTTGTGAATCAAAATTTCTTAATATTCAATGAAACAAGAGACCCAAAGAAGAATCTGACACATTTTTCATCTTCATGTGGTTCTATGATGGGAATACTCGAGAAGAAAAATAATTATAAGCTTATAATATTTATGCAGACTCTAGATAAACCTACTTTTTTCTGGTATAATAACCTATCCGCTAGATCTATCACTTGTTGGGAGTATCTCATTTGGAATTTTATCAATATATTCATCTCTATTTTGAATAATTATATGGTTGTTGATATCTCAATTTTAAAAAAAATCAATAATTAAAGGGACATTTATTTTATCACTTTATAGAAAGGATTGGTATATTAATTAAATATAAAACTCCTCTAAGATATGTTTTTGGAGATATGAATGGAAAATATTTTAGGTGAATTACAAATTCCATTTCATCCATTAAAATTATTAAACAAATTAAAGAATCCACATTATTTGTATAGAGGTTGGAAGATTATATATGATAGACTAATTTTAGATCTTATCTGTCACTATTAACAAAATTCAAGATGCTAGTTAGAGTAGAAGAAGAAACACTCAAGTTGAAACTAGTGTTATTCACCACTCCATCACTCAAACCTACCCAATAGGACATGGTGCCTCCTCTCAAGCTATAGTGGTAGAAATATTAGTTCCCTAGTTAATATTAAAAGAGAGAATAGAGGAATCCACCACTTATGGATAGAAAGAATAAGATATATTCATTTATAAATGGGAAAATCCCATGTTATTTCATTGTCTATATGTAGAAAATCTTTTTCAAATTTATAGGTACTATAAGGCCTAACAAGATTATCCTCATAGACCATCTTAATTACTTCCCCTACCATTAGATTCTAGTTATTAACATCTATTACTTATTAATATTCAATTATTCTCTTCATAAATGGTTAAATCTAGGAAAGTGAAGTTGGGAAAATATCAAGCCTCAGTGTCCTATGTTTCTACCATAATTTCTAAAGGCATGGGAGAATAAAAACAAACCACATAGAAACAAGATCAATTTTTTGAGGATTGTATGACTATAAAATAAGAAAACCAAGCACATGATATCCTCAAGTAAAAACTAAATCATCCATTTATAGAATTAATCCCCTATACAAGGATAGAAATAAAATATTATTTATTTTTTACTAACATTTGATGCAAACATTTCCTAAATAAGAAGACACCAGAAGAAAAGAAGTCATTGGTACCCACCGATTCAGACCCTCTCAGACATTATGCCCCTGCAATTAGGAGTATTTGAACTATCCTATAAAATGAGGATACAATAACCATGCTATAAAATATAATTTTCAAGAAAAAAGTAATTTTGTTTTTATTCCATAAACATCATATAATTTTCTAACTCATTCTGTATTGAAGAAGATATATATATGAACTGCGATCTCTTGTTCATAAATAGGGAAAAGGCATTGAGGGTATAAGAGTCCAAGGAAGTCGAGGATATAATGACCCTCTCCATTCAATAACTATCTTAGAAGGAGCCATATATGATCTGGAAATGCATTTAAAAACACTATAGTGAGCTCAGTAGGAACATCTTTCTGATCTATAATCCTACACAACTTGTTTGGGTCAAATCATTCTGGTGGATCAATTTGTAAATGTGTAGTTGTCTGATTAGAATTTGGGAAGGCCAGATTCATCCAATTGATAATTAATAAAAGTTTCTTTAAAACCATGTTATGGAATAGAGTAACCTCTATAATAATTATTGAACTTAAAACCCCAAGAATGGGAGAAAAAACATGATAACAAGAACATGACCCTGACATAAAAATATGACACCTTGATAAAGCTAACTATTTCCCTAACTAATAACTAAATTATAAATTCCCTTCATCTCTCATGGTAAATTTGAGAGTTTCTCATTTAATACATTTCAAGGCCTCAATAATTTGAGGTAGTGGTCACAGTGGAAAAACCATATCATAAAAACACTATTTTTTTAGAATTACATATAGTTATCTCTTTTATGGAACATTATTGATAGATCACCATACATAGGAACAAAATAAAATTTTATATTTTAGGAAAACTAAATGGAATCAACACTCATTGGGAATTAATTAAAAATATATTTTTAATTAATATCATTCGTATCTAGAACATTTAATGACTAGGTTATGATGAATCTGACTTTCCCCTATAGCTTATGATTATAGGGTATAAAAATATTGAGCAGAAACCTCTTGGAAAGATTAATATCATATCACAGTTCCAAGATGTCATATATGACCATGATTCTTTGGTTATCCTCTATGAAAATTCCTTCAATTTCTCGAAAAAGTGGTCATGGCTTAATATTCACATAAAAATAAACTTTTAAAACCATCAATGCCTCAAAGACTTTATTAATGGGTATTTTGGAGTGTTTTATAGTGTTTAAACTAAATAGGGGCATGTTAATCCTCGTATATGGAGGTAAGATTCTACAAGATATAGGGATAGGAATTAGTGATAAGTTGTATGGATCAAATCATTAACCCCAACAGTTTGGATATTTCCCCTAAAAATTAATTTAATAAACTTAGAGAAGATTAAGTTATACCTACCAACCAGATTAAGGAAAGTTCCCCCAATTATTTATACTTAATGACTTGTTTGTGAGGGTCCCCATACCCACACTCCATGGTCTGGTGATAAAAATAAATACTTTATATATAGGTTTTAATACAAAATGAGATAAACCAAAAATAATCATATCTTCATTAAACACCATTTACATAAGTTAAAATATTAAATCTCACAAATAATCTCACAATACCATGAACCAAAGGTTTAATATATTAGAGGATTCACTACATAAACAACTGATTTTACAACACCTATGATCATTTCTTCATAATTGAACCACACTATACCCCCTTATAGTCTCATCATAGTTTATACTGATCTTCATATCATGGGGAATAAAAAAATAGAAAATCGTTGAGCTCAAACACACAGTGAAGGAAACGTTTTTAATATACTAGATCATAAAAATATGATAAAATGTGTGCATGGGAGAAATATCTTACTAAAAATAACATAAAAAATAATATTTGATTATAAGTAATAACAGAAGGAAATGTAATTCCAAATGATGAATAATTTACCATGGGATAAGTGTAGAGAAAAATAAGATAATAAACACGAGTTGTGGAGCATAATATAAGTATATAATGTAAAATTATGGCATAAAAATAAGCATAATAAAACATAACATTATGAAAACATATAACAACATCGAGTTCATGATCAATATTTTGAACATAGATAACCTCATTAAGTTCATGCTTAGTCTGATGAATATTGCTAATCACCTCAATTTCACTCTCAATCTTGTGAACATAGTTAACAACAATGAGTTCATGCTCAATCTTGTGAACATAGATATCCATATAGAGTTCACACTCAATATTTTTAAAATATTTAACCACATAAATTTCACACTCAATTTTATGAATAGGTCTAAGTCTACCAGTTTATTCTCAATCTTGTGATCATAGCTGATCACATCAAGTTCACTTTCAATCTTGTGGACATAGCTACCTGTATCACACTCATACATAAAATATTTTTATTATGAGGTATATAACATTAACCAATGAATTGGGGAGGATATATAGGAACCAAACATCGACAAACCTATATAGTTTTTACATAATATATAAATAATTAATCATATCATGAAAACACATGTATGGAAAATGGGTTTCATACCATTTCCAAACAGTATAACATAAGATTTTATCAAAATAGATCGGTTGATACAAAAAATTTAATCACCCAAAAGTTGTATCTCATAAATATATTTATAATTTTATTTATAAAACATTACTCTAAATTAAATAGATATTTTGTAGGAAATGTGGAAAATGGAAGTGAAATAATAAAAATAGTTTTTGTAATACATTTTTAGCATTATAAAAAAAAGATATGGGTCACCTTCAAAATTAGTTTTCAAGATGCTTAAATGATTTTTTTCAAAAATTATTTGAAAATAAAAATTAAAAATAGATCCTTGAAAAATACATAAATAATTTAGAGGTAAATGTGTAGTGGAAAATAAAACATATGATCACTATAGGGAAAAAATTCATCATTTAAAAAAATACCTTTATTGAAAACCTGTATCATAAATAAGGTAATAAAACTTTATTTTAAAAATATATAAATATAAATTTGATTTCCGTATGTGATAAAACATATTTTTGTTTCAAGATAATAAATGAAAATATCTTTTGAAATAAAGAATACAGTCATGGAGGATAAATAGTCATTGAAGAGGATGAGAATTATTCCCGAAAGCATCATGCATTTATGTAAAAGATATTCATCAAGGAATAGGATCTGAATTAAAAATTTAACATTAATTCTAGATATACTAAATATAAATTTGAATATAATAATAGTATCATATAATAAACATAAAGTATCATATTTGAGAAATATGTATTAAGACTCAATTAAAGGAAGTCAAGTTGACCAAAAACTCTATCAAATTTGGTAATAATTGAATCAAAAGTATTGTAATGAAGGATTAATGAAATTAATTTTAAATAAAAAGAAATAAACAATATTAATATTAATATAATTCATTATTTTATTAATTATACCAAATAAAATATTCATAGGTGTATAACTTGAAAATATGCCTCAGTAAATGGAAATTGAGATGAGAACCCTGACCTTAACTCTGAACTTCAACAAAATCACTTTAAAATTATATATATTAAAAATAAATATATTAATGACATATTTCAAAATTTTATTCATATATATTATGTAACTACTCTAATTTTACATGTATTACTACAAAATTTTATATGGGTTATTTTCAGATTTAGATGGTGTGAGATCCTAAGGCCTGATGAGCCCAAAATTGACAATTGAAAAAATATTAAATATATTAATATCATGCATGAATATTTTTTCTAAAATAGTATAATAAATCTAAAAAATTGTTCTGTATTGGTAATCTAAGACCTCCATTAATTTGATAGAGTGGGTTTTTACCTAGGTGTGACATAATCTATGTTGGCATCGATCATCGGGCTTGTGCACCTTCGAGGGAGAGTAATTAAATGAATTTAATTATATTTATTTAATTATTTAATTAAAAGCCTAAAACTAATACTCAAATATAAATATGATTCTATGGTAAATTTTTAGGGTTATACACATAGCCCAGAAAAATGAGGGAGAGCGTTGGAGGAGGCCTTGGTGAAAACATCAGATCAGATCGAGATCGAGGATCACTGTGCCATCAGAGTTCATGGATCTCACCCACAATAAAAACACATGAAAATTATTCATAAAAAATAGTTCCAAAAATATATTTAGGGTGTTTTATATGTGTTATTCCATCATTCTCCTTTATCTTTGTTGATTTTGGATCAATTCTATGAATAATAATTGATTTTAGCATCGATGGTTGATTTATTTTACGAATGATTAATTTTTTCATTTTTGTTTATACCTCATCATTATCCTTTTCACTGGACAATTAATTTATAATGAAAATGAAAAAAGGTAGATGATTTTCCCTCACATTAATGGTTTATAGTTGTCTCCACTATATCTTCTCTTGTTCATCATTAGTATTTTATTGGTGAATAGTTTGATGAATACCCAATATTTGATCATTGCATGACAATTATTCAGCACAACAGATCATTAATCAGGGTATGAATTGAGATTAAGGATATGATTTTATGATCATAATTGATGATAGGTGATTCAAGGGGGAATGAGATTGGATCAATGGTTCCTCATATATTGAAGCGGCACACAATGATGATACAAGTGACATAGGTGGTTTACCGATCTAATTTGGTGGTTGGAATCTAGAGATAATGCGATGGGGAGACTTGGTTGGACCAAATTTGAGATCCTTTGGTGTGATTGATAAAGGAGGTGAATGGTCTAGGAAATTCATTGAAGAACCTGGATTGTTTGGGAAACTTTCAAATACATGGCATGTAGTCTGATAGACACATGGCATGTAGTCCATTTTATGTAGAACTAGGATTTATTTGGATGTTTAACACACACTATGTGACCCTCCCCTAGTGGTTTGTCTTTTAAATCTATGGTGTATGGGAAGTTATAGGTCCAGGTTGACCAGATGGTACATGGGAAGTCAAGTAGTACATGAGCAAAAAAAGACAATATGGGTAGAGTACCAAAAAATCTCTATACACTATGTATACCTTACAATAAATTGTGTGTATGGAGATCTACATGTCATGTGATATGTAAAAACATGGAAAAACTATTGGATGTCTAGACATATATTGTACCCCAGTACACATCATATACTCCCTTTGAGGGTGTTTAGATCCCTTCGATTCTTCATTTTGGACCAGTATTTATTGCATGTGTTCCCTTGGTCCATCCCCTTGAGGGTGTAGTATGGAATTTCATCCACATATCTAGATTTTTATTCCCAATGGAAGATGAGACTCAGATAGAGTTTGTGTTTTCCATATTTGAGACTAGGGTGTGATCCGATATCATTTCTTCTTATACCCTAGGTGGGGTTAATGGAATTGGTGTGACCTCCTTGCGCAGGGTGATGATCCCCCATCTAGTTGGCCATTTTAATTGGGTTTACTATATCATTGACATACAATCTCCTACGTAGTGGGTTGGTCCAGATTGGGATTGTGGTGTCCCCTAGTGGTCATGGGTGTCATCCCCTATTTGTGTGTCAAGATCTTCAAGTCCAGTGAGTTATATTATGTAGGGCCCAATGATCATGACCTTCTGGTTGAGTGTCTTTATTTATAGCATGGAGCATGGAGTGGGGTCTCTGAGAATGAGCATTTCCTAGAAGATTCAAGCATTTTGGATGGAAATTTGGTTTTGATCGCCTAGAGGCACAAAGTCCTTATTGAGAGTATCTTGTTTTTTTATTCTTTTCATTTTGGTATTACTATTATAAGATAAATAATCCTGATCATTTATGTTTAGTGATTTAGGGGTGTCCTACTAGGTATTGTTATACTCACCCCTGCATGAGATCTTCCTGCACATGTCATGTATTAGGTAGAAGACGTATCTTTTGAAGGATTCCTAGAGGTATTGGTACTTGGTTAATATTAGTGATTTTGATAGAACAAGGTGTGTAAAAGTGGTTATATTTGACAATAGTACCCTAATACTTCTTAGGTTTTACTTGTTCTCATTTTATTTTGGTGGGATTGTATTTGGTCTTTCTTTCTAGTAATTTATTAACATACTCTAATTATGGGATTATAGATGTATTAATTCATGGTTATAAATTATTTTTTAGATTTTTATCGTCTTGGATATGTTTTAATTTGTATTGTTATATTAGTATAATTCCTTCTATATGTGTTATATGCCTACTAAGTGACAGTTTCCATCCCATGGACTATTGGAGGTGGTCATGGAGTAATCACAGATCAGTCCTCATCAGCCTAGATTGTGATATAGTGGTATCAAAGGGAGGTTATACCTTATGACCATAGTCTATGAGATTGGTTTGGGATTTTTGGAAATAATGTTAATGTGTTTTTAGTTTGGATTTCTGGTCAGGGACTCCAGTTCTATTGTGGTAGCCAATATATCCATTCACTAGGACTCTGAAAACCTGCTTATGGACTTGGTATATGTAGACAATAGTTCCTGGGAATCATTGTAACATGCATCATATAATAATGGTTTGTGGTTTCTATGTAATTCTCAAGTTTTATCCCAATATATACTCTTTGACCATGGTACATCTTGTTTATTTCAAGATGCCTCCATGAAGAAAGCCAACCAAGATTCAACGATGTGATCATGAGGATGATCTACCAAGTGATGAGGCTTTAGTATATGGGATTATATAAAAGATAGTACCTATGGGTAGTTTATTAACCTCCTTATTTTAATGATCACTGAATCATGATTATTAATATAATTAATTAGATTTGTGTTTTCTATTATCATTTAATCATATAATATAGATTGTCAAAAAGATGGTTCTGTTTGGAAAGTATCACCACCAATAAGTCACACCGCCAAGGATAAGTCACCGATCTCATTGAGTCACTACTAAGAAAGAAATTTGACAAAGTATGAGACACCTTCAATCTATGTCTCATTTTCAGAAAAAGTCTCATAGCTGATATAGTCTCCCCATCACCTTGATACACCACCAAGAAAGTCAGACCACCAGATAAAATAATTGAAAAAGTATTGGGATGACACACCAAAATATCCATACATTGTTCCAATGTATCACAGCCAATCTGAACTACCTACAGACTCAGTCCCTACTAGAATGTGTAACCGCTCCAAAGACTCACTATTCTAAATACTTACCACTAGATCAAGACACTACTAGAAGTTTAAAAATTATAAAAACTCACCTTTACTATTTTAGTTTATTTTTAATTTAATATTTCTAATGGATTGTTTTTCTAATTAAATGTTTAATCTTATTTTCATGATTGAATATTAACTATTTTAGAGGATACATTAAAGAATGTTTCATCCATGCAACATGAGGATGTAGAAGATCCTACCTATTCTTTTTATTTTGTTGATAAAAGAGAAAGAGGACTCCCTCATTAAAATAATGTAGTGAGATATACTTAAAGAGATACACATGTGAACTCTAGATGGAAATTACTGAAAGAATCAGAAGATCTTACCTGGTAATTCTTTCTTAAACTCGAATGAGCAAGATAAAGTACATAATACATCCAGTGGATTCCTATAGTCAAGGAAAATAAGTTTAAGACGCTCTGTTTTGTTGCAATTTCTTAAACTCGACTCAAGACTCAGTTTAAATCACTTTTAAGGAGTCACAAGCTATAGATCATATCATTCAGACAAACACTACCTTTCTATATTCTTATTTTACCTATTTATTTTATCTCTCTTTACATTATGATAATTGTGTGTTAATCTATTTTTTAACACACAAAATGCCTCCTACTCTAAACTAGATTATACTTTGATAACTTCTCAAAATCTTTTATTTATGTTTCCCATGTGTTGTGTTAGAGTCCTAGTTGTGACTTGTTTATTTTATTCTCCCATGAAAACTATATAATAGGTCGTTATGTGACCTAGATAGCTTAGCTATTGTAACACCCAATCCAGGTTGTGGATAAAAAGATTATTTTTATATAATTTTTTTTAAAGGTGATTTCCAAGTGGAGAGGACTAAGTCTCAAATTGATATTGATCATATTGTATTGAAATTCTACTATGTGTTTTAATTAATTTTATTTTATTAATATATATTAATCTATTAAAAACTACTACTTTGATATTTTATATTAATTAGTTTTTATATAAGATTTGATTAAGTAAGTTTATTTCAAAGTATAAAATAAAATTGTATATTATTTTACTCAAGATCTAATAAATCTTATGAGAAATATTCTAAAATATTAAAAATTATATTGAACTACTATTTTGATAAACTAGGCCATTTTTAAATTGATGGGGGATTTTATTTAAATCCATTTTTAATATATTTTTTATTAGGTACTCAATTCACCCTCTCTTGAGATACACAATATGACAAACATAGTTTAAAAACTATACCACCACCCATCGAGTATTAGTTAATACTGATAGTATTAGATGATGATTTAAATAGGTAGAGTGTGATGCGCGAGTTCTATAGGTAGTCACCACTTAGGTATTGGGGAAAATGAGACCCCCATGTTACTGATGACTGACTAGAGGATGTCACTCAAGTTTTACACATTTTGAGGATGCCTGCATATCATATGGAAGTCCTCATGATGAGTCTTCTTTATGGATATTCTAAGTGACGGTATAGTCTAGATATTTGGTCACATGATATGATGGTTCTATCCAAGTTAGACTTAGAGAATATTTTTAGAGAATATTTTTAACCATACAAGTTTTGATAAATGTACATCCAAGAAACTCTAGTATCTGTTATAGGGAAGTATAACTATGGTGAAGTATTTGGAGAGGTTTACCAATCACTCATGACACTCCCAAAATATGGTGTAATATATTTTATTCAAATAAAATACCTTTGAGTGTGGATTATGATGAGATATCATGGATTTAATTATATCTCTTTGCATTACCAGCTATGTTGGAGTGCTTGAGTAGGTCTTAATAGTTGATATATTCCTATAAAAGTATAATTCAACTGTGGGTACTGTTAGTGGGATCCTAGGAGCTAAGACCCAGAAAACTGGTATCCAATTAAAGTCATATGAATTTGTGCATGTTAGAAGCTATATGAGATGATCCTAAGATAGAGGATTTGTAGTGTCGGGATCTCAGGATGGATCGATTCAGTAAATGGAGAGGTGGTTTTTCTCTTGTAACCGTTGAGCACATATTGTTGGGGATTTTTTGATCAGTCATAAAAATAATTCGAATATGGTTGAGAGACATCCCAGGAAGATATAGAGGAAGGATTAAGGAGGTCTACCAGATAACAGATGTGGTAGAGAGGTAGGTAGAGAAGTAGAAGGTGGTAGGAGGTTTGACCTATTGCCACCACCACCACTAAGTGGTCCACTCTAGGCTCCACGATCTAGTTTTCAGAGATGAGGATAGCTGAAGTCTATAGAGGACTATGACCATGAGGCTCCAAATATGATATGACGTAAGATCCATGTATTTTCTACCTTATCTATAATACTAATGCACATAGGTAAAATAAATTATTTTATTTCCAATTTTTTAGTTCTTCACTTAGTGATTATTATTGATCCCTTGGCTTGACCCTTGCACTTGAATACTAAAAAATGAGGTGAATCAGTGAGCACACACTTCTACCAATAGTGAAATCTGATGCTTGGAGGTGAGAAATTCATATAAGATCTCTTTCTATTAGCTTTGTGGCCTTATTAAATCATCTTAGGTATGAATTGACTATCAATAGTTCATTCTCAGATTGACTATTTTATGTGGAGGATGTAGTTTGTCTATGGTTATGTTATGAGGTTTTCCTTTATGGGTGAAAACGAAACCTAGGAATAGTAGGATGGGATCATACATAGGGGAGTGTAGCTAATTACTCACTAGTTGGTCAACATGACTCTTGGAATAGTGAACTTTATGGGCTACCCGTTTCTTGTGGTGGCAGAGTATGAGGAAAAAATTCTTTAGGACATTCCAGAATTAATTCCCCACAGAAAGATAAAATTATGTATTGTATTACACCTTGGGATGTCCCTAATATCTATTCTATAAAATTTGATGGCTCCTAATGAGCTTTGTGAGCTGAGGGTGCAGTTAGAGGACTTATAGAAGAAGAGATTCATGAGACCCTGTGTTTCCCCTTGGGAATCCCCAGTGTTGTCCACAAAGAAGGTGTATGATAGCTTGAGGTTATGTGTGTATTACTGATGTGTGAACTATGTGATTTTGAAGAATAATTATCCCCTAACAAGTTTCACAAACCTCTTTGATTATTTGATAGGGGAATGATGGTTCTTGAAGGTTATGTTCATATTATGGTATCACCAGCTACAAGTACGAGATGAGGATATACCAAAGATGATAGTCATATTTTTATATAGTCACTATGATTAAATGATGATGCCCTCCATCTTGAAGAGCACCCAAGTAGTGTTCATGGGACTCATGAAACGAATCTTTTATCCTTTCATAGAACAGTTTTGAGTGGTTTTAATTGATGATATCCTTTTATACTCATCATCTAAGAAAAATCATGTGAGAAAATTTAGGATGGTCCTAAACACACTCTGAGAGAACCATATTTGTGGGAAGCTCTCTAAGTATTAGTTTTGGATTTGATAGGTCCACTTTCTGGGACAAATAATCTTGGAGGCATGAGTGGCAGTGGATATAATAATGAAGTTTGAGGTAGTGCTATCTTGGGATCAACCCAAGAGTGTTACTAAGGTGTGGGGTTTCCTTGGGTTGTTAGGGAAATATCAGATGTTTATACTCAAATTATCTAGGGTTTAAACACCTTTGATATCTTTTATTGGAAAGGGGAAGACTTTTGTAGGGATTGAAAAGTGTTAGCAATGACTTCTTGAGTTGAGACAGAGGTTGATGAGATCCCCCATCTAGAGATTTCTAGAGGAGGGCGGCAAGTACACAATGTTTTTTGATGCCTTAGGGACAATACTTGGTTATGTTCTGATTCAAACGTAGTCAGTGAATACCTATGGGGCTAGTTAGTTGAGACTGCATAAGTAGAACTACACAACCCACTATCTTGAGATAGCATGGGTAGTCTTTGGCCTGAATATATAGTGACACTACCTTATGGTAAATCATTTTATCATTTACTCTGACCACAGGAGTCACAAGTATATATTATATTAGAAGGATCATAACTTAATACAGGGTTGATTACTAGAGTTTCTCTATGATTTTGACTTTGAGATAGTTTATACTCCTGGGAAGGGGGATGTGGTGGAAGATTTTCTTAGTAGGGGATCTTGTTCTCAGTTGTTGGATGAGGCATTAAAGTAGTTAGCCTCATTATAGTTGTCCTTAGTGGACACAAATAATGATTAATATATTCCATCAATTGTTGTTACACCACCACATTTACAACATGTTAGGGAAGCTCATCATTGAGATACCAACTGTGAGACCTTATATACTCAAATGTGAATGGGACATACTCCTGTTAAATTTTATGAGGGTGTAAAGTATGTTTCCATTTCATAGGATGTTCAATTGTACTTGTGATTTTGTGGGAGTAGGTTATGAGTGAGTTTCATACATCCCCTTTAGCAGTACATCTAGGTATGGAAAAGATGTACTAGGACCTTTGATATTTGTTTTGGTGGCTAGTCATGAATATATGTACTGTAGAGTTTGTCTCTCGATGAATCACTCGTCATAAAGTGAAGGCAAAGCACTAGGTTATATTAGGTTTAGGTCAACCCCTTGAAGTTTGAGAGTAAAAGTGAGATTATATATCTATGTAATTCAATATGGGATTACCATGTATGTTTAGAGGATATGATATCAACTAGGTGATCATAGACTGACTCACCAAGTTGGCCCACTTCCAAGATATTTGAGAGCAGAGTTCAATAGAGAAAATGGGACACTTGTACATGAAGGAGATAGTATAGATCCATGGATTTCTCTCAAAAATCATTTCGTAACATGATTTTAATTTCACTTAATTATTATGAAAAGGATTGTAGGAGGCCTTTGGGAATCAGTTTCATTTGAGTATGGCATTTCAGTCCTAATATGATGACCAAACTAAGCAGACTATTCAGGTCTTATAGGAAATGTTATAGGTATACATGTTAGACATTTTCAATATTTGGGAGGATAAACTACTCTTGGTGGAGTTTTAATATAATAATAGCTACCATCACACCATTGGTATGACACTATTTGATTCCTTGTATGGGAAACCCTACATGTCACAATTTTTGTGGATAGATCTAAATGAGTCAACACTCATGGAACTAGAGTTGGTACAAGCTATTATAGAGAAGTTTGTGACTATTAATGAGTGGATGAGGACATCAACATTCCTATGAAAACTGATGACAGTGGCCTTTGGAGTCCTTGGAGGGAGACCATGTGTTCCCGAGGGTCTCACCTAAATGTGAAGTATGGATATATGGACATGGTGAAAAAGTATCTCTAAGATTTATCATCCCTTTATGGATGCTTATTAGAGTTGGTGAGGTGGCATACTTCTTATCTCTACCACCACAGTTAATATGGTTACATGATATTTTCCATGTGTTGTAACTAAGGAGGCATGTGCATGACTCATCACAAGTTGTCTACTGAGGCAATCTAGACAACATGGATAAATATACCTTTGTTGAGTACCTAGTGGATATTGATTATTAGTAGAAGAGGATCCTTCATGAGTGAGAGACTCCCCTTATCTGTGTTTACTGGTAGTATAATAATCTTCAAGAGAGCACTTAGGAGTGGGGGACCTAGATGCGAACTCAGTTCCCTCATCACTTTGAGTAGGTTTTTCAATTTTTGATGATTAAAATCCCTATTGTGGGGAGAATTTAAAAACTTTGATTTTCTATATATTACATTAGAATATTATATGGATTATTCTTTGAGCCATGTGCTAAGACAACACGAGATTCTAAGGCCTAGTGAGCTTAGAATTTATATTTGAATAAGATATTAAATATATTAATATCACATGTGTGAAGTTTTCCTAAATTAGTCTAAAAAATATTAAATGGATTCTTGAATCAAAATATTAAAATACTATTGATTTTGGAGATCACTGTTTCCCTAGGTGTGACATGATCTATGTTGGCATTGGGCGTTGGACTTGAGCATCTTTGATGGAGAATAATTAAATAAATTAAATAATTTTTTTGTAATTTTTTAGTTAAAATCCTAAAACTAATAATCTTCAATAAATATTCTTTTATAGAAATTTTTTAGGATTATTTTCATAACCCTACAAATTGAGAGAGGGTGTTGGAGGAGGTATTGGTGGAAGACATCACAACATATTGAGATTGAGGATCATTGAACCATCAGAGTTCATGGATCTTGCCAATGATGACAATACATGAGTGTTATTTATAAAAAATATATCTAAATCATAGGTATGATGTTTGATTAATGTGATTCTATCCTATTTATTTATCTTTCTAAAATGTAGATCAATTAAAAAAAATTGATTCATGCATCGACAGTTGAATTATTTTATGGTCAATTAATTTTTTCAATGTTGTTTATACCAATTCACTCATATTTTTCTATTGAAATGAGTTGAGGATAAAAATGAAAAAAGGTCAAGGTTAATTCCTCACATTTATAATTTATGGTTGTCTTCCATGTTTATTCACATTTTCATCATTGCTATTTTCTTGGCCAATGGTTTGATGAATACCCAATATTCGATCATTCTATGATTGTTCTTCGATGCAACAAATCATTAACATGGATATGGATTGTAATTGAATAAGTGATTTGAGAATTAATAATTACAATAGGTGATTAAAGTAAGAAAAAGACTAGTTCAAATGTTCCTCATTTATTGAAATGGTGCATGGTGATGATACATGCAGAAGAGGGGGTTTCCGGACCTGATTTGGTGTCCAGAGTCCAAAAATCATGCAACAATGGGACTTGGTTGTATCGGATCTAAGATACTTGGGAAATACTGCAACACCCTTATCCCAGTTACCCAGAGTCGGTTCATTATTACCTAACATTGGCATGATCATAATGGATCAAATCCCAAAAGACCGATCAGTTTAGTAGCCTTAGAAGTACAAGATACAGACATAAGTTTTACATTACATTATGAAATGAAAAAAAACAACATTGTGTCTCCTTTGAACACATTAATCTCTTTTATACTATCCCTACAAGTCATTCATAAAATAATTCTTCACATCATGGGAAAAATAAAACATAGAAAGGGGTGAGCTCATATGCTCAGTAAGGATAACAATATAGTGGAAACTTTTATAAATAATCCTAAACATTTAAGACAATGTATAAGACTAAAAAAAATCCTTTTTAGACATAAAATTTAACAAAATATGGAAAATATAAATCAAAATAATGCCATTTACTTATTAACATTCATATTCTACTAGTCAAATAATCACATGTAATATCAATATCCAATTTCATAATGATGGAATGCATAATTCCAAACTTCATAACCACATAGTCATGGCCTCGTGACAAGACTAAAAATAATACTTTGTCAAGTCCTTGTGTCAAGAAAATAGTTGTATCATGAGACCTACCAATGCATCTAGGAGCTATAGCAGGCTCCACCCATCACTTACTAAGTCCAATGCATTCCTCATATGAAAAGGTTGAAACATAACATAAACATTAATATTAAAACTACCATACAAAATGTCAATACAATAACCATAAAAAATTAATGGTATAAAAATAACACATCAATAGTTAAACATATCACAAAACCTTCAATACAATATGGAATATTGTATCATAATAAATCAACTTCAAAGAAGTGTAAAATCTATCAAAGGATGTTGACATTGATGAAATAAAACTCTTTGTGAAAAATATCTCTTTCTATTTTGAAATCATTTAAAATTCACATAATTATAAAAGAAAACATTTATTTTGAAAATACATTTATAAGAAATAAGGGAATCTTATAAGGTGTTATAATGGTGAAAAATAGCCGCACTCTTCGTATAAGTTAAAAAAACATTCTTTACTTAATTTTGTCGAAAAGGTCGTAAATAACCTTCTTTGAAAAATAAAGATTCCTTTATAAACATTTTATAAAAAGTAAAATGAGGGTATAAATGACTTTAAACCATAGTCTAAGAAATAGTACAAAATGTTTTGAAATACATTTTTATGAAACACATATGTGGATGATAAAGAGGTCCCAGTAGATACTCACGTATAAACAACCTCAGATAATGAAGAGATTGTAGAATTAACCCTTAACTTGTACTTTTACTTGGATGAGGGTACATTAACCCCCTGTATAATTGTTAAATCATTGTTATTAAATTATAAAAGAACCACTTATATAAATATTATATTATATATGATCTTCTAATATTTCTCTGTTAATAATATTTCAGTAGTATCATTGTTTCGGGTGTTAACTAAATCATTTCCCCTTATATGATTTGTTATGTAAGTAATATTTTTTATGAATAGGATGTATTTTATTAATATAAATAATTATATTAAGTTATTAAACATTATTTTTAATCATAAAATGAATATTATTCTTGAATGGTTATTATGGGGAATGAATTTCATCACGTTCGTGGAGACGGTAATCTGTAAGTACGCACGAGCGACAATACCATTCAATTGAAGGTGAAATAGTATATAATTGAATGTTATATCATATATACAGAATCATTAACATGTTATATTTATTATTTACATCAATTATACATCATTATTATACCCGTCAAAATAATGAAGTGTTGAATAACAACTACACCCCGACGTGGAGACGGTAACCCGTACGTACGCACGTATGGTGAATTTTTCATTCATAGGATGGATAAAATAATGAATATGGTCATACCATATTTATAATAACATCATAGTATGAATAAGGTACTGGATTTATTATTTTGGTATGGGAATAAGAAAGAAATAGGAAGTGGAAGAAGAAAATAACTTGAAAGAGGTGGTGAAATAATTACCTCTTCTTCGGGTGCTTCCTTTTGAGTTGATCAAAATGGCTACTTAGGTTGGACTTATGATAAAATTAAAGCCTCTAAGAATACTTTAGTGTAGTTGTGTGGATATTTGGGTATGTTTTGGCTGAGCCAAATGGCTTTGGTGGTGTGATTTTGAGAGAAGGGGAATTTCCCTTTTATAACACAGGTGAGGGTCACTTAAGGAAAAGCTTGAAATATTATTTTATAATAAAATAATTTTCAGTATCTAATGGCTCCAAAATAATTTATTTGTAGGATGAGGTGGGAATGGGTTGAAATACTCTCAACCAATAGGATTTAAATAGGTTTAGGTCACAATATTAACCTTATATTTTAGATTTATCTCTGAGTTAAATAGTTTAACTTTTACCATGTATTCTTGTATTATTATATTATATGGTTAATAATCTTACTATAAAATGAAAAGTGAATCCCAAGTGTTTAATTAATGATATATATATTATTTTATATGTCTTATGGCTTAAAATTATATTTTTAATACTATTATAACATTTAATAATGTAGTATTTGTTTTAAAAACTCATTTACGTCAATTTTGACACTATTTAGTATTTTGTTTTTGTGAAAGTCATAACATTATTACCTAGAAAAAATTCACTGAATCAAACCTGAAATTTCATATTAATCTATAAAATTAGTGGAATTCACTAAAAGTAATAATTTACATTTATTTTGATATTCATAATATCAATTATTTTAATCATTCATCAAAATGGTAATTACTACATCATCATTGTGTCATAAATAAGTTTAATTATTTGATTTATAAAAATTATAAATAAAATAAAATTATGTAGGAAATGTTTTTATATTTTTAATGAATATTTATAGTCAAATTTATCTTATGTATAACCCTATATTAAAAATTGTTTAGTTATGAAAATTTGAATTTAATACTTTTAACTCTTCTTTAATTAAAATAATAATAAATGTCTTAATCTAATCCAAGTGGACCAAAAGTATCATATTTTATTCATAAGGTTGTTTTTTGTCTAAATAAACTTATCCAATAGAATTAAGACAAGTGTTAGGGTAATAATAATATCATTTTTACCTTTAATTACTCTATTTACTTTTAACTGTGGTAAATAAAAGTCAAAAGTTACTATTCACCAAACATTATTTTCATCGTACTAAACCACTTTTACTTACTGATATCAACTGAATCTCTCAGATTTTTGAAATTCAAATCACAGAAGTGGTAAAATTACGTTTTATGCAAATTTGCTAACGTGTCTAGAAGGTGGGTAAAAGACGGTAAAAAGTTCAATAAAATTTTATATATCTAATTTTGTTATAAAATAACTCCAATGAATTACATTGAAATGATATAGGTTTTATGTATCTATTTTTACTTAATATAAATTTAAATAAAATAAATAATTATTTAAATAAAAAGTTGATTTTAATAAATAAAATAGTGTTTTCACTATTTATCAAAAATTGAAAGTTTGCAGAAAAATACTAAAAATTCACCCTAATCTAATTTTGATATGCTGAATCCAAAAATGAAGTCTATTTTGAAAAATAAAATTTATAAAGTTTCAAAAACGGGGTATTACTATTCATAACGGCTATTTTGATTGGTCATGGTGTGCTAGAACTTGAAGTTGCATACAACACAAGCTATTGTATTATTCAAAAGGAAACATATCATGGAATCTTGGGGTGTTACATTCTCACCTCCTTAAAATAATTTCATCCTGAAAATTTCTAGAATACTACTTAATAAAAAGTTCAGATGGTTATTCCTCATAAGTTCTTTAGGTTCCCACATTGTCTCTTCTATCTTATGGTTTATCCATAGAACTTTTACCAGAAGAGTCTTCCGGTTTCTCAGCACATGTTCTCTAGTATCAAGAATATTGACGGGCTCTTCCCAATAAGACAGGTCAGGTTCCCATTCTATTTATTCATAGTTGAGTACATGCATTGGTTTAGGCGTGTATTTTCTCAATAGTTATACGTGGAACACATCATGAACTTCAGAGAGACTTGGAGGTATTTCCAAATGGTAAGCTACAACTCCAATTCAATATAGTATTTCAAAAGGTCTGATGTAACTGAGACTTAATTTACCATTCTTACTGAAACGTATAACACCCTTCCATGGTGATACCTTTAAGAAAACATGATCTCATACATGAAACTCCAAATCATTCCTTCTGTTATCAACATAGCTCTTTTTCCTAATTTGAGTTGCTTTGATGTGGTTTTGGATAATCTTCACCCTTTCCATTGTTAACTCAACAATTTCTGGGCCTATGAGTTTTCTTTCACCAACATCATCCCAACAAGTTGGTGTGTGACATCTCTTTCCATATAACACTTCATATGGTGCCATCTGAATACTTTAATGGAAGCTATTGTTATAAGAAAATTATACCAGAGGTAAATATCGATCCCACATACCTTGAATGTCAATTGAGAAATATCTCAACATGTCTTCTAAGGTTTGAATAGTCTATTCTAATTGTCCATCAGTTTGAGGGTGGTAGGCAGTGCTCAAACGAAGTTCAGTATCCAAGGCCTTCTGAAGACATTTCTATAATCTTGATGTAAAATTGGGATCACAGTAAAAAACAATTGATAGGGGTACTCTATGAAGTCTTAAAACTTCATTAATATATAGTCTTGATAAACATTCAAGTGGTAAATCTTCTCTTATAGCAAGAAAATGTGCTGACTTGGTAAGACGATCAACAATGAACCATATTGCATCATTCCTTCAAGGAGTATTTGGTAGTTCCATGAAAAAGTCCATTGTAATATCATCCCATTTCTACTCAGGTATGGGAAGAGGTTTCATGACTCCTCTAGGATGTTGTCTTCTATCTTTTACTTGTTTACAAACCATACATCTTGACACATAATTGGAAATATCTCTCTTCATGTTGTCCAAAAAAAATGTTCCTTCAAATCATTATACATCTTAGTGCTACGAGGGTGTATAGAGAAATTGGAGCTATGAGCATCATCCAA
Organism: Viscum album; assembly: GCA_963277665.1. Lineage (NCBI taxonomy): Eukaryota > Viridiplantae > Streptophyta > Magnoliopsida > Santalales > Viscaceae > Viscum > Viscum album. Next base: position 1,243,361,303 of record OY728155.1, read on the forward strand.
GAATTACCTTTTTAGATCAGGTATGTCAGGAACATAAATTGTCTCCCCAAATTTTAAAATCCCATCTTCACATATGAATTCCGTCAATATATCATCATTCACAGCTTTAATTTTCTTTTGAAACTCATCATCATTAGTCTGAGAACTTTTTATCCTTTCTAGTAAATATAGTTTGGAAACCATTTGAAAAGGTATTGATGTTTCACCTTCCATTATTATTCCCATATCCATCTTTACTAGATCTATGAACATAATATCCCTTTCAACTCTCATCTTATTCTAAACTCCATGATCCTTTCTGCTCAAAATATCTACCACTTTATTTTCCTTCCCCATGTGTTAGTGTATAGTGTAATCATAATACTTTAGTAGTTCAAGACATCATCTTTACCTCATGTTGAGTTCTTTCTGTAATAAAATATAATTTAAACTCTTTTGATCGGTATATATCTCACATTTTCACCATAGATATAGTGTCTCCATATCTTCAAAGAAAATATTAAAAATTCTAACTCAAGATCATGAGTGGGATAGTTTTGTTTAGGAATTTTTAGTTGTCATAATTTATAGACAATAACTCTATAATTCTTCATAAGGACACAACCAAGTCATTTCTTTGAAGCATCACTATAAATAACAAACCCATCATTCCCCGATGGTAGATTCAAAATAGGAGCATTGAAAAATCTTCTCTTCAGTTCTTCAAAAAATTCTTCACACTCTTTTTTCCCAAACAAATTTAACCCCTTTATGTGTGAGCTTGGTTAATGGGTAATCCAATCAGGAAAAATTCTGGATGAAGCCCGATAATAACCTGCCAAACTAATAAAACTTCATACCTCAGTTATACTCGTCGATGCTAGACATTATTGTATTGATATTGTCCTAGAAGGATCAACAGAGACTCCATCCTTAGAGAAAATATGGCCAAGAAAAGAAATTTCCTGAATCCATAATTTACACTAGCTAAACATCCAATATAATTCATTTCTTCTTAGGGTTTTCAGAATTGTGCGTAATTTATTTTCCTGATCTTCATATCATTTTTAGTACACCAAGATAACATCAATTAATACCACTATAAAGTCATCCAGATATTCCTTGAAAAATCTATTCATTAGATCCATGAAGATAGAGGGGGAATTAGTCAATCTAATAGGCATTATTGTGAACTCGTAATGCCCATACCTAGTTCAAAATTTTGTTTTCAGAATGTCTTCCTTCTTCACAAACAACTGATGATATCCAGATTGAAGTTCAATATTTGAAAAATATTGAGCTCCATGAAGTCGATCAAATAAATCATCAATGCGAGGTCAGAGATACTTGTTCTTTATTGTTATAACATTGATCTCCTAGTAGTCAATGCACAACCCCATAGATCTATCTTTCTTCTTAACAAAATGAACAAAGTCTGCACATGAAGAAAAACTTGGGAGAATAAATCCATTATTACTCAATTCCTCTAGTTGTTTATCTAGTTTCAATAATTCTACAGTGGCCATTCTACAAGGGGTCTTCGATATGGGCCTTGAACTCGGAATAAAATCAATGGGAACCTCAATTTCTCACTCTAGAGGATGCCCATATAAATCCTCTGGAAACACATCAACATATTATTTTACAATAGGTACATCCTTTATTTGAACATTCCTTTCCTCACCCATAGTTATTTAATTCTATTCCTACACAATAATTGAATTTAGTAGAGCTACTAGGGGTGGATCTAGATAAGAATCAGGTGGTGATGTTTCTACTCTAAAGATAAGGTAATCATTATCATCATCGAAAATTGTAACCTCCTTCTTCTTAAAATAAAATTTTTCATTATGGTTAGAGAGCCAATCTATTCCAAGAATTATATCAAATTAAATCATGGGTATGATGATGAGATCGGCATATAAAGAACATTTAAATTCTCTAATGGGAACTGATTCACAAAACATTATTTCAATGATACTTCCCTTATGAGTTTTAACTGACAAATACCTTGTTTAATCAAATTGGGAATATCTAATTTTCTTATCAAACTAGGAAGATATTAAATAATGCGATGATCCAGAATCAAAAAAATCATTGGCTAAACTTGAGGAAACCATTAAATTACCTTCCACCATGTATTTCAGAGCTTCAGCCTTAGTAGTAGTGATCGCATAAGCTTTTCCTTGCTCCCAGGGCCTTTTTTGAGGTAAGTTTCATTGGAACTTAGGACATTCATTTTCACAATGCCCCTTTTCTCTACAATTTTAGCATTCAACATTGAAATCCTCTTTCTTTCCCTTGCAATCACGAGTTTGGTGTCCATTTTCACCACACTTGTAACAGACTCACATTCCCTTCGGGAAAGTACTGGGGTGTTCTTACCAAATTTACCACAAGATGGAAGTTTAGCTTTTCACTTCTTCCCCTTATTTACATTTCAAGAGTATTCAACATATCTCTTCTTCTCTTTCTTTTATTTAAAGTTGTAATATATAGAGGATTCTTTTTCTATCTTGATAACACATGAGAAAATATATTCTTATGATGAGAAGGATTGTGAGAGTAATACTCGATGGAGAAATGGTTTTGAACCATCAAATAATTGATCAATATTACACCCTGAGTTACATATATAATCTGTTGCATGCCTGGCTATCCTTGTAAAGTTAGCCTCATACTTTGTGACATTCTTATCCTCCTTTTGACTCAGACTCAGAAATTATCTTTCCATATATGCTCGATGTTAATGAGGAAAACATTTTTCTAAGAAAATATCTCTAAACTACCTTCATTAGATATCTGATACTTCATCATCTTCCTTTGTGTTTTGAATTGATGACCACCATTGATCTGTATCTCCTGTGCGGTGATAAACTGCCATGACAAAGTTTTCACTTTCGCTACTCCCCAAAGCATGAAATATTTTCTCTAAGGAACTTATCCATTGCTCTTCTATAAATTGATTAGCGTTACTATTGAATGTTGCTGGTTGTTGCCTCATGAAGCGGTCAAACATTGATCCTCCACATTTGGGATCAGGGTGCTTCAAACGGGTAAGGTTATTATTCATAACCTGAGTGAGTTGTCTTAGTATGGTGATAATCTGATTAGCACCAGTTTCATCACCAGTTCGACTATAATTATCTTGAGTAGGAGGTAAATCACTACATGGATTACATGCGTTGATACTCTTTCCATTCCTTCCACTAGGTTCCATTTCTAAACAATGGCATACACTAAATTTGTTTATGAATCACAATATATAATTCCAAAATTGAAATATACTTAACATAAATTGAATAGTTTATGTATATAATCCATAATCATAAAAATGTTTTCATTGAGGAGGTATATACTCATAAATCCTTAATAACGGGGTTTTAAAAAAATGTTAATTATCCTAAGCATATCCCCTGAGAGTTTTATAACCAAGAGTGCAACAAGGCCCGTTGTCTTGTACCAAGATACCCCGAGTCAAGCCCGAAAATCCTTGTTGGCGTTTTTACTCCTTGGTACATTTCTTCCAGAGCCACCTCTACCTACTCATATCCATACATGGGTGTATTTCTTAGAGAAATCAAAAAATCTATACATTACCAAAATTATAGGAAGTTCTTATATACAAATCCACAAATTCTATATTAGGGTAGTGTTCTATAATCAGAGTTTTTCTAAATCTAGTTTCCAAGGTTTGTACTAAACTTCCTCTGATACTAACTATAATTCCCTAACCCCAGTTACCCAGATTTAGTGCATTATTACATAACATTGGCATGATCACAAGGGATCAAATCCCAAAAGACCTATCAGTTTAGTAGCCTTGGAAGTACTCGATACATACATAAGTTTTACATTACATTATGAAATGAGAAACAACAACATTGTGTCTCCTTTGAACACATTAATCTCCCTTAGACTATCCCTACATGTTATTCATAAAATACTTCTTCACATCATGAGAAAAATAAAATATAGAAAAGGGTGAGCTCAGATGCTCACTAAGGATAACAATAAAGCAAAAACTTTCATAAATAAGAATAAATATTTAAGGAAATGTGTAAGACTAAAACAAAAGCCTTTTTAAACTTAAAATTAAGCATAATATGGAAAAAATCAATCAAAATAATTCCATTTACTTATTCACATGGATATTATACTAGTCAAATAGTCACATGTAATATCAATAGCCAATTTCATAATGATGGAATGCATAATTCCAAACTTCATAACCACATAGTCAATGAATCATGCCAAGAATATTAATAAGATTTTGTCAAGGCCTTTTTCCAAGACACTAGTTGGTCTCATGTGATCTACTGATGCATCGAGGAGCTATAGTGGGCTCCACCCATCACATACTAAGTCTAATGCATTCCTTAAATGAAATGTTTGAAAAATAACATAAACATTCATATTAAAACTAGCATACGAAATGTTAATACTTTAACCATAAACCGTGAATGTTATAAAAAAACACATCCACATTCAAAAATATCGCAAAACCTTGAATAAAATATAGAAGATTGTATCATAATAAATCAACTTCAAACAAGTGTAATATCCATCAAAGGATTTTGACATAGGTGAAATCAAAACTATTTGTGAGAAATATCTCTTTCTATTTAGAAATCATTTAAAAGACAAATAATTATAAAAGAAAATATTTTTTTGAGAATATTCTTATAATCTTGTAAGGGAAGCTTTTAAGGTGTTATAACGGTGGAAAATAGCCGCACTCTCCCTATAAGTTAAAAAAAAATTCTTTACTTAATTTTGTTGAAAAGGTCGTAAAGGAAGTTGTATGGAAAACGACAGAAAGATTCCATTATAAATATTTTATAAAAAGTAAACCAAGGGTATAAATGAATTTAACCCATAGTTTATGAAATAGTAAAAAAAATGTTTTGAAATACATTTTTATGAAACATAAATGTGGGTGATAAAGAGTTCCATGTAGATACTCACGTATAAACAACCTTGAATAATGAAGAGATTGTAGAATTAACCCTTACCTTGTAATTTTACATGGAAAATGGTATGTTAACCTCCTGTATAATAGTTAAATAATTGTTATTAAATTATAAAAGATCCACATACATAAATATTATATTATATATGATCTTCTAATATTTCGTTGTTAATAATATTTCAGTAGTATCATTGTTTCGGGTGTTAACTAAATAATTTTCCTTTATATGTTTTGTTATGTATGTCATGTTTGTTTTGGATAGGATGTATTTTATTCATATCCATAATTATATTAAGTTTTTAAACATTATTTTTAATCATAAAATGAAAATTATTCTTGAATGGTTATGATGGGGAATGAATTTCATCGCGTTCGTGGAGACGATAATCTGTACGTACGCACGAGTGAAAATATCATTAAATTTATGGTGAAATACTATATAATTGACTGTTATATAATATATAAATAATCATTAATATGTTATATTTATTATTTAAATTAATTTGACATTATTATTATACCCATCCAAATAATGAAGTGTTGAATAACAACTACACCACGCTGTGGAGACGGTAAGCAATACGTACGCACATATGGTGACTTTTTCCTTCATAGGATGGATAGAATAATGAATATGGTTAGGCAATATTTATAATAAAATCACAGTATGAATATGGTATTGTATTTTTTTATGGGAATAACAAATAAAGAGGAAGTGGAAGAAGAAAAGAACCTGAAAGAGGTGGTGAAATAATTACTCTTCTTCGAGTGCTTCCTTTTGAGTTGATCAAAAGGGATCCTTAGGTTGGATTTATTGTAACATCCCAGGTAAATAAAGAATAAAGAATTTTCATATTTATTAATATTTACAAATTAAATATTAATTTTAATTAAAAGGGGTTTCTACGTTCGATAGCCTACTCGGTACGCAACGATGAGTTTCTTTGAAAACTTACGTTGCACACAAGTAATAAAATAATATTATTTTAAATGTTAGTTAACGAGTAGCCGTTGTACTGGAGGGAATGGATATAAATAACTAAAATATGATTATATATGTTTTTAAATGTTTTTACATTTACCCAATAAAATATAAAGGCTTAAAATACGGAAAGAGTTCAATTTTAGGCATTTATACCCTAATTTTCACGAAAGGTACACTTATCACCTTTTGACGGAGAACCGTCATTAAATATAGTTTTGATCGATCTTATAAATTATTTTTGACCAAATATAACTCTTCTTTAGAATCGGTACATCAAAATTTACTTTGTGTAAATTTTTGGTACCTTTCTGATAAAGTTCATTTTTTAATGAATAGTGTAAAATGTTGTATTTTAATTCAAAACCTCTTTTTAATCTAATTTATTTATATGATTAGATTATCTTTTGAATTGGTTTTAAAGTGAAATTAGAAAATATTTTTTCCATTAAATCCAATAGTGGTCGTTGTAATTAATTTCACTTTGAAATCGGACTTAAACTAGTGTCAATATTTTGATACTTATTGTTTCATAAAAACACGCTATTTGCTCTGACAGCGGGAATTAATTATTAAATTAATTAATGTGACTTATATGTTTTTAATTTTGTAAAATAGACTTCATTTTTGAATTCTTAATATCAAATATAGCTTAGGGTGAATTTTTGGTAATTTTCTGAAAAACTTCAATTTTTGGTGAATAGTGAAACCACTAAGTGGTACTTATAAAGACTGATTTTCCGTTTAAATGAAATTTTTCCATCATTGTGTTTTGAATTTCAAAAATCCGACATACATGGTTTTCATTAAGAAGTAAAATGTGGTTCAATGAGATTATAATAATTTTTTGGTGAATAGTAACTTATTAAGTTCTTAATCGCGATTAGTGGTAATTAGTGTAGTTTAAGGTATAAATAATGCTTTAATAATATGAAATGACCTAGACACATGTCCCAACCTTATTGGTTGTGTCATGGCCGACCAAGACAAGCCATGGGTCAACTTGGAGACCCCATGAAGACACTTTGGTTGGGAAATGACATAAATAACTTTTTATTTAATGTAAAAGTAAAAATGACACAAACATGATATGTTTTACTAAAACAATTTTTACATGGGGTTATAAAGATCCGATTTTTGATTATAAATATTCATTGGAAAGATAAAAAGATTTAATACATCATAGTATTTTTTTTATAATTTTTAGACATTAAATAAATTAAATTATTTATGACATAATAATGATGCAGCGATGACATCATTATTTGACGATTTAAATAAAATGGAAAGATAATGTAAAATATATGAACTACACATGTCCAAAACAAATTGTATGAGTGGATTTCGAACCCTTATAACCTTATCCACGAATTATATCAATGTGGGACCTTTTAAAACCGAAAAACATTTTCAAATAAAGTAATATTTCTTTACTTTCCAAAAGTGCCCCTCCTCTCCTCTTATAAAAGGCCCCAACCTCTACCTCATTTCACACACTCCTAAAGCCTTTGGCTCGCCCAAACCCTGCCCATTTACTCTCTCTACATCCCTCTCCTCATCCTAGAGGATTCACTTTGGGCATAATCCTTTAAAAGGAATCCTTTAGGCTCAAATCAAAAGGAGTTACACTTTTAAAGGTAATTCATTCTCTCTTGTTCATTTGTTGTATTTTGTTTCTCCAACCCCCTAAACTCTTTTTATTTACTTCTTTTGTAACAACACCAGTATCTTCAATATACTAGGATGTTGTTATAATATTTATTTGAGCTACACTCTCACACAACTACATCAAATGGTTAAAGAACATACGGTTTCCGTGGATGGCGAAATTCTGCCTCCCGAAACGATGATTGTTCAATACTCATTTAACACCTTCAAAGGTGGCCATTATGATGTCACTATTTTTATATATGATATATAATATGTTTATTTTTTCTTTAAGCTTATTTATTTTTCATTTTGGTCATACCTTTATGGTTTCCATTATGGGTAAACACGATATCTTCATTTAAGGAAGTGCGGACTACCGCCCCCTCAAAGTGATGTGATTCGTTAATGCCATATGTGGGACATGTAAAGGATGGATTTAAAGTTATTATATATTATTTTATACTGGAATTATAATATACCTCTATATAATTATTATTTCTTTCCATTAAAGTATGAGATAGAAATGAAAGTAGCGTTCATGCGTACGTACGGCTTACCGTCTCCATGAACGGTGCCTTTCATTTCTTATCCCCAAATGTAATGTACTATTAAAAGTACATGTATATAATGGATATATATAATTAATGATATATCTAAATGATGAATATAATTATGGAATTAAAATATACATACCTCTCATTTAGTTTTAATTCCATTAATATGACAAAGAAATGGAAGTAGCATTCATGCGTACGTACGGCTTACCGTCTCCATGAACGGTGCATTTCATTTCTTACCTCTAAATGATCATGTAATATTATAAATACATGTATATGATTGATATATATGATATATATTATATCCAAATCGGGAATTTCATTCTGGATATAAAGAACCTTTGACCACACGAACAACATGTAATTGTAAGAAGTCAACTTTCGACTTAAGAACCAAATATTGACAAAACAAACATTATTAACATAAATGGTTACATAATGTTTATAACATGGCAATAAGTGATATAAAAGGAATAATGAACTTTAAAAAGGTTCTTAATCAAGTATAAATTAACTCAATTTTATTATTCAGGACGTTAAAGAACGATCGAGTTAAGTCGGACCCGAGGTAAGGGACTTCGTCTCAATCTCCTTTCATTGAGGCATATTTCGTTTTATACACAACTTTATTTTATACGGTGTATAAACCCCTTTGAATTTTACTTTTAAAAAAAGGAATCTTTTTCTACGAAGCATTTTACTAAATGACAAAAAGGAATTTTTTTTAACGTACGCGGTCACAACGACCTTTTCTGCCGCCGCGAGTATTATTTGGTCTTTGGCTTTCTCAACAAGCTGTAATGTTTTTAGAATAAAATAAATACCATATACTCTTTTATGTATTTTGGTATTGAAAATGGTTTTGAAAAAGGATTCTATTTTGTCAATATATTTATGATATATTGTGATTGAAATGTGGAAATGTTATCATTCCTTTATATTGGTTTTATGTTTTATGATTTTATATTGGTACTTGGACATTTTAACGGGTGGTTACGTTATAAACCATATGACGGGTGGTGCCGTGAATACCAGGACGGGTGGTTACGTTATAACCTCCAATGCATTGGGTATGGAAGTCGTCCGTATGGCTATTCCATTAAGTATGTATGGAAATTGGCCGTATGGCTATTCCATTAAGTGATATGTGTGGAAGTCGACCGTATGGTTATTCCACTTAAGTATGTTTATGTCCCAAGTTACCTTTATATATGTTATGTGTTCTTTATATGGGTTTTATGGTAATACTTTGGTTGGAAAAAGGTAAGTAATGATACTTTATTCACTGAAGAGTTTTTACTAATTCATGAAGGTGAAGGTATTACTTTGATAGAGTATACATGGTTTACTTGATTTGGAAAAACTAACAGTTTTAATTCTTTGTGTATTCCTTACTGAGCTTTTTATGCTCACCCCAAGTTTTTTTTGAAATTTCTTTCACAGGACTTAATGTGGAATAAGGTCAAGGATGGGATCAAGGGATTGTCATGCTATATAAAACATGGAACTAGACATGTTTCTTTCAAGAGTTTTTTTTTATTATGGAAACTTAGTATAAGTGACTACTTTGTAATCTTTTGAGATGTAACAGTTATGTTCTAATTCTCTAAAACTCTAAACCTGAAAAGATCCTCAACGTGAATTATTCATTTAATTAAATATTAAGTAAGGTTTAAGGATGGAGCCTTATAGTTGGTATCAGAGGTCGGTTTAGACAACTTTAGGAGTTAGAAAAGTGTTAAATTATAATATGATTGAAATGATATAGCATTTACGGATTACCATGTTGCTTCGCCTAAGATATTTCTGTGTTCAGAATGGTTTTCTGCAGAGGAAACAAAGCAGCTATGTTGGGACAACATCAGGAGGAAGATAACCTTCCAAATCAGCAACCTGAGATGGTCGGAATCGGAACTGAACAGTTTGTTGCAGTGATGGCACAGTTGAATCAGGCTATAAATGGTGGTGGTATCCATGCACGAGATCAGCCAGATCAACCGCAGAGGAACATGTCATTGGTGGAACATTTCATGAGGCAACATCCCCCATCATTCAGAGGATCATTTGACCCTGTGGAAGCTGAAGGGTGGATTAAAGCACTGGAGAAGATTTTTGATGTCATGGGGTGTTCAGAACATCAAAAGGTTAGTCTTGCTGTTTACCGTTTTGAAGGTGAAGCTGATCAGTGGTGGTCGATGGTGAAAAATATAAGGGATAGTGATGAGATTGAGGATCTTCACTGGGACGAATTCAAAGGTATGATTCTTGAGGAATATTTTCCTAAGGTGGTTCGTCTTAGGATGGAAAAACAGTTCCTAGAATTGAGGCAGGAGGATGATTCAGTGGCTGCTTATGAAGAAAAGTTCACTTGATTGGCAAGGTATGCTCCAAACTTCATACGAGATCTTGATAGTAAAATAAACCATTTTTACTCAAGGTTAAAGCCAAAGTATCGAAGGTCTTTAGCTTCTCGTGAGTTAAAAAGATTTGAAAAACTTGTTCGATGTGCGGAGAAGGTGGAAATGGAGTTTGCTGATGATCAGGTGTTCTATGACAAACAACAGAATAAGAGGTCTAGTTGGCGGGCGAAGGGGAAGAATTCATCAAAGAAGCAAGGAGGTAAGAAAACCAAATATCCATCCTGTGAGAAGTGTGGTAAAATGCATCCTGGAGAATGTTTATCCAAGTCTGGTAAGTGCTTTCCGTGTGGTAAGTCTGGTCATATTGATCGTAACTGTAAGGAAGATGATCAAGCAGGAAATGAAAAGCCAACGGTAAGATGTTTTAAGTGTAATGAAATGGGTCATTATGCAAACGAGTGTCCAACGAAGAACTCAACTGGGGGAATGCAGCCCGACTACAAGCAGAAAGGGGTGGTAAAATCCTTTGCAACAACTTCAGCAGATGTTGGGCCATCGAATGAAGTGGTATCAGCTCCAGGGAGCTCAGTATTTTTCGAAGATTGACTTGAGGTCGGGGTACCATCAGTTGAAAGTAAAAGAAGCAGACGTTCCGAAGACTACGTTCCGTACTAGATATGGCCATTATGAATTTGTAGTTATGCCTTTTGGGTTAACCAATGCACCTGCTGTATTCATGGACCTTATGAATAAAATTTTCCATGAGTTCTTGGATAAGTTTGTGTTTGTGTTTTGAGGTTTGGGAAGAGATTGTGTGTGCATTGTGATTCACAGTTGAAGAGAGAGTTGTTATGTGAAGCTCATAGTTCTCCGTTTTCAGTTCATCCTGGCAGTACAAAGATGTATAGAGATCTATGAGTGTATTAATGGTGGGATGGAATGAAAAGAGATATTGCTGATTTTACTGTGAAGTGTTTGACATGTCAACAGGTTAAAGCAGAGCGGCAGTTACCGAAAGGGATGCTTCAGCCTTTACCAGTGCCAGAGTGGAAATGGGAGAATATATCCATGGACTTTGTTGTGGGATTACCAAAGACATCTCAAGGTAATAATGCAATCTGGGTTATTGTTGATCGCTTGACCAAATATGCTCATTTCCTTTCTATACGAGATACTTTCTCTCTAGATCAATTTCCCCGTTTGTATCTTAAAGAGATAGTCAGGTTACATGGAGTTCCTCTCTCCATTGTATCGGATCGTGATCCCAGGTTTACTTCTAACTTTTGGAAAGGCCTTTAGAAGTCGTTGGGTACTGAATGAAATTTTAGTACAGCTTTTCATCCTCAATCAGATGGGCAGTCAGAACGAACAATTCAGACCTTGGAGGATATGCTATGAGCTTGTTCGATGGATTATCAGGGAAGTTGGGACCAACATCTTTCTTTGGTTGAGTTTTCTTATAATAACAGTTTTCATTCTAGTATACAGATGGCACCATTTTAGGCATTATATGGGAAGCGGTGTTGAACTCCAGCTTTCTGGGATGAAGTGGGCGAAAGGAAGTTGATGGGACCAGAATTAGTAGAAGAGATGGCAGAAAAAGTTCAGCTGATTCAGAAACACATGAGAACAGCTCAGAGCAGGCAGAAGAGTTATGCGGATAACCAGAGGAAGGATCTATCTTTCGAGGTAGGTGATCATGTTATTCTCAAGGTTTCTCCTTGGAAAAGTGTGATGAGATTTGGTAAGAAAGGAAAGTTGAGTCCAAGGTTCGTTGGACCATACGAAATTCTGGAAAGAGTTGGATCAGTTGCATACCGAGTGGCTTTACCTCCGAGTTTATCTCAGGTACACAATGTTTTTCATGTTTCAATGTTGAGAAAGTATATTCCAGATCCATCTCATGTTTTGAGTCCAGAGGTAGTTCAGCTGGAAGAGAACCTATCTTATGAGGAACAACCGGTCCAGATTCTTGACCACAGGGAGCAGGTGTTACAGAATAAGGTGATTCATCAGGTAAAGGTTTTGTGGAAAAACCATGTGATTGAAGAGGCAACGTGGGAATCTGAAAATGCTATGAGGGATAAATACCCCCACTTATTTTGATAAGTGAATAAAATTGCGAGGACGAAATTCCCAAAAGGGGGGAAGGATGTAACATCCCAGGTAAATAAAGAATAAAGAATTTTCATATTTATTAATATTTACAAATTAAATATTAATTTTAATTAAAAGGGGTTTCTACGTTCGATAGCATACTCGGTACGCAACGATGAGTTTCTTTGAAAACTTACGTTGCACACAAGTAATAAAATAATATTATTTTAAATGTTAGTTAACGAGTAGCCGTTGTACTGGCGGGAATGGATAGAAATAACTAAAATATGATTATATATGTTTTTAAATGTTTTTACATTTACCCAATAAAAGATAAAGGCTTAAAATACGGAAAGAGTTCAATTTTAGGCATTTATACCCTAATTTTCACGAAAGGTACACTTATCACCTTTTGATGGAGAACCGTCATTAAATATAGTTTTGATCGATCTTATAAATTCTTTTTGACCAAATATAACTCTTCTTTAGAATCGGGACATCAAAATTTACTTTGTGTAAATTTTTGGTACCTTTCTGATAAAGTTCATTTTTTAATGAATAGTGTAAAATGTTTTATTTTAATTCAAAACCTCTTTTTAATCTAATTTATTTATATGATTAGATTATCTTTTGAATTGGTTTTAAAGTGAAATTAGAAAATATTTTTACCATTAAATCCAATAGTGGTCTTTGGAATTAATTTCACTTTGAAATCGGACTTAAACTAGTGTCAATCTTTTGATACTTATTGTTTCATAAAAACATGCTATTTGCTCTGACATCGGGAATTAATTATTAAATTAATTAATGTGACTTATATGTTTTGAATTTTTTAAAATAGACTTCATTTTTTAATTCTAAATATCAAATATATCTTAGGGTGAATTTTTGGTAATTTTCTGAAAAACTTCAATTTTTGGTGAATAGTGAAACCACTCAGTGGTACTTATAAAGACTGATTTTCCGTTTAAATGAAATTTTGCCATCATTGTGTTTTGAATTTCAAAAATCCGACATACATGGTTGTCATTAAGAAGTAAAATGTGGTTCAATGAGATTATAATAATTTTTTTGGTGAATAGTAACTTATTAAGTTCTTAATCGCGATTAGTGGTAATTAGTGTAGTTTAAGGTATAAATAATACTTTAATAATATGAAATGACCTAGACACATGTCCCAACCTTATTGGTTGTGTCATGGCCAACCAAGACAAGCCATGGGTCAACTTGGGGACCCCATGGAGACACTTTGGTTGGGAAATGACATAAATAACTTTTTATTTAATGTAAAAGTAAAAATGACACAAACATGATATGTTTTACTAAAACAATTTTTACATGGGGTTATAAAGATCCGATTTTTTATTATAAATATTCATTGGAAATCTAAAAATATTTCCTACATCATAGTATTTTTTTTATAATTTTTAGACATTAAATAAATTAAATTATTTATGACATAATAATGATGCAGCGATGACATCATTATTTGACGATTTAAATAAAATGGAAAGATAATGTAAAATCTATGAACTACACATGTCCAAAACCAATTGGATGAGTGGATTTTGAACCCTTATCACCTTATCCACGAATTATATCAATGTGGGACCTTTTAAAACCGAAACACATTTTCAAATAAAGTAATATTTCTTTACTTTCCAAAAGTGCCCCTCCTCTCCTCTTATAAAAGGCCCCCAACTCTACCTCATTTCACACACTACTCAAGCCTTTGGCTCGGCCAACCCCTGCCCATTTACTCTCTCCACATACCTCTCCTCATCCTAGAGGATTCAATTTGGGCAGAATCCTTTAAAAGGAAGCCTTTAGGCTCAAATCAAAAGGAGTTACACTTTTAAAGGTAATTCATTCTCTCTTGTTCATTTGTTTTATTTTGTTTCTCCAACCCCCTAAACTCTTTTTATTTACTTCTTTTGTAAAAACACCAGTATCTTCAATATACTAGGATTTTGTTATAAGATTTATTTGAGCTACACTCTCACACAACTACATCAAATGGTTAAAGAACATACAGTTTCCGTGGATGGCGAAATTCTGCCTCCTGAAACGATGATTGTTCAATACTCATTTAACACCTTCAAAGGTGGCCATTATGATGTCACTATTTTTATATATGATATATAATATGTTTATTTTTTCTTTAAGCTTCTGTATTTTTCATTTTTGTCATACCATTATGGTTTCCATTATGGGTAAACACGATATCTTCATTTAAGTAAGTGCGGACTACCGCCCCCTCAAAGTGATGTGATTCGTTAATGCCATATGTGGGATGTGTAAAGGATGGATTTAAAGTTATTATATATGATGTTATACTGGAATTATAATATAACTCTATATCATTATTATTTCTTTCCATTAAAGTATGATATAGAAATGAAAGTAGCGTTCATGCGTACGTACGGCTTACCGTCTCCATGAATGGTGCCTTTCATTTCTTATCCCCAAATGTAATGTACTATTAAAAGTACATGTATATAATGGATATATATAATTAATGATATATCTAAATGATTAATATAATTCTGGAATTAAAATATACATACCTCTCATTTAGTTTTAATTCCATTAATATGACAAAGAAATGAAAGTAGCATTCATGCGTACGTACGACTTACCGTCTCCATGAACGGTGCATTTCATTTCTTACCTCTAAATGTTCATGTAATATTATAAATACATGTATATTCTGGATATATATGATATATATTATATCCAAATCGGGAATTTCATTCTGGATATAAAGAACCTTTGACCACACGAACAACATGTAATTGTAAGAAGTCAACTTTCGACTTAAGAACCAAATATTGACAAAACAAACATTATTAACTTAAATGGTTACATAATGTTTATAACATGGAAATAAGTGATATAAAAGGAATAATGAACTTTAAAAAGGTTCTTAATCAAGTATAAATTAACTCAAGTTTATTATTCAGGACGTTAAAGAACGATCGAGTCAAGTCGGACCCGAGGTAAGGGACTTCGTCTCAATCTCCTTTCATTGAGGCATATTTCGTTTTATACACAACTTTATTTTATACGGTGTATAAACCCCTTTGAATTTTACTTTTAAACAAAAGGAATCTTTTTCTACGAAGCGTTTTACTAAATGACAAAAGGAATTTTTTTTAACGTACGCGGTGACAACGACCTTTTCCGCCGCCGCGAGTATTATTTGGTCTTTGGCTTTCTCAACAAGCCGTAATGTTTTTAGAATAAAATAAATACCATATACTCTTTTATGTATTTTGGTATTGAAAATGTTTTTGAAAAAGGATTATATTTTGTCAATATATTTAGGATATATTGTGATTGAAATGTGGAAATGTTATCATTCCTTTATATTGGTTTTATGTTTTATGATTTTATATTGGTACTTGGACATTTTAACAGGTGGTTATGTTATAAACCATATGAAGGGTGGTGCCGTGAGTACCAGGACGGGTGGTTACGTTATAACCTCCAATGCATTAGGTATGGAAGTCGGCCGTATGGCTATTCCATTATGTATGGAAATTGGCCGTATGGCTATTCCATTAAGTGATATGTGTGGAAGTCGATCGTATGGTTATTCCACTTAAGTATGTTTATGTCGCAAGTTACCTTTATATATGTTATGTGTTCTTTATATGGGTTTTATGGTAATACTTTGGTTTGCAAAAAGGTAAGTGATGATACTTTATTCACTGAAGAGTTTTTACTACTTCATGAAGGTGAAGGTATTACTTTGATAGAGTATACATGGTTTACTTGATTTGGAAAAACTAACAGTTTTCATTCTTTGTGTATTCCTTACTGAGCTTTTTATGCTCACCCCAAGTTTTTTTTGAAATGTCTTTCACAGGACTTAATGTGGAATAAGGTCAAGGATGGGATCAAGGGAATGTCATGCTATATAAAACATGGAACTAGACATGTTTCTTTCAAGAGTTTTTTTATTATGGAAACCTAGTATAAGTGACTACTTTGTAATCTTTTGAGATGTAACAGTTATGTTCTAATTCTCTAAAACGCTAAACCTGAAAAGATCCTCAACATGAATTATTCATTTAATTCAATATTAAGTAAGGTTTAAGGCTGGGGCCTTATATTTATGATCAAAGGAAGGACTATAAAATTAATTGAGGGTATTAGGGAGGATATTTTGGAAGGTTTTGGCTGATCCAAATGGCTTTGTTGGTGTGATTTTTAGAGAAGGGGAAGTACCCTTTTATAAGATAGGTGAGGGTCACTTTAGGAAAAGCTTGAAATATTATTTTATAATAAAATCATTTTCGGTTTTTAATGGATTAAAAATGATTTATTTAGAGGATAAGGTGTGTATGGGTCGAAAAATTCTCAACCAATAGGTTTTAGACAGGTTTAGGTCGTCATATTAACCTTATCTTTTCGATTTAATTCTTAGTTAAATAGTTTAACTTTTACCATATATTCTTGTATTATTATATTATATGGTTTATAATCTTACTATAAAATTACAAGAGAACCCAAAGTGGTTAATTAATGATATATATATTATTATATAAGTCCATTTATGAAATTTATATTTTTAGGACTATTATATCATTTAATAATATAGTATTTGTTTTAAAAACTCATTTATGTCAATTTTGACACTATTTGGTATTTTGTTTTTGTGAAAGTCATAACAACATTATTAATTAGAAATCAATTCATTGAATAAACCCTGCCATTTTATATTAATCTATAAAATTCGTGGAATACACCAAAAGTATCAATTTACATTTATTTTGATATTTATAATATCAATTAATTTAATCATTCATTAATAAGGTAATTACTGCATCATCACTGTGTCGTAAATAAATTTAATTATTTAATTTTTAAAAATTATACATAAAATATTTTTATATAGGAAATATTTTTATATTTCTAATGAATATTTATAGTCGAATTTATCTTATGTATAACCCAATATTAAAAATGTTTTAGTTATGAAGATTTGAATTTAACACTTTTAACTCTTCTTTAAATCTAATAATAATAAATCTCTTATTATAATCTAAGTGGACCAAAAGAATAATATTTTATTCCTAAGGTTGTTTTTTTGTCGAAATAAATTTATCCAATATAATTAGGACATGTGTTAGGGTAATAATAATATGATTTTTACCTTTAATTACCCTATTTACTTTTAACCGTGGTAAATAAAAGTCAAAAGTTACTATTCACCAAAATTACTTTCAACTTATTGAACCACATTTTACTTACTGATATCAACCATATTTCTTGGATTTTTTAAATTTAATTCACAGAAGTAGTAAAATTATGATTTATGCAAATTTGCTAACGTGTCTAGAAGGTGGGTAAAAGAGAGTAAAAAGGTCAATAAAGTTTTATATATCTAATTTTATTATAAAATGACTCTAATATATTACATTGAACTAATATAGGTATTATGTATCTATTTTGACTTAAAATAAATATAAATTAAACAAATAATTATTTAAATAAAGAGTCAGTTTTAAACAATAATGCAATGTTTTTCACTATTCATCAAAAATTGAAAGTTTTCAGAAAAATACAAAAAATTCACCCGAAGACAATTTTGATATTTTGAATCCAAAAATGAAGTCCATTTTGAAAAATAAAATTTATAAAGTTTCAAAATGTGGGTATTACTATTCATAATAGCTAGTTTGATTGGTCGTGGTGTGCTAGAACTCGAATTTGTGTACAACAGAAGCTATTGTATTATTCAAAGGGAAATGTACCGTGGAATCTTGGGGTGTTACAAATATAGATGAAAAAGGTTCCAGATCTAGGAGATTTTCTGATTATCTTGGAATATCTAGGAAATTATTTCCTACACAACATGTAGTCTAATGAACACATACTGTTTAGTTACTTTTCTATGGTGCTAGGGCTTCCATGGAAGTATAGGATCCCACATTGTGAGGTCCCTACCAAACGTTGTGTGATCCTCCTCTGGAAGTCCAACATGTAACCCCATGGTGCATGGGTAGTTACATGGCCAAGTATATAGGATGGTACATGAGAAGTCCAAGAGTACACAGGCACAAACAGACGACACGAGTAAAGTTCCAGAAAACATTTACACACCATGTATTCATCAGAACACACTGTTTATATGGATATCTACATATTGTGTGATAAGGAAGCACATGTGATGGAAAGGGGCTATCAAGACACGTTGTTTGCCCATAGTACATGTCATTTACTACCTTTGAGGGTTTTTTGAGACCTTCATCTCTTCAATTTGAACTACTATCAGTTGAGTGTGTTCCCTTGGTTCATCCCATCAAGGTTATAGTGCAGAATTGCATACACAACTCTGGATTGTGATACCCTTTTGAGGATGGGTATTAGATAGAGTTTGTGGTGTCCCTTTGTGATAAAATGTTGTGATCCTATATCATTACTTATTATAACCTAGTTCGGGTTCATGGAGTCAGCATATCCTCTTTGTGTTTGGTGTTGATGCCCCATCTAGTAGGTTGTTTCAATAGAATTCACTGTATTATTGACCTAAGATCCATTAAATATAAGGTTGATCGATATTAGGTTTGTGGTGTCCCCCAACAACACTGTGTGTGATCCCTTATCTATGTATCAAGATCTTCATTGTACAATGATTTTTCTTAGGTGGGTCCCAATAATTATTTTTCTTTCCTTGAGTGTATCTGGAGATATCATGGCTTGTTGAGTGGGTTTTCTTAGAATGGGAATTTCCTGGAAGCTTAGAGCATAATCCTATGGCTAGCAGTTTGGTAGAGACTACTTGAAGGCACAGTGTCCTTTCTAAGTATATCTATGTTGTTTTATTATTACTTTCATTGCATTATAATAGTTATGAGATAAAAACTCTTGATGCTTTATTTTTTGTGATTTCAGGGTGTCCTATTGGGTATTATTATAGTCACCCCTACATTGGATCTTCCAACATGTGTCATTTTTTATTATGTAGACAACCGACCTTTTGATAGATTCCTAGTGGGACAATGACCAGGTGTATCTTAGTGATCTAGAAACACTGAGGTGTGTATCAGTAGTTTCATTTGACAATAGTCTCCTCACACTTCACAGGTTGGACTTGTTTTCAATTACTTTTAGTGGGATTTTATTTTTCACCTTTATTCTAGTACTTTGTTACTATACTCTTATTGTGTGATTATCTATGTATTCATGCATGGTTATCAGTTTTTCCCATCATTTTATGGGATTGGATATTTTTTTGTGTACAAGTACATTAGGATAATAGCTACCATATGTGTGATATGCCATCTCAACAGTGGTTACCAGCCCCTAAACTATTGGAAGTGGGCTTGGGGTAGTCATGAATTAGGCCCATTTAGGATAGTTTATGATATATTACCCAATATACTCTTTAATTATAATAATTTACTATACATTTTTTAGTTAGTTATAGTTATTTTCGTCATCAGATGTTTGTGATTTTGATTGGTTTGTACATGATTTAAATATTCGATGTCCATTATCATTTTCTGATACCTTGTTAACCATTACATGATTTTACAAGTTACAGTAATAAATTATTTATAATAATTTAAATGTTCTAACTTCATTCCATTATAATTTTAATCACGATTCATGAAGATGGAATCTGTGATGAGCTTGACTCTTATAATTTATTCATATAAATAGATTACATTATAAAAATAATTTATTTATTGGTTGTTTCTTAAAGAATATGAAATAATATATAGTTAAATTATTAGAATTATAGTAAATGATAACAACCTTTCTATAATCATAAATGAAGGAGATGATGAAAATTTTAATGCATCATCCATGGAGCCTGTAGTTTTCCGGTGACACAAGTGACGTTTTAATTTTCCAATGGATGAAGTTATTGATAAAATAAACCTTTTATCCATCAAAAACCTTAATAATGTCATAAATATAATATTTATTCATTAATTATTTTTTATAACCATCTAATTATGGTGGTGAGGAAAAATGAAGTCCAACATTTCATAGAGGCGGTAGTTATCACATACACACATACAATGTTTTCATTTTCCATATAAATAAAATAAGGTAGAAATTTATTTATCTTTTAATAATCTTAATAATTTTATAAATATCATATTTGTTCGTTAAATATCCTTTTTTAACCAACCATGTATGGTGGTTATGAAAATTGAGACATGTTGATTTAAAAAGATGGTAGTTCACACAAATACACGAACAACGTTCTCATTTTTATAAGGGGAGGGTAGATATTGGTTATACCATTAGAATAATAAAATTTAACTATACTAAAAACAATTGTTTAATTATATTATAATGGGTAAAATAGATTTTGGGGAGAAATATGGAGAAGAAAAATGTTTAAGATGTGATTAGAACTCATGTTGAGAATTTGAACCTTCTCTTAGAGGACCACTTGAAAATGGAGTATTTAAGGATTTTCAAAGGATAATTGGGATTAAAAAAGTGTTATATAGATATATGTTAATTGAAAGGGTATATTTTTTAAGAGGATTTAATATTTTGTAGTGTATGTATAGGGGTGGTGGTAGTATCCTTCTATAAGTGAGGATAATGACATTTTGGTAATAAGAGGCACACTAGCCAAGGAAAGTGGCTCCAAAAGTGTGAAATAATAGATTGGGGATGATTTTTGGTTTATAAAACCCTTACCCACACATTTTGAGATAATGATTTAGTAATTTTATCATTTTATCCTAAGTTTTAACTTTTAACACAATTTACTTTTACCATGGTAACTCTTTTTGTGACTCGATGATTTATTCTAAAGACCAAAATTAAAAATGACCATAAAAAGTAATTTTAAAATTATGATTTAAAACAAGAAGTTAATTTTATCAAATAAAATTTTCAATATTGATAAAAACTATTTTTAATATTAGTACACATGACATGTAAAAACAATTTTTTAGAAAAAAGTGTATTTTTAAGCCTAAAAATAATGTTTAGTGTAAAATTATCAATGGTGTGAATTTTAATAACATTAATTGGTTTATTAATATAATATTAAATTTATTTGGATTTAAAATCAATCCCAAAAAATAAGCAATGTCAATATTTAATTAAAAGAAAAGACCAAAAATTGTTTCTCAATGTAACAAAATATTACTTGACTTCCAAAATGTTAAACATAGGTTTTTTAAATTGAAATTAATATTTTAATTATATAATTATTCTTATTAAACACATATTTGGTTAGAAGAAGAGTTTCATAAAATTTTAATTCATTATAATATCCTTATGTTGTCATAACAGTCATTGTATTTGTAAAAATGATATTTTTTACTATTCACCTAAAAATTAATCTTTTCATAAAAATACTAAAAATTAATCATAATATAATATAATAATTATTAATAGAAAAATAAGTTCATTTTTTCAAAATATTATTCTAAAATTTAGTACTTTTACTTCTATATGGAAATAAAAAATATAATGAAAAACTATTTTTATAGCAAACTGAATTTTAACATCTTAATTATTATTATTCATATTTCATATCAATTATTAATTAAATTAGAGTTAATATATTATTCATATCTATAATATCTTTTAAAATTATTTAACCATAGTATATTATGTTTCTTAAAAAAATTCATCGCACCAAAAAGGCATTTTTTAGAAAGAAATACCTTTTAATCATAAAATGATCTTATTAGTTATTTAAATATACTAATTGAGTGAAATATATTTTTATTTATACATATATTTCAAAATATTATTGCCTCTATTTTAATTCACCAATTCAATTTCATATTTATAATGAATATATTTATCTTAATAAAAGTTTTAGCAGTTCTTTTTGAGTTTGTGCTCCATGTGACACTAGTTGAAAAAACGTTTAACACGTCGGCATTTTTCACGTCGGTTCTATATAACTGATGTGAAATGTTTTAATGATCGAGGTATCACATTGTTTATTTTATAACCGACATGATATATTGATAAGGATCCACATTTTACGTCGGTTATAAAATAACCGACGTTAAATATACGGAGATTAACTTTTTTACATCGGTTATTCTATAACCGACATGAAAATTGAATCTGGCGCACTTTATCACGTCAGTTATAAAATAACCGACGTGATAAAGGAAAGCTTGATGCTTTATCAGGGCAGTTATTTTATAACCGACGTGATAAAGGAAAGCTCGGTGCTTTACTATGTCGGTTATAAAAAAACCTATGTGATAAAGCCAATCTTAGCAATTTATCACATCGGTATAAAGCAACATATATCACATCGGTTATTTTATAATCTATGTGATAAATAGTTTTCTACGTTAGTTATTAAATAAAAAAGGTTATAAACATTAAAAAAATAGTTTATCATGGTGGTTATTAAATAACCGACATGATAAATATTTTAAATGAATTATCACACCCTGTATTCCGTCATTCTGTTTTCTACGATCGGGCGACCTACGACTCGTCTCTCTCACGTGTAAAACCTAGAATCGATTCGTCAAAGTCGTGCCCTGCAACCTCATTTTTCCAACATCTTTATTCATATTTATTATTATCAGATCTATCAGGTCGACTCAGAACACTCAAGTAAGCCTCACACGACTCCTTTTCAGTTTTTTCCCGCGATGCCCTAAACTAATTTGTTGAGATGTTATTTTTCTTTGGCGTTGCTATCATGGTTAGTTTCATAGTGTTCATCTATACCATGCTAAATTCTTTTCTGGTAAAATAAACCTATGGAAGTGATATTGTAACACCCTGAGATTTTATGAAAAATATTCTTTTTAATTTCATTGATGTATTCTGTTGTACGCTACACCAAAAGGAGCTTGCACTACACGCATCCCTGACTTGTCTTGCATTACACGCAATCGCGACCTTCCACAATAGCGTGTGTTGCACGCAATACCGAGTTTCACTAAACAACGATATGTTATATAAACTAGCCATTATGGATAGTAATACCCACTTTTGAAATTTTATAAATTTTATCTTCCAAAATGGACTTCATTTTTGGATTCAGAACATCGAAATTATCCTAGGGTGAATTTTTGGTATTTTTCTGAAAACTTTCAATTGTTGATGAATAGTGAAAACACTAGGCTACTATTTAAAAACTCACTTTTTATTTAAATAATTATTTATTTTATTTAAATTCACTTTAGGTCAAAATTGATACATAATATCTATATAAGTTCAATGTAATTCATTGGAGTCATTTTATAATAATTTTAGATATATAAATATTTTATTTAACTTTTCACCGTCTTTTACCCACCTCCTAGGAGAATTTGAACATTTACATAAAACTTAATTTTACCACTTCTGTGAGTGGAATTTCGAAAATCTGAGAGACACGGTTAATATCAAGGAGTAAAATGTGGTTCAATAAGATAAAAATAATTTTTTGTGAATAGTAATTTTTTACTTTTTTTTACCATGGTTAAATGTAATAGGGTAATTAAGGGTAAAAATGATATTACCATTACCCTTAAACATGTCCTAATTCTATTGGATAAGTGTAATTCGACCAAAAAAAACTTTAGGAATAAAATATGACCATTTAGGTCCACTTGGATTAGATTAGGACATTTATTATTAATTTATTTAAAGAAGAGTTAAAATAGTTAAAATCAAAGTTTAATAACTAAAACATTTTTAATATAGGGTAATATACAAGATAATTTCGACTATAAATATTCATTAGAAATATAAAAAGATTTCATACATAATAGTATTTTATTTATAATTTTTAGACATTAAATAATTTAATTTATTTATGAAATAATGATGATGCAGTAATTACCTTATTAGTGAAATATTAACCTAATTGATATTATAAATACCAAAATAAATGCAATTTAAGGCTTTTTATCAATTAAACTAATTTTATAGGTTAATATGACATGTTATTATTGATTTAATTAACTTTTTTAGAACTAATCATGCTGTTATGATTTTTACAAAAATCAATTACCAAATAGTGTCAAAATTGAAATAAAATAGTTTTTAAAACATATATTATATTATTAATTTTTATTATATTTTTAAAAATTTATGGTTCGGCCAAATGACTTAGATAAGGTTATATATATTAATAATTAACCACTTGGGGTTCGTTTGGCTTGTTATAGTAAGTTTATTAACCATATATTGTAAGAAAACAAGAAGACACGGTAAAATTTAAATTATTTAACTTAGAGTTAAATCTAAATGATAAGGTTAAAATAGTATCCAAAACTTGTCTAAATTATATTGGTTGAGAGTATTTCGACCCATACCCACCTTATATTATAAATAAATCAATTTGGAGCTATTATAAACCGAATATGTCTTTATTATAAAATAATATTTTAAGTTTTTCCAAAGGTGCCCCTCTCCTCCCTTATAAAAGGGCACACTTCCCTCTTCTCTTCACACCCTTTTGAGCCTTTAATCTCGGCCAAAACCTGCCAATTCCTCTTCTAAAAATCTCTAGTTACATCATAGAGGTTCTGGTCTTTTCAAAATACCAACTCTAGTTCCCTAAGAAGAAGTTTAAAGGAGGTGCGTCGAGGAAGAGGCAATCTCTTCTATCGACACTTTCAAGTTTCGTTCTTCTTTTACTTCCTCTTATTTAGTTTCTTCATTATAAAATAATAACATCCGTATTAATTATATAATGTTATGTTATTATAAAAATTAAACAACCTATTTCACCTTTTATCCATCCTACAGAAAACAAAATCACCGCGCGTGCGTACGTACGGAATACCGTCTCCACGCCGTGGTGTAATCCGTTTTCAACCACCACCTTACTTGGATGGGTATAATGGTGTAAATAAATAACTATATATGATTATTGTAAAGTGATATTGATTCTGAATTATTATACATACACTTCAATAAAATTCCATGATCATGGGAATGATATCATCGCTCGTGCGTACGTACGGACTACCGTCTCCACCAACGCGATGAGATTCATTTTCCATGATTAACCATTCAAGTATGATTATAAAGTATATATAATTAATAATAATGAAAGATATTACTTAAAAATGATACTGGATTTATGTACATATATGTTTCATTTACTTAATTCTATTTAATTCAATAAGGAAACAAAAAAAGCGTTCATGCGTACGCACAACCTACTGTCTCCATGAACGGTGTATTTCATTCCATTTATCGATCTATCATATATATTTATATACTGAGTATATATTATATATAAATAATGTTTTAAATTATGGAATTAAGTAAATCAGGATATAAGTAATAATATCAAGAACAACATGTCGAAAAACGTACGATAAATGAAATGATTTTACCCAAAACACTGCTTTAACATGGAATTTACAAAAGAACGGGTAATATAAAGTAATAAGTTAACCAAATATGATATAATAACTATGAATATGATTCTGTAATAAGTCAATGAAATTATTTAAATAATTATACAAGAGGTTCGGATATGTACGAATCATATCAGGCCTAAGGTAAGGGATAACTATTCCAATCTCGTTCTTATCTAAGATTGTTATTCGTAAGTATTTTCTGGGGTTATTGTTATCATCCATGCCCATGTTTTCTGAAAATGGTTTCATGTATTTTTTAAAGTCCTTTTTAACCATTTTTAAAATTTACTACATGTTATGAAAGGAATCTTACTTTTGTTTACCGCATAGGGAACTTTTTGACTTTTCTGACAAAAGTACGAGAAGAATGTTGTTTTTAACTTATACGGTGTGGACAAATTTTTATAGTTTCATAACGCCTCATTTTCATAAATCTTACTAAACAAGGTTTTATGACTATATTCAACAAAATAATTTTATTTTAAAATTTCATGGAATTTTTTGAAAAGAAAATGATTTTGAATAATAAAGGATATTTTCCTCAAGAATTCATTTCAAGTGTTTTATCCAAAACATTTTCCATCTAAGATGACATTATTTCATATGTGTATGTTTCAAATATAATTTCTCTATTATTTACATGGTTTCACTTTTCTTATGATGAAATATCCATTTGTTTTATATGGATTATGTGATGATGGGATGTTGTTTATGAAACCCATTTTACTCTTTGGGTTATGATGAATGTTTTAAGTTTATTTTGTGGCACAAGTAAGAATGATTTCATTATGAGATGGGTGGGACCTATATCTCCCTTCAATGCACTGTGTAAATATTTATATCTCATGATATAGACATGGTTGGAATGGTAAGTTAATCCAGTTCAGTGATACAGGATTGGAACGAGGAGTGAACTCGATTCAGAAAGGGACTTTGTCCACTAAAATAGTCTTGGCAGCAATGTCTTGGCTACTATGGAAATAATATCATTGCTTAATGGTTTTACACAATTAAATGTTTTATTCCCATGCTATTTTATCACGATTGATTTATCTATTCCTTATGTACTGCTATGTTTTATTTCATTTCTCAAGATTTTGATGTTTAAACATTATGTTCATGTTTTTAAGTTCAAATGTATATGGTTTGTTTTATTCTCTCCATGCTTACCCTTAATAAGAATTTGAGCTCACCCTTTATTTGTTTTCTTTTCCCCAGGATATAAAGAAATGTTTTAGGTAAGAAAACCAAAAGGGAAGATCTTTATGGGAGATATTGAAGATCTTTCACAACGATTAGAAGATCTTGTTCCGAGTTTCCAAAGACACTAAACTATTACGATCCTTGAGTGTTGGTTTTTGTTATGTATTAAGTGTTCCGCAAAAGTAATGTAATGTCCATGTAGGTAAATCTTGGGGTCTCTACAGTTGTAATAAGAGGTTTGGTTTAGTTAACCTTTGGAAACTAGGATGCGAAAACTTTAGTGAAATCCCTAGAGATATTCCTAAGGTATGTCTAGGGATGTCCCTAAGGTTAAGTATACATATAAGTTAGAGTCCTAGAATTATGTTAACGATCATGAATAACTTACGGTGAACATAAGGTGTCATGGATTAAAGAATTTTTGATAAGTTAGACATCCCATAAGTTAATTTTATGATTATGTGGTTCCTCATTATTTTACCTATTTCTTACACTATGGTTTCTAGTCTTAGTCAATGGAGGGAACGAGAAGGAATTCAGTTAACATTGATTCCAATGGAAAAATTGGTGACTATGATAAAAGAAATTTAGTAATTTCTGGAGAGAAAGATATTATGATTATGCCGAAACAGTCATCTCGATATATGATTAACTAGGTGAACTTTAGTTGTATTCTTAAGTCATCAAATAAGAGGAAGATTGAATTTTATGCTTGTTCACATGGTTAGGATCATAGAGAAAGGAAGATTGAGAGTTATAAAGAAGGGAAGAAGAACCTTGAGGAATACCTCAAATGGAGGGGAAGATGTTATCTATGTGGAAAAAAGGGTCATAGAGTGACAGACTGTTATGGAGTCCAATGTCTTATCTGTGGAGAACATGGGAATTACCCAACTCAATGCCCTGACCTAAGAGTATACTTCTAAATCTAGGAAGGACTTATTCCATGGAAATCATTGAATAGGATGGATTAAAGTGTTTATGTATTGGTATTCATGAATAATGTTGTTGAGGTACTTTTATGGTATATTTTAATATCTATGTATTGGTCCATTGTGGTTTTCCATAAGAATATGGCATCGGTAACCATGAAAAGTGATTGAATTTTTTTGTAAAGTAGATGATATGCACATAATGAAGGGATAAAGAAAAAAAATAATGTGTTTGATATTATTCATGAGCTCATGATTGATATAAGGACAAAGTTATATCATGGTTTGAGTATATAGAAATTATGGGATTTTGGTATGTGGAAAGTGTAAAATTTTGACAGCATTCATGTTTTCAGTAAAGTTCAATGGGTATTCATTTTTCAAGAGAACACATGATTAAGGTATTAAAATGTTTTTAATTTTACCAACAATATATATCTTATGATATATGGGGGATAAATGGTGGTATTCACATGCTCGACAGATGACATTTCTAGTAATTGTTTTCTTTATACTATGAGCTTAGACAGAAGTATTTTGGATAAGCCTAAAAATTGGAATGGATTATGTTGGACATAAGTTAGTATTGTTTAAGGCTAGAACTTTTTTCGATATTATTAATGGAATGTTATAATGTTCTTTTAGAAAAAGGACAACCTGAAGGATGGGTGACAACTCGTCATGTCGGACAAGGCTGTGGGAATTGAACCCACAACCGAAGTACGACAGGCATTTATCGCCTACCACTGGCCTACAGGAAGTCCTTGGTTAGTAGAAACTAGTTTTATTTTATTAAGAGGTATGATAGATGAAGTATAAGTCCATTTTTAGAACCGTAAATGATTAATATCACCATAAATGGACTTATGTATATAATTATTGCTAACCTTATGTTTGAGACATATGTAATGACCCATCATTCTATCACATGATTTTCTAACACCTCACGACTGAAAAAATCAACTTCATTTCTTTAAGAGATACAGTGGAAATTGTTCAAGGCATAAATAATTGTGAGATTATACAGAAATAAAGTAAGTATTTTTTTCTAATTCAAATTCTCCAACTTTAAGGAAATGATCTTGAAAACGAAAAATGTTGTCCTAGTGCCCTTATACCCGATGAATCAAATGGTACCTTATATCATCACAAATTTATGGCTTTGTGATTTTTTTATTTTTCATATCCATGTTCTCTACCACTCTCCATCAGAACATGATGGTTAGATTTCTCTTCCATATCCATATTTTCACCTATGTTCTCATATGTGGAAACCCAATGTTTAGTTAATTTGGGTAACCGTTACATTTCATACTTTAGTTTTTAAAGATAATTTTTGGTATTCCTTTTTACGATGTGGGTTTCTATTAAAAAAACTATCGAGTAGGAAACCATTTATAACCCCAATGAATTTCGAGGGAGAAATTCATTTTAAGGGGGGTAGAATGTAACACCCCGAGATTTTATGAAAAATATTCTTTTTAATTTAATTGATGTCTTGTGTTGTAAACTACACCAAAAGGAGACTTTACTACATGCATCCCTAACTTGTCTTTCATTACACGCAATCACGACCTTCCATGATAGCGTGTGTTGTACGCAATACTAAGTTTCACTAAACAACGATATGTTATATAAACTAGCCGTTATGGATAGTAATACCTACTTTTTGAAATTTTATGAATTTTATCTTCCGAAATGGACTTCATTATTGGATTAGGAATATCGAAATTAGCCTAGGGTGAATTTTTGGTATTTTTCTGAAAACTTTCAATTTTTGATGAATAGTGAAAACACTAGGTTACTATTTAAAAACCGACTTTTTATTTAAAAAATTATTTATTTTATTTAAATTTATTTTAGGTTAAAATTGATACATAAAACCTATATAAGTTCAATTTAATTCATTGGATTCATTTTATAATAATTTTAGAAATATAAAAATTTTATTGAACTTTTCACCGTCTTTTACCCACCTCCTAGGAGAATTTGAAAATTTACATAAAACTTAATTTTCCCACTTCTATGAGTGGAATTTTGAAAATCCGAGACACGTGGTTAATATCAAGGAGAAAAATGTGGTTCAATAAGATAAAAATAATTTTTGGTGAATAGTGACATTTTACTTTTTTTACCGTGGTTAAAAGTAAATAGGGTAATTAAGGGTAAAAATGATATTACTATTACCCTAACACATGTCCTAATTCTATTGAATAAGTGTAATTCGACCGAAATAAACCTTAGGAATAATATATGACCATTTAGGTCCACTTGGATTAGATTAGGACATTTAATATTTTTTTATTTAAAGAAGAGTTAAAATAGTTAAAATCAAAGTTTAATAACTAAATTTTTTTTAATATAGGGTTATATATAAGATAAATTAAACTATAAATATTCATTATAAAGATAAAAATATTTCCTACATAATTGTATTTTATTTATAATATTTAGTCATTAAATAATTTAATCTATTTATGACACAATGATGATGCAGTAATTAATTTATTAATGAAATATTAACATAATTGATATAAAAAATACCAAAATAAATGTAATTTGAGACTTTTTTATGAATTACACTAATTTTATAGGTTAATAGGACATGTTAGTATTGATTTAATTATCTTTTTTCTAACTAATCATTCTGTTATAATTTTCACAAAAATCAATTACCAAATAGTGTCAAAATTGACATAAAATAGTTTTTAAAACATATATTATATTATTAATTGTTATTATATTCCTAAAAATCTATGGTTTGGCCAAATTACTTAGATAAGGTTTTATATATTATCATTGAACCACTTGGGGTTTGTTTGTTTTGTTATATTAAGTTTATTAATCATATAGTGTAAGAAAACAAGAAGACATGATAAAATTTAAATTATTTAACTTAGAGTTAAATCTAAATGATAAGGTTAAAATATTAACCTAAACTTGTCTAAATTATATTGGTTGAGAGTATTTCAACCCTGCCCCACCTTAGCTTTGGAATAAATCAATTTGGAGCTATTATAAACCGAATATGACTTTATTATAAAATAATATTTTATGTTTTTCCAATGGTGTCCCTCTCCTCCCTTATAAAAGGGAACCCCTTCCCTATTCTCTTCACACCCTTTTGAGCCTTGATTCTCGGCCAAACACTACCAATTACTCTTCTAAACCTCTCTAGTTACATCATAGAGGTTCTGGTCTTCTCAAAATACCAAATCTAGTTCCCTAAGAAGAATTTTAAAGGAGGTGCGTCGAGGAAGAGGTAATCTCTTCTACCGACTCTTTCAAATTTATTTCTTCTTATACTTACTATTATTTAGTTGTTTCATTATGAAGTAATAACATCAGTATTACTTATATACTGATATTTTATCATAAATATGAAACAACCTATTTCACCTTCTATCCGTCCTACGGAAAACGAAATCACCGTGCGTGCGTACGTACGGAATACCATCTCCAAGCCGTGGTGTAATCTATTTTCCACCACCACCTTACTTGGATGGGTATAATGGTGTAAATAAATAGCTATATATGATTATTTTAAAGTGATATTGATTCTGAAATATTATAAATACACTTCAATACAATTCCACGATCATGGGAATGATATCATCGCTCGTGCGTACGTACGGACTACCGTCTCCACGAACGCGATGAGATTCATTTTCCATGATTAACCATTCAAGTATGATTATAAAGTATATATAATAAATAATCAGGAAATATATTAAATAATAATGATACTGGATTTATGTACATTTATGTTTCATTTACTTAATTCCATTTAATTCAATAAGGAAACGAAAATAGCGTTCATGCGTACGCACGACCTACCGTCTCCATGAACGGTGTATTTCATTCCATTTATCGATCTATCGTATATATTTATATACTGAATATAAATTATATATAAACAAGGTTTTAAATTATGGAATTAAGTAAATGAGGATATAAGTAATAATATCAAGAACAACATGTCGAAACACGTACGATAAATGAAACTATTTTACCCAAAACGCTGCTTTAACATGGAATTTACAAAAGAACGGGTAATATAAAGTCATAAGTGAACCATATTTGATATCATAACAATGAATATGATTCTTTAATAATTCAATGAAATTATTTAAATCATTATACAGGAGGTTCTAATACTTACGAATCATATTAGACCTAAGGTAAGGGATAACTATTCCAATCTCGTTCTTATCCGAGATTGTTATTCGTAAGTATTTACTGGGGTTATTGTTATCATCCATGCCCATGTTTTCTAAAAATGGTTCCATGTATTTTTTAAAGTCATTTTTACCCATTTTTTAAATTTACCACATGTTATGAAAGGAATCTTACTTTTGTTTACCACACGGGGAACTTTTTGACTTTTCCGACAAAAGTACGAGAAGAATGTTATTTTTAACTTATACAGTGTGAAAGGATTTTTACGGTTTCATAACGCCTCATTTTCATGAAGCATCCTCTAAATGGTTTTATGAATATTTTCAACAAAATACTTTTCTTTTAAAATTTCATGGCATTTTGTTAAAATAAAATGATTTTGAAGAAGAAAGGATATTTTCCTCAAGAATTAATTACAGGTGTTTTATCCAAAACATTTTCCATCTAAGATGATATTATATCATATGTGTATGTTTAAAGTATAATGTCTCTATGATTTACTTGTTTTCACTTTTATTATGATGAAATATCCATTAGTTTTATATGTATTATGTGATGATGGGATGATGTTTATGAAACCCATTTTACTCTTTGGGTTATGATGAATGTTTTAAGTTTATTTTGTGGCACAAGTAAGAATGATTTCATTATGAGATGGGTGGGACCTATATCCCCCTCCAATACATTGGGTAAAGATTTATATCTCAGGAGATAGACATGGATAGAATAGTAAGTTAATCAGGTTTAGTGATACAGGACTGGAACGAGGAGTGAACTCGATTTAGAAAGGGACTTTGTCCACTAAGATAGTCTTGGAAGCAATGCCTTGTCTAATATGGAAATCATATAAAGTTCTTAATGGTTTTCCACAATTAAATGTTTTATTCCCATGCTATTTTATCATGATTGATGTATCTATTCCTTATGTACTGCTATGTTTTATGTCATTGCTCAAGATTTTGATGTTTAAACATTATATTCATGTTTTTAAGTTCAAATGTATATGGTTTTCTTTATTCTATCCATGCTTACCATTATTGAGAATTTGAGCTCACCATTTATTTGTTTTCTTTTCCCCAGGATATAAAGAAGATTTCTCGGTAAGAAAACCAAAGGGGAAGATCTTTATGGGAGATGTTAAAGATCTTTCACAACGATTAGAAGATTTTGTTCAGAGTTTCCAAAGACACTAAACTATTACGATCATTGAGTGTTGTTTTTTTTATGTATTAAGTATTCTACAAAAGTAATGTAAAGTCCATGTACGTCAAGCTTGGGGTCTCTACAGATATCATGCATGTTTACGATATTTGTGTGTTCTATCATGTGTGTGTGCGCGTACAGGTGGTTTCCAAGGGGATGGGGGGGGGGGGGTCTGTGCAAGTGGGTGGTGGTGTCTAGGGGGTTGGGTGGGCTGTCTAGTTGGGTGGGGGTGTCCAGGGGGTGTCAAAGGGGGTGGGGGGTGGTGTCTAAGGGGTGCTAAGGTTGTCTAATGGGGTTGGGGGTGTCCAAGGGGGTGCAGGGGATGTCAAAGGGGGTAGGGTGGTGTCCAGGGGGGGTGCATGGGCTGTCCAAGGGGGGTGGGGGGCTATCCAGAGGGTTCAGGGGGGGGGGGGGGGGTTGTCCACGGGTGGGTGGGGGGGGGGGGGCTGTCCAAGGGGGTGGGGGCCTGTCCAGAGGGTTTGGGGGATTGTATGGGGGGGGGGGGGTTGTCCAGTGGGTTGGGGGGGGGGGGGGGGGGTGTCCAGGGGGTTTCTAACAGGGTAGGGTGGGGGTGGTGTCCAAGAGGGGTCAGGGGTGTCCAAGGGGGGGGGGGGGGTGGGGTTGTCTAGAGGTGTGGGGGGCTATCCAGGGGGTGTCCAAGTGGGTGGGGGGGGGGGGTTCCTAAGTGTTCGGGGGGGCTTTATGGAGGGTTGGGGTGTGTACAGGGTGTCCATGGTGGTGGTGGTGGGGGAGGGGGGGGGGGGGTTTCCAGGGGTGTGGGGGGGGGGGGGGGGGGGCTGTCCAAGGGGGTGGGGGCCTGTCCAAAGGGTTTGGGGGGGTTGTCCTAGGGGGTGGGGGGGGGGGGCTATCTAGAGGGTTGGAGGGTGTACAGGGGGGTGTCCAAGGGGGTAGAAGGTGGGGGTGGTGTCCAAGAGGGGTGGGTGGTGTCCAAGGGGGTGGGGGGGGGGGCTGTCTAGAGGTGTGGGGGGCTTTCCAGGGGGTGGGGGGGGGGGGGATGTCCAGAGGGGTAAGGGGCTATCCAAGGGGGTGGTGGTGTCCATGGGGTGTCCAAGGGGGTGGGGGTGGTGTCTAGGGGGTGGGGGTGGGTGTCCAAGGGGGTGGTGGTGTCCATGGGGGTGTCCAAGGGGGTGGGGGTGGTGTCCAAGGGGGTGGGGGATAATTTTCAGTTGGGATTGACTGTTGCATTGTGGTTTATGAGATTATGACATGATGATTTTATTGTTTCATGGATATTAGGCTATAATATATTAGTGTTTTTTAAGGGGGTGGGGGGTGGTGTCCAAAGTGGTGGGGGGTGGTGTCCAAGGGGGTGGGTATAGTCGATGTTTGAGGATTCCACTATGTTTTTTAGGGATTCAACCATTATGAAAAGATGAGGGGTGTTGCAAAATGATTCTATTTGGTTATATATATTTTTACCAGTCATTGACTATGAAAAAAGTATTGGTTATGGGGGAGACCATGTCATGGTTTTCAAAGATGTGCAGTTATCCTGACCCCATTGTGCCGTGATGATAGGCTTTACACTGTGATTTTCTCCATCCGAGTTTTTATTTTAAATTTGATTTGATTATTAGGTTTACTCCATTTTCTCAAATTTTCTATCAACCATTGGAGGCCCCATGGTTTTCTTTGATTCCATTTAATTTCCTTAAATAAGTTACTTATTTTGTGTTCTTCTTCCTTTATTCTTTGTTTCATTTTTTTCTTCTTCGTCCACTTCTTCTTATCCTTCATTCCTTTTATTATTAGGGATGTTTGGTCATTTTTAAATTGATGGTTTAATAGTAATCGATATGTTATAGGGTTATTAGGAGGGGTGGGGGTGCCCAAGTGGGTGGGGGTGTCTAGAGGGGTGGGGGGCTGTCCAGGGGGTGGGGGGTTGTCCAGAGGGGTGGGGGGGCTGCCCAAGGGGGTGGTGGTGTCTAGGGGATGTCCAAGGGGGTGTGGGGTGGTATCCAAGGTGGTGGGGGTTTCCAGGGGGTTGGGGGTGTCCAAGGGGGTTGGGGGTGGGGGAGTGGTGTCCAGGAGGGGTGGGGGTGATGTCCAGGGGGTGGGGTGGTGTCCAGGGGTGGGGGGCTATCCAGAGGGGTGGGCAGGGGGGTTGTCCAGAGGTTTCAAATCGTTAGGATCGGTGTAATTTTCAGTAGTGAATGTATAAAAATTTTAAAATTTATACTTATATTTCTTTTTTAAGTAAGGGTGAATTTGGTATCCAGTTGCACCAGGATGTATTATTTGTGAACATTAAGAAGAAAGGATCCAAGATGAATTTAAAACTGTTATATCTAACTATATTTTCCTTTTAAAATCATATTCAAGCATATTTTTTTAAATATGAATATATTTGTTTTATATTTCAAAATTGGTTTACATTCAAATTTTTATTTTTTTCATATAAACATATATTTTTCTTATCTTAAAAAGATGTATAATTTTGATATTTTTTATAGGTAATAATGAGTCAAAGTTGGATTATAGCACATCAAATGAGAAATGAATATGAGGAAGGTGTTGATGCATTTTTGGAATATTCTAAACGAAATGTTCTAAGTAGTGACATTTTTTTCTGTCCATGCCTGAAATATTTGACTATGAAGAAGTTGAAAAGTAGAGATATTAAAGATCATCTGATTTGTCATGTTTTTAATTTGAGTAATAACCCTTGGATTTGGCATGGTGAAACTGGACATAATGTCACTGATGATGATGATTCGCAGGATGATGATTCTGATGGAATTGAAGAAACATTTCATTATATTGCAGCCAAACAAATTGAGATAGAACCGATAGTTGCACGTCTATATGGCGATGCTGAAAAACCATTATATTATGGTTGACCAGATTTTACGGTTTTGTTAGTATTTTTAAGATTGATTAACCTGAAGGTGAATCATGTATGGAGTGAAATAAGTTTTACAGAGCTACTACAATTGATGAAAGTCATTCTTCTAAAAGATAACAATATTCCAGATTCACATTATAAGGCCAAGAAAATATTATGCCCGATGGGACTGCGATATTAGAAAATACATGCCTATCCGAATGACTATATGATATATAGGAAGGAATATGAATTTTTGTCAGAGTGTCCTAAATATGGGACATCGCGGTATAAGGTGAAGGAAAAATCACAGGCTGATGTAGAGATTACAAATATCCCTTCAAAGGTATTTTGGTATCTTCTTATAATTCATCATTTAAAACATTTATTTGCTGATTCACATGATGAAAAAAGGTTAAGATGGCATGCTTATGTGCTGTTATGTGATATAAAAATACATCATCCAGCTGATTATCAATAGTGGAAGAAAATTGATGAGCAGTATCCTACATTTGGAAATGAAATTAAAAATCTCAGACTAGGGTTGTGTACAGATCGAATAAATCCAACTGAAACCTTAGTAGCACACATAGTTCATGGCCTGTTTTATTGGTAATTTAGAACCTCTCCCCTGAAGTTTCTAGAAAGTGAAAATATGTCATTTTGAGTATAATGATCTCTGGTCCGAAGATACCCGACAATGATATTGATGTTTTTTTGTCACCATTGATTGATGATTTGAAACTTTTATGGGAGGATGGTATTGGGGTATATGATTCTTATAAAATGGAATATTTTCAACTGCATGCAGTGCTTTTGTTCACTATAAATGACTTCCCAGCAGAAGGAAATTTTTCTGGATACACTGTTAAAGGGCATAAAGCATGTCCAATTTGAAAACAACAGACTTCATATTGTCAATTGCATCATGGGAGGAAAACAGTGTACATGGGTCATCGAAAGTTTTTGTCTATGGATCACTCTTATAGAAGACTAAAAAAGGCATTCAATGACTCACAAGAATTTGATATTTCTCCGAAACCTTTATCCCCTGATCTGTATTTTGAGAGGGTAAAAACCCTTTATGTGACATTGGGAAAGACACAAAAATCTGGTAATAATAGACATATTTGGTAGAAATGGTCAATATTTTTTGAGATACCATATTGGAGATATCATGAAGTTAAACATAATATTGATGTCATGCACGTGGAGAAGAATATCTGTGATAGTTTGATTGGAACATTGTTAGATATTAAAGGAAAGAATAAAGATGGGTTGAATGCAAGATTAGACTTACTATCAATGGGAATACATTTAGAGTTAGCTCCCACTCCTAATGGAAGACGAACATTTCTTACCCCATATTTATATATATTACCAAATAGGGAGAAAATTAGCTTTTTTCAGTGTATTCATGATATCAAAGTGCCTCAAGGTTATTCTTCAAATGTTAAAAATTTTGTCTCATTGAAGGACTAGACGTTGATACGTATGAAATCTAATGATTTTCATCACATGATGAAACAACTTCTACGAGTTTCATTGCGTGGAATATTGCCCATCCAAGTCAGAAAGACTATAATGAAGTTTTGTTATTTTTTAAATTCAATTTGTCATAATGTGATTGATGTGAATTCATTGAACATTTTGGAAAAGGATGCAATTTGTATACTTTGTCAATTAGAAATGTATTTTCCTCCAACTTTTTTTTTGATATATTGGTGCATTTAATGATTCATCTGGTTCGAGAAATAATTCTTTGTGGACCTGTATATCTTCATTGGATGTATCCTTTTGAAAGGTATATGAAAACATTGAAGGGGTATGCTAAGAATACATATCGACCTGAAGCCTCCATTATTGAAAAGTATATTTCTTTGGAGGTTGTAGAGTGTTTTAAGAGCTACTTGGATGCAGTGAAACACATAGGTTTTCGTCCATCTTGCCATGAACGAGTTAATAATGAGGGAAAGGGGATTCATGGCATGAAAGTCAAATCATTTTCATCTGAACAGATGAAGAAGTTAGAATCATACATCTTGAGTAACACAGATGATGCACAACCATATATCACATTGAATATTAATGAGTTAAAATAATGTCATCCAAAGAAGAAAAAAATTCAGATTTTGAATGAGCACAACCAAACTTTTTTTGTCAGGGTTTAAAAAAGACCATGCTTGGTAGATCAGATGTATCAGAGACATTAAAATGGATAGTGGGTGGTCCATTCTTAAATGTGATAACATGGTCTGGCTATGAATTTAATGTCTATACATTTCATACGAAATATCAAGACAATAGAAGTGCAGTTCAGAATAGTGGTGTATTGGTGTTTGCAGAAGCACTGCATTTTTTGATTGCTAAAGAAAAAAACCAATTTCTGCATCAGGTGCATATTATGGAGTGATTGAAGACATATGGGAGGTTGATTAATTTAAAATTAAAGATCCTGTTTTTAACTATAAATGGTTTATCGGTAACAACTGTGTCAGACACGATGAATTTGGAATGATAGTTGTTAATCTGAATAGATTGGAAGACACAACTGATTCTTTTATAATTGTAACACATGAAAAAAAATTCTATGTAGTAGATCAATCAGATATGTAGTGGACTGTTGTTTTAAAAGGGAAAAAACAATATGTTAGTGAGGATGAACTTGATTAAGATGTTTATTTATTTGAGATCCCTACTTCCAAGTAAATATTAACAGAACATAATTATGAGCATGTTGAAGACATGGTTTGTGCCATAATGAATGATCACGATGAAGGAATTTGGGAAAACAATCCATTTGTACATTCCTAAAATGATAGGTAACATTTTTTTATTTCTTGTTTACATTTATTATTCTAATAAAATGTTAGATATGGGAAGTTTATTATTTATTAAAACATGTATTAAAACAAAATAATTATAAGTTTTTGTTTGTTTTAATTTTGTTTAGTTTACTTTATCATATTTACCATTACATAAATTATATATCTATTATTTTTGTTCAGTGACAATGACTTTACCATGTTTACTATGTTTACCAGGTTTACCATGTTTACCATCTTGACCATCCCTACTATATTTACTATTGTTTAACATGATTACCATATTAACCATGTTTACTATTACATAACATAGTACAATTTTCTATTTTCTGATTACAGTAGTATTATAATATTTGAATTTGTATATTTGTGAAATAATATTTTTTTATTTGAAGGATAACGACAGATCAATTAGTTGATCAACCACATGAATCTAGAGATGAGCATATTGGTCATACCTTTGGGGAGGAACATTCACATGCTCTTCTTGATGTTCCCCAATCTTCCTCATGTGCTCCCATTACTAAAAAGTGTTCAAGAGTTGGTAAACATGGGTGCACACTGTCAGGACCCATCCTTGGGGCCCGTGCCGTGACTACCCCAAGCTCACCTTCCATAGGCCAGGGGCTGGCGACTAGCAACAAAGGTGTAAATCCTGATAAAAGGGAAGGCATTGCCTTTATAAAAGAAAACAAACACCACAAAGTACGCAAATAGAAGTGAACACAAAGTAAACTGTAAAACAAACGATCTAAAGGTACAAGGGGCTAGAAATAAAAGCAACAAATACTGGTACAACTACAACTGAAAGTAAAGTACAACTCAAGGACAATAACTAAAAGGTGAAAAGCCACTCTTGGATCGTCCTCCGGATTCCTACCTGAAGGGTAGGTACAGATCTCCTACTCAGCACTCCACGTCCGTCCGTCTCCTCCGGGTACCGACTTGTCGTGAAATCCACCTCTGGGCACCGACTCGACGTGATATCCACCTCCGGGCACTGGCTCTTCATGAGATCCTCCTCTGGGTATAGTCCAGCTCTACAAGCCTCAACCACGATCAGTGATGTCTGACGTCTGAAACCAACACAATGTTGTGCAGGCGAAGCCCATGCATGGGTGAGTATACGATACTCAGTAGGGACCCAGATACCCTCGAAGGTCTCCCTGAATCCACAAAGGATAAACCACAAAGAAAAGATACAATCACGAAGTATCATCCAACACTACTTAAGTATATGCCCATACATATACCTAAGTCATCAAATA
The DNA here is from genome assembly GCA_963277665.1 of Viscum album. Classification (NCBI taxonomy): domain Eukaryota; kingdom Viridiplantae; phylum Streptophyta; class Magnoliopsida; order Santalales; family Viscaceae; genus Viscum; species Viscum album. The sequence goes on from OY728155.1 coordinate 1,243,401,686, forward strand.
TAGTTCAGCTCCAAGTCACAAGCTCAAGTACAGTCCAGTCCACTCAGGAAAGTAAAACTTAATCCACATAGGAAAGTACGAACCAATCCACAGAGGAAAGCATAATCTCATCCACACAGGATATAAAATCAATCACATCGAAGATAATTATTGAAAGTCAAGACTTAGCTCACACAGGAGAACATGACCCATTCCACGTAGGAATTCACAACCCAATCCACACATAAAAGTACAACCCAATCCACACAGGAAAGAACAACAATCATATCGAGGGTAATGATTGTAAGTTAAGACTCAGCTCACACAGAAGAACATACCCATTCCACATAAGAATTCACAACCCAATCCACACAGGAAAGCACAAAAATCATATCGAGGGTAATGATTATAAGTTAAGACACATCTCACATAGGAGAACATAACCCATTCCACATAGTAATTCACAACCCAATCCACACATGAAAGTACAACCCAATCCACAGAGGAAAGCACAAAAATTTTATCGAGTGTAATGATTGTACGTTAAGACTCAGCTCACACAGGTATCCATTTACGAAGAGGGGTGGAGATGATTAGATGTATCCTCTGAATCATCTCCTCTTCCGAACCCACATAGGATCCAATTTTAGTAGTCATCGCTGCTGAACCCACGGAGGATCCAAGTATAGTAGTCATCGTCGTCCAAACCACGGAGGATCCCAGCACGGTAGTCGAACCCACCGAGGATCCCAGTACAGTAGTCGTCCTCGTCGAACCCACCGAGGATCCCAGTACGATAGTCCTCCTCGTCGAACCCATGAAGGATCCTAGTACGGTAATCATCATCATCAAACCCACCGAGGATCCCAGTACGGTAGTCATCCTCGTCGAACCCACGGAGGATCCCAGTACAGTTGTCGTCCCCATCGAAGCCAGCTCTAGGGTTCCCGCACACAGCATGCTCGATTCTAGGAGGGTCCGCTCCACGAGTGAAGGGGGTTGATACATAAACTGACACTAATTCCAGAGTTTATGTATTCCAAAGTTCTGCCACGTCACTAATAACTCAACGCGACAGATGACACATCAATCAGACGTCCGGTTTGAGAGTTATTGGCTTTTTCGTCCCAAGGGTCCGGTTGGTTTTTAAGAAAAAACCAACCCGAACGTACTCCAACTGCATCCAAACCTTAAGTGGAGTAAGCCAAAAGAACCATCTCACTAAGAGGAATCCAACAAAATTGACGGCATGTCAATCGGACGTCCGAAGATCAAGTTATAAGTGTTTCCGCTCTGAGGGCCCGGTTAGTTTCGTGTTCGAACCAACCTGGATATACCCAAATTCCTCTAAAACCTTTATTGGTATATACCAAAACTACCACCTCGATCCAAGGATCACATCTCAACTGACGGTGCGTCAATCGGAGGTTCGTAGCCTAAGTTATGGGCCTTTGAACCAAGATGTACGATTTTAGGGGGTTTTGGGCCCGGACCGACCCGGGTCCAGGTCCGGCACACTTGGGTGCGGTCCGGACCGGCCCAGCGGCTTCGTGCCCGGGCCCAGCGCGAGCGGCCCAGATCGGCTGGGTGGTCCGCGTGGTGCGGTGCCTGCGTGCACAGTGCACACGGAAGGGGGGGGGGTGCCCCAGGTCTCGAAATGGAGGACCCCCACATGGAGGGGCCCACCTGTGTCACCTGCCGGGGGTTACGACCCCTGGTCTTCCGAGAAGAAAATGGCCGGCCTGGTTGGTCGACCGGTGTGCCACCGCAGGACCCCACGGTCCCGCCCTTCCTAAGCACCGGCGGCCGGTGGATCCGGCCGGCCCTCAATGCACCGCCGCGACCCCTGTCCATCCGGCGTGGTGCGACAGCACCTCACCCCTCCGCCGCGGCCCTCCCCAGCCGCGGCTAGCCCCGAACGCGACCTCTTGGTGCTCCGGTGCGGCGCGATGGCACCGCGCTCCCCCGCCGCGGCCCGCTCCTAGACACGGCCTTCTCCGGCCTCTCCGATACGGTGCGACGACGCCACATTTCTCTGTCACGGCCTGCTCTGGCCGCGGTTCTGTCATTCCCGTGTGGTGAAAGGCCTCCGCGTTTCTTCCATTCCAAGCCACGAAGGTAAACCAACAACAAGTGGGGGGGGGGGGGAGGAGGTTCGGTCATGTTCGTGCTGTCCGACCTTTCCCCGTTAATTCGATAACAGGCAGCTTAACAAACAACAACGAAGATCGCAAAATAAATCATGAATGTAAAAAAATTCCCTACCTCAACAATGATTTCAAAGACGGTGTTAGGGTTGATGACACCAGAGTACGTCCAAGGTGGATGGCGTCTCACACCGGATTCAGAGAGGAGAAAGATGACACATCGACCACTCCTTGGTGCTTCGACGTTCTTCGCGTTCTTCAATAAGAAAGAAGCAGATCTTCAAGACCACAAGAGTTCTCTCTTCTCAACTCCACACAGCGAATCAACCCACAATAAAATAAGACTTTGTCTTATTTTATTCACACACACATTGGACAAAATTATTTTTAATATTCAAAAATCCTCATTCAATTAATTAACGAGATTCAATTAATTGAATAGGTGTGTTGGCATTCAATAAAAGAGAAGAGGGAAAGTGGGTGAGTTACACATTTATGGGGGGGGGTTGCCAACATAAAGAGGGGTGTTTAATGGGGTGTTAGAAAATTTAAGGAGGTGGAGGCTCGTGTGGGCCCCACCCCAACTTCCTCACAACTTCCTTTTCCCTAACACTTAAACCACTAGTGGTGTAATAAAAATATAATTGTAAAACAACTATATTTTTATTCTTCACATTTTTAACAACTTCTCTCGAGCAAACAAAGATTCAGAAAAGGTGTTCCTAAGTAATTACCAGTGCTACGGTTTCATCGGTGCCCTCAGATTTCAATTCCGAGCACCGGATCAAAAGTTAGAAAAGCCCGCTCGCTCGTTCAATGAACGTACCCGAGCTAGACTTCGGAAAATGATTCTGGGCACACCGGGCCTCAGAATCAGGTGCCGTCAGAAGTCACAGACTCGAAAAATTCCACAGAAATTAAGAAAAAAAATTTCCTTGAATTTTCTGGGACTTTACATTACTCCCACCTCAGGTCTTTACGTCCCCATAAAGATATACACAAACTATGGAAACAAAAGTGGTACTGAGAACGCAATTCAGCCTTCCGCTCCCATTTGCTCTCCTAGAGGTTCCCATGCTGCCAGTGAAAGCGCACCTGAGGAATCGACCATCCATGTAGGACCCGCTCCTATCGATCCTCGTTCTCCACTAGAACCTCTATGAATGTCACCCCGTCATCGACGTCCAACTCCCTGCGGTCGATGATGTGTGAAGTGTCATGCACGTATTTCCTTAGCTGAGATACATGGATGACATCGTGCACCTGATGAAACTGAGGTGGAAAGGTCAAGCAGTAAACCACCTCGCCTACCCTGCTGAGGACCTAAAAAGGTCCGTTGGACCACGAAGAGAACTCGCTGCCTCGGCTACATCTCTGTAAACCTCGTCGAGGTGAGACCCGTATAAGAATGTGGTCTCCATACTCGAACTCTAGAGGCCTCCATTTACTGATTATAACTGAAACTCAAAACTCCTACAGTCACGAGGGTAAGGTCGACCGACCCAAGAGTGATCAGCTACACCCTCCTATGCATGAGTTTATCCTGTGCTGCCTGGGGTTTTCTTTTCGCCGACCAAGGAAAGCCCATCCCGATGTTTTCCTAATACCGTCAATTTGTGTATGAACTGTGATTGCCCAGTCCATACTCAAACTAACGTCTTAAGGCCTCGATGCTGCCACCAAGAGGTTCCAACCGAAACTCTCTCCTCAAGGGTCAGATCACACCGTCGGTGTAAGTGTGATTATCGAGTCTCCTCCCAAAGGTATCTCTAGATGTGAGGGTCAAGTCAATGGCTTAACTGGAAACTCTAGGTTTGGGACAAGATTCATGGAAGGAACTTATGATTCGTATCGATGTCTGTTGTTACAGCAGCTAGTAGAAGACACAGTCCGTACTGAGAATCATCCTTCAGTCGCACTCCTTGACCGCATGCAACTACTCTTTCCCCTGCCCTCCATCTCCCTGAGTCTAGCGGGGATTACAAAGGTGGGTGGTTGCAACATGTCAAAATGTTCACCACCCCATGCTGCTCTCCTAGCTCTGCTTCCACGTCTGCTACCTTGTAGATTCTTCTGTCCTTTTCACTTCCTCTACTTAAAACATTTTACATGCCCAAGTCTCCGAGACTGTCGCCGATTTCCTGCTTTCCCACTACTAACCTTAACTGGATGCATCCACTCAGCCAAAGAATTATCAACGAAAAAGTATCTCTCTAGCACCATTGTATAAGAAAGGATTCATAGAGAAAGAAGTGCTGGCTCAGATGTCCTTTAGACACACCTCACTCAGAAGTCCGAGCCTTGAAGCACCAATCACATTGTAGTCATTGAGTACCAGGAAAGGTTTGGTATGCCCCAATGAATTCTCAGCTACCGACATGTCATTTTTCTAAAGCTGTATAAGCTCTAGAAGACTCTCAACCACCTCCTCAAGCAAGTCCTCAGCTGCCTGTGAGTCGGGCTTTCCTTAGAAATTGAGGGATATCTGGTGTCGAAACATGTAAGGCACTAAGCCTATAAGTGCCTTCTACCGGTACCGACGGTAGTGTCTGCTGACCAATAGGTAGTGATGTAGCTGACACACTACCCGAAGTTACTATCTCAGGCATCAGTCCACATTCCGAAGCCTCTTCACTATACAGACCAACCTCATGGTCACTCACTGGGAAACACAAGTAGCTAAGTCCACCATCCGCTCTACTAGTGTCTAAACTGGGCGTATAACTCTAGCAATTGCCTCCATACAGTCCACTACTGCCTGGGAATCTATTTAGCCTTATAACCTCGGGGGCCTCTGCTGCTAGAACTCGTGCAACGCGTTCTATCAGTGTGCACCATCCACATGTACAACTGGTGGCATCTGCTGCCTAACAGGTGGTGCTGCTGTTGGTACACCACCTAAAGGTGCCAACATAGAAAGAGGGCCATGCACCAGAGTCTTGTCGCTCGGTGGGTCGTCATCGAGTACTCTCTCATAAATCCAAATGACTTTCTGTGTGGAGACATCCTAAACAGTTGTGGCATGGTCAACGATTTATACCTAGTGAGCTGACACAAAGTAATCACAAAAGAAACATTGAAACACACATGCAATCAATGCTTTAGTGCACTGAGTCAGAAATCAGATGTCAGGGTCTTGGTGTATGGATACGTCGGCCGCCGCACCAACACTGGACTCCCTGGACTAATAACCACACTCAATACCCTTAACACTATTGCTTCACATAGAAGAAAGATAATAATTCTGAGTTCTGCGGTAGAACCAAACTCCTCTGATACAAATTTGTCACGACCCATCCTCGGTGCCCGTACCATGACTAACCCAAGACCGCCTTCCAAAGGCCAGGGGATGGCGACTAGCACCAAACGCCTAAATCCTAAGAAAAGGGAAGGCATTTCATTTATAAAGGGAAAAAAGCACCACAGAGTACGCAAACTGAAGTGAACACTAAGTAAAATGTAAAAGAAACGAGCTGAAGGTACAAGGGGCCAGAAATACAAGCCCAAAAGAAAGGTACAGCTACAACTGAAAGTAAAGTACAACTCAAGGACAACAACTGAAAGGTGACAAGCCACTCCTAGATCATCCTCCGGTTTCCTACCTGAAGGGTATGTACATATCTCCTCCTCATCACTCCACGTACATCTGTCTCCTTCGGGTACCGACTCATCGTGAAATCCACCTCCGGGCACCGACTCGACGTGATATCCACCTCCAGGAACCAGCTCGTCATGAGATTCTCCTCTGAGTATCGTCCATCTCTACAAGCCTCAACCACGATCAGTGATGTCTGACGTCTGCAACCAACAAAACATAGTGTGGGCGAAGCCCGTGCATGGGTGAGTATAGGATACTCAGTAGGGACCCTGAGACCCCCTAAGGTCTCCCTGAATCCACAAAGGATAAACCAAAAAGAAAAGATACAATCACGAAGTATCATCCAAAACTACTTAGGTATATACCCATACATATACCTAAGTCATCAAATCCAGTTTAGCTCTAACTCACGAGCTCAAGTACAGTCCAGTCCACTCAGGAAAGTAAAACTTAATCCACATAAGAAAGTACGACCCAATCCACACAGGAAAGCATAATCCCATCCACACAGGATATCAAATCAATCACATCGAAGATAATGACTGAAAGTCAAGAATCATCTCACATAGGAGAACATATCCCATTCCACATTAGAATTTACAACCCAATCCACACAGGAAAGTAAAACCCAATCCACACAGGAAAGCACAACAATCATATCGAGGGTAATGATTGTTAGTTAAGACTCAGCTCACACAGGAGAACATAACCCATTACACATAGGAATTCACAACCCAATCCACACAGGAAAGTACAACCCAATCCACACAGGAAATCACAACAACCATATAGAGGGTAATGATTGTAAGTTAAGACTTAGCTCATACAGGAGAACATAACCCATTCCACATAGGAATTCACAACCCAATCCACATAGGAAAGTACAACCCAATCCACACAGGAAAGCACAAAAATCATATCGAGGGTAATGATTGTAAGTTAAGACTCAGCTCACATAGGTATCCATTTACGAGGAGGGGTGGAGATGATTAGATGTAGCCTCTGAATCATATCCTCTGCCGAACCCACGTAGGATCCAAGTTTAGTAGTCTTCACTGCCGAACCCACGGAGGATCCAAATATAATAGTCATCTTCGTCGAACCCATAGAGGATCCCAGTACGGTAGTCATCCTTATCGAACCCACGGAGGATCCTAGTATGGTAGTCAACCTCTTCAAACCCACAGAGGATCCCAATATGGTAGTCATCCTCTTCGAATCCATGGAGGATCCCAATACGGTATTCATCCTCGCCGAAGCCAGCTCTAGAGTTCCCGCACACATCATGCTCGATTCCGGGAGGGTCCGCTCCACGAGCCAATGGGTTCGATACATCAACTGACACAAAGTATGGAGTTTATAAATCCCAAAGTTCCGTCCCATCACTAGGAACTCAACACGACAGACGACGCGTCAATCAGACGCCCGATCTGAGAGTTATTGACTTTTTAGTCCGAGGGGCCTGATTGGTTTTTAAGTCAAAACCAACCCGACCATACTCCAACTGTATCCAAAAATCAAGCTCAGTAATACAAAAGAATCGTCTCACTAAGAGGAATCCAACAAAATTGACGGCACATCAATCAGACGTCCAGATCTCAAGTTATAAGTGTTTCCACTCTGAGGGCCCGGTTGGTTTCGTGTTCGAACCAACCTCGCCATACCCAAAGTCATCCAAAAAATTGAGTGTAATATACCAAAACGACCGTCTCGATCCAAGGATTTAATTTCAACTGACGGTGCATCAATCAGAGGTCCGTATCCCAAGTTATGGGCCTTTTAATGAAGATGTCCGATTTTAGGGGGTTTTGGGCCCGGACCGACCCGACCCAAGACCCCCTGGGGAGGCCCGAACCGGGTCGACCCGACCCGGGTCTGGGTCAAGCCCAATTGGGTGCGGCCCGGACCAGTGGCTGGGTGGCCTGGCTCAGCGCGAGCGGCCCGGACCGGCTGGGCGGTCCGCGCAGTGCGGCGCCCGCGTGCGGAGCGCACACGGAAGGGGGGGGGGGAGGGGGGGTGCTGCCCCCTGGTCTCGAAATGGCGGCCCCCCACGTGGAGGGGCCTTCCTGTGTCATGTTCCAGGTGTTATAACCCCAGGTATTTCGAGAAGAAAACGACTGACCCGATTGGTCGGCCGGTGTGCCGCCGCGGGACCTCGCGGTCCCGCCCTTCCGAAGCGCCGGTGGATGGCGGATCCGGCCGCCCCTCGCTGCACCGCCGCGACCCCTGTCTGTCCGGGGGGCTCAGCTCCCCTTCGCTGCGGCCTGCCCCGGCCGCGGCCTTCTGGTAATCCGGCATGGCGCGACGGCGCCGCACTCCCCCGCCGCGGTAAGCTCTTGACCGCGGCCTTCTCTGGCCTCTCCGGTATGGCGTGACGGCACCGCATTTCTCCACCGCGGCCCGCTCCGGCTGTGATTTTGTCATTCTCGTGTAGTTCAAGGACACCGTGTTTCTTCCGTTCCATGCCACGAAGGTAAAACAACAATAAGGGGGGAAGAGGTTCAGCCATGTTCGTGCGGTCCGGCCTCCTCCCGTTAATTCGATAACAGGCGGCTTAACAAACGACAAAGAAGATCGCAAATAAATATTGAACGTAAAACAATTCCCTACCTCAAAAATGATTTCAAAGATGGTGTTAGGGTTGACAACGTCGGCATACGTCCAAGGTGGATGGCGTCTCACACCGGATGCGGAGAGGAGAAGGACGACACGTCGATCACTGCTTGGTGCTCCAGCGTTCATCGCGTTCTTCAACGAGGAAGAAGAATATCTTCAAGACCACAAGAGTTCTCTCCTCTCAACTCCACAAAATGAATCAACCCACAATAAAATAAGACTTTTTCTTATTTTATTCACACACACACATTCCAACATTATTTTTAATATTCAAAAAGCCTCATTCAATTAATTAACGAGATTAAATTAATTGAATAGGTGTGTTGGCATTCAATAAAAGACAAGAGGGAAAGTGGGTGAGTTACACATTTATGGGGGGGGGGGTGGTTGCCAACATAAATAGGGGTGTTTAATGAGGTGTTAGGAAATTTAAGGAGGTGGGGGATCGTGTGGACCCCACCACAACTTCCTCACAACTTCTTTTTCCCTAACACTTAAACCACTAGTGATATAATAAAAATATAATTGTAAAACAACTATATTTTTATATTTCACATTTTTAACAACTCCTCCCGAGAAAACGCACCTTATGAAAAGGTGTTTCTAAGCAATTACCGGTACTGTGGTTTCATTGGTGCCCTCAAATTTCAATTCTTAGCACCAGATCAAAATTTAGAAAAACTCACTTACTCGTTCACTGAACGTACTCGAGCTAGACTTTGGAAAATGATTCCAGGAACACCGGGCCTCAGAATCAGGTGCTGTCAGAAGGCACAGACTCACAAAATTACAAAGAAATTAAGAAAAAAAAATTTCCTTGAAATTTCTAGGTCTTTACACACACGTTTAACAAAATTACCACTTTCCCATATGAAGGATCCAAGGATACTCATTGAGTTTGATGAGGATGATATTCCTATAGGTCTAAATGCAAAAGATTTTAAGAGTTTTGTATCAACTCAGGGTAAGATCAATGTAAGCATTTTGTATGATGACTAGAGAAGTGTGGACAAAGAGATAATCTCTCAGTTATGGGAGATGATTTTGGTAATATATTTTGCTATTGTTTTCCCATTCTTTAAATGTTTCAAGTATATATAATATGCTTAACCTCTTCTTTATCAAATTTCATTTGATATTCCTGACACTGGAGGAGTTAGGAAGAAATGATTATCGATGGCTGCCGAGTGATAGAGGGATTTAGAATCAACCCTCACATCTGATTTCATTTTTGGTCATAGGAGTCCTGACAATCAATGTCTTATATATCCTTTCATAGATGAAGACACATGGAGACAGTTTGTTGAAATTAGAAGAAAAAATTCATTTATGGTAAGGGAAATCTAAAATTTTATAATCTTTCTTATATAAATGATCTTATTAATGTTTTGTTAATGATTTCTTATTTTTAATTTATAGAAAACAAGGAAATATCCTCAAGAGATCTAATCTAAAAATGTATACCCTCATAGTTTATCTCGAGGAGGGTTTACGTTATTGGAAGAACAAATGATGGTGGAAAAATTACAAAAACTAACATCCGAGCCTTCAAGATCTGGAGAGGTGGCCCCTCCATCCCCTCCATCTAGATATGAAAAATGGAAGAGAGCTTAGATGGAAAAAAAGGGCAATATCTTTTGGATGATTTGAGAATAGTAGCTGAGAGGATTGTAAGATATCTATTTTATTTATTTAAGTTAACTATTTTCTTCATATAATTTCAATCATTACATAAATGTTCAATTAATTAATACAGAATTCTCTTGAGGAGTAGAGCTCACAGGGGGTATTTATAACAGCTGGGAGGAAAGATAGTTTATATGCAGTATCAAGAAATCCCAAACATCCTGGTCGTGTACAAGGATATCCGGTAGGTGTATCAGTAATAAAAGTGTTACCACGTTCTTCAACTTCTCACGTTGAGGGTGTTTATAAAAAATAGAATCCTCGGAGTTTGAAGTTCATAATATTAATGTGACAATGGAGGAAAAGATTATAGCGTCGGTATAGTCTATGTTTGCAGACATGAAAGGATAATTTTAGACTACATCTCCCACTCAACCTCCCCCTACAGACCCCATTATTTATCCTCCACCTCTGCCAGTAGCTCCCACCCCCCCCACCTCAGCCTATGGACACCATTTTTATCCCACTCCTCCGCTACAGCTTCCTACTTATTGAGAGTTACATGTTGATGATCCTCAACATCATATAGTTGCATATGGGTTGGTATATTGTATAGGAGATACAGTTCATCATCAACAATTAGAGGTAGAGAATCAGAGGGTCACCATACATGATATTATATATTGATCAGCTTGAGTACCATTACCTACAGATGAGGTGATGGCAATTGGACATAGTATCAACCATTTTTTTAATTTTTCCATCCAGACTTCTTCGACTCATTACCATAGAGGTATGTATGTTATATATTCTATTTTTTTATTAAAGTTGTTTTATCATTTGAAAACAAAAATATTTTTCTATTTATTTTTACAGGAATACTTCAAAGGTAAATAAATACTGTATATATAACAACAAAGACAAATGGATATGACATCAGATACATATTCTAGTAGTCTTGACAGATTGTCAAGATATTCAAATTTGTTGGCGGATCATTATGACTTTCCAATGGAAGCTCATGTTTGTGGATGTGCAATAACTGTTGGGATTATGAAAACTGATATCATGGAGCTTCTTGATGGAGATAATTTGGGCATCAACATGGTGAAAATTGTTTCCATGTAAGTCTTAACACCTTTTCCCTACGATATATTTATTAAAAATGTATACTTATGTCTGTTTTGTTTTAGGTATCTTTATTAAATTTGTGATAATAATGAGCGGACAGATGTATATGGATTCATGGACCTGCATTTGATTTCCCCTAAAGCATGTGCATTGGATGAGGAATAAAGAATGCTTTATATTGCTGAAAGACTTGAATAGAATGTAGTCACACAATGTTGTATGATTCCTTTTTATGAGAGGTATGAAACAAATCACTCTCAAAGAGTTCATTATCTTTTAACATAAAAAACCACTAACATTAAATTTTATTTTATCAGTGATCATTGGATGATAGGGGTCTTTTTCCAAATGGAGAAAACACTATATTGGATATACTCTATCCATGGTGATGTGTGGGAAAGTTTTAATAAAATTTTGGAAAAGTAAGTTTCAATTTCTCAATAGTTTTATATATTATAATGAATTTTAAATTTATCCCATTCAAATTATTTTCTAATAGGGGATGGGTCTACTTTCAAAAAAACACAAAGAAAAGGAGTGTGAATATCAAATATGTAAATGTAAAGGTAAATATCCATTTATAATTTGTACTTTTTGATTTGTTACAAAAAAAATAATTTATTGAATTTAAACTCATTCAAACATAATTTTCATGAACAACAAGGCGTCATCAAATGCGGATATTATATATTAAGATTTATGTATGAAATAATAACAACTGGGACAATTGTGAACTTTAACCTGGTAAGATTTCCTTTTAAACTTTGACATAATATTTCATTCGATTTATTCATTATACATGTTAACTACTATCCTTTTAATTTGTAGTTATTTGATGACACTCAAACCTATAGTTATTAAGACATTAAACACTTACAAGTGGAATGGTCAAATTATTTTACAGGTTTGATCGAATTTTAGTTATTTATACTGTAAAATTTAATTTTGAATATTGTCATTGTAATTGTGTATTTGGTAGTCATTTAGGTTGGATTTAGTTTTTTTTATGTTGAAATTGTATGTTTTGAATGTTATATATGTGAATGATTAATTTTTCTCTACTTATTGTTTTGGTCTACTTATGATGGTTTTTATGGTATGGATTCTGGTCTAGGGGTAGTGGTTCCGAGGGTGTGGGGGAGTGTTCAGTGGGGTGGGGGGTATTCCATGTGTGTGGGAGGGTTTTTCGATGGGGTGGGGGGGGGGGTATCCTGGGTGTCCATGAGAGTGGGTGTGTGGGGGGGGGGGGGCAGTCCAAGGGGTGGGATCATTTCTAGGACGGTGGAAGGGTTGTCTAGTGGAGTGGGGGGGGGGGGGGGGGGTCCAGGGTGTCCATGGTGATGGGGGGAGGCATTCTAGGGGGTGGGAGAGGAGGTATCACCATCCCTCTGGGGTCTGAACGCCGATGGAATGTGCTCATCACTCCCACATGCAAAGCTTGAGATCTCAAAATGTTTCACCAATGATTTCTTCCCCTGTAAACATCATTAATTCTATCAATTTGATGCTAGTATAACTAGGGGAAATTACATCATGTGTGATGGTGTTTTTCCTTGGTTATACTAGCATCAAAGTGATAGAATGAATGATGTTTAAAGGGGAAGAAAGAATTGGTGAAACATTTTGAGACCTCAAGCTTCACATGTGGGAGTGAAGAGTATCTTCAAGCGGCATTCATCCCCTCGAGGAATGGTGGCACCTCCTCTCCCAACACCTGCTGTCCAGGGTCTGTCCCAGGGGTGGGGGCAGTCTAGGGGTGTGGGGGGGGGGGGGTGTCCTGGGGTGTGGTGGGGGATGTTCAGTGGGGTGGGAGGGTGTCCAGGAGGGTGGAAAGGATGTCTAGTTGAGTGGAGGGATGTCCATGGGTGTCCAGGGGTGTGGGGGGCTGCCCAAGGGGTTGGGGGCAGTCCAGGGGTGTGGGAGTGTCCAGGGTTGTGGTGGGGGCTGTCGAGTAGGGTGGTGGTGGGGGGGGGGGAGATTCTGGTCTGGTTTTAGTCACATTTTGGTCTGTTTTTGGTCTGGGGGTGTCCAGTGAGGGTAGGGGGGTGTCTAGGGGTGTGGTTGGGGATGTCTAGTGGGGTGGGAGGATGTCCAGGAGGGTGGGAGGGATGTCTAGGAAAGTGGGGGGATGTCCAGGTGGTGTCCTGGGGTGTGGGGGACTGTTCAGGGGGTGGGGTCCAGGGGTGTGGGGGTGTCTAGGGGTGTGGTGGGGTCTGTCCAGTAGGGTGGGGGGGGGGGGGGTTAGTCTATTTTTGGTAACTTTTTGGTTGGTTTCAGGGGTGTGGGAGGGATTTCCAAGGGATTGGGAGTGCTGTCCAGGGGGTGGGGGAGTTATCCAGGGGTGTGGGGGGAAATCTAGGGGGTTGGGGCAGTCCATGGGTGTGAGGGGTTGTCCAAGAGGGTGTTGGAGGGGGGGGGGGGGGGGGGGTTCAGGGATGTGGGGGCTATCTAGGGGGGAAGTCCAGGGGTGTGGGGGGTGTCCAGGGGAGTGGTGGGGGTTTTCCATTGGGGTGGGGGGGGGGTTGTCTATTTTTTTAACATTTTGTTCTGTTGTAGGGTTGTGGGTGGGTTGTCCAGGGGTGTGGGAGTGTTTTCCAGGGGGTGTGGGGTATACATGAGGGTGGGGGGGGGGGGGTTGTCTTAGGGTGTGGGGGCTGTCCAGGGGTGGTGGGGTTGTCCAGGTGTGTGGGGGAGCTTCTAGTGGGTGGAAGTAGTCCAAGGGTGTGGGGGGTGTCCAGGAGGGTGGGGGTTGTCTAGGGGTGTGGGGGGCTATCTAGGGGGTGGGTGGGTGGGGGGGGGGAGTCCAGGGGTGTGAGGGGGGGGGGGGTCCAGGAGGGTGGGGGGAGGTTGTCCAGGGGTGTGGGGGGCTATCCATGGGGTGGGAGGGGGGCAATACAGGGGTGTGGGGGGGTGTCCAAGGGTGTGGTGGGGGCTGTCCAGTGGGGGGGGGGGGTTATAGTATGTTTTTAGTAACTTTTTGGCATATTTTAGGGGGTGTGGGTGAGCTTTCCAGGGGTGTGGAAGTGCTGTACAGGGGGTGGGTGGTATACAGAAGGGTGGGGGGTTATCCAGGGGGTGTGTGGGGGGGGGGGGGTGTCCAGGGGGTGGTGGGTTGTCTAGGGGTGTGTGGGGGGGGGGGGGGGTTGTCCAAGGTGTGGGGGTAGTCTAGGGGAGTGGGGGGGGGGGGTGTCCAGGGGTGTGGTGGGGGCTGTCCAGTGGGGGGGGGGGGTCTAGTCTATTCTGGTTTGGTTTTGGTAACATTTTTCTCTATTTCAGTTCATTTGGCTTGGCATAGCAGTGGTTCTATTTTATTATAAAAAAATGGTTTTTACGTTGGTTATTTCATAACCGATGTAAAAAATGCATTGGTATTAGGTTTTACATCGGTTATTTAGAAACTGACGTAATAACTTCATGGGAAATGGTTTTTACATTGGTTATTTCATAAGCGACTTAATAAATTGGAATGGATAGTTTTTTACATCGGTTATTTTATAACTGACATTGTAGATAAGTTTTTAGGTCGGTTATTATATAATCGACACTGGAAACCTCTTGGAAGACAGGTTTATCATGTTGGTTATAAAAATAACCGATGTGATAAACACTTCAAAGGAGTGCTTTATGACGTTGGTTATATAATAACCAATGTCAGAGGGTATATACCATGTGAGTTATTAAATAACTGACGTAATAAACCACAACTCCGATGTTTTTTCCACATCGAGTTTTTATCAACCGACGTAAAAAATCCTTTGGATTTGTGTTTTTTACGTCAGTTGTAAAATTACCGACGTAAAAAACTATGTTTATAACGTCTGCTGTAATTACGTCGGCCAAAATATGACATGAAAAATAAAAACTAACCTCCGTTAAAAACATTTTTTGCACTAGTGTGAAACATGATATTTAATATCTTATTTATTTAAAGTTAAATTTATACTAAAATCTCAAGAAGTTACATACCCCATAGGATACATATTTTGTCTTCAAAATAGGTTTATCCCTAATATTGAGTTTTTATCTTATAATTTGAGAAAAAAATACTCTTTATTGGGTATCATCACTCCTATAATTGAATTGGTTTTCCAAGAGTTCATAATCAACGTTGCACTAATGGAGTCTTATATATTGGTTTGAAATATGAGATGTGATTTTACAATTTTAGTAAATAATATTTAGTCTATGTGAAGATAGAAAATCTATTTCCAATATCACATAAAATACAACTAAAGAAAAAATAATATTATTTTAACTAATCACTTTCCCATAAACTTTGACTTGGGATACAATAATTACCCAACTAGAAGTTTTTTTTGACAATAAAATTATTGGGCTAATGATTTAATTATCTTAGAAAACATCCTAAATATACTAGAGTGTCTATGATCAAATTAAAAAAATCCACAAATCTATATTGGAGTATAAGTGTACCATAGTTATCATGATCAACTTTAGTGTTGTTCATAGCATAAGCTCTTCCTTGTTCCATTGGTCTAGGAGGTTTCTCATGCATATTATCCTCATTAGCCTTTGGGTTAGGGATTAAATTTTAATGATACACAAACTAATTTATGTTGAAGTATTGAAGTTTTAATGATGTGTTTTTAGGACATTTATACCTTCAATTTTATTGAATAACCTATTAATATAATTTAAATAATCATGAGATTGACGACCAAACCTTCCACACTTGAAATTTTTTATTATTCCTTTGAAACATTCGCTTGGGTGATATTTTTGATATTCTTGACACAGAAGAAGATGAATATTCTATCATAAATGGTCATTCTAACCTAAAATTCTATGATAATTCATCCTTATATTATTTGGAAAGTTTTAAAGTTTTTTATGGTTTAGGTTATTTATCATAAATTTTGATAGTTGGGTGATCGTAACTGTAACAATTTGAACTCTAACTTCCATCCCATATGGTTTCTCATTGGGATAATCACCAAAATATTTATTGTATCACTTATTAATTCTATTTCACATTTCTTGATCCATTACTTAAATAAAGGAAAGTTGAGGTATGAGAATACTAAAATCAATATATTTATTAAAGGAAATTATAAACTTAGAAGAAGTAACTCATAAATGACATGCATAACCTAACTTATAAATCTCCAAGTTTCAATCTAGGTTATCCATGGTCATATTCATATTAGGTTACCTTATCTAAATAGTTATATTTTATAACCCCAAATTCTATTTAAATCCTAAAAAATGGTTCATAAAGAGAATATGAATTAACCAAAGCATATCCATCAAGAGTGTCAAACTAAGTTTGTTTTTATTCCTCTTTTTCATTCACTAGAAAATGATAAAGTTAATACCTAAATATAATTTTTAGGGTTATTACCCCCATGTGCATTTGTTTAAGAGCATTTATCCACTTGTTTGTATCTAGAAAAGGATGCCATTTGTTAGAATCTACAAGATCTATACTTTAACAAAATGTTATAATGTTATCCTATGATTAGACTTACATTTAGGGGTTTCACAAAAGTTCTATCATCCTAATCCCAAAAAATAACTAAAATAATTACCAAAAATAACAAAATATTGATTTGATATGAATTAAGGCACCCTAGAATTGAACTCTTGGTTCTGGTGCTAAAAAACATACTTTACACATAACCTTTGACACCTAGTGAGATTACCCTATATAATCATATCTTTAAATTTTAACATTTTTATAACTTAAAAATTACATATCATAATCCCAATAACCGAATGTTTAATTTATTTGAGGATTAACTATATAAAAAACTTATTATAAATCACTTTTCAACATTCCAACATTATATACACACACATGACCCCCTTATATAATTATCATAGGTTATACTCATCTTTATAACATAGGGAATAGAAACAAAAGAAAGGGGCATGCTCAAACTCTCTATAAGGGAAAAATTTTCAACACATCTTCAAGGTTTAGATCATATGAAAATGGAAAAATGTGAGCATAAAAGAAATATACTATTAAAACTAAAATTAACAATAAGAGCTTTTCATAAGGAATAATAGGACATGTGATTCCAAATGATCAAACACATACCACGACATAAGAGTGTGAAAACAAGAGATAATAAACATGATACATGGATCATAAAAAATTATATAAAGTAGAAATATGGTGTAGTCATAAGAAAAATAAATGATAACCTAGTAAACATAGCTAACGACATTGAGTTCCGGATTAATATTTTGAACATAACTAGCTTAATCGAGTTCATTCCAAATCTTCTAAACATAAATTACTACATTAAGTTCAATATCAATATTGTGAATATAGATAATGGAATCAAGTTCATGATAAATCATGTGAACATAGCTAACCATATGTAATTCATGCTCAATATTGAAATAATCCCCAACTTCATTGAGTTCACACTAAATCTTGTGAACATTGCTAACCACATTAAGTTAATTATCAATTTTTTGAACATAGCTAACCTCATTGATTTCAATCTCAATATTGTGAACATAACTAACTACATCAAGTACACACTCAATATCATAATCTCATGAGGTGTAAAACTATAACCAGTACATTGGAGGGTTATATAAGAACCCACCCATTAACACCCATACATAATTTTTCCATAACATATCAATCATTCTGTATATCATAAGAAACATGAAAGGAAAATGGGTTTCAAATCATTTCCAAATGTTATCGATTAACATGGTATCAAAAGTAGACTGATTGAAACAAAAATTAAATCACTGAAATTGATTATTTCATTAATGAATTTTGAAGTTTATTCATAATGAAATAATATAAAGGATGTATATATATTTTATTTAAAGAATAAAATTGAAACAAAATAATAAAAAGAGTTTTCATAAAAACATTTATAACATTATTGAAAAAGAGAAGTTATAGATCACCTTAAAATATTGGTTTCAAGAAGTTGAAATAAAAACATTTTCAAAAATTATTTGGAATTTTTTTAATAATAAATCTATGAAAAAGACATAATTTTTTTCCAAATTAAATTTTGAGTGGAAGATAAAACATATGATTTCCAAAAGAAAAACCTTTTAATCATTTTTTATAAAATCCCTTTATTGAAATAAAAAATCGTAAAAAGGGTAATAAAAATTCATTCTAAAATGGTATAATATTAAATATAAATGTCACATAATATAAACACTTTCTTGATTTCAAAATAAGAAATGATGTTTTTTGGGAATAAATAATATTAACATAGAGGAGGAAGATCCAATAAAGAGGATGAGAATTATTCTTAGCAACGTTATATTTTTATGTAAAAGAAATTCATCCAGGAAGAGGATTTAAATTAAATATTAAAACTTCCCCAGAGAAATAATAAATAAATTTTAATATAGAAATGGTATCTTAAGAAAAAATTAATGTATTATATTCAATAAATAATTTCAAGACTCAATAAAATTATTTAATAAAAAAAACCTATGAAATAAACATTCATGAAAATTGAATGAAAAGTGTTGAAAGGATAGATCATGAAAATAATTTAAAACCCAATTAATTAAAAATTAATAACATGAATATAACCTAATGAGGAAGTAAGTACACTATTTAAAAAAATAATAGGTGCATTACTTAAAAACATTCCATAATAAAAGGAAATTGGGATTGAAACGCTTACCTTAACTCTCAAATTTCATGAAATCCCTTTTAAAGTTTTCATAATAAACACAACTATCTTAATTACCAATTTTATAGACTTATTAATATGTATTAGCATATAAAATATTTAATTATAAATATTTAATATACATTTATTAGTTAGTTATTTATTATTTTTATCATCATATGTTAGTGATTTAGATTGTTTCGCACTTGATTTAAAATGTCGACGTCGATTCCCATTTTTTGATAAAAAATTATTCATTCATAGATTATCCAAGGTAATATAATATATTTCTTATGATTATTTATAAATTTTTAATTTCATTCCATTATAATTTTAGTCATGATTCATGAAGATGGAATTGGTGACGAGCTTTCCTTGAGTAATTTATTGATATAAAATGATTAATTTATAACAATTGTTGTTGTTTTTATCATAATTTGGGAATATGAAATAGTTTATAATATAATTTTTAGAATAATATTTAACCATAAAATTATTTCTATAATAATCCATGAAGTTTGTTATGAAAAGTGAGGCACATCATCCATAGAGGTGGCAGTATGCGCGTAATACTAACAGCGCTTTCATTTTCCAATAGATGTGGTTATTTATAGAATAAAAAATTTATCTTTAAAGAACCCTAATAATTCAAAAAATAAAATACTTATTCAATAATTAAATTCTTATAACTATCCAAGTAGAGTAGTGATGGAAATTAAATACATCATTTCTTGGAGGTGGTAGTCCACAGATACATACAAATAATGTTTTATTTTTCCACATAATAAAAAGAAAATATAAATTAATTAGTCATTTAAGAATATCAATAATTTTATAAATAAAATATTTTTTCATTAAAAACCATTTTATAACTAACTATATGAGGATGTTATGAAAAAAATATACGTTTCTTTATGGAGGTGGTGGTCTGTATATACGCACACTCGATGTTCTCATTTTTCTAAGGAAGGGGGAAGGGTATATAATGGTTATACCATTAAAATAACAACAATTTTTAAAATAAAAATAATTATTTCATTATATTATAATCGATAAAATAGTTTTTTTGTGAAATATGGAGAAGAAAAAAAATGTTAAGAAGTTATTAGTACTCACGTTGAGAATTTGAATCATCTCATGAAGGACCTCTTAGAAACAAAGAATTTAAGAATTTTCCATGGATCAAGTGGATGATAAACAAGGGAGAGGGATATAGTGTAAGTAAAAAAGGTAAGATGTTCAAGAGTAATTCTAATTTTTTGAGTGTTTGTAAAAGGGTAGTGGATGTCCCATTTTATAAGCAAGGGGGTGACATTTTGATAATAAGAGTTTCACTATTCAAGGAAAGTGGCTCTAAAATGAAAAATAATAGATAAAGGATTATAATTGGTCAATAAACTACATCAAAACACATTTGGTGATATTTTTTAATAAATATTAATCTTTTTCCTTAGTTTTCACTTTTACTATATTTAAATTTACCAGCTAATTCATTTATTAACCCTCATAATTTATTTTAATGAAAAAAATTAAAATTTTCTTTATTACATAATTTTAAAATCCGGAATTGAATCATTAAAACTATTTTATGGAATAAAATTTTTAATGGTTATGAAAATTAATTTTATTATTAGTATACATAGCACACACAAACTGTTTAAAAAAAAGAGTATTTTAAGTATAATTTTTTTATTATAAAATTATCAATATGGTTTATTTTAATAAAATTAATTGATTTATTACTAAATTATATGAGTTATGCAGATTTTAAATAAATCAAAAACCAAAATACACCATGTGAATATTAAATTAAATTAAAATACCAAAATGTGTTTTCTTATTGGAATAAAATATTAGTTGAGTTTGAAAATGTTAAACGTAGGATTTATAAAT
This sequence comes from Viscum album, assembly GCA_963277665.1. Classification (NCBI taxonomy): domain Eukaryota; kingdom Viridiplantae; phylum Streptophyta; class Magnoliopsida; order Santalales; family Viscaceae; genus Viscum; species Viscum album. The sequence goes on from OY728155.1 coordinate 1,243,422,307, forward strand.
TAAAATTAATAATTTAAATATATAATTTTAATTATTAAATAATTATTTGGTTAGGAAAAATGTTTCATAAGTTATTATGTCATGTTCATATCATAATGATGTCATAAAAGTAATAACATTTTTAAAAATGGTATTTTGTACTATTCACCTAAAAATCAATCCTTTGAGAAAAATTCAAAAAAAATATGCTAAAATAATGTTATCATGATGAATAAAAATATTAAGTTCATTGTTTCAAACTAATATTCTGAAATTTAGTACTAAAACTTTTAAATAGAAATATAACATGTAATACAAAACTGTTTTTATAGGAAAATGACTTCAAATATTAATTGTTATTATCATTATTTCATATCAATTGTTTATTAAATTAGAGTTAATATATTATTCATATAAATGATATATTTTATCATTATTTAACCATAATATATTTAGCTTCCTAAAATAAAAAATTATATTACATAAAAGGGAAATTTTTATAAAAAATATATTTTCAATCATAAAATGACATTATTAGTCATTTATCTATACTAATTGAATTTTAACAATGTATTAGTGTTAAAAGTGACATTTTTTTATTTATAAATATATTTTAAAAAGTGATTACCCCTATTTATACCCTAAAATTCAACAAATACTTTACAACTGTAATATTTATCTTAAAAAATGTGTCACTATCTGTTTTGATTTGGTATTTCATGTAAAATAAGATATTTAATATAGAATTTATTTAAATGAAAATTAATGATAAAATTTTAGGGTGTTTCCATTTGAATACTGTTTATACCATGAAATTATGGTTCGCCAATCAAATGAATCTTATCCCTTCTGAAGGGAGGTGAACACAAGAGTCAGGCATCATATCCTTTGTTCTCATGATGTTAGCTACATCAATAAAAAGAACTCTAGGTGAAAATGATCTTCTATGTATCTTGAATACCTATATCATTTGGTGGAATATTAAACTCCCCATTATCCACAATAGTTGATAATTCCCAATATCATATCTTGAGTCTCACGATGTCAATACATCCTCTAACCTTGATGATAGTTAATAGGATTGAGAGAACATCTCGAATACCCATGATAATGATGCTCCTATTTCAACATGTCTAGACTTTCTAGATATCCCTTTGATGTTCATAGAAGATAAAAATATCACCATACAGACTTCCAAATCCAAAATTCCTCTTCATATCTTATTATTGATAACATTAAAACCTAATATGAGGAAGATATTGAAGAAGATCTCAATGAAAATATCACCATACTAACTTCCAAATCCAACATTAGAGGGATACATGTATACCATAGGTGATGAGATCATGGAAATAAATTTGTGAAAAAATAAAGAACAATGACCTACACTAATTTGTTCCTCCATGATCCCAAAAAACTAGAAAAATACATCTCCTTCATGAAAAATAACTAAGATATCTTTTCTTTTAACTAAACAAAGATGCCTTCCTAGGACCTCGATGTGGCTACACATTATTTAGACTTTCCAAAGGATCATTGTGGTTACAAAAAAGAACTCAAGAGAATAAAACATAATCATGTGACTAAAGTTGAGTCAAAATTTGACAGGATAATTAAACCCAACTTAATTCCAGATGTCTAATATCCTTCATCGATTTCTTAACATTGTCCGCATAAAAAATATGAATAATAAAATGTGGATTTACATCAATGTTAAGAATCTCAAACAATATCGCAGGAAGGATGATTTTATGGTTCAAATCACAAATTGTTTTTATTGGTTCTACAGATGTAATCCAAATCCTCTCTTTCATGGACAAATATTCAGGGTGAAACCAAATCTAAATAGAACCTGATGATTAACAATAGAATTATTTCAGAGAACACCCGAGGGTATTTTCTTATCAAGTGATGTATTTTGTCTTAAAATTATAGGTGATGCATATTAATATTCCATGCATCACATTTTGAATCCCTTCCTAGGAAATATCATGAAGTGTTATGTCAATGATCCGGAAGTCAAATCCCACTAGTGATGTGATCATATCTCTAACCTTGATATAATTTTCAATCAAATATAGTAACAAGACCCTAAAGTTAATCCCCTAAAGTGCAGTTTGAGGGTGACATCAGGAAGGTTTCTCATCTTCATTGTATGCCATCATTATATCAAAGTTAACCCTTAGAATACCAATGTGATCCTTAATATTCCACCTCCTCAAAAACTCAAAGAGTTTAGAGAACTTTAGGGGTGTATCACATACATCAGATGCTTTATATCAAACCTTATATACATGTTCCTACCCTTCATTGAAATAATTAATAAGTGATTCACCAATTAGTAGGATGAATATTTTAAATAATATTTCAATAGTCACAAGGAATAACTCTTCATTACATCGGTATTAATGTATCCATGGATGTAAATCCACTCACCATATACATGGAGACCCTGTGATAATCACGTGGTGATCTTTCCAATATGGATATTGATTTTGGAAAATGAAAATAGTATTTACTGTCTAAGAAAAAACTTGGTAAATACATAGAACCAGTACTGAAACATTGAAAACAAATTTTTTTACATTAAAATTTGTTGTAAAAAGGAATAAGCACTAAATAAAACATAATGGTATTCACTTGGTCTACCAGGTAGGCCCAGTCATGTACAAAATCACTCATCTAAAGCTAACTAGGCATCTGGAATGGTGGGAGGTCATATTGAAGTAGTTTGACATTAAGTTTTTCCTCAGAATACAGCAAAAGGGTAGGAGAAAGTATATTTCTTCACAAGAAATCCTACCCCAGAAGTTTCTTCAGTAAGAACTATGCTCAATGATGAGAAATAATTTTTGTCACATGACACTCTTCAAATATGGGAGATTTATTTTCATGGTTCATTTGGGAGCCTGATTGGTAGAATAATAGATAATTTTAGTCTTCAAAAATTCATCTTAGTGACTATTATCATCTTCTTAAAAAAGAATTTTTTCATTATTCCTTTTTTCTATCAGAAAGGTGAACCAACAACATGGTAGAATACTAGGCCCTCATTGTAGGTTTAGAGTTAGATCTATAAATACCAATGGCCTATGTAAGTATCAAGGGAAACTCAAAATTAGTTATTAATAAAATAAATTTTGAATATTAAATTAATAAGTGATATCTAATTCCTTTAACTGATTTAGTATGAGGTTTGATGGTATAATTACCCTTATAACCAACACTATCTCATATTCCAAATTCACTGAATTCCCACATTGATTCACTGGATAATACCAAAACACCCCTAAAAATTCTATACCAGGATAATGCTATTTTCCTTATTGGATATAGTAGGGTTGTATCCCCTACATTGAATATTACATTATGAAAATCAATGATACCCCCAATCAAGGTGTTATCATATCCTCATAGACAGATACTATAATTGTATTGATGTGCCCCATAATGGTCTGTCTTCTGAATCAAACCCCTACAGCTAATTGAGTCAAGGGAGAGAAGATCCAGTGTTAGGAAATAAACTTATTCCATAACAATAATCCAAATTCATAGAAATTTTTTCAAAAACTAGGTCATGAAAGGGCTTTCCTCATGTGAATTTAAGGAGGAGAGACCCTCCTATACAGGTGCATGTGATTATCATCAGTCAGGAACCATGATCTCACATAAAATTAAGAGGCCTGGGGACTATTGAATTTCATTGATACATGAATTCATAGAGTTAAATAAAAAGTTCCATTCCTTCTAGATACATTCCATATTCATTTATCAACCTCTATAATTGTTGTATACCCATAGGTACTCTTTGATTTTTTAGATATAGGGAATTAATGTCATGGGGCTATATCCCCCTGCTACATCCAAGTAGTTTAAGTACACATTCACTTCCCCCAACTTCTTATCCAAATGGGAAAATTGCATACCAAAAAATTAATTAAGGAAAAAGGTTATTATCAACTTCATAAATTCAAACAACATCACCACATTTAATGTCCCTCACATAATATTAATAAAAACAACACAAACATCCTTTCTTTCTAGTTGAGAAGGTTGTATCAGGAATACTACATCTATTCTATCCACTCATTCAAATACCATGTAGAAAAAATGGATAGATTGAGTCATTCAAAATTTATTTGTAAAATATCCTCCATAAGATGGCATACAAGGAAATGAAGTCCTGACTAGATAATAATTTTCATTTTTTATGGTCCTATCGATCAAAAAATTGTACTACTATATAAGAGACCCCACATTCAATTTTATGTGGTAAATATCTTGTTTTACTCATTAAGGTATAATTACCTTCACTTTAGGTTGACATTTAGCACCATTTTTCTAAAGATAAATAGTCCCAAATGTAAATTCCTGAGTTGGAATGTTTGGTTGAGAAAAGTTTGCATATATTTCTTAAACTAAAATTACATTAAAATTAAATCATGTAGGTATTCAATAAGGGAGTTCATATCTTCTCATTTATTCAAGGAGAGTTGGTTCTAGTATTTATAACTCCCATGATCTTTGAGAATAAGCCCACGAATCTCAAACCAAAGGGGTTGGGCCTTATATAATACACATTGTTGGCCTCAAATAATCCTATTCCTTAGACACCATGGATTATTAGTGAACCAAACCTATCACCAATGTAAAATTTATTATGAAATAATTTTCTCAAACTTTATGTTGGTTCACCATCTTCTTCATTGTAAGATGTTAAATTGCATAGTAAACATCCATTTTTCATAATATTAAACTATGATATACCTATTCAAGTTGTAATAATTTAAAATATATAACACCAAAATCCTCATCACAAGATGTATTGCATGACATATTCCTCACTATAAAACATTAAAATATATAGTAAATATACCAACTATGTACCATAGAATTGTGCAATACAAGTATGAGATGTAATACTTTAAACTACATAACACCAAAATCCTCACCATAAGATATAAAACTACATGACACCATCATTGTTGAATTAAAGTAAACAACACATTATTGATTCCAAATTGCATGAATTTAAACTTTTCATAATGTAACATCTTTATAGACTTTACCCCACATGAGATCTAGATCTATATTTAAGAACATATGCATGATTTGTATCTATATTCTATCCATAATTAGGGAAATAATCCCCCTTATGCACTAGTTCCATAATAGTAAACTTCATGACATGTGGTCTGCCCTCACAAGACCATAAAATTTTTAGAGTAGCCTACCTTCTATGGATTAACTCCCTTACATGATATCCATACCCATGTAAGAATTATTAGTGTATATATTTTGAATCCTACCCTGAGGTAAAAAATACACCCATATTAGAAGAACTATGGGGGCTTGATTATTATTATTGTGGGAAACATAGTGACACCTAGATCTTTTTTCCAATCCTAATCATGAATTTTCATCACTCTCAGTCTATTCTCTATACATGAAATCAAAATCCATTCAAAGTCTTTTGGGTTGCATCAAGATAAAGATTATTCTTATATATTCCTTGTCATTCGTTATCATGAAATTTTGAGGATCCACTATGTGTCTCTAATTTATCACACTGATCATGAATCATATGATATTATAGTCCCTCAATAATCACTCTGATTATCAGGGTTGAGGTGAAAAATAATACAATTTTTGGGAATCAATTCATATTTTCTGAATGTTAAGATGCATGACATATGGTCCTCCATACATGACTCCTCACACCACTAGAGGTGGAAAATTAGTGAGACCCTTTTACTTACATGAGATTTGGATCTTTGTAATATTTTCTTAGATAATTGAACTACTTTCAAATAAAATCATCCCTTCTAGAAATATGTGTGGATTGATTCCTCTTATTACTGGATACATAGTGATTCTTGGATTTTTTATCCAAGGCATGAATTTGAATTATATAAACCAAAATTCCCCTCTTATACATATGAGTTAGACTTGTTTAGGTTCCCTCATTATATAATTCCTCATATCTAGGACTATGATAAAAGTAACATCATTTATAAACTATGTGTTTCTTGATTCATATTATTTTAGGAAACATAGTGATTCCTAGATCCTCTATCCTAGGCCCGACCAAAAGATCCAATTAAACCTCAAATAGTCCCATTCTAGTCATTGGTATAAATTTGAGAAATTATTTTGTGTTTAGTGCATATTGCATCCATTAGAAATATTTATAGTATGGTTATTTTCAGATTCCTCTATAAAGAAAAAACGTCCCCAATATTTAGATGTTTCAATCTAGTGTCAAGACCATACAAACCTAAAATTGAGAAAAAGTTGTATTTTCTGTCACACCAGTTATAAATGCATGAAGTACCCTATATTTTCATCCCTAACATATGATGTTAAAAAATATGGTGTATCAACTTATTGCATGTCATTAAACTACATGATATTTTAACCCTCATCACATGATGTGAAATACTACAATATATGAGTTCTCATCACCTGATGTTATACTAGATGACATATAGTCCATATTTCATGATCATAAACTGATCAGAGTAACCCATGCAATATGACCCAACTATCTCACATGAGATATAAATACTTGTAAGAGTGCATGATGTTCTTTAGAACTGTGTGTGGATTTATTCTCGATATCTCAATATACATAGGGATGTCTATACAATTTATTTTGGACTCAACCACATACCATAACCACTCTTTAATCCTTTCCAAAGGAATGCAATAGCCTAAGCATGTTAAACTTAAGCCTAGAAATATTTCATCACCTTTTCTGGATATCACTTTCTAAAAGTCACACCTCATGTCTCAAGTGTCTCAGATTTCTAAAAACCATTCTCGAATATTGGTAATGGGTGTATCTAACTCAAAGGGGCACTTATGTTTAGATATTATTGCATTCCTTGGACACATATCTACATACATGTCCCCCAATATGGACTACCAACTAGTGAAATTTTTTCATTTTAATAAAAAGGGAAATGGGTCCATGTCTTGAAAATTTAGTGAGAGTAAGAGAGGACCAACATAGTGATTCAAGATTTATAGGGTCAGTGAGGGAATATCTGATGTTATAAAACTAGTTTAAACTGAATCCAAAAACCATTTAAATTAAATTATAAAATTCACATATTATTTTCAACACACATTTAACCCACATAACAAAATAAAATCACACTAAAATATCCATCATCTCCTAAGAAAACTCAATTCCCACTTATACTACAATTTATATGGAAGAAAAAATTATTCTCTATGAGGTCTTTGATATATTTTGTACCAAATATCCTAATAAAAAATAAATAATGGGTTTGGGGGATTATAATCACCACAATAATACCACTAGAATATATGAATTATCAATTAGGCACGATTCAAAGGAGATAGAAGAGGAAGAAGGAGAGGGAGGATCAGAAGTAAATCTCCTTGAATACCCTAGTTTAACCAACACAAAATTAGGGAATTTGAGATATGAGTTCCTTTAAAATATTTTAGTAAATAAGTTATAATTATAATTTTTTTGGGGAAAAAAGTTATGTAGTTCTTCTCTTCCAAGTACCTAGTGGTCCACTAGGAACCACCCCCTCACTTGACACCTCATCGGGTGCTAATTAAGCCTATAGCGGGTACCTAGTGCCATCCAAATACCTTTAATAATTAAAAAACATCCTTCAAAATTCACCCAAGACTTTGAAAAACCATTGAAACTTCCCAATTTTTTTTTAAATTAGCCTCAAATATATCCCCCAACTAAAAATTAAATACCAAAAACTCAAAAATATAAAATGGCACTGCTCTAAATCAACTCAGGCCTATTTTCCTATGATTCCACTAAAATTTCAAGACACATGTCACTATAAAATCCTCACTATATGATTTCTCATCCCCAAGAAGTTCCCTTAATCATTTTATAGTTCCAATTCACTTATAATAATCAATGAAAAGATATTTACTTCGATCAGAAAATGATACAAACATATTGAACACCTAATCAAAGAAACAAAATTTTCTCCCTAAATCCACCACTCTAACTCTTAATACTTATCAATCATATCGTAGATGGTACTCTTAATTACTAACTAATTTTATCACGGACAAACACACATGAAAAGTTTTGACAATAATTCACCTACCAGTTCTTTACGAATACACAAAATTCATAAACATTATGAAATAGTATAGGTTTTCATATGGGAATTAATTTTCCTATACTTAGAATATTGAACATGTTATGGTTTTTTAGGATTTATGAAAACTCATTTTAATTAAATGAGGAGTTTAAAATGTCTTATATGATTTTCATGGTATGTTTATATAAAAATATTAATTTTTAGTTAAAAGGATAAAATAATAATTTTCTTCTAAATAGAATGTCATATTATGAAATAGGATTCTCCTTTGAGTTTAAAACAAGGTTCATCCCTTGGTATAATATATTGATAATTGTTTCTCAACATTTTGATTTTTTTGGAACAAGTGGTAGGGTACTTAAATTCATTCATGGAATGAATTTATAGGGAGGCCATGGCTTAAAGAAAATTCTATCAATTTGATGAAATAAACAAAGATGGATATCTCACCAAATAATGAGAAATTAAGAAGTCCAAGGTTTTTTTCTTTGATTTTGATGATTTATTATTGATAATCAATCAAGACATCATATTCATCCCCATGTTTTATCTCGGATTGATAAATTTTGGATAAACAAATTCTGTCTATTATTTTGAAAATCATAAAAAAATACAATGTAATTTGATAAGTAAAAATATTAAAAATATATTTTGATAAAACGTAGAGATAATTTTGACATACCAAAAAATATATCTAGGTTTTAAAGGCCATGAACTTAGATTCATATGGTATAATTTATAAATATTACTATTTATTTAATTAGTATATTAATGGTGTAAGATTATTGAAAATATTATGTATGGATTACAAGATATTGTAGAGGGAATGTTGATTCATAAAAAAATATAACTTTAATTCTAGTTCCCTAATTATTGAATTTGTCCAGATTCATATAGGTATGTGTTTTAACTTTTTATATGAATCTAATTCATTTAGATTTTTTGAAATTTGATGTGCGTATTTTAATAAATCTAAGTGATATTTTTTAGATCTTGTTTTTAAATGATAAATTTTTCATCAAATGAACCATGGTACAAAATTTATGTCATATAAAGATATTGAAGAGGATAATCCAATGGAATTGAAATCACGTCAATTAGTATTATGGTTTGAGTGAAATGGTAGATATTATATAGTTCCATGTCCTCTCTTATATTTGGAACAAAAAATGGATGAATTTGGGAACAACAATTCTATATTTTGGATCCTTAGATAGATAAGATACTTCAAGTGAGATTTAGTTAACATTAGTGATGATAAATAGGTAATTAACCACCATAAACAATGAAAAATCTGATAGATAGTGAAGTAGTGGTAGAGATGAAACCAGAATAGTACGATCCTTGATCGTATGGTAGAGACTATTCCTTGTATCTATACTTATGTTTGAACACGTGGGATACCACATAGTTTTATTGGGTGAGCATGAGTCATCTAATTGAAAAGATCAAATAACTAGGTGGGTTTAATGAGGGGAAACCCATGTCACAAAATAGCCCTGGGCTATCCCTAAAATTGTAACATGAACTGGCTTATAATAAATATGAAGGGAGTTCACGATCACTATGTACTAGAAAAAATATTTGGGCATCAAGGAAACACCATTTGGGAATGGTTTTTTATACAAAATCAATAAAATAAGTAGTGTAATTTCCCCAGAAATTCTACCATGACCCATCTATAAGCCGAATGTCATTAAAAAAAATCAAATAATCAATTTAAATAAAATTAAAAATAACTAAAAAAATATAAAAAATATAAAAAAATATAAAAAAATAAATTCTCTATGATCAGTATCAACTCCATCACATAGAATAGTCACCAAATTTAACATCCATAACTCCACATATATAGCACTCCACTGATTTAAGTAAATAAATAAAGAAAATAATATTTGGATAATGTAATATGAAAAAATTAAAAAAAATAACCAATATAAATCTATCTGATTAAACTAGTCACCATCCAACCTCAAACCAAACATGCTCGGTAATCAATCCAAATTTTAACTTGAAATGTTAGTAGGCATGATCACAAAGTCCCAATAGGAGTAAAAAAACCCAAACCTCATATATAGTGTTTAAATAAAAGATTCATTACATTATAGTTTGAAATATATTATAGAATATATATTTTCATACACAAGCATCTAAAATCCAATATCATTTCCATAATCATATTATAAACTTCCTTTTTATTTACCTTAAATGAAAACAATCAGTTAGAAAGAATTTCTCACCTAAAGCCTCCTTTAATAGAAAAATATCCATTTGAAAAAAAAATTTAAACCACTTTTAAAATATGAATTCTAATACACTTTAGAATACAGTGATCTACGTTAGGATCAATAGAGGTTGATAGTTCCAAAATAATTCTGGTGTTGTAAAAATAATACAAATGACAATTTTAAACATGAAACATTGGAGATAAACCCTTAGGTCACTCAGGCTATGGGAACCTAGAACATATATGTCACTAACTAGGGTCATTACCTCAATTAGTGGAGATATTATAGTAATAAATCATTGGATTATTGAGGGGGATATATATACATACTTTACTAGTATAAATAGTGGTGGGGGAACCTTATCCTGTACTAATTTCACCTACCTGAGTACATAGAGAAATCTGGAGTTGTAAATAATAACAAAAATTATAAATAAATAATGCACAACATCATTAAGAAATTATAAAATCACTATGATCATATTAAATCCATAAATAACTAAGTGTAGATTCAAACCACCCATACAAATTATTTAAAAATTAAATTCCAAGAAAACACCTTGGGAATTCCATTGAAAGCAAATCAAAGGTTTAATCATTTATTTTGAAAGAAACAACTGAAACCATAATGTAACTTTTAAAAAAATTATATATTATAAGACTATTTTAAAACTAATTTAAAATATTTAGAAAATATACCAAAATATTTAATTTATTTCAAAACCCCTTTTTAAGAGTCATGAATAGCTTCAAGAAATCAATCCAAATCCTAAAACCTATTATATATTTAAAAATAAATTTATAATATCCAACCCAATAATTATTTTAACACTAGGGGTGCACTATTTAAATAAATTTGTTCCCATGTTTCCAATTTTATAAATCCTATGAATTGAAATAAAAAATAAGTCAAACTTGATTTTTCTTCCAAATACTACATAAAAATATTTAAAATAATTATTTGGTATCCATAACATTGATTTAAAACATAAAAAATTAGGGTTCTTGTATTTAAAGAGAAATGTGATGGGAAACCTACCTCAAATTGATCACAAGTAGAGAAAATCCTTTGACGATGGAAGTAAGAGGGTCTATAAACTCATTTTCCATCCCTAATCATAATAAATTATAGGAATTTAGAAACAAAACACCACCAAGGGTTTGGATAGATGCATGAATTTCAATATAAAGATGGAGAAGGAAGAACATATGAATAGAGAAGGGAGAAAGCGACCCTACCTTGATGATTCGACCTTGAATCATAGAAGAACCACCTCAAATCACCCAAGGAGAGATGGACACCAATGAGAGGAAGCTCTATTAGAGGATTTCTCTTAGTCGGATCATGTGTAGGGGATAAATAAGGAATAGGGTCTCAAATTAGGTAAATCGTTGTTGGTTATAATTCTAATTATTAATTTTTTTTAAAAAACTTGTCACTTTGCATTATTTACGTGCATGATTTGGAAAATTGTGGGCTAACCACGTGCTTCCTATTAGATGGTATGGGTACCCACTTGGATAAGTCACACACTTATACTGACCATGTTGTTTATCTTGGCTAAAAATTATGTTATATTTTCATGGTTGCTTCAGGGTATGTACTAACCATGCGTTAACCTTGTGACATGCACTTTATGCCCAAAATTTCAAAAATTTAAGTTAATTTTCCTAGGAGAAGTGATAAATAAAGTAAATTAAAAAACTAATCAAATAAATAAAATAAAAGAGAAAAATGAGATAGGGTTATGCAAAGTCTCTCCACCATAATGCTTTCTTCTCTCAGAAGACTCAGATGAAACAATTGATTCAATAAGAAAAGGATTTCAAACCTCCTATGAAGGATGCGACCTAAGAAACCTGGATACCCCTAGAATTATTTCTAATGAATAACGAAATCATCCTCAATAAGAAAATAGGAAATGCCTTAATTTAATAATTCCCTCATTATAGGAAGTCAAAAATGATCCCAAGAGAAATCACCAAGGAACTGAAATAAAATAAAGTCCCCTAAAAGAAGGAAAAATGGTAAATCCATAAACACTAATTCGAGACCCATATAACACCACAACTAAAAATTGTTATGATGAAAATAACCAAAATAAACTTGATCATCGATCTTAAAAAATCATCCTAAGGTACTAATGGATGAAAAATAGAAACACAATTCTTTTAGGTTGTAGTGGTTTATTGGTAATCACAAAATGCGTTCCCAATGAAACACTTGAAGTTCCTCACAAGATGAAAAGAACACACTCATTAAAAGATTACTAAAACCCTATAAATGAATAATTTTATTTAAGGGATCTCCAAGTGTGGTCTACCCACTATATTGTATGTCCACTAAGACACCCACTATGAAATCCCAGCTTGGGAGATACTAAATGGTTCCTCGAGTCGATGGGTCACATGGTCTCAAGCGCAACTCCCAATATTCTAGAGGCTTCAGACTAGCAAAAAGGGTCTCAGGTTGTACAATTAGGAGACTAAACCTTCATAATTAAAGTGTCGCAATAGTGAAATATATAAATAAAAATACTGAAGCATAATATATTTTAGTAGTAGTAGTAAATAAATATCTAGATAATAGGAGTAATGAAAAAAGTCAAGGGTAATTTCATATAAAAGATAATTATGTAATGTATATATACAAAATGGTAGGTAATACATGAAAAAAACAACATGTACAATACATATATAAAAAGTAAAAAAGAACAAAAAGAACTATCTCAAGATAGCCTCATGAGTATATAATAGTCCTATTCCCCCCTTCTTCAAATCACAATCATTCATGTATTGTAAAGTAGGTTCTTGACCTAGTCTTTAACTAGATCTATTAAGTCTTTTTGGGTACCCAAAGGTGGTCTAAATAGGGTGTGAGATAATACACAATATTCCAACACCATTTATTTCTATAACAAAATTATTCTAGGTATATAACATTAATTAATGTCTAATATATAATTAGAACAAAGTGATCTAGGTAAGTGTGCGACTGTCCATCATACTCACTCTCACATTAAATAAAAAATCACAAACAAGGTCCATTTATAAAGCATGGTAAAACATCCACTATGGTATATACAGATTAATCTAGTGTCAGGACTACAAGGGTCAGATCCAAGGTATAAAATTACAAAGGCATCCTCATAGAGCCTATGGATCATCTCCATAGAAATCTTGGTTAAGAATTGGTTGGTTCCCAAGTATCATGTTCAAGGTAGTCCAATGAATCCAGATCGAAGTAGTATAAATGTACATGGAATCCAAATTAATCTAAATCCATAGAGTAGAAATGTCCATGGAATCCTAGTTAGCCAGATCCAAGAAGTTAAAATTTCCAAGGCATCCAAGTCAATAATCATATCACAATCATACACAATCCCTGATTTCATCCAACACAATACATATTTTTAATTCATACCATTTAATCATTTTAATAATATATAATCCCATGGAAAAGGATGAATAAAATCTCACCCAATATCTCATTTAATTTATTAAGTCTCCCACTAAGACGGCGAGATCACATTCACCCAAAATGGTGGTATATCATTTTAAGATATATAAACACACATCATGGGAGGTCTGGGTTGAGTTTCACAACCTCAACCCATCACATGGTGCTAAGTGGTCAACCTAACAAGATTAAAATAATTTAATCATTGTATTAAATTAATTTTATGAGAAATTATATAAGTTTTGGCATGTAGAACAACTACAAAAGGGTATAAAACAACTCAACTTTAAAGAAAATTTTATATACCACCTACCTTACGCCCGTGGTAGAAAACACATACAGTATCAAATCCTAAATCGACCCAGATTAGAAGAAAATGGAAGAAAATATGTATAACCTAGAAATAGTGTATATTATCTTACACCAAAATAACATCACTGATAAAAAGGAAAATAGATAACAAAGAAATATGAATAGATAACTCAAAGGAACCCACCTAATAAGACTAACGATGGAGGAATCATAGTCTAGATTAGATAGTTATGGAAAAGCCTGAGTTTGGATTCCGTGGAACTCAATAGGAGAAGAAGGGAAGGATTTTGGAGGAAAATAAGAAAATATTGGGGGGGGGGTAAATTATTTAAATTATTAAGGGAAAAAATGGTCATTTCTACTTTAAATACTAGGTCAAACAGTTTAGACTCATAGTTGGCCAAACTGTGTGGCCCAACCGCTTCTTCCATGAAATGAGTATTTGGGCTTTGAAAAAACCCCATAAAACCCTAAAAATCCCATTACCTCATTAGGTACTCACATATGGAAAAAAACATAAAATTTAACTGAGATTAAAAAGATATTTACCTCATAGAAAAAACCTGGATCTTACACCAACTCTCCAAACATTTACACACACTAAAGAACCAACATGATTGAGATCATCAAAAAGAATAATAAAAGTCAATATAAAAAGAAAAATATCACAAGGGACATCATAATGTAAGGACAATATGCAAGGGACACATGAAATTCAGAAATACCATAGTTTATTTCCATTTCAAACATTCAACTAAGAATAATAAAATAGGTTAAAAACACCTCAAATAAGAATAACCATGGGAATATGGATGGGGAAATACAAATAAAAGATTATAATTTCCAAAAAAAAAGATTTTTTAGGACAAGGAAAAACAAAACAAGCCTTATAATAGAGGAATAAAGGATGCAACATGGGGTTTCACACCCAAAAGACTGGATCCATGATAAACCCATCTAAATAAATAAGGTACCAAATAAGATAAAACCAATTCCCAGGTAACAGTTATCCATGTCACCTAAACAGTTACCCAATACTTAAAATTAAAAGCCCCTAAAAATTAATATTACCTAACAAGGATAACATAAAATCAAATCCATGAAACATAATTGATCACTGAGATAAGAACATATCTATGACAATCAATATTCTTATAAAATAATTCAAGGTAAAAACAAAAGAGACACACCAATAAAGAACCATCACATAAACTCCACCTACTCTAAAATCATAAATAATAAGACCCAAAATAGATGAACAAAACCATTCTTAAAATATAACTACACTTAAACAATAGAAGGAAGAAACCCTGGAAATAAGATACTCACCCATTTTATCCATAACTTTTTGAGATTCCAAAGATAAGTATCATGATACATAGGCTCAATCCAATCCATAATTATTAAACCAAAACAAATGTATTGAAAAAAATTAGGGGGTATGCTAAAAAATACACTTACTAAGTTTCAAAAATAGACTTTTCAAAAAGGGATGAGAATAGGAGACGGGGTGGGGCTTATGCATGAACTTCCTTGAGATACCTAACCCAATAGGTGAGTCCGGTGAAGGTATATTTTTTTGGATTTACATATAATAGGATGATTATACATGATAACTAGTATCAATACATCAACGTGAGATAAATAAAGAAACCAAGAGGATTATTCTTAATTAAGGTGAATAATGAAAACAGTGAGATACATATCAATTCAAGGTATTGATGAATTAATTATGAGTATATCATATCAAGTTGAATGTGACATTGTTAAGAGTATATTGAATTAAGGTGAGTGTTTTGGGGTTATAAATTGGTTCCAATTGGATGTACCTAACATGACAAATGACTTAGGTGAAGGTAAGGAGAGTTATGGGATTACACCTAGGAGGATTCCCTTTTATAAGAAAACTGTGAGGAATATAATGACTCAATGTGTTATGATAAGAAATATATAGTATATTAACAAAAATAATTCTCTATGATGAATTATGGGATAATAATCATTACAAACCAAAATATGTCTAACCCAAGTTGGGAAGTTCACAGTGAATCTCTTGTTTTTTAGGGGGGTAGTGATGGAAGTGAAGGGACTGGGTTGAATGGGGATGTGAGGGTGGACCCCCCATGGTATGGACAGGTGTGTTGTGGAAAAAATATTTTTTTGGTCATTTTTAAATAATATTAAAGGTCTATATGAGGAATTACACCGTTCACATAAAGGGATATGCACAGGAGGGTTAACATAGCATACCATCATGGGAGCTTCACAAAGGGACAACCACATAGTGATGGATACATGGGGGTGTTCACATATCACAACATGCATCTGGGCACTCATTTAAATCAACACTCATTATGGTAACTCATGTTTCCCTAATTAAATAGGGGTGATCAGATAATATTGTTTTCATAGGGTTTTATAAAGTTTCCTTGCAGTATTTAGTAGCCTAGACCTAATTATCCAATAATTAAATGTCTTAAAGTAAATATCTTTTTTTAAAAAATTCTAAATACCTTTTAGGTTTAGATATTTAGAGATTTAGGAAAACAAAATAACTAAAAAACTTATGTCTTTTTCAACTAATAGACATTTTTTACTTTCCACAATGAGAGAAACCACTAAATATATATAAATTATTCCAAATATCACATAAATTCTTCTCATAAGATATCATTCTTAACACATATTATATATTAATTTTCATTATAACCTTATGAAATGGAAACATAAAAAAGTGGTGATATCAAATGCTTAGTAAGATTAAATATAAGAGATAACTATCAAGGATCATAATTGATAATAATATAAGAATATGTTATAATCAACATACATAATAAGACCATATAAGAAAATATTGGTTCATAAATCATGACATAAAATAATAAATTTATTTAAATATTTTTTCAATAAATATGATCCATTAGTATACAGAACATTTCTTTCATGAGGCACACCACCATTTTCCACACTTACGAGAAATAAAATTATAACTATGAGTAGTTATTTTATGAGATATAAAATTTAGACCATTTCATTGGAGGGGTATATAGGAACCCAACATTCATCATCTATACTTATGAGTGTCACTTGAAATCAATCACTTATCACATCATAAAGAACCCATAAAAATAAAATGGTTTTCCTAAAACTTTCAAAGTGATAATGACTCAATTTTATAACATAAAGAACCAATAGAAATAAAATAGGTTTCATTAAAAAGATCATAATGAAATCATGGAAAAAATGGGTTTCATATGGATTCACATAAGGAAATCATTAGTAATTCCATCATTAATCATAACATGATAAACCCAGGGAAAGTAAATGGGAATCCAATGAAATCAACTTACTTTATAGGTAAATACCATTAAATCAAGATGATAATTTATATGGTATTTACATAATATAGATAAAATATATACAATTAAGTTAATAAATTCCCTGAATCAATCGAGGTATTGAATATATGTGAAAACCCTTCAATCAAATGGATCAAAATATCATATTCCTAAAGGAAAGACATTAGATGAAAATTAATCTTAATACACCAAAAATGATTAGAAAAGGAAAAAGTAGTGATGAATAATTTCTCTAAAAGTAAAGGATATTAAATAAATCATATATGAAAAGAATTTATATTTTTATATTTTAATACTACCATTTATCAAACATAAGATATCTTAATGGATTATGACTTAGAAGAAAATACTTTTTAATATATTTATAAAGAAACATTGGAAATAAGAAATATCCTTGATCGTTTGAAATAAATTTAAATGAGATATTTTATAAAACTAGGAGAAAAATATTTTATTTTGAAACCACTCAAATATATAGAGAAATATTCATATAAAAAAAATAAAATGGTGTGATGACATGTTAACATGTAAACATTAAAAACAAAATGTTTTCACATTATGATGAAAAATACCCATATGAAAAATGTTAAAATTTATTTAAACATTTTAAAATAAGTTAAAGTTGTATAATTTTAACTTAATAAATTATGGGATCATAGATATGGATACTTTTAAATTCATCTAATTAATACAGATATGGGAAAAAGGGAGGTTCCCAATAGAAAAGAAAAGATGGGTTTGGTTTCAAGAAACACTTCTGGTAAAATATGAGTCAATAAGAAATTTAATGTCAAAGAAATATATAAAACCAGATAAATGTAAAAAGTAAATGATGAAAGATTTCATAAATAATAAAAATGACCTAGATGGAATATATTTTAAAAACAATCTTGATTTTTAAATAAGATTGAAAATTATACCGTTATAGTTTGAGTAACATTTTGATCAAAACGACTTTTTTGCTGGGAGTCATTTGAATATATATAAATTTAAAATAAAATTACATGATATGGATCTTAATACCCAATAAATATTTTAAAATAAATTAGTTATGAAAATACCCACCACATTAAAGGCATAATGGTTCACATTAAGAAATATGTCTGAAGAAATTAAATTCAAGACAAATAACCCCCACTATGTTTCCTCACATAGTCAAATGCACTCTAAACCATTGTATGAAATATATAAATATCCCAATAAACTATTTAAAAACCATTTTCATATACATATCCTATTATAAACTTAATTTATAATTATTGTATACATGTATATTAGTCAGTTATTATCTATTTTGCATATTGAGTGTGGGTATTCTTGATCATTTTGATCAATCTTCCTAATAATGATGTTATTATTCATTTTTCTCCCAATTTTCACCATTTATTGTTAAATATAGTTACTATAATTGATGAATTATAATGTTTTTTTAAGTTTATATTTCCTTTCATGAGTACTTTATTCTTTATCTTAGATGTTAAAATCAACAACGAATATTTTGTGATTATTTTTAACCTATGATGGGTGTTTTCTTAAGTAATGAATTAAATATTGATGTATATTTTACAGTATAATAAAATAATTATTTAGATTTTTATATCATATTATACCAGAAATTAAGTTTTCATAGTCATCCATGATAAAATTTCCTATCATTTTTAGGCGGGTGTTCAATGCAACCAAAACCTGAACATTCCATGATTTAAGGATGATTATGTGGTGGATTAGATGTAATATCATTATACCAGAAGAATAATGATCTAGTTAAGTGTTTATTAGTGTGATATATCAATTTTTTTTTGGAATTATAAGAATAATTAATGGATTTGAATATATTAAATAATAAAAATAAGAACATTTTCTTCTTAGTATTATTGTTTTAAATGATTGAATTATCGATGATCGTATGTTGATAATATCATTAATAGGTTCGAAATTTATTATAATTGAACCCAAATTATATAATAAAAGTAATATTTTATTCACTAAACACATTCTTGGGACCATCCATGAATGGTGGTTATGAAATAAAAAATAGAAATCATTCGTTCCATGGTGGCGATAGTCCATAGGTACACATAGTTGATGATTTCATTTTCCATTGAATGAGAGAATAGAGTAATATAATTTATTATTTTAGGATACTAAAAATGATATAAATTTAATAATTAATTATTAAATTCCCCCTTTATACCATCATTTAAAGGTGGTGAAAGAAAATGAAACATGTTGTGTCATGGAGGTAGTAGTTTACACAATGCATGAATTACGATTTTGTTTTTCATAATAGAAAAGGTAAAAGGTGATTAATGATTATCCACATGGTATAAAAAAGTCTATTATATGAAAAAAATAAATTTAATTATATAATAATTTTAAAATTTAAATCTTAAAATAAAAATAGAAATGAAATAATTTAGGTAAAAATGATTACCCATGTTGATCACTTTGCGATTTATTTAGAATATCCCTTGGGAATGGATGACATGGGATAATATATTGTGACTGAAAGCTATATATAGTAAAATATTATTTCTTGTTAAGGTAAAATTTTAGTTTTTTAAGAGGTATAATAATTTTTATGAGAGAATTGAAAGGGTCGTTATATACCCCCTTTATAAGTGGTGAGAATGAAATTTTTTTAAATATTTCAACATAATATAAATAGATCACATGTTAAAAATGTAAAGTGGATCAAAATTTTTGAAATAGTTGAGTGGGGTAGAAATAAGATCAATAGAAATCCCATATAATCAATCATATACATTTTTTTATCGTGTTTCAATCTCTTTACCCCTTTAATTATTACTTTTTCCATTTTATCTTTTATCACGGTGACAAGTTTTTACCCAAGGTAACATAATATTTATGGAAAAAAATATATTGGTAATTATTAGAAAATTTAGAATAATTGATTCTAAATTTTAAATAAATTTCATTTGATTCAATTTCAAAATTTGATAAAAATTAATTTTAAAAACTAAATTTATAATATATTAAAAACAATTTGTTTTTTTGAAAATACACCTTAATCTCTAAAATGTAAAGCATAAGTTTTTGAATTAAAACTAAAATTTTTAAAATTATAAATTTTATTATAAAATTCATATTTTTTATTATTAAAATGTTTTCCATAATTTTAAATGTATACTTATATAATAAAAATTTAATAAAATTCATTTTATTTGTAAAAACCGTATTTTTCACTATTCTCCTAAAAATTAATTATTTTGAAAGAACTAAAAAATTCAAATTAATATTATATTATTATAATTAATAAAAAAATTATGTTTCGTTTGTAAAATTAAATTCCTAAAATATTAGTATTCAATATTTATATAAAATTCCAAAATATAGTGGAAAACAGTTCAAATTTGAAAACAGATTTTTAAAATGTTAGCTATTATTTATTCTTATTTCCTATAAATTTATAATTAATTTATTGGTAATTAAATATTCAAATTATCATAATATTATATTATTATATAATAATAATATACTTAGTTTGTTAAAATAAAATAGAAAATTTATAAATATATATTCTGAAGCCTAAAATGATTTTCTTAGTTATTTTAGCTAAAATAATTGAATTTAATTAGTATTAAAAGTAGACTTTATTTTAATTATAATTTTTTTTGAAAATGTGGTAACTCATATTAATACTTGATATTTTAATTTTAGGGTTTTAAATGGTTATAGCTAATATTCCAAATATATCAAGGTTTTTCATTTTAGTTAGGTATTGTGTATGAAACAAACTATTTAATATATTATTTCTTTAAAAATAATATACAGTGAAATATCAAGTCATTACATTCTACCCGATTAAATAAATTTCATCCTCTTAATTTTAATTATTAATCATTAAAGAAATTTAGTGAGGGTAATCTTAACATATCCATCATTTGGGATATAACCTATAATATAACATCAGACTTACTCAATTTGGTTATACTATGTTACATATCCTTCCTAAAAAATAAATAATTCATACAATAATGTACCCCATTATACATATAACTAATATATTTTCCATAAAAAACCTCTCCAAAAAATATTTGAATCTCTAATACATTAATTTTTTTGAGATAATATATTTCTCCAAAAATTAACTCTATTTTTAACCATCAAATGTCTTAATCATTATTTTATAGGGTCTAAAACTAGTAATCATATATCATAATCCAATAAATTAGATAAAGATCACTAAAATATATAATGGAATAATTTTTATTTAAATATATAATCAATTCCAATACTATATAACTCACTTTTATCAAAATCAATCAACCCTTTATTACCTCAACATCAATATCATATTAATCCTTAGAGTTATCTACCCCTCAATCACGTGTTTTCAAATAGCTATCCTAAAAAATAAAATATTTTCATAAAATAAATCTTCAAGGTTATTTATACCATTTAAAATATATTTCCATACCTTTAAAGAAAATTCACTGAAGAAAAATCCTTAGATGTTTCACATAATTCTCATAACTTGTAGATTATACAAGAATATCATCAATAAATTTTACTCATGAGTGAAGATCACTAAGAGTATCAAGAATTAATTTCTACTAAGATATCATCCTCACTACCTTAGGTAATACTGGGATACTCACATTTTTTAACAAAATAAGAATATACTATAATTCTCAACCATTTAATTATTCTACGTCACTCAGTTATAATATATAGTGGTCTTTGGATACATACCTTTCTCAACTTAATCTTTGAGATCTTGTTTCAACCAAAATTGTTTTGATAAAATCCAAATAATCAGAGTACATGAATATGAAAACTCAAACCTATGATGTCTTCTACAATTAAAACCTCATTTTAACCTATGATAATTTCATTTCAAATATGTCATACTTGGTTAATTATATAAATTTCATGGTTCAACCTAGGTTATATCAAGTTTTTTAATATCATGTTTCTCGACCTAATCCCTTAAAGTAACTAAAAAAAATCATTTATAGAAGTTTATAAATAGAATATAATGAACCGAATCATGTCACTATGGAGTGCCTGACTAGGTACAATTAGGACTCTTTATAATGCACCAGGCTTCAGTTGAGTTCATACCCAACACCCCATCTTCGTGGTTATTACCCCTAGGTACAAATATGCCAGAGCCCATATCTAGTTGTTAGTATCTAGACATAGAATTTTTTTCTAGGAAAACCATGTAATCTATACATCACCAAAATTTTAGGATGTTATCATTTATGTAGAGTTTTCCCTTATACTTTCCTAGGGATTTCACGAAAGATATCTTATAATAATTAATATGATATTACATCAAATGGCCAAAAAAGTTTATTTTAACCTTCGATATTAAGAGAAAACATAACATATCAAACTCTGCTGACATTTATAACTCCCTAATTATCATTAATTCATAGAATCCAAATATCTTAATTTATCTAAAACTTATTAGGATATCGAATATAGAACCCTAGACATAATTGTTTGGTAATTAAATGAATTAAAGAAAATATATCATTACAAAAAACATTTCAGGACCTTTTAAGTTTATAGTTTTGGAGAATTAATAAAAAATTACTAATAAAACTCATGTATTTTTCAACTAATAATTTTTTTTCCTTTACACTATGAGAGAAATTTCTTACTCCATAAAAAGTCTTTGAAATCACTCATAAATTATTCTCATAAGATACCATTCTAGACACATATTATATATTATTTTTCTCTATAAATTCTAGAAATGGAAACATAATAAAGGGTGGATCTCAGATGTCTAGTAAGGTTAAACATAAGCGATAACAATGAAGAATAATAAATGATCATAATTTGAGCATATGGGTACAATCAAGATACATAATAAAATCACACCTAATAAAATTTAGGTAATAAATCATTGAAAAAACCTTGACATAAAACAATATATTAATTGAAAGAGTTAGTCAATAAATACCATCCATGAGAGAATAGAATAATCAAAAGAATAAGTATATAAATATGAAACATCTTTCATATTTGGCACAAACATTGGTATAGGGAACCTTAATTTCATGAGCCACACCATTTGTGCCCATTACTATGAGAAATAAAAATATACTCGTGAATACATATCTCATTAGATTTAAACTTTAAATTAATTCATTTGATGGTGATATAGTACCACAATGATCATCATCCATACTTATTAGTTATACTTGAAATAAATCACTTATCACATTATAAAGAACACATGGAAATAAAATGGATTTCATAAAACATTCAAAATGATAATAATTCACTTTTATTGTATAAAGAACCAATTTAAAGAAAATTAGTTTCTTATTGATTCACATTACAAAATCATTATTAATTTTATCAATAATAATAATAATAAGATAAACCCCTAGAAAATAAATGGGTATCCAATGAAATTATGTAACTTTATTAAAAAATACGATTCAGTCAAGATAATAAATAATATGGTATTTATTCTTTATAGATAAAGGTTATAAATTTATGTAAATAACTTCCAAAAATAAGTTAATTTATGTTATATAGGTGAAAACACTTCAATCAAATGAATCAAAATAGGGTATTCACAGAGGAAATGTATTTGATGAAAATTTATGGGTTTACACTGAAAATGATTAGTAAAGATAAAATAAGTGATTAATGATTAATTAAAAATATAATATTACATATTTATACCAGATAAATAATGTGGATTGTAAAATTTTAAAAATACCATCAATAAATCATAATATATGTCAATGTAATGTGACTTATAAAAAAATACATTTCAGTAGTTTTAGAAAAATCACTTCAAAAATAAGAAATATATTTGTCATTTGAAATCATTTTAAAATAACGTTTTTATAAAATTAGGATAAAAATAAATTATTTTTAAACCATGAAAACATGGATATAAATATTCATATAAAATGACAAAGTTTGTGGAATGACATGTTCAGAAGTAAAAATTAAAAAGAGACTCATACACATTTCGATGAAAACAACTAATGCATGCCTATCACAATGTGTGGGGAAAGAAAATTTCTAATTTTTTAGAATGTAGCACCATTCTTGAACATGATAATCTCAATTGTGGAGCTCCATATTTTTTCCACTTAATAATTATAATTCACTTAATAACTATTTAATTATGTGGGTTTTATTATTTTCTTAAAACAAATATTTTTTTGGGTTTTGATTATTTTCTAAAATGATAAGTGATATAAACTTTTAATTAACATGAAATGATAAATAAAATGGATAAATTTCATGGAATTTAGTTTTAGCTTTAGGTTCCATCATTATTCTTCTTTATTTGTTTAAATCTCATTTTGATAGATCAATAATGATATCTCATTCAAGAACTATTAATATATTATTTATTGGTTATGGAATATAAAATTCCTAAGAAATATAAATTCCACCTCCTATGGTAATCAAGGTTGATATCACACCACAATAGAGAGTGTTACACCTTCCAATACCTAGCTATATTGTATTCTATTTGTTCCATTAAACAGTTCAACTCCACCATGTGAAGAGCTTGTGTGCAATAGAAGGGAGGGAAACGATAAAAATAAAATAATTTAAGTGTAATTTATTTTAATTTTGTTTTATAAAATCACCACACTCATGCATGTTATTCATTTAATACATTTTATAGGCATAACATAGAAACAAACCCAATATTACACATAAAAACTTATATTTGTGTAAAAGAAGTTTTACCATATTTTAATGGTAAAACTATTTTAAATCTAAATTTTGGAACATTAATAAATTTATATTTCAAAATAAACTTCATTTTGAAAAAAAACTAAAAATTATATTAAAGTTATTTTTTGGTATTTTTATGTGAAGTTTTATTTTTTTATGAATAGTGAAAAATAATAAATTTTAATTCAAAACTACTTTTTCTTATAGTATATTTATGAGGTTAAATTATATTTATAATTTGTTTTAAAGTATAAATTTCATCAATTATACATAAATTAATCCAATTTAGGTCATTTGGATCATTTTCAGTTTGAAATTAGATATATAAATTCAGAAAACATTTGAACATTTTTACTTTAAAAACCATCATTATCATTATGCCTACAAGATTAAATTTAAATTAATTTATGCCACTTATGTGATTGGAATTTAAAAAAATGTTTTCCATATTTGGAACTAGAATAATTTATAATGTATAATAAGTCCAACTTATTTTTGACCAAAAATATTAATGAATGTAATTAAAATTAATTACAATGATTAAGAGGAATATTAACTTAACAAGGGACTAAAAATTAAAATTAAGGGTCAAAATGACCTATAAACTTGTAAAAAATGAATTTTATGTTAATATTTATACTATATACTCCCTTTTATATATTGTTTTTCAATTATTAGACCCACTTTAACTAGGTAAAACGTGGGTGGAATTCCCTTTTCTAAATTTTACAAGAATACCACTCCTCTTCCACTATAAAAAGTCACTAACACATCCAACTTATTCCTAAATGTAGACCCCTTTGTCTCAAAAAAATATATGCTCAAATAAGATCTAAAAATTACTCCATTAAACCTAAAATACTCCCTTTGAGAATTAATACATCCAATTATTCCCTTTGGTGAAAACCAATAGGAGTTACCCAAAGAAGAGGTAACATCTTTCCTCAAGCTCCTTTGTTTTATTTTCATTCTCAAACCCATAAAATGTTACTATTACATGATTATATAATATAATAAGTATCCTAAATATACTAATATTTTTTTATTATGAGGGTTTAGCCTACACTTACACACACTTCCATTTAATGGGTAACAAACTTATCGTTCTTTTGTATGTCGAACTGCCACCTCAAAAAATGAAGTAGTTCGTTTTTACTTTACCGCCTCGAATTTGTGAGAATTATGATAGATTTTTTTTGATAAGATATATAATATATTTATTATGTATTTATTATTCTTTAATTATTATATAAAGCATACCTTCATGCATTCCATAATGTGGATATTTGATATATTCATTTGTGGAAGTGTGGACGTCCGACTCCTCAAAGCGATGCGATTCATTCACAATTTACATGAAATATATTAAAGATGGATTTAGTAAAAGTATATGATATATATTAATTTAATATTCTAATATAATTATATTATATATATATAAATATATTTAATTTACTTTATTATATTTAATACATCAATAAAAAAGAAGGTGCATTCAAGTGTACGTATGGCTTACCATCTCCATGAACCGTGTATTTTGTTTAATATTTATATATTTTATAGATTACTATACATATTTATATTCTGAATATATATGATATATAAATAATTTTTTACATTCTTGGAATAATTAGACCTTTAACTAAGTAATAGGATCAACAATAACAAGTCAAAACACATACGATAAACAAAACATTTATTACCCGAAACATTACTTTAACATGGAATTATTAATAAACTAGAAATATAAAGTGATAAGTGAATCATATATGGTATTAGATATAAAAATATGGTTATCAATTATATTTATAAAAAACATATATTTATTATATATGTGTTCTTAATGCGTAAAAATAACGTCAATACTATTGGTAATGGAATTTCATCTCAATTTTTATTTCTATGAGATACATGTCCTATTCACCACTCATTTTTATGTGGTGTGTATAATTCCCAAGGATTTATTATATTATTATTATAATTAAATTTATTGGTATTTAAATATCCATTATATGATCTCTATTTCATAGTGTTTATGTTTCAAATGATACCAAATTGGTAAAGTAATTTTGTCTCAATTTTACGTCTTTAAGACACATGCCATGTTATGAACCTATATTTTTTATATGAGGTATATATAGTAACTGTTAAAAGTTATAGAATTAATCTTATTATATTAATGATATTTTATTCTTCTTGTAATTTTATTCTTTCCATTTTATTGTGATTCAATGTTACCAAAGTGGCAACATTTTGTAGCTACAAACTCATCATTTATTGAGATTGTTTTTATTATACTTACATTGATGAAATATTATGATAAATATATCAATAAATATCATGAATTTTCTTAAAATATGGTTATTATTTTATATCATTGTAATGGTTCCATTTTCCCACTCTTCGGTAAATAATATAATTAATAAAATATTTTTATGAAAATACCACTTTATTTCTCATTTCAGTCGGAAATCTATTTTCTTTCTAAATATTGTTTTCTTAAAAACGTTATAACAAATATTTGGATATTTTCCAATTATGTTTAATGGAGCTTTTTACCCATTTATTAAATATGCAAAAATATTTTTAAAATTAATATTCTAGTAATGTTCTGATGAAGTCACTTTTCTAAACTTTTAAGTGGAAAAATGAATGCTCGTAATGTACGAAATTAACCACCATCATAACAATAATTTACATGATGATTAAATCGTAAGATTAAAAGGCTATTTTTAGAGAATTTTTTTCTTATATTATAGAATTTTATTATTTTAAAATGGGTTTTATAGAAAAAGTGTTTCAAAAAGTGTTTTATTTTTTAAAAGTGTTTTAAATGATTCTCAAAGATTCCTATATATGTTTTCTAAAGTTTTTTGTAAAATAAAATGGTTTCAATAATTTCAAATATTATTTTATAATTTTCCAAATTATTTTAAAATAATTTTTTTTTCAAAATGTTTTCAAGCTTATTTATAAGTTTTAAAGGTTTTTCTAAAGGAAAATTTTCTTCAAAATATTATATGTTTTAAAAAGATTTTTTTATAGGATAAGGATATTTTTCTCATGAAATGTTTTAAATTATTTTTCATGATTAACTTTTTTGTTTTCAAAGTGTTTTCATGGAAAATTATTATTAAAATGTTTTATGTTTTAAAAATTTAATTTCAAAGAAGATTTATGTTCCAAGTTATCTTTAAAAATCCTTCACCATCTAATATGACATCTATGGTTATAGTTTTGTATTTACTTAGGATATGATCCAAATATACCATTCATTTATTTGTGAATGGTCTATGATTTAATGGATTGTTATTTATGAAACCTGTTTTCCATCAATGGGTTATACAGTGATAAATGATTATGAAATGTACTTCCTTTCATGTGTTATTCTATGATGAATTGATTATGAAAGCTATATATTTTCCATAGGTTATGATATTATTAAATGTTTATGATACCCATTTATTTTCATGGGTTATGATATGATGTTTATAGAACCCATATCTTTTTATGGGTCATGATATGATGAATGTTTTATTATCTTTTGGAAAATGTATGTATGATTTCATTATGTGACGGGTGGGACCTATATTTACAAAAAATTCATTTGGTAATGATAAAAGGTATCTAAACACAAATGGTATATAGGTTTTAGCCCAATCCAGGAAAGAAGAAGGTACACATGTTGTAGTCCAAGCCTGAAAAGAAGTAGGTATGTGGGTTGTAGACCAAGACTAAAAGTAAGAGGGTACACAGGTTATAGTCCAAGACTGAAAATAATAGGGTATTAAGGTTGCTAGACCAAGACCTATTTAGGTAAGTGGGTGATTATCCCAAGACTAACATGTTATGAAGGACTTGGTAGGTATCCTTGACACAAGATTTTATTTGCTTATGTGTATACCAAAAACTTCATGTATTATTCCAATGTTATGAATTCATGGATTATGCTCTTGATTACATTAGGATTCATGTATTAAGAACTACCAATATTTATTCCATTATTAATGTTTATAATATTTTATATGTAAAGTATGATCTTTTAATGTTATGATCACGTTATCATACACCTATGCACATGTTTATGCTTACATATATCCCTTTTCTACCCTTACTGCACATCTATGCTCATCCCTTTTTATTTTTCCTTTCCTATATTATGCATATATTTATTATGTATGATATGTCTAAGAAGGTTTCTAGTCTTGGAGAACCTATGGGGAGATAATGTAGCTCACTTATGTACCAATGTTTACATTTCCATGTTTCAAAAGGCACTAGACTAATATGGTCTTTAGGAGTAACTTTGTGTGAGGTACTAACTATTACAAATAAATTATGAAATATTATTGTATAAAAATAGAGGTTTGTTATAACCAAGACACCACACTAATACAACCTCACACATGCCTCTGTATAAAACTATAAATGTAATAGGAAAAAAAGAAACAGTAATACATGAAACTGAAGTGAAAAAAGTAGTAAATAAAAATAGTATAATTAGCATTATTCATACTTTTTTACTATGATCATGGGAGGTAACATTGAATTTTTTTTAAATTTATAAAAGAATAAGGAATTACATTCAATTGACAGACACCATTAGTAATATTTCATTACACAGTTATTAACACTCTATAAAACTCAAATACACTTTATATTCCACTATTAAATTATGAATGCATCAGATATACTATTCAAGTATTAGATTAATTATTTTGGATTATTCCTAACTTCATTTTATAATAAAATTTTCAGTTGTTCTGGTAACACCTACTTTCCATATTCTTTTAGAAATCTCTAAATAGAATGTTATTATTGATTTCTCATAAAACTATTGGACTCAATGTCTTACCTCAGTAAAAAATTATAGTTTATACATTATATATAATTTTTTAAAATGGATAAAATCATTATAGACTACCCTTAATGTTAAATAAATATTGGAACCTCTAATAACCTAACTACCACTCAAGATAGGAATAGGTGAAACTTTCACATTGAGTCCACCCAGCTGCCACTAATTGAAATTCTAGAAAACATAAATCTAATTATAAAACTTTTTATGTTATATAATTTTGATGTTATAAACAAGGATTCACCTCTTAATAATATCCCACACAAATACTAGTTCTAGGGAGAACCTCAAAAACATTCCCAAACAATATTCCTTCTTTCTATTATAGTGGCAATGCTCCTCTACATTTTCTTCTTCCATTAACCCATGCCCCACCGAGGCTTGATAATACCACAATATTTCTTGAGATAATGTCTTTTTGAACATTTCCATCATATTTTGGGTATGAAATTTCTTTCCATGATCTAACACTTTCTCCTTCAATATATTTCAAATGGAGTAGTACTTCAAGCCGATGTGCTTTATCCTTTTATGGAAAACTATTTTTTTAGACAATTTTACTTGACATTCTCTTCTATATAAAATAATCCATTCTTCCCAAATCATTCTCAATTCCTTCAACAAATCCTACAACTAAATCATCTAATTACCTTGCTCCATCTTTTTCTTCATATTTAATGACTCTAGTTTTGACAGATTAGTCCTTTGAATACATCTATGTATATATCCAGAATTTTCCTAGGGGCTGGAATAGTGTTTGGGTGTCCTTAAACACCAAAATTAATATATTAAAAATATTAAAATTTATTTTTAAAGTACACATGCTCATAAATTTTAGTTGAATGATTTTTCAATTTTTAGGGACCTCATATGAGAAATATATTACCATAGTTGATTCTAGGATATGAATTTTAGCTTAGATGAGACCTAAAGTTGGTCAGAACCATACATTCGGTTGAGGTATCCATTATTGGGTTAACCAGCCTACACAACATCATTTAATTCACGTGGGTGTGATCAAATTATAAATTTATAAAAAACCCAACTAGCACTAATACTTAGAAACATATGACAAGTGGATGTTTTTGGTCAAAATCATAGGGAGTAGCTAGCATGGGAGGTAGCCTAGAAATTGGAACCAGAAAGTTTGATTCCTCATGTGATTCTCAAAGGTTGGGTTTATAAAACTATGAATATTAAATATAACACTAGATGATAAAGGAGGGATGATGGTAAATTTTTGGGAGCTTATGAAATGGGTAGTCTTAAATCTTACTTGGGATGGTCTTATGGCTTGGGCTTTGAAGTAGTGAGGAAGTCACCAATCGGTTTTGGTCAAACCAGTTGGATCTACCTAGATTCTCAACAAATTTTTAGTCTAGTGGTGGTAAAAAACCTATGTGAAAAAGGTTTGGATTCAAAGGCAGAGAGTATCACATGATATTGGTCCTATCCGACATAACTCTAATTAGATTAGGGACATCATATTGAAATTACTAGGATCAAGGTTGGGAAAAATAACAAGATTAACTTGAGTTCTTAACCTAATTCCTAGACAAAGGGTTAACCAAGTTTTGATTTAATAATTCATTAGGTTTATATAACCCCTACTCACGACCCCTAACCCTAAGATGGTGATCCATACATAATTACAACAATATTAAATGAATGATAAAATATAATATTTCTGGTTGATTTATAAGGTGATCAAAAAATTAAATAATTAAATATAAAACAAATCACTTATTTGGAATAAATAAATAGAAAAGCACATAAAATTTGAAATTAAAAGAAATAGGGTTTAAAAAAATGAAAAATAATTCCACAACTCTTTGGAACTATGCACAATAACAAAATAAAAATAAATAAAAAAATAAAATGGAAGTAAAATAGGTCTATAAATTACAATAAAAAATATTGTCAAAGAAAGTAAATAGATGTCTGAGTCATCTATCTAGCATCAGAGGTACTGAAATATAAATAGCCCCAATCAAATCATGATGTGTACTGATTCAAGTCATTAGTTCACCTTAAATTACTTCTTACTTGAAACCTTTATGATGTGCAATTTCATTTCATAATATTTAAACAAATCATTAATATCTTTTACCCTTCTATATCTTCCAATGTTCCTGGAGAATTTCAAAGAATCTATTTCAAATATATGGTGCCTCTATTAAGGTCATCACATCATGTAAGTGATTCACATCTGAGAAATTATTTTTCATAGAGGATTAATTACTTATAATAGTTTCATGTCCCCTCCTTTGTTCTTCAGGAGGGCCATATATGAGGATTACACATTGTGAGTTTTATTCATGATGTGAATTGTTTGAAATTTCTGAAATTACAGCAATTCATCTTTTAAGGACATAAATAATATTTCCTATAAAAAATAAAAAATCAAAGGCATGATATTATTAATCATGAGTAAATCTTATAGAAATGGATCCAAAGGATATATATTAATTCATCTTATCAAGTTCCCCCATAATTGAAATATTTATTTCCCTTAAGAAAAAATCACCTCAAAAAGGATTTCAAATGAAACAATTTCTAATAGGAGACATTCATTAAAACCAAGAAAATAAAACAAATCATTAGTGGAAAATTATTGTACTCCAAAAACTCTGATGTAGATAAAATCACTCATTCCTCATAATCAAGTTATTTATTCAAATCCTTTATTATTTAAATTACAATTTTCTTCATCATTACCTTAGAATATATTCCCATTTTGGGAATTTTTTCTCATCAATCATGGTAAAAAGAAATTTTAGTTATGCTCAGACCTTCAATAAATGTTCCTAATCAATTTATTTCATTAGTTCTAACATATCCACTCTGTAAATAAAAATAGACAGTTAATCATGAGGGCTTCTACAATAAGGTTTAAATGATTCCAAGGCGAAGCGTTGGTGGATAAATGATAAAAATAAAGATAAAAAAGAGGGTAAACTCTCATGTACAATGCATGATGATTATGAAATGTGAAATGTCGAACGTACTCCACAATGTAGAATATTCACACTCCCAAAATCTCAAGAAAGGTCCATGGATGTGCATTAATAGTGTAATAAAGGTATTATGTTTTCTATTTTTTTTTCGAAATTCTTGTTTAGGATAGGTCACACATCCACTAGTTAACAATATATGATATACCATGATATATGTTTTCCAATAATGATGGGTTTTTAGCTTCATAATACACAAATAATTTTATTTATAAACAAGGTAATCCTTAAGTACATAAAAAGTAACCATAGACCACATCCTACAGATCATTTGAAAAAAGCCACCACCCATATCCTTAGTTACAAAAATCATGTGTCCTCCAGTAATGATCATTCCCCATACTTATTCATATAAAAACATGAAATCATACCAACTGTAGGGTAGGAATGGATAAAATTGGTATGTAACATGGCTCAATCATAACAAGGTCATTCATGGATTCTACAAGAAAAAGAAGGATAAATGTAATGGTGGGTCTCCGGAAAAATGGCTCAAAAAAATGCCTCAATCATTTTAATAGTTTATTTTTATTCCTATCCATAATTATATTCCAATTAATGTTTTGATATGTTTACATGCCCCATGTATCTCCCAAGAAATATGCTCAGAAAATAATAGGAAAAAGTATGTTTAGAATCCTCTTGATAATGAGAATAAATATAAAAGGAAAATAACTTAGGGTATAATTACCAGTAATATGGAAATAAAAATCAATCAAAAGAATTTATAATTAAAAGTAAATTACGCAACATATCAATCATGATAAAATTCTATGAAATAATAAATAATAGATTTTAATGTTTTCTATCCAAAATATTTCATTTATTTACATGGGTATAATGAGATTTCAAATTAAACCCCTATTTAAATGAATAATTTATCCTAGAGAAATGATAATAAGAATAATCCATGTGTAAATGCAATAAATATAAATAAATTTCCCTCCCACACACTTAAAATTAAGCAGTGTTTACACTATTTTGAGAAGTGATGTGGTTGACAATGAAATGTCAGTTGAAAGATTTTGAAATGTAAAGTATGAAATTAGTACAGAGAATCGAGATCTATATGTTTTCAATTTCATACCATGGGGGAAAATTTTGGATGTTTCTCTAAAATTGGGCTTCCAACAATAAATTTTGAACAAAATAAACCTGTAATTGAGAAAAAATTAGTCTAGAAGATATAGCTAATATGAAAGAAGATAAATGGATAGGCTCACATAGTAACCATAAATGGATATAAACTTGGATAGGAATGCATAAATCAAAAAACAATATAAGTACTTAAAAAAATACATAAAATTGAAACCAAGGAAAATAGAATAAAATAAATAATAGTCTCAACCTAAAACTCAAAAGATAAAAAATTTGGGTTGCCTCCCATAAAAAAAATAATAGAATCTTTATCTTGATGGATGGATGATAATATATTGATGTAGTCCATCAACACATCTATTCTCTACCTCTTATAGGAACTGTAAGTGGTTTCCTCAAGATCTAATGCTCACTTGGTGGGGTTTGCCACATAAGAAATGGGCCTACCAAACATCTTTTACGACAACAGGAGCCTCCATGAAGGTCATAAAGAGAGCTATTGGAGATGTCCCTATAAATTATCTACTTGAGAAAATAACACATGTGGTATTTCATATGGTATCCTAGTAAGTGAATTAACATCATTAACTATGGTTTAAGAGTGATACATAATGATCTGAATGCAGAAATATAGAGAATAATGTAAGAAAAGAATATGTAGTCAAAAATATTATCCCTTCCATTTGAGTATTTAAATGATACAACCAAGATGGGGAATAAAATAAATACTAAAATACGCCAAAATACAGAGAAAAACATCAAAGGGGTATATGGGTAATATACTAAATAGGACAGAAAGAACCTTTTCTAGAAGCATCAACGGTCCCCTCCTGAATGGTGGGTGGTTGAAGCTACCCCGCCATGTCAATAGCTTCAATAGAGATAGAGGAATATGGATCGACCACTATATTAGGTGTTATGGTGTTGTAAATGGGCTAATTTATCACTACAGTTAGTGGGTTAGAGGTGGTGGGAGGTGAGGTGCTAATACGAATTGGGGTTGTGTATTTAGAAGAGAGGTCTATAAAAGTCACATCTGAAGTAGAGGATTGAGTGAGGCCCTTTACCCATCGATCATACTCTATCAGAACCTCATGCTGGGTAGTAGGGTTAGTAAGCTATAGAGGAAGCTTGAATGGTGTGGTTTATGGTACTGTGGTGAAGGGGTGGGTAAAAATCCTAAATTTTCTTTTATGGTAGTAGAAGAAGGGGGGAGGGGTGGGTATGGTATGATATGGGGGTAGTGGTAGATAATTGGGGTGGCTCTACATAGGGAATTACGAAATGAAGGTACATCTACTACTGATTATCCATAAAATACTGGATAACACCATCTTGTGGGTGGATCACCTCTATATATCTAATGTAATGGGTGGGGTAGGTGTGTAATGCGTAGGAGTGGTACCTTAGATGAAAGGGTGGCAGTGGTAGCGGTGGAGTGGTCCCAATATCAGTAGCAAGAGGGGGTTCAAGGGATATGCCTAGTGAAATAGGAGTGTGTGAATCATGAGTTGGATCACGATGGGCTAGCACATCATCAACATCTAGAGTGTACTCTAGATTCTACACATAAATCATCCATCTCTTTTGGAGAAGTCCCATATTGTGGAGTAGGATGAAATAAAACTACTTCATTGGTCCTAATGATGAAATGGGATAAGATGAGTGGAAGATTCACAAATTATTTTCCAAATGTATGCTATTGTTTCCTTCCATTAAAGTTTGACGATCCCTCATCACCTGAGCCTCATAGTAGAGGCATAACTATCACTCCATGTTGATGTAGGGGCTATACATGGGGGAAGATAAAAAAGGAACTCAATCTGAATTATCTTTCCATGAGAATCTCATTGGGTGGGCCAAGAATGGGATATTTTTTGATGAATAGTCTACAATGCATCCCCTTGTAGGTGAGTTATCTTCATCGTGCATGGTTCATGGAATCTCTTCAGGTCTTGGTCTATCAGCTACCAACTCCTTAGAGTGCATGTATTATTTGGGTTTATCCACAAGGATGCATATATAATAAAACCAATAATGTTATGAGTGTAAACACCCAATCTAACACCTAACCACCCACATGTGCTCCTAAGGCCTACCACCCAGGAAAAAGGATACATGTGTGATGTTTAGCACTAAAGTGGTTAGAAACCCAATGAAGATCTCTAGATATTTCTCCTCACATAACTTAACAATGATGTAAATATTCATCCACCCAATGAGCTCCATGACCTCATCAGTCATGAATAATTTCTTGAGTAGGATAATTTCAAGCATCTTTTTTGTTTGTATGGTATTATCCTGAAAATGTACCAAGAGGACCTAATTCTAGAGATCAGTAAACTATAGGCAAGGATGGAGTTATGAATACTAGTAATCACCCTAAAACATGTGGGAGGAAGAATATGAATGGTAGGAAACAAAATTGGAATGGTGGGAATGAGATAGAGAAGTAGTACCCATTATGGAGAGATTTAGGGAAGGTTATGCTAGTGGAAGTGGAGGGTCCAATGTCAGATTCTTATATGCTGGAGGGTTATCACAATAGGATGCATGTTTAAAAGTTGAAAAATTGTTAGTATTTGTGTAGTCCATAATGGTGAAAGGAACGACGATATTAGGGAAGTGAGTTTGGGGTTAGAAAAGGTCATTATGACAGTTGGAGGAGTAAGAGGGGATGAATGGTCGGGGCTTACAACAGGATAGGGGAGAAAAGTAGGAGCTCGAGGAGTACAAGAGGAATATAAGGCATTACTCATGAACCCAAGGTTCACATCTAAAATTGGCAGCCTAAAATATTCACTTCATGAAGTTGATTCAAGACATTAATTATAATGGAATTTTTTTCCATCCCCAACAAACTCACATCGTGAAATACATAAATGGTATGAATGAGTACCTTTTCATAATTATTGGATATTAGTATCTTTTCCACTACCAATGTCATAGAACCATTCTAATCTCATAAAATATACTATTTCCTAAGGAACCTAACTTGGGTTTCCTTCTAGTCAGTGCTTCGGTTAACATCGAGATCCATAAAAACCTAAGATTGAGTAAATTTAAAAGAAATAATTCACCATTCCTGAAGAGTTTATTGATACATTTTCAATCAGTGACTATAGAATTTAAAGGGTGGTTTTCCAACTATGTAAATTTCAATCATTCTATAAGGGAAAACCTTAAAAACTATGAAAGGTCCCAACCATCAAGATTTCATTTTTTGGGGGAATAACTTCAGATGGGAATTGGACAACAAAACTTTATCATATTTTGTTAATATCTATCGTGTGATTTGTTGATCATGAAACTAATTTGTTATATCTTTATAAATATTCAAATTTTCATAATCATCCCATCAGATCTTTTCCAGCTCATTTATTTGAAGATATTTTTTCCCATATTTTTGAGTATCCATCTTTATGTTTTTGATTTCCTGGTAAGATTATTGTTATAGTTCAACTAGAAAATGATAGGTTTTTTCATAAATAAGTGAAAAATGAGTATTAAAGATGGGTGTTTTACACACCATGAGATATTCCCAAAGTGCACCATCATGTTTGAGTCTCCAATCTTTCATACTCATATTAACTATCTATTTCTAGATTTTTTGATCTCCCGATTGGATAATTCCATTTCCCACTAGTTTTTGGTCATTAGGTGGTTCAATTATCTTATCAAATCCCATATTTTTTTAAAATATATTTTATGGAAGCATTGATGAAATGTGTTCCCTGGTCAATAAATATTAATAAAGGAAATCCAAAATTGGGAAAAAATGTTCTTCAAAAAGCACATGATCACTTTGGTTGTTTTGTAGGTGGTGGATTCCACTTTTACCCTCTTTAAAACATAGTCAATGCAAACCAAGATATAAAAATCCCCATGTAAATTGGGAAACATACCCATAAACTCATCCCCAAAAGGTTGATGATCTATACATCTAGGATGGGATTATGGGGAATCTCATTATGTTTCCCAATTGTTCTTATCTTCTATCAGTGATCACAACATTGTAAAAATCTCCTTACATTCAAATGGAGTGTAGGATAGAATGGTCTAGTTTATTGGATTTTACCCATATTGCATTCAGGCCAAGGATGTTATCTAGTTTGATAGGTATGATAGAAATTTAATACACATTGGATTTCATCCTCTAGGATGCAGCGTCACATTAAACCATTAGAAAATAACTTTAATAATAGTGGCTCATCTTTGTAATACTATGGAGAATAAATAAAGAACTTTTTTCCATCATTTATAGGAGAAGTGTGGGTAAATTGATACTATGGAAAGACCATTTGAGATATCAACAAACCATGATCTTTCTTGAACATCTATATTGAATGGCGTCTTATTCGGGAAATCATCTTCAATATTAAGATCTTATTCATCCTCAATACTAGGTGTTGGAAGTCTAGAAAAATGGTTAATAATGAATTTTTAAATTACTTTTTTATTGTTGAGGACTATATAAAATTATTAAAGAAGAAGGATCCACCATATCAGCCTCAGTTTGGTATAATTTTTACTCAAAAGGCACTACAATGATACATGATCAGTGTAAACTATTACTCTAGAGCCCACAAGGTATGACCAAAATTTATAAAATGCATAGACTGCTACCAATTTTTTTTTGTGGTTTTGTAATTGATCTGAGCATCTTTTGAAATATGGTTGGTATAATAAAAAGGGAGAACATTTGTCCAACCCACTATCCTAAAACAAAACCCACTATAATGTCATTTGTATTGCACACCATTTAAAAATATTTTCCCCGTTCAGGAGAAACAATGATAGGAGCATCCATGAGGCTATTTTCTATAGTATTAAATTCCCACTGGCATTCTTCATTAAATTCAAAAGTAATATCTTTTGATGGAACATGTGTTAGTATTCAACCGCCAACCTATTTATCAATTTCTCATCTTGAACTTAACTAAATTTCAAGATTTTGGTAACTGGTAGTGCATCTTTAGTTTATAA
The DNA here is from genome assembly GCA_963277665.1 of Viscum album. Lineage (NCBI taxonomy): Eukaryota > Viridiplantae > Streptophyta > Magnoliopsida > Santalales > Viscaceae > Viscum > Viscum album. The sequence goes on from OY728155.1 coordinate 1,243,461,409, forward strand.
GAATGAGTACATAAATGTTCTTGGCAGAGGATTTAACTCTAAAGTTGGTGGCATAAAAAATGAGGTTATGAACTATGGAATGGTATCTCTCATAAGAGGTTTAACATAATTTACCTATTCGTATGCACTGTACTCATCTTCACAAGGAGGAAATTTCTCTTCCTTGTCTTCAATATCCATGAAATTATCCTATACATCAGTATAAAAATGTATTGATAATAAAAAGAGTCACAATTTTATCTAGTGTCTATTATTAAATTGAATACTACTTGTTCATCACCAACTCTAAAGATAAGTCTAGATTAATTTTCATTGATCAATGCCATACCAGTGGTGATAAATGTTATCCCTAAAATTAGGGTAATATCTTCTTCTTCCAACATATTGAAGATAAGGAAGTTATGATGGAATATGAAATCTCTAACTTTTACTAATACATCATTGATAAGTCCCAATGGTATTAGATTGATTAATCATCCAATTGAACTACCACTCTTATCAGTTTCAAGTCTTTAATGCTTAATTTTTAGAAGACACTTGTTGGAAAGAGATTCATACTTGTGACTATATCACATAAGTATTTTATGAAATTTCACATTCCTATGGTGTAGGGATCTATAGACTATCAGGGACTCTCATTTTCAGTGGGAGACTCTACTAAAAAACCATGGAGCATTATTCATTCATGAAAAAAATCATAGGTCTTCCATTTTCCTTTGGTTGGAGAGCATCACCTTTGAGAATTTTTCATATGTGGTCATCTAAGAAACATCTTCAGTGAAAGGAAATGTTATGTAAAGTTTTTATAATATTTCTAGAAATTTATTATACTAAACCTTTATTATATTTTTTTAATTATTTATAGGAATGTAAGTGGAGGTATTTATGGTGGAAGTTCCACATATATGTCTTATTTGATGGGATTCTCTTGAGCTTGGGATTTTTCATTTTTCTCTGATTTTGGAATTTGTTCTTAAAAGGCTTTGTGTGCACTCTCAACATTCTATTTACTGATTATTTTGGTATATGATCCTGGTTATGCAATCACTGGTCTACTTTTTTAACAAATGTGGTAAGTATATTTTCAAGATTTGACTGTTGAGGTAGGTCTTGTTGTGGCTTCCTCAGTGGAGCTTGCTGAAATTGTCACTGATGAGAAGGTGGTAGTTATTGATCCCTAAGGATAAAGGTTGTTATATAATGGTTCATTATGGTTGAGTATCTAGATCCTGTTGTGGGTATTTAGGTGGTCCCTAATTTCATGGTGGATCTTATGTCCTCCTCTATTAATAATAACCTTGATTTTCTTATAGTTGTTTCTAAATGAGTATTTTCTGGTAATGAAGTTGGTGGTATTGCTGCGGTTGTTGAAATATATTTTTATTATAATTTAAATAATTAAAATCATGACTTTGAGTTTGTTACATTTATTATCTACAATCCTAATATGGGCATTGGACTCCACACATCTCACAATCTTCTATTTCCAAAACTATAGTAGATGGTGGTAATGAGGGTTTAGTCATCAAGAAATTGTCTAATTTCTTTGTCAAAGCTTCATCCTATGATTCATGGAATGTGGTTTCTTTCACTTGGTGAAGTATACATCAAGTTATTCCTCGATCAATAATTCAAATATTGTCATTGTGGGATATTTCATCTAGAATTTCTCAACTAACTTCTGGTGTCTTTAACATGATTATGTCATCAAGGGTGGCATCCACCACCATGCATTTAACTGGTTGTAGGACCTATTAAAATGTTTTAAGATGTATATAAATATCGGGTCTATGATATGGTAACATCTAAGTCAATTCTTTGAAGCAATCTCAAGCCTCTCAATTTTATTCACCATTTACCTAGGTGAAGCGTGGGATTTCATTCGAAGATTCCATAAAAATATGGGAAGAAAAAATTATTATAATTTTTTTCAATAGGTTATCCCATGTGGTAATGAAATAAGTATCTTGACTCTTAATCCAATACTTGGATTTATCATTCAAGGAGAAGTGGAATACCCTAATCTAAATGGAATCACATGAAACACCTTAACTTACAATGGTGTCACAGACTTCTAGGAAGCTTGAAATGTTATCACATGGGTATTCACTCTAAAGACTAATGAATTTTTCCATGTTTGAGAACATGTGAATGATTCCATAATTGATTTCAAATCTATGTGCATGGATAAGAGGCTAAATAATGTTATCCGAAACACTATAGATATATGGAAAGTTGTAGTCCATAATGATGTGCTCCATCAGCAAAGGTCACTCTCTCTACTTTTCTGGTGGCACATGTTGGGAATTATGTGGTATGATAGACTCAATATTTTTGCATTCATCCATATTATAACATCAGAATATAGAGACATATATTTCGATTTTAGGCTTGAAAGAGAGTGGTTCTTGAGTTTCTAGGCTTCTCAAATGATTCAGAGGGGCATGGTTCATACATTATATGAGGGGGAATAGGAGGAGAATCTAATTCATGTGTTAAAATTCTAAAAATAAATAATAGGTAATGTAGAGTGAGTAAATCTAAGGTTACTACAAAATATCACTATATCAAAATAATAACTTAATTCCCTAGAAAAAATGCTAAAATTTGACTAGCACAACTATTTAGAAATTTTGGATAGTGGAAGTCTAAGGTTGAACACATTGATAAGAGATGTAAAGATAGGTGACCTAGAAATTAGATTCTAGTAGGTGGATACCTCATGTGATTATCAAATGTTGAGTTTTAAAAATTAAGTACATTGAATAAAAATTTTGGTGATAAAGGAGGGATCAAGATCAATTTTAGGGATCTTATAAAAGGGGTATTTATAAATCTAGATTGGGAAGGACTAATGGCTTAGGCTTTTAAGTAGTGTGGAAGTCTTCAATTGGTTTTGGTTAAAATAATTTGCTCTACTTTAATTTGAAACCACTCTTTGGTAAATAGGTGGTTAACAACCTGGGTTCACAAGGCTTAGCATCAAAGGAATAAAGTATCACATGCTATTGGTCTTAGAATGCTTATATCCAATTAGGTCAGGGCCATTCTATTATAATTTCCTGGACCAAGGTTTTGAAAAAGAACTATATTAAAATGATTTCTTAACCTAATTCCTAGACAAAGGGTTACCCAAGTTTTTATTTAACAATTCATAAGGTTTATACTACCCTTACTCTCAACCCCCCAACCCTAAGTGGATTAGCCGCATATGGTAATGATGGTATTAATTAAACAATAAAACATAAGCATTATTGGAATATTCATATGGTGATCTATTATTAAATAAAAAATATAAACCAAATCACTTTCACAAAATAATGAAATAGAAAATAACATATTAATTAAAATTGAAAGTAGTAGAGTTCCAAATAATGAAAAACAAATCCAAAACTTCTTAAAATGATGTGGAATAAAAAAATATAGAGAAGATAGAATATAAAATGGAATAAAACCAGGTCAAAAAATTATGTAAAAATAGATCATAAAATAAATAAGATAGAGGTATGATCCATTTGTCTATTTTCAAAGGCATTGGAATATATATAGGCTTGATCAGCTCCTGACATTCAAAACATTTTCTTGATGAGTTCACTTTAAATTAATTCTTCCTTAAAACTTATATGATATGTAGTTTCACTTCACATTGTGTAATAAAATCTTCAATGTATAAGAATATTATATATATTATGATGTTCATAGATAATTTCAAGGATTGTATTTTGAATCTTAGGTGCCCCTTCCAAGGATTTAACTTCTTTTAAATGATTCAAATCCTGAACATTATTTGGCCCATAGGATTCTGGACTTGTAATGTTTTCATGGTCTGGTCTTCAGTCTCCCAGAGGATTATATCTGAGGATTACATGGTGTGAGTTGGATTCATGATGTGAACTATCTAAAATTGACGAAATTATAAAAAAATATCTTTTGAAAACTGAACTCTATTTTCCTATAAAATCATCCAAAATCCAAGGAAACATATAATAAAACATCAATAAATCCTATAGAATTTGATTCAAAATATATATATGATTTCTACTTATCATGGGTACATTAAGTGAATTAATTAATTTAATTGACTAATTTATTTAATAACCCTAAATCTGAAACACTCTCTATAAATACCATGTTATGGAAAATATCTAGGGTTAGCTACATGTCCCTAGGAGGATTTGAAAGGAAGAGGAGCATTCTACAATTGTGTTGGAAAAAACAAGGATGGGAATCAAAGAACAGATCAAATTGGATTGTGAAATTAATAGATAATGTATTGAATATTCATCTCTATCAATAGAATATGAGTTCTTCACAAATGATTGATTGATAATCATTGAATTAATCACATGATACTAGAATTAGAAAATATTCTCAATTATTACTATTTTTAATTGTTGTGCATGATGTCTCCCCTTTATTATAACATCTTATAATAATTGGATGAGATTGCATTGACTAATGGTGGATTCACTTATTTTATATTCATTTCTACCCATAATTCATTTCATTATTTTTCATTGGCCCATTGGGTTGCAATTCGACATTGTCGGGGTAGGTTTGAGTGTGATAAAACCCCCAGATTCATGGTGGATGTGTGCATGATGTATGGATTGGTGGTCATTAGGATGATTGTGGTATAATGTAGGATTATGGTGATAGATCCATGGATTTGAAATTCATAATGGTGATTGGAGAGGTACAATGTGAAATCATGAACCACATGGGGTTTGTGTGGCCATAATATTTCTATTGGTGATGGAGCGGGAACAAAAAAGACAAGAATTGCATTCCGTGACATTAATTGAGGAAGAAAATATGGCGGAAAAAGCATGGAAGAGAAGCATTGATGATTATTGACTTTCTAAAAAAACCTATCATACACGGTGTGTTCTATGACGAACTCATGCTGAGTAGTCCCTTGACAGCTATAGCTATTTTTAGGTGAAGAAAAGTACCACATGATATGTATGTCCTATACACACCATGTGACATGGTGATTATAGCTCACCATGTACTTTGGGAGTACACGAGAAGAGTCCTGGCTAGGAACATGGGAATAGCCAGAGTACATGGGAACATCTATGTACTCAGACATAGATACACAGACATGTCTACTGTACTAGGGCATGGGCCGATGTAAACTGGAACGAGCCGAAAGGACACGGGCAAGCCCCAAGTAAAAAGACATGTCATGTAGTTCCACATGGCCTGCCAATCCATGTGCTGGAAAAGACAAGACTAAGTGTACACGTTAGGTTACATGTTGTGTGAACCTATGTAAATGTTTTTTACCACCCTTAAGGTCTTCCACCTTAAATATATCATTCTTTAGGACTTGGATTTTGACCCATCAGTTTCTTATCCTGATTTCCCTTCTGCATTGGACAAGATGATAGCCTTCATAGTGTCCTATGAGATATGATGTGAGGTGTTACAAGTGTTACACTTATTCAAGTAGAGATTGATTGATGGTGTAATTAGGAATAATCATTAGAGAGACATCAGGGTTGGTTACCCCCATGTCATATCAGGACAAGTGTCCCACATACTCTTTAGTCAAGTCGAGTGGTACCCCTATCATACCTAAGATCAGGTCCTCTATCTATCGAGTGGAACCCCCTGTTATAACAGGTCATAAGTCATAAATTTATTGAGTGTAAATCACCTATCATACTTGGGATGAAGTGCTCTATATATTGAGTGGATCCACCCATGTCATACCAAGACAGAAGTCCTCTATATATCCAGTGGCACTCTACTATCATACCAGGGCATGGATCCTCTATCTACCAAGTAGAACCACACCTACCATCATATCAGGGCATGAGTCCTATATCTATTGATTGGAACCCCCCTTACGTACCAGGGTACAATTCTTCCATCAGAGATAGTTTCTCATAAGAATTGGAGTGAAATAGAGAGGCATGGGTCCTCCACATGGATTTCTTGTCTGGTTGCATGTTATTTTGGGTGTTAGAGATGACTTTTGGAGTTGAAAGAAGAATATTCCTCCTTAGTTGGGTTGTGAAGATATAGATCCCCTTTCTCTCTCTATTTGGATTCTTTTTGAGAATATATCTGTTCTGAGTTGAGGTAACTAAAAGTTTTCACTTTGTATTTCTCCCTTTTTGTTTGTTAGGGTGTCCAATAAGGTATGCATATACCCACCCTGGAATGGGATTTTCCCACACATGTCATGTCTTATGCAGATGAAATATAGGTTAACAGTGATGTCAGTAGAGAATAGTATTACTTGTGTGTATTAACAATATTTGGTGGTTTGACTTGGTGATTTGGAGTCAGGTTCTCTATAGTTTTTCCTTTTTCTAGTTGTAGTCAGGTTAGGAATTCATTTCTGGTTGGGCATATATTTTTTTCCCATTATTCTTTAGTTTTATATTTTTTACTCTAATATATTCCATAGAGGATATTGGATGCATGGTTATACTATCAATTTTTAGTCATTTGTTATTCCATAACACTTTTTCATGGGATGGTTGTGTGTGTGAATATTGGTACACTAATATAAGGCATCCCATTTCATTTTTTCCTTTTTCATTCTTGTCTCCAAGCCCTATTCTATTGGAGGTGGGATTGGAGTTTTCACACCCAACTTTCCCCCATCCAGGTGGGCCTCAGTGAGTCAGGTTGTAACCAAGTGGAATCAGAGTATTTCTTCCTCGATTTGGTTTTGGAGTTGGACACATAGTGAGGATTAGTTTTATAAATTTGGAAAATAGTGTTTGGGTGTCTCAAGTTTAGATTCTAAGACGAGGAACCAAGTGTCTATGTGGCAGCCAAAATATCCCTTCACTAGGACTGCAACTACCTATTTGTTGACTTATCATACTAAGACATTGGTTGTTGGGAATAAATGGTAGATCCATCATATAGGATTGGGCCTTTTAAATTCCATGTCCTTATTGAGTTATCTCCCTTCATAAACTCTTTTACTATAGTACATCCTGATAATTTTCAAGATTCCTATTTGATAATAGCTAGCTAGGATTTTGAGAAAATGTTGTGATGAAAATCGGTTAATCCATGAGACCGTAGTTTAGGTAACCACTCATGAGGTGTTTCCTCTAGGTGGGAACAAAGCTGTGCTACCACCTTTTGAGTAGTGCATGGACCCTACTCTAGTGTTCCATCTAGATAATCATCTGCATGTTGAATAGTGAACAACTTCAACATGATAAGAACATGGTGAAAATAGTCTTAGAACTTCACACGAGTTTTAGAAATAGATACAAATTAGTTTTTTCAATGACCCAATCCCTCAAACATTGGAGGATTGGCTCTATGTGGTGGTATGTGTTTTCTATCTTGTGTGGATCCCAACTAACTGGATGGTCACACTCATGATTAGTATTCTTTATTGAGAAACATTTCGTTATAGTGGTGCCATAATATGATGCACCTATGTTGATTATGTATCTTGGGTTCCATAGATAGAGACCATCAAGCTTTTATATTGAGCAAGAACCCCTTCTCAGAAGGTAGAGGACTAGAACAAGCCTATGGTACTAAGTACCACTTGAATAGGATCCATCATAGTGGTGGTCATGGGTATGATAATTCTACAGGGTTAATCAAAATTTTTTTTAGAGCCATGTATTGGTGATTCTTGACATGTATTTGGATATGTAAGGAAGAGGGACCCCCAAGGTTCAATCACATGAAGCAACCTAAAACAATTCGATTGAATCAATTTTTCCCAAAGTGTATATTGATGAGGTGTGGTAGATAAGTTCAATATAATTTTATGTTTGAATTCATTTTCATGTGATAAGGTGTTATAGTGGACCCTGGTTAAGGAGGACATGTGGTCAAGGAGAATGATGGATTTATATAATAGAGGATTGTGACCACGAGGCCCTAGGTGTGATCAAGGTATGGACTGTGTATTCTCTTCTCTAGTTATAGTTTTGGTATGTGAACACAAGACACTTTTCCATGGATGTATCCCCTATTAGAGACCTAGTGATACGAATAGATCCCTCTATCGTAATCATTTTGTTCAGAGGATCTTTTAGAGAGGATCAGTGGTCACAAACTTTTACAAACAGTGTGACCTAAATCTGAGAGGAGTGAGGTCCTCATGTCAAATAGTTTCATATCCAGTGGTGAGGCCCTACTAATTTTTTCCTTGGTATGGACTAGTTTCCTACTTTCTATGCCCATTTTACTACTACTAGTCAGGGTTGTGGTGCAACCAAGTAAGTGGGATGGAATTTACCATTATTTGGTAAGAAGAAATCATAAAAAATGTAGTATGACATCGTGTGTAGGTGGATACAGCTAATTACTTATCAGTTGGATTGTATGAGCCTTAGAGAAATGGATACTATACTAATTTAGATATAATTATGTCGGAGAGGTGACATGTTGTATTCCCTAAGGATGTTCTAGGTTTATCTCCCCACCAAGAGCTCATTTTATACTTGTAGTTGCACGAGAAACAACCCGATATATGTGCTAGAATATCAAATGACCATGTGTAGCTATAAGAGTTGAAGGTGTAGTTGGGGAGTCTATAGAGTGGGGAAATGTTATACCCAGTGTTCCAAAATTGGAATCCCTATGTTATTTTACTAAGAGGAAGATATGATCCTGAGGTTAGCTGTGGATTGAACTCACCTAAATTAGGTGTTTTTTAGGAGAAAGTATCCACCCCCAAGAACCAATGAATTATTTGAACATTGGTTTGGGGTGAAATGGTTCTTGAAGTTTGAACTCAGGATGGGTGATTACAAGTTTTGGGTTCAAGAGGAACAAATATCAAGTGTTTCTTCCTAGAGTAACTATGGTTTCTTTGAGTTCTCGTTGACCCCATTTGGTATATTGAACACCCCAAAATATTTTTTTGGGACTTATGAACTAGATCCTTACCCTTCATAGATTATTTCATGCTAGTATTCTTAAATAGTCCCCGCATGTACTCAAATTCAGTGGTGGTACATGAAATACCCTTGAGGATGGTTAAGTACATTCTCTGAGAGAACCATATTTATGGGGAGATATAATGGAGATAGATATATATTTTTGAGTTCCACTTATTATGATATGTCTTCCTAGACATGGGAGTGATGGTGACCCCAAAAAAGTTTGAGGAAGCACTATATTGAGAGATTACCAAAGGCATGGTCATGGCAACATATTCTCACATTTATGTTTTTTATCCAATTTTGTTGAGTGAGGGGATGGAGTAGTTCACCTATTTTTAGTTATCCCTTGAGGGAGAGTATGGTGAAAATCACCTATATTTTATGGATGTTACCCCTATAATTCTTCAGCAGGTTAGGGATCCACATCTTGGAGATACCAACTATGTGATATCACATGAAAATATATTTATTGGACATGATCTTGTTGTATATTATAAAGGTGGGGAGAATGTCATCCTTTTTTTGAGGATGAATGATGGAAACAACCATGTTGTGAGAGGATGTGTTTTAGGGGTTATTTTTAATTATTAGTACTTCCAGAAGAGGTAAAGATATATTAGGATCCATTGGAATAACAATGGGAATCCAAGGATGTTATAGCACGTTGCTGAGTTTGTCTATTGGTGCCTCACCTATCAGTAGGTGAATACTGAGGTGACCTGATGGAAGTGGAAATAGAAAGGTTTCCTTGTGGTTTTATTGATACTGAATCCATGATCAGTGAGGGGTCATGACACTATCTAGGTGATCGTACACCGACTCACCAAGTTGACCCACTTCCTAACCATTTAAGATTAGTACTTTTTGGAGTGTTTGGGATGACTATGCATGTAGGAGGCCATCAAATTTCACGGAATTCCCTCAATGATCATCTCAAAACATGATGATCAGTTAACATCATGGTTATGAAGAGTAGAAAAGGATTTTGGGACTTTATTATGAATGAAAATGGTGTTTCAACCTTAAAAGGATGGGTGGACCGAGCATACTATCTAGGTGTTGGAGGATATACTGAGAGCCTGCGTGTTGGACTTTGGCTGGAGTTGTAAGAATCACTTTCCATTGGTAATTATTTCTTATAATAATAGATTTCACTCTACTGTTGGTATGAAACCTTTCAAGTCCCTATACGGGATACCTTCTAGGTCACCCTTGTGATGGAATGAGATTTGCAAGACATCCCTTGTAGGTTCAGAGATGGTGTAGGTGATGATGAATAAAGTGAAGGTAATCTAAGAATGTACAAGTAAAACCTAGATTCGATAAATATCTTATGAAGATAGCTGTTCTAGGACTTTGGAGTTTGAGTAGGGAGACCATTATTTTTAGAGTCTCCCCATGATGAGGATTATAGAGATTTTTCTAGGGAAGTAAGTTATCCATGAGGTTCATTAGGCCATTTGAGATCCTATGGAGGGTTGGTCAGGTTTCTTACCACTTAGTCTTTCCTTCATAGTTTGATCGAGCTATTGAAGACTTCTATGTGTCACAACTGATGAGATATGTGTCTGATCTTATGAATGTTATTAACTGGGTTGAGCTAAACATTATGGGTGGATCCAACTTTGAGGAGTACCCAGTAGTGATTGAGGAGTTGTAGGAGAGGATCCTACATGGATGGACATTCCCTTTGGTTTATGTGCTTTGGCAGCACATGAGCATGCATGAGAGATCCTATGATCAAGAGAGTCATATATGGACTTAGTACCCATACATTTTGTGTATATTATGACTTTTAGATCAAGACGCCTTGAAAAAGGGGAGAATGTAACAAATTTGGTTTTTATGGACTAGTACTTTTAATATTTCTATGTATATATCTAGATTTTTCTTTGTAGTCTATGTAGTGTTTGGGTATCTCGGGACCCCAAAATTAATATATTAAAAATATTAATATATATTTTATAAATAATTCCCACACATTTATTTGTTTAAAATGGGTTTCTCATTGTTGGAGACCTCATATGAGAAATCTAATACCATGGCTGATTCTGGGATGTATGGTTTACACTAGACGTGACCTAAATTTGGTTGGCACCAGACATTCGATTGAGGCAGTTGTTAGTGGGTACATTAAGTGAATTAAATAATTTAATTAATTTATTTATTTAATAACCTTATACTAAACCCTATATATATAAATAAATAGTTTTATAAAATCAATAGGGCTAGTAACATAACCTTGGGAGGATTTTCGAGGTGTAGGATCTTTCTTCATTGGTGTTGGCAAACGTGGGTACAAAAATTAATGAACTGATTGAGGTGATCCATGATATAGATAGTGAATATAGAGGATCATATTATCCATTTCTAGTGAACATGTTCTTCACCAATTATCGATCCATAATAGTGGTAGGAATTTCTATTTTTGGTTTCTTCAAATTGATTAACAATTAATCATGGATTTATTAACTTCATTCATTTTTTAGTGATTTTTGTTCTTCGCATGAGCTTGAAATTGAAAATTATACTTGATTTGGATTATTTTTAATTTTTTCACCTAATTTCACACCTTAGTTCCCATATTATGTAATATTTTGCTAATATCGCTTCATCCAAATGTGGATTCACTTCATTTATGTGCATTTCCACCCATGGTGCTTTGCATTATTCCCCATTGGACCATGGGGTTGTGAAATCCAACAATTATTTATTCCCCCATAAGTAAATAAAAACCCATTTTCACTCCTATAACTATATCAGTCCCCAAAAAATTAAGTATCAACAAATACTTGTAATGGTTCTTCCTCCCCAAGATATAGAGATTGATCTTTCATTCCTTTCAAATACTGAAGGACCAAATTTATGGATTCCCAATGTTTTTTTCCTAGGTTAGACATAAAATTTATTACAACTACCACTAAAATTTAAATATTTGGTTGATTATAAATCATTTCACAGATTATAATTTTGACAGTAAAATCATGAGGAACTTTCTTTATGTATCGATGCACATCTTCTATTTTAAGTGATTATTCCATAGATAGTTTGAAGAATCCAAAAATATGGGTAGAAACTTGTTTTCATTCTATCAAGTCATACCTTTCAATTATTTTCTAGAAATACTCCTTTTTGAAATTGGAACAATGTTTCGGTATTCATATCGCTTTCTATCCTCATACCCAGTATCTTGATTTTTTAACTAATTCCATTCATCTGAAAACAACAGATAACTTATTTTTCAAATCTAAAATATTTTACACATATGTTCTAACCAACAACATTCCATTGATATACAAAAATGAAATGATGAAAATGAAATCATTCCTTTACTTTTGGTAACAAAAATAATTAGTGTTACACCTACTGAATCCTTCTTTTTTACATTAATGAGTTAAACATTAGGTTCCATCATTATGGTTATTTATTCAAACCATACATTTTTTTCTAAAATATACTAACCAAAATTTATCTCTAAATTTTCAGTTCACCTATTAGCTAATTCATATAGATTCCCTACACCAAATCACCATGAAGGAAAGTTGCCTTAACATCCGTCTACTCTTGATATAGATTTTTCAATGCCAATATACTTAGAACTATTCAGATAGTAGAATGTTTTACTATAAGTGATAATATTTCCATGAAATCTAATCACTTCTTCTATTGAAACCACTTCACTAATATTTGTTATTTGAAAATTTTCTTAACATATTCCTCTTCCTTAGTCTGGTATACCCACTTGTTCTCAAGTACAGTTTCACCCACCATATGTTCAACTATATTCCAATTTCTATTGAACATTAATGAATCCATATATTTATTCATGGATGACTCTCACTGATTAGAGTCACTAAGTAAAGCTTCCCCTATGGATTTTCAAGTTCTCGTGCATTAGTTAGGAGTAGAAAATATACATCATAACCAAACTCTACACTAGTCTTATGATTCTTGTTGATCTTCTCAACTAAATTAGTTGAACTGAAATGACTCGCTCTTCTCTTTCTACTAATACCCAAAATTATATTACTCTTACTTATAGGTAACATAAATAAGGTGCTCTCAATCGAGGTTTAGCTATTCTTGAGATTTATATTCTTTATGATGGTCTTACTTATAGAATTTTGGTTCCTTTGAAACCCACAATTGAGTTCTCTAGTTTTTTAATTTCTAGTAATCTAATCAACCAAGATTTGAATATTTGATTCTCTTTCAAATTCCTATCCAAAAATGTTTCGATATTTCTATATAATTTTCTCATCAAATAAAACATCCCTACATTGTATGATTGGTTTCTTATTACCATCTGATGATAGATATCCAAAAATTTCATCTATATATCCAAGGGAAAAAATATTTTTGATTTTGATTCAAGTCTATCATGGTCCTTTGAATTCACAAGTGAATATGCTAAAATAATGAAAAAATTAAGATGTTTAACTTAAATATGGTTTCTAGTCTATATCTCCTCTAAAATTTTCTACCGAATTGTTTTTTGTTTGACTTATACTTAAGATATATACCTCCATGTTGAGTTTCTATACCCAAAATGTTTTAAGCATTCTGGATTAAAAACTCATACTAATATCTCTCTCTATTAAAGTCATATTCATCCATTTAGATACTCTATTTTTTTTGGAGTTTCATAAAATGTATTCTCAAGACTTATTCCTTTCTTCTTATAGATATTCTGGAAATTGTTTCTGGTGTACCCACCACTATTGTCTACTCGTATGCCCTTCAAATTCTGACCACAATCCCTTTTTTGTCCCTTTCTAGTGATTAAACACATGAAATACATCAGAATAATGTTTAAATAAGTAAATCCATACTTTTATAGCATTGTCATCAATGGAAGTGTGAAATTAGAGGTAACCACTATGGTAAAAAATAGGGGAGATTCCCTAAACATATGAATGTACAAGATCTAACTTCACATTACTAGGATTTATACCATCTAATTGAAATACACTCTTTCTATCTTTCCCATCACACAACTTATACACAATATAATTTCTATATGATCAAGGTCCAGTATTCAATTAGCCTTCAAATCTTTAATGTTATTTTTATAGAGGTAACCGAACCCATAGTTCTATAATTTTGGATTATCAGAAATTGTACTTCTAAAAACCACCATTCTATATGTATTTCTAGTCATGTAAAGGGTTCCACCGTTTCCAACTCATGTAATAATCATTGATCCTCATGTAACTTTCCATAAATCATCAAAAAATATTTTCCCATATCTTAAATCATAAATTTTTCCAGCATAAATTAGATTTTATCTAAGGATATGGATATGAAGAAATTCTATAAACATCAATAATCCTCCATTCTTCATTTAGATATTAAACTCTCTTTTTCCTACAAGATTTAGGTATTGAATATATTACAGATAGAGTTTCCCAAACTTCCCATATACATAATTGATTATGTATCTATGATATCTAGTTGAATGACATGATACTAGAGAGATAATAACCCACAATTCTACTAGAGTATTCAAACTCATCATTCTAACTTTTCTTTCTTCCATTATATTAATATAATCTAGAATATAAAATATTGATTCATTTTGGTGTTATCATTTTGAATATTTCATTCCTTATTAATATGTTCTTTATTCCCACATTTCTAATACTTTCGTCCAGGACCAACTGACTTACTTCATCTTCTTACAATGTAATTTTATTATATTTTATTATATTTTTGTATTTTTGATGGGATATAATTCCCCTTCATTTAGTATTAAGTCACTATTGATCTGTACTAAACTTACTTCCACCTTAGTTTTTTATTCAAGACTATTTTCTGGATATCATCAAATATCATATCAATTTTTTTATTATAGTTACTAGCTAAAATAACCATAACATCCCAATTCTACATAAGTGAAGATAATAGTAGTAATTCCTATGAATTATTAGTAAAAGTTATCTTTACTGATGGGATTTTCCCTGAATCATGTTGAATTAATTTACATGACCTACCATAGGTCATACTTCAGATAAAAAGTTTATGAACAATCACAACATGAAAACCTTATTAAGGGTTATTCATTTTTCATACATATCAATAAAATTTTTTAGAACTTCCACTGTGTTTTTATTCTCCCAAATGTTGAAAGTAATATTTCTTTTTAGAGACATTATTAAAATTTAAAACATTTTCTTATATGTGGGTTATTATTCATCTTTCTCTATAGCATCAAATTTACCCCAGACAATGGTACTTCTTTGTCCTTCTAAACCTAATGATCTTTAATTTTTATTATCCAGAATCCAAAATCAGATTCATTGAATTTTTTGATCTAGATATTTACTTCATTTGATGGCATACTTATTATACTACTAGTGTAATAAACCTAAATCATGAAAATAACCTTTAATACCACTTGTTATAGAAGAAACATCTACCTTGAAAATTGATCAGTTGTACTACTGATACAACCATCAGAAGTATGATTGAAATACTACAAGAAGATCCCACGTAGAACAACATAATGCTAAATTTTAACCTTCATAACTTTTCCTCCCATAGACTAATTGTATCTGAAGTGGGAATTTAAAGCACCCTACCCACAACACTTAGTCTACCTCCCATACACCTAATCAGAAAACAATAAATGTAATGGAAAAAAGTTAATATATATATATATATATATATATATAATATTAGAACATAAAGTATAAAATAAACATAAGAGATTTAATTTTCTTCCAACTTTTATCCTACATGAATATGAGGAACCACCGTGACTTTGTTAAATTTTTAGAAAAAAATAGGAAATATATTCAACTTAAAAACTCCATTAGTAATATTTCATTACACAATTATTAACACTCTATAAAACTTTGATGCACTGTATAATCAACTGGTACATTATCCAAGTATCATATTTACTATTCCATAATTAGATTAACTACTCATGGTTGATCTCCACTTACTTTTATAGGAAAATTAGTTAGTTGTTATGATCACACCTCCCTACCATATTCATATAGAATCCTCAAAATAGAAGGCCACTGTTGATTACCAATAACAATGTTGACCTTAACTACTTGATCCAAGAAATTCATATAGCCTCTTCCATCCAAATAATTCCTTACAAAGATTTTCCTAATATTCTATACCACCCTTGATGTCAATAGAAGATGAAAAACTATGATGACCCAAACTACAGATACATATAGGAACTTTCATGGCCTTTATATTTAGATCAACCACCTATCGTTGATAAAAAATCTAGTAAATATAAATATTATTCTTGAACTTCCAATTCAATTGACTTCTGATGGTCTGAACAAGGCTCCACATCCCAACTACAGTTGTGTATCTCAAAGATATTCTAATCCCTATAAAGGAAATAGAATTTAAAAAAATCTAAAATAGAATAGAACATAGAGGTCTAACTAGAGAGAAAGAAGAGGAAACCACATGTCTATAAATGATATAATAGTCCAAAGTTGGAGTGGACTTATACTAGATTATTTCATGAAGCTTTTTGGAAAACCTATTACTGTTATTTACTATTTTCTCATTTATTTCCTATCCTATTTTAAATATTTAATTCTTCTTTTTTATCCTCTCACTTATGATTCACTTTACACAGAGGGTTAAATTTTAACTAATTGGGGAAGGGAATTCTAAAACCTCTTGTAATTATTGAGTTTGTGAGCTTCATGGAATAAAATTATTTCGTTATTTTATAAAACTAGTTTTGATATTCAATTAAAAATTTTTATTATTAGGTGAGAATTTGTTTTGTTTTCGATTATATTTTTTATTTCCTTATTTTTTAGATGATATTATCTCAATCCTCCTTTTTTATTTTTTTTATGTGATGGAATATACTAAATATAAGTGGTGAAGTACTTCGCAATTTTCAGCACAAGTGGAAGAAATTTTGGGAATTCTTAGATGTTTAGTTAGAACAATATCCATTTTAGAATTTCCTAATTAAACTAGGATGGTCCAATAAAACACTTTCATGTATAAGAAAGAGAGTAGACCAAACTGAGATCTTAGTTAAGAATATTCTAACCGTCACTATTAGATAAGGGGGAGAGAAGAAATGAATTTGGATTATATATCATTATAGCTAAAAAAAGTGTATAACTTGAGACGATAATATCATTACAATAGGTTATCTAACATTAACCAAATCACTATCTCATCATTAGTTTTTGTAAAATCATCATTCCATTGCATTATTGAATTTAAAAACAAAACAAACCAAGGGTAAAACTTTTTTATTGAACCTAATAAAGTGATAAAATATTCAGATCAGTCCTCTCTAGAGACTACCCTAGAGTTACTACTACTACTACTACATTTTAACCTTGGAATTTGTTTCCACACCACACAACAGGACCATGCGTCAGCCTTACATGTTGGATAGATTTGATTGTTGATTGAGTTAAGTGATGATTTTTTTACTCATACACATTTAATGAGTTTATGTTAGTGACTAATGAATATTTATGGTGTCATCGAGATAAAATAAATTCCCTTATAATCACCCTCCATCTTAGGTTAAAATGAGATGATGTCATTTATCCTTCTCACCCATAGTTCAAGGTAGAGACTGATGATTACATATTCATGTGTTTATTTTTATTCACTCATGATATTGTATTGGGTAATAATGATGATACATAAGATTGTGTTATGAAATAAATAGCATGAGAGTTTACACTCTTTTTCTCCCATAGATCTTGGATTGAGGTGGTTGATGATTCAATAATTATTTACCCCTTTCACAACAATACTAAGTTTAAGGAAAAATTGATATTTAGTAAGAGATCAATGAAGATGTGAATTCCTAAAACATATCAAGCATGATATCCATTGATATGCGTATGACTATAGTATCTCAAGATTATGTATCATCGATGAGTAAATTAGGAACAAAGAAATATAAAGGGATGTGAGATGATAATATTGTTATTTTAGAGATATTATTTTTAGTTCAATGATTTTCTTCGACCTTTGGGGTGAATGAGATCCAAAAATGATGATATAGTGGAAAAAATGGCCATGGTTATATCTAGGGTCTCCTCTATGGTGAGAGGAATTTCAAACTGAGCTATGAGAACCTGATAAGACTTTAAAAGGACACAATCCTTGAGGGACCTTTATAATTCTTATAAAAGTATGAATATATTATATATATGTAAAAATTATTATTTGGAGGGCATGATGAAATTGAAATATGGGTATCATGATAATGATTAATCTCATATATCATTATGATTGATTATGGAATGTTGTGGTGTTGATTTTTATAAACATTGTTAATTGATAATGTATATAAAACTAGCAGTTTATAGGTTCAACTCATTGATGAGGATGAGCATACTGAGTATTATTAATCACAACCGTATACAAACTGATGTGTTATTCACCTTGTTTCCCTGAAAATCAGTAGATATATATTGTGGATGATATTATAGGTTATATATGAATGGTTTATATTTTAGATGATGACATTTAGTTTTCTTTTCAATAACCCATTCATGATGTTTGTTTTCTAGATTACATCTATTTAGGATGTGTTATTTAACTATAGTGGTTTATTTAATAATCATATATTTTATTACGGATATTTGTTTATATATTTATGTGTTTTATTACATGGTTTTTGATTCACTACTTCAAAAATGAGTTTATCTAGTGCTAGATATTTAATAGTGCTAGCTAAAAGTGCAGTTAAATACCCCCTTTGATAGTGCTAGAAAAAGTGATGTTAAAGGGGGTTTTAACAGTGTTTTTTATAAAGTTGTTAAAGGTGGTCTTTAATAGTCCTAAAGAAAGTGTTATTAAAGGGGGACGTTTATCAGTGCTTGTAAAAAACACTGATAGGGGGGATTATCAGTTCTTTTTTAGAAGCAATGATAAGGACCCCCCTTTATCAGAGCTTTTTTAGTAGTGTTGATAATGGTATACTTCACAAAAAACATATATTTAATTAAAAATAATACATTAACATATAAATACATTTATATTGATATAAATATAATATATATTTTTTGGAATATATTTAGATAAGGTAAATATGCATTTACTCTTAATATATAAGACATTTAATGAAAACAGATTATAAAATAATTTAAAAAATATTTTTAATTAATAATTTTCTTATTATTACTGAGTAATAGTCATTTTATTTTAATTTGAAGTTAACAAAAATCCAAAAAATTAATAAAAGATCTAAAATAAGTTGAAAACATAACTCGAACTTCAAGTGGTCATAACTTTTGATCCAGGTGTCTGTTTAGGCTCTACCACATATCAAATCAAAGCATACGATGAGATCTATGCCCTTAGTGATAGATATACACCAATGTCACATTTTTCAAGGCCAAAAGTCCCAAAAGGCATCCAAAACTGAGTTTTTAGTCGGGGTATCCTAGTTGTTTAACATTCTATGGATTTTTAGCCTTTTTCAAGGGGATATTATTGCCTTTTGTTGATAGAGAATGAATTTATTACCAATTATTACATTCATATTTATATTATGCTTTTGAAATTTCATTGTTTTTCACAATGTAATTTTATTTATAATTAAATATATGCATTTTTTCTTATATTTACTTATAATAAATCACTCAAATAAATACATATGTCAAAATATTTACATGAAAATGTATATTCTAATATATGTTAATCAATACATATTCAAAAAATATATTTAAAATGATATCTAACCAGTTTTTACATTATAGGAATATATTTATAATGTTCATATGTACATATATGAGTGTATTAATAAATAGATATATATTTATATTTTATTTTATTATATATAAATATATAATATATTAAAATATATATAAGTATATATATAACACACACAAACACATATAGTATAAATGTATTTAAAAATAATTATATAAATGTATGAACAAAAAATATATATATATATATATATATAGAAATATCATTAAAGAGACTACAAAACAACATGGTGTAGTGGTAATGACATTCCATCTTCGAAGGAGAGGTGCATGGTTCAAATCCATGAAAGTACACATGAGCTTGGACATTCACAAAGTGATGATAGAAGTGGCGGTGGGTTGAAAAGCATTGATAAAGGTGGAGAAGCTCTATTAAATGTGTCATGGAAGCGCTAATAAAGGGTTCAGGCTCATGGACATAGAAAAACAAAATTTTACCCCCTTTATTAGCACTATATTTATCAACGCTAAAAAAGAACTATTAAAGGACCCCTTTAATAGTGATAGAAAATATAGTTATAAGGGCCCTTTAACATTTCTAAAAAAATCACTGCTAAAGGGACCTTTTTATAGTTCCCTTTTAGCATTGTTAAACGGGGGACTTTAACAACCCTTTTTTATCACGGATAAAAGCCTCACGATTTTAATAGCACTCCGATTATTAGTGCCTTTTAGCACTAATAAAGAACTATTCTAGGACTATTAAAGGAATTTTTTTAGTAGTGATTAAATTATTACAATGTGGGTGTTGTTTTATGATAACTGGTGACCATTTGTATTTAAATCTAATTTCTCCCATCATTTGAGCAAATAAATCAATGTTTTCACTAGACTCTATCCTATTAGAGGTGGGATTGAGGAGTTAACATACAAATATTACATGAAATAACATGTTGAGACCCCAAATAATTCTATATCATATATATAATAATCCATTAAGTTGGGATACACTTATAAAACCAAATCGTTGATGTTAAACTTATACTTATTGATGTCATCAACCTTATTCGTATTGAAAATTATCAAAGTTATACCTAGAAACACCTCGACTATCTTCAACTAATTCCTAACCTATACCGAAGAGTCAGTGTACTGAATAGTTTTTCAATTTAATGAGATAATTGTGACACTCCCCCAATAAGAACTAATATTCTCTATCTTTATCTCTCTACTAGATAGACCCTTAAATTATAGAAGTTATTTAAGAAATTTACTAAATTCCCTCAAGATTTGTAGAAGAATAACCAAATATTGGAATCATTCATGATTTAGATCATTTATCCAATCACTAAAAATCATATCTCAGTGGTTATTAGATTCTCAGATGGACTGGTATATCATAGACTCCTAAAAGTATACCATATTTGGTATCAAGGGATTCTATGTTTGTTCAATGATTTTCCATCCCTAAATAGAACATCACATTGAATAGAGCATGGAAATTCACACATGGTGATCTTTCACCACCTATTTATAACTTTAAGCCATCTACTACTAAAATTCATTACCTCATAGTTTAAAGACTACTAGGATTACATTGAACATTTATTAAAATATAAATTATTAAAAATCAGATTGGATATACTCTATCAACTTTCAGCATGATAGGATCTTATTCCACTATAAAAATTTGGATAATATCACTCCTTTAAACCCAGAATAACCTAGCTACAAAAAGGTGTATCCTATAGATTTAACAATCAACACCATCAAAAGGTAAACATTTACTAAATCACCATTAACTAAGGTACCTATATTTTCTTCTCAAACAAGTTTTCATGCTGTAATCAGCTTACAACACGCTCATTTCATATAATAAATATTTAGGACATATCGGTTCTATAATTACACACCTAAAAATCATTTTCATGTATGTAAGATGTGTTCCTTTTTGAACACACCAACCATCTATCATAAGTATTTTACATTCTTTCAACCCATACACATCCACATAAACCCACAAGATTAAGATAACTCACCAAGGATTCCCCTAACTTATAAATATCACAACACAAACACAAAACTAGGGAATCAAAATCTTTCTCACCCACCCCAAATAATTAGTGACATATCTCTAGGGAAATGGATTTTATCACAAACCACAGGGATCTAAATCATATACATATCTCAAAAATTACTATAAAGTGATAAATATCACTATAAAGTGATAAATATCACTAAAATCATTAAACTATATCTTTATAAATTAAAACTTCAACAAAATCCACTAAAGAAAATATTAATTATTTCATTTTTAACGTGTTAATTAATCGCAACCCTTTGATATAATTTCAAAAACGACCCATTTTCATAGTAAGGAGACAATAATATATTGTGTAGGAAAAACCCGATTGAATTAATTTTGAAACATTAAAAAACATAAACCCTAAATTAGAAAGTTTCTTTATAAAAATATTATAAAGAGTTTTACTAAAAAAAATTAAAAAAATTGAATTTAATAGTTATATATAAACATACACTTGTCATGTGAACCTATGTGAAAACTCTGATGTGTGAACAAATAAAAAAATGGCTCCCAAATAAGATCTACGACTCTTCCTAAGTTCCCCCATTCTATTCTTGAGAAACTCAAACCAAAAACCCACTCACACTAAAGTTCCTGACTATATTATCCTTAGAAACTTAATCTTATTCTATTGATAGATTAATTGGGTATTTTATGAGTTACTTTTGTAATACCAAACCATCCTATTTCCAATATTTAAAATCCCATAAAACTCAAATACCACTATGATACCATTCATAATAATCCATCGTGGATCTTAAACCAACCTGGTTTAAACTGCTACATATCCCATATGTATTCCTAGATTTCTAGAGGCTAGTAAATATCATAGAGTGTCTATGTGAATCATTGGGGAATAATTTTCCCTATTTGGAATAAATTGTATGTCCATAAAATATTCTATCAAAAATCCATCATAACCCATCCATATATCAAACATTTTTAAAAAAATAAATGAAATCATGTTTGTTAAGGGTGTTGAACCTATATAATGATATGATATAACCCATATATATATATATATGAAATTGAAATGAAAAATTCACAATATACATTCTTAATGTAGTTTAAAAACACAATATAATGGAAATCAACTAAAAAATAATTATTTTAGACTAATATGGCTATATAAAAGAGGCTCCATATTCCAATGATAACAACATACTATCCACACCCATATGGAATCCCAAACCTCTAATTGAAATCCACTTTAGTCATCAAACACCCAAGAATATATTATCCTAAGCAATCTTATAATGATATATCATAAGTAAAACTAAAACTAAATAGAATTTCATATACCAGGTGTAAGTATATAACATAGTAGGACCCCTCCAAATATTTCCCTAACATATATAAATATATTTGAGTGTAGGAATTATGTGATATGATATTTATTAGTACCACAAAATAGGTAGACAAAAAAATATAACTATAATTTATTTACATAGATTCTAGATCATTAATAGATATAAACAATTGGTATTCATTTATATTTTCTTACTAAATCACCATGGGAACCACTGCACCTTATTCTACCCTTTATCAAGTAAAATCTATACCAACATTGAGCATCACTTATAATCTAGAAAGAATGACTATATAAAAGTAATGAAAATATGGTACAAATCTAATGATAATGGAAAACAGTGATTAAAAGTTAGGATATCAAATACCCACTAAGTGGGAAAGGGTAATATATAAACAAAAGTTAAGGAACAAATTCCTATCCCATTCTGATTCAGGGAATCATGATTTCCATCCCATATTTTCAATATAATCACTATCATCAATAACCTATATATGAATTACATACACAAAAAGTTATAGCATATTTAGAGAAATAATAACAGTAATTATTATGATATAATACTCATTTCAATATAAGGATAAATCATCTATAACAACAAAATTATATTTCTATACCTGGAATGAAAGGATAAATAGCATTCTTAGCTCCAATGATTAATAATATAGCTGTATATAAAACATTTCATGAATAAATGACACATTCAACTAAAAATAACCTTATATAATAAAAGAAAAATAATTTACTTTAATCATCCTCAAAAGGAAACAATTTTAATCACAAATATTTACAAGATAAACCATTTTTAACATATTCCTTATGATACTTTATGCCCTTTGATAACATAATTCATAGATAGATACACTAAAGAGAAAAGGAGGCACCCTTCCTTGATAGTCATCTTTTAAGAACACTAGGTACACTTTTAGTTGTGGGAAATAATGAATCATTGTTTTTTAAAAAACTTAGTCAATGGTGACCATGACTTTATGATATATCGCCACACTTTTTGTATATAAATTCTTTCTATAACCACTCACTAGTAACAAAATACCCAAACCACCCTTTATTGATTCACACTTATCGTATGACACTTTATCAAAGGTGATAAAGTCCTTACAATAATCACCTACCCTTTTACTATAACAAAACCACTTGGATGAGCCCCTCACTAGATACCTTATAATCCCAATATATCCATTCTAGGATCACACTTAGAAAAGAACAAGTCCAACCAAGCCATCTGACACATAATATCACTCAATGAGGTAATTTGGTTTATCAGTGAACTCACCTTTATCCAATATCATTAAAAAAACTAAACCTATCACTCAAGGTTACCCCACAATACTCAAAGTAATTTCAAACACTACTCCATCATACTTCACACGTCTATATAGGAATTAATTTAAGGATGGGTACCCATTTTGGTGTCTATATTCATAAATAATTTATGATTCATATTTTTAAATAATTGATGCATGAAACTAAAATATAAGAGTTCCACATTTAGTATATAATTTATATTTTTAAGGGGTTTTACTCAACCTCACAATAATTCCCCAAGATCTAACAACTAAATTCCAGGTTACAGACACCCATTTACCCATAGTTCCCATCACACCATTCTTGAAAATTAATTTAAAATGAGGGAAAATATAAGGGACTACATAACTTATACTATCATAAGTATACACATTTATTGTCATTGGTTAAATCCCCTGAAATCATCAAAATCATAAATGTTGATGAAAACACCAAAAATTATGGGTTTAGGGAGGATAAATAATTAAGAGTATTATAAATAGATAAATAATTGGTATAGGGGATTAGAATCATAATAAAATGAAAATATTATGATTTTTTATTGGATCTCAATTCTAATATTACCCCATGTTTTCATTATTTTACTAGAATTATATAATTTTTTTTATTTTAGGTTATTTTGGAATTTAATATTAAAATTTAGTAAAATCATAATTTTAATTTTAATTATTTATTTTGGAGTTAATTCAAAATAATCTAACTACTTTAAAAGTTAATTTTTTATTAATTTTAGGTGAAATCAAGTGTTGTGACATATTAAAAGGAGTTTTTTACTTTCTGTATTTGATTAAATTGGTATTAAAGAGGGGATCATATGAATAAATGTGTAGGAGGGAACCTATGCGATATTTCATAATCCTAGAATCAGATTAAACTATGAAAACTAATAGTTCTGTAAGTGTTATTTGGATAGTTCATGTGTTGTATTTGATTAAAAGTAGTAGGAGTGTTATACCAATAGTAACTTAATAAGAAGGAAACTACATGTGATTAACTAAAAATATTAAATTGATATTTTAATTACTTAAGAGCTCTATAAAATGGATAATCCATGCACAATCATTGTTTTAAAATAATCAAGACCCATAGAAGATTAAATACAAGAAGCTATGGGATATGTTAGGTAATATCTGCATGGTTGATTCATGTATCATAAAAATTTAATGAATCTTATGACCATAAAAAATCACCCAACTGATCAAAAGGATTTAACTAATAAATTACCTATGCATGATGTCACATTCAATTATAATTCTAGCTTTATGTATTGTGTGAGAATAAAGAGCACACCATGCATGGTACATAAGGTTAACTCCAAGGGGACCTCACTCGAATGATACAATAAGAAGAGGTATTATATCCACCACTATATATAGAAAAAAACATGATGTTATTGTTCATATATGGTTGGGTTTTTCTACCCACTCAAAAAGTCATAACATTAGGAGATGGTCATATGAGTGTTTTTTAGTCCAACTATTGAGTGAGGATTAGGAAGCCTCTAAACATTTTAATAGGAAAATGATGTTTCACTCTATAAAATTACCCCCAAAGAATACCATACACTCGCTCTAGAAAAATTTCATTTCATTTCAATACATTTTTATTTTGTCATTCAACTAAATTATCCCACATTTGTTAGTTTTAATAGTAATAAGAAACAATTACTAAGTGGTTAATAATAATGTGTTTTTATGAATCTCTTTAAGAAAAAACCTACATAAATGTCAAGTTATATTCATAATGTATTTTAATTTGTATTTTATATCCCAAAATCAATAATCCTTTAAAATTCGGAACCATTTCTTAGAGAGTTAAGACATTCAATACAATGTTTTTTTATTTATTTTGTATTTATATTGTATTTTTTAAAACATGATAAATTTCCAGATATAACTTCATATAAAAAATATTCATAAGAAGAACATAAATGATTGGTTAGAAAATTCTTATCCAATATACAAATAGGAAGTGTAATAAAATGGAAGACTTATTGAATTCTAAAGTCCCACCCTCTCACTATTTTTTATTCTTTAAGTTTTCTACCCTTGGACTGTAACTTAGTGGTGTTATAGGATGTTTTTGGCCTCCATAATTTTAGACTGACTTAATTATTCAGTATATTTTCCTTCATTTAAAAACAAATTAATTTCAAACACAATTTATGTCACCAATTGAAGTATTATTAAGTATATGTCAGAGCATTCCATATACATGGAATATATATTGTGGCTTTGTAATAGGGGAATAAGTTGTATAGCCTATAGTGTTTAAATAAAAATATACTCCATACATATTTTATATGAAAAAACGAATCAAGGATGAAGGGGATATAATATAAAAACTTATTTTATACATAAAAAAAACTTCTAAAGGTGTTGTCATAAGTAGTCATTTTTAATGATCCATTTAAAGGGGATAATTCATTTCTGAATTTATTTTACTATGATTTTATAGAAAATGAATTTTTAAATCAATTACCAATAGTATTTATGTTATAATAAATAGTAATTATTCATATATAAAGTAATTATGAATAGGATACTATGACATAGGTAGTAAACATTAAATGAAGGATGGAACAACAACTTCCCACTCTTTTAGGTAGAATCCCAGTTTCTCTACGCGAATAACCAAGAACACTATATAGTTATTCAAAGGGGGAGGATTATAATATGAATTATTCTTATTTTGAAAATTTTCAATTTTAATTTTCATGAACACCACCTTGGATAAAATATTAATGAAAAAAAGTTAAGTAATAATTATAGGAGGAATGCACAAGAGCTATAACTAAGGTAGTAAAAGACTCATATTTCATTTTTATACCCCAAATTGCTAGTTTTACTTCATTGTAAGGTTTTTTATTTTAAAAAAAATGCACAAAGGTAATTCACCAAGAATAAATTAGTTTAGATAAAAGTAATCACAAAGATGTGGTGTTTCTGATTAAAGAAGATCAACCCACCTTTAGACTTGGGATAACTGCTACAAGTTTCAAACTAGGGATGTTAAATACCTAGTAACCAATTAAAGGTTCAAAATAAGACTCCATTTTATTATCTTTTTTATTTTTATTAGATTTTTTTGATAAATTGAATTTGTATTTATTTTTACTTATAGGTTTTCATGGAGGATAGAAACTTTGGAATATTTGAGGATCAATTTCTGCACTTATGAAGCTACCCATCCAAATAAGCCATGTTATTTGTCTCTAATGTTAATAATATGTATTTTTAATCATAATTTACTTAAAATATGAAAAATAATGATTACAATTAAATGAAAATATTATATAAGAAAAGTGTGGTGGGGTGATCCTCTTAATAGATTAGTGTTTGTTTGTTTTTTCTTTATTCTTCTACTTTTGCAATAATTGATCTTTATTGGAAACTTTTTTCATTTTTTATAAGAAGGGATCATGACGTAGGATCACTGGACCCTAAAAAATTTATTAAAAAAAGGTAAAGTGCAATAGCTACAATGGGTGTTTACATAATCTTATATCGATATCACCCAAAGTATCTGAATCCACAATGTTTAAGGATTCACTTGGCATTAAAAAAGACAACATTGAGAAAGAATTAAAAATATCCTTCTTATATTGAAAACTTTCCAAATAATTTTCCAACTTTTTGAAAGTATTAATGAGAAAATTGAGATGATTAGAATTAAAAATCATTATCTCACTCTAGAATAAGTATCCAAGGAACACTTCTAGACCTTTATTTCAAAGCATCCATGATAAGGGTTCAGTCAGATTCAAAACAAAAGTGGGTTCCATCCAAAATTAGTGGCATATTTTGATTGAAAAAAACATCATCCATAATTCCACTTTTTACACAATTTCACTACCAATGTCATATAAAAAAAAATCCTTTGACCAATCCTCGATAGTGAAAAAATTCAACTGTACTGCCTAAAGGGTCAGGAGTTCCAAATGTCATGCCATCCATATTTACTATGATCTAAGATAGAAGTGATGGAATCCAAAGAAAATATTTTATTACAAGAGGTTTCTTTAGCACACCATAAATACAAAAAAAACATAAGGTTTTTAGGTCAAATAAATCATTGTGTATTAAGACTGTTTGAATTTTGGAGGTAGCCTGTATTTCCCTATGAATCTGGATAATTCCAGCATGAAATTTGGTTATCTTGGGATATATTTCAAAATATAGATGTTAATTTGTTGACATATTCAATAATATATGTGTTTATTTGTGATTAAAGTTATAAATCTAATTTTTAAAATTCATGTCCCCCTTTTATACTATTTTCAAGCCTCCCGTTTATCAAACCTTCTGTTTGATGAGCCTAGACACCATGAATGAAATTATAGGAGATTCATTGCAAGATAAATCCCTTACCATACATAAAATGATGTTTTAATTAATGTGTAAAAATTTAATAAAAGCATGAGGAGGTTTTTCATGGAAATAATTTTTGTGGGAGTTTTATGTTTGGAAACATTTTAAGGCGATGTTTCCATTTGTGGGAATATAAGTCACAATATTCCTTAAAATTTATATTTTACCTTTATATCTATAACAATATGAAAAAAATTAAAAAATAATAATATAAATGGAGAGTGTATTGAATTATTTCATTATTTATATGGGATGATTCATTACCTTAATCACAAAATAAAAAAGACATGAATTTTAATTCATCATTCATTGAATGATCTTGTCATTCATTTATCCATGGGAAAAATAAAATAAATATTAATAATTAAAAATATTGAGATAATAGGATGAATCAATCATTATTATTCATATTGACAAGTTACTTATCATTGAAAAGGGATATATATATTTTAGTTTGGTTATAGATTTGAGGGTAGAGGAGTAAGAGTGATTTTTTGATTTTCTATTCTTATATATTATGCATTTATTTTTAATAGAATTAAATTCTATTTGAATCTTATTATTTTTAATATCAAACCACCAAACATAATCCAAAAAAACCATTCAAAATTAATTTTTATTGATAAAGACCTTTATATTTGAGCAGATATGTAGAAACATTAAAATCTCATGGAAAGTGTTCACGAACTCGTGAAGAGGAAAACTTTTCAAACATATATTCTTGAGTGAGAGAGATGAATTTCTAGGTGAGGTAGGCAAAAATGTTTATAGATGGATTTATAGACAGTAATCAAATTTATTAATCATAAAAAAATGATAATTAAATTCATAAAATAATAAATATGGGAATAAGGTGGAAAATGAGAGTTAAATACAACTTTTTATTTAATTGGTTTGATTTTTGATTGTGTGTAGATATTTATTTAGATTGAAATGGATTAATTATGGGAGAGTGATAAAATACAGACATTGTAAAATTTTTAAGGGGTTTCACTTCAAATATCCCACATGTTTATATTATTTTAAGGAACTTATAAAATATTTCATATTTCTAGGTTAGTTTGTAATTAAATATTTAAATTGATTAAATAAATTATTTTAATTATTTTATTTTATTTTTGATTTGATTTAGAATAAAAATACACATTAAAATATAATTTTTAATGAATTTCTAGTGAAATAAAGGTTCGTGGTATTTTAAAAGGCATGTTTTACTACCTACATGTGATTAAACTAGTCTTGAAGAGGCTTGGATATGAATTAATGTAAAGGTGGTAACATAAGTGAGACTAAATGATCATCATTTAAAATTTAACCAATCCATACAAAATTTATAGAATATTCACCCGTCAATAGTATGTGCTGCAACAATTTAAAACATGTGGGTGATTAATACCAAGAGTAACTATAAAGGGAAGAAGTTGCATGTTATTAACTCAAAATATTCAATTGATATGTTAGATTAGTTCATAGTTGTATAATGTTAACTAGTTGTTCCCAATTCTCATGTCAGAATAATCAAAACCCATGGAATGCTAAATTTAAGATATGATGGGCTATGATAGGTGAATATTATGTGGACAAGTCACATGTCATATTAATTTAACTAAGGATTTACCCATGATATAATCACCCAATCAATATAAAAGATACTTCATATTAAACTCTCATGTTCATCCTCACATGCGATTAAAATACTAACTCCAAGTGTCATATAGGAATGAATTAGGCACCCTACATATTGTGTAAGGATAACTCTAAAGTAATATTACTCATGTAAAATAGACTACCCTAATCAAATTACTGCATGAGATTAATTTCAATGGGAATTGTGTTATATTAGGATGATCTATGACATCCCCATTTCATAACAACCCTACTAGGATCAATTTTTTAACCCAAACACTACCATGAAATTTTGATCATATGAAAATCATGCCACCACTCAAGAAATATCTTTGGATCATTATATAGAACTTGAGAACCCTACTAAAGTTCCAAAAAGGTTGTGGAAAATATTTAAGTGAAACATGTAATTCAGGCATTAAACTCCCCACAACCAAAGGATAGTCTCATCCTTCTTTGTGGAAAATTCATTTAGGGGCCAAGATAAACCTCCATGTGCCACGTGTCTGAGAAAATTGTATTTGAAGAGATCATGGGTGTTGAAGGAACTAAAAAATGGGTGTATAAATATTAAAGAATATTGTATAATAACTTGATGTGGTATGTGTGTGACCATCCAGAGAGATATTATTCCACATGGAAACCTTCCAGATGAAGAATAAAAATCCTATGAGTTTAACAATATGTGTATAAAGGATAAATTCATTCAATGTTTTATGGGTTTCCCTCTAAGTGATTAAATTAGGAGTTTGTATGGATTCTAATATTTATATATTTTTCCTCTATATTTTTTGTTCTTTTCAATATACTTATCTCATGTCCATGTTTATAGAGAGATAACCCCTATGTGGGTAGACCAAAGGGGATAAACTGGTGTAAAATAGTTAAATATAAAGGTATTTCCATTTTATTATTTTAGGTTTCATGATGGGATATGTGTTTGTGTTGTTTGAGGGTTTTGAGTCAAATGTATTTGGTCATTCTTTATTATTTCATATTCCACTAATTCTTCCACTATAATACATTAAGAATTTTCCTTCATGTGGAACATATGGGAAATTTGGATAATATTGTTTTGGTGTTTATTGTCTATTATTAGTGGATATTCTCTTCTTGGTAAGGCCTTATAAGTTAGGTTATTAGGGTGACATACACTTGGGAAAGGTATATCATCCAACATTGGTCATTAGAAACAAATGAGGGGATACTGAACATGTAGTTGTATTTTATTTCTTTCTCAAAAATTTTAAAAGTGGAAGATTCTTAGATGATAGGTTCTATTTCTAACTATTGAGTGGTGTTTAGAAAGATATAAAAACATTTAGTAGGATAATGAAGGAGAACTACTGTAAATACCCCCATGGAATACCCATCACTTTCTCTAATAATGATGAATATTATTTTCATAATTTTCCAGGATATTATTCAATCCCATTCTCATAATTCCATTAGTTTTAGAAAGACCAAAATATATTAATATGTGGAGAACAACAGTGAGTGTTTATGAAAATATTATTGGAACAACCTATGCCATCTCCCAAGCAGTATTCATTGGTTTTTTAATTTATATTTTGAGATACATATAACTATCATATTTTCATCTCACTTTAATTTTTTTATTTAAATGTATCATCAATCAAATTTTATTTAGATGCGATATAAAAAGGATAAAGAGAGTTATGAAGGGAGATCAAGATTTATGGGTTACCTATGTTGACCAGCTCAAAATGAGAGAGGGGTGAGATATGAGATAATTTAAAACATTTTAATGAGTTAATTAAAAATTATATAAAATAAAATTTTTGGGCCATCGAGTACCTAGTACCCGTCCAATAGATACCTGATGGTCCACTTTAGAGCACCCCTTACTGGACTCCTCTCCTAGTACTTGGAAAGCCTCTACTATGTACCTGGTGCCATCTTCAACCTGTTTCTATATATGAAACTACCTTTGAACTTCACCCAAACCTATTAACTTCCACCAAACCCTCTTAACTCATGTAAAATTTGTCAAAATCCATTATAAAAATTTAATATTTAATACTAGAACTTAAAAAAGAAAAAATATCCCAACTCTAAATATCTTGAGCTTAGTTTTCTCAGATTCTATCATGATTTTTGAACATGGTTCACTATATTAAGAATATTTGTATATATATATATTTTATTTATAATATATAAATGTATATATATATATATATATATTTTGTGTGTGTGTAATTTATCGATACATTTTAAATTACACAATATAAAAAATAGATTTTCAGGACATTGAATGTCCATATATTCTAACAAACCTATATATATAGAGACCATTTCACATTTCTATTTTGAACTAAAAAATTATAATTGAATCATACAGGTATAACCTAAAAATATCATCCTCAAAAAACAATGGATGATTTTTCTATTTTACAAATATTTTATATTCTTATTACCCAAAAAAACATACAGAAACCTGTTCAGGTAGAAAAACCAATATGTTTATCCACAAAAGTATTTTTAATAATTACATAAAACTTTTCCACAATTTTTTCATGATATTTTCTATATTAGTAAAGTATTTAATATGCATATGTTTTTTTAAAGTAGAAACCCCAACCCCCTAAAAAAATCATGCTCTACCTATCATTACCATCCCCTCACTAAAGCGAGTAGTAAATCATGGGTCTCAGATGTAAATATTGAAGTGATTGGGTAAAATTTCTCTCCCCACCATTCCCTAGACTTTCATTTGGTTATATTTTATAGCAAAATAATTGTTATACCATGCCACAACCAATGGGTATCAAACCCCCTAATCTAAAGAATATATTGAGTTACTCTATCAATTGGGACACCCCTATAGAATAATGTATGTTTTATTTTTATTAATATTATTCATATATTCTTGACATATCTGTCCATAAAAAATATAAAATTATTGGATATTTACTTCAATTCTTAACTCTAACTTTAATATATATTTCTTATTAGATAAATCATGATCTTCTTCCACCACATTACCATATCTATCACACAATTATTGTATATAATATATAAAAATAAAAAATTTATCAGTTATCATCATTCACAATTTTTATAATTTTTTAATATACATAAATAAGTATAGAAATATTAAAAATTTTATATGTGTTTTAATTTCATTGGAAATATCCGGTTCAAATTAATAATGTAAATTTCCAGGGAAAATATACACTGCATTTTTTATTGCAAACTTGCATTTAAAATTAGAAATAAAAATTTATACTATTTATTTATATTTATTTATGTGTGTGTATTAAATTATATTTATTAATATATACTTATATAAATATATGTTTATAGATATTTTATAACATAACAATACCAAAATTTTAATGATGGCACACCAAAATCCTAGGGCATGTGGGTTTAACCCATGTCATTGATCAATTTATATTTATTTAGGTGAAGCATGTTTCAGGTAACTTGTGTTTTCCCTTGTCCTCTATTCATATAATCATGTACCTATGTTACCACTTCATCCCCCATGACTTTGGATGTCCAAAACCCATACTCTCAGGTCTACTGTTAAAAAAATAATATTTATATACTAGTTTTGATACCAACTAAAACAATCCAAAATTAATAATCCAGAATTAAAATATGAATAACCAATATTGAGTCACGTACATACTGAATACCTTTTACATTATGAGTTGTAGAGAAGTAGGAATTAACTAATAACTAGAAAAACGCATATTTTTCCACAAAATAGGAATATTATGCACTATACTAAGAACACCTTCTTTCCTAATTTTTTTCAACACCTCCCAAAAACATATCTACATGGGTTTTTCTTAAAGACTTATGTCTTTATTTAATCTCATAGGGATAAGTAAAACCTAAAGAGTGATCTAAAATTATAAATAAGTGAAAAAATTTCAAAAATTCATAAATGTTTAGATCATAAGAATATAATAAAACATTAACATGATATAAATATCTGATTAAAAAGGATATTGGTTTATAATTTGTAATCATAATACATGGTTAAACATCATAGATCAAATAATGGGAACATAATACCATAAAAAGGATGTCATGAAATACTATTAGTTATACCATATCTTATAAACATGTAATGATAACCATGAACCATGGAAGAAAATATAGTAATGTGGAATAATAATGAAACATGACACATGAATAATAATATGATATAATAACATTGTGAGAAAACCCAATCATGCCCAGAAATTAATCTGTGAATAAAACTAATCATTTACAGACTTCAAATCACTATCTAAAAAGATATAAATCATTAACAGTACAGTAGAGGGATATATAGGAACCCAATAATCAAAAAATAAAAAATGTTAAATATGTGTGACATATGAAATCAATCATATATTTCATCAATAAAAACCTATGAAAACAAAATGGGTTTCATATCATTTCAAAACAGTTTCACACAATATGAAAAAAATAGTTAAATGATTTATACAAAAAATTCAGCCATAATAAAGAGTATAAAATAATTTCAAGTTTTATCATGAAAATTATTCTATATAAGATATATCCTTTAGAGATAGAGAGAAAAATGTAAGTGAAATAATTTTTATAAATATTTTATAACATGGTCTTAAAATAAACTTATAAGTTGATTCAAAAATCCATTTTAAGGGAATGTGAAAAGAACATTGAAAATATTAATATTAGAACACTTCTAAATATTTAACCCTTGAAAACAAATGGATTTTAATAGAGTAAATATGGTGTACAAGAGAAATATATTCATAAGTAAAATTAAATCCTTTTATTTATTCTTCTAAAACATTAAAAGTTACTTTGAAAATGAAAAATTCCAAAAAAAGGGAATATAATTAAATTTTAAAAATAAATAAAAAATAATGAGTAATATTCATTAATAAAAATAATTATAAAATCAAGAAATGAATTCAAGAAAAAAATGTTAAAAATGAGATTCTTTTCACAGTTTTTTAAACAAATTAAAAAACAACCAGTATAGAAGAGGTTAAGAAATATAATTTTCAAATTTTTTAAAGTAAAATTAAATAAAAAATTAACTTGAAAAATAACAAAATTAAAAAAATAACATTCGTAAAACAGTAAAAATAATACGGACATAGAGGGAAAACCCATTAAAAAGGATGTGATTTGTTCTTAAAAGTTTAATATTTTTAAAGAGAATAAAATACATTAAAGAATAAAAAATATTTTGAAGATTTAATTCCCACATAAAGAAAGACAAAAAACATTTATAATATAGAATAAAAAAATATATGAAACATAGGGGATCATAGTCAATGAGTAATGTTTAGGACATAATGAAAAGGAAATTGAGTCAACAAAACACTTACGACTTTTATAAAATTTATATACAAATCCAATGGATAGTATAATTTAAATTTTAATAGTAAAACATATTAGGAAAAATCCCTCAAGGTATCATTGAATCATTTTTGAGGTGATTGTGGTTGTTGACAAAGAGGGCCTACATGTTGTGTTTGTTAAAAAAGCAGACCACAGGGTCCAATTTATTGACAAAGGGGGTCTACATGGGGATTTTTTGGGTTCAAGAGATGTTGTAAGCTATCCATGTTTGAAAGAATAACCTCAAAAAGGAAAGGATTATCTAGAGGTGGTAAAAAAATATAAAATACAAGATGGTTCAAAGTTAGAGTAGTGCGCCAAAACGTAGAGTGGTGCGCTAAATATTGGCATGGTGCATGAAATTGAGGAATGAAGTATTTCACACAAGAGGTGTTTCGAGATCTGAAGATTGAAAATTGGAAAAGGAATGAGGTGTGTGAAATATTGGAATAGTGCGCAGAAAATGGTGTTGCGCAGAAGATATGTTTTTCGTGCTCAAAGAGAATTACACGCTAAACGATGGTTTTTCATACAGGGTCGATTTTGCATAAAAATATGAAGTGACCCCCATCATTCAACAAGCTAAATAATTAGAGAGTATCCAAGCTATGGCATGATAAATTGGAATACGAAAAGGGGGTTGCATGTAAACGTCATGTTTTCACTTAAAGAGGTGTTTCCGGGTAATGTTTAGGTTGCGCGTAAAGAGGAGGTTGCACATACATCTTAGTTTTTGCGTAAAAGAGTTGTTTGCGTGTAAAAAATGGTTGCATGTAAAAGAAGGCTATTGCACGTAAAATAATTGGTTGTGCATAAAATAGGTGTTGTGAGAAAAGTGTATTTCGTGAAAAAGTAGGGAATTACAGGAAAGGCCCAGTGACAGTTAAGCGTAAAAATTAGAGTTTCTTGGTACACCCAGTGTAATGAGAGATTCTCTACGGGAGAAAGTAGGGAATCAACATATAATATATCAATAGTTAAGGATGCATATTTCTTTAGAGATAATTAAGAGACCTACAATTCTATAAACTGTGAGTGGATCCTTTCCAATATAGTCAGTGAAGCAAGAGGAAGAAGGTTATCCTTTATATCGGTAGTGAGCTAGAGAGAGAGAGAGAGAAATAGGGAGTGACCCTTGGGAAAGTTGTAAGCTAACCCAAAACTTTATAAATGTAGTGATCATGGGTATAGAAGTGATCTATCCTGAACATTGTAAATTGGTAGTGAGCTTTAGTGGATTTGGTACAGTAGAACTTCATCGTTGTATGCTCCTTGGATATATCCTAGTGAGGTTGAACCAAGTAAAAATCTCTGTGTCTGCCTACTTGCTTCCTTACATTGCATCCAAAGCATTATTATCAGATAAATAAAGAATGAAAAAGATAAACCTTAATAAAATAAGATAAAAAAAGTGACCCTTATAATATAGAGGTCAAGATCCAGTGGGGATGGAAGAATTTTGAAATAGAATATCCATAACCTGATTCAACCCACCTCTTAGGGTATCTAGGCCCCTTTTAGTCCTGAAAATTGTTATCAGAAGGAAAGTTTCTTTTATTAGATTTGTTTGATATGAATTGATTTAGTAGATTTGTGTGGCAAAAGATTCAGTCTTCTCTTATCTCGGTGTGCCATGGAAAAGGGAAAAATATCAAAGAAGAATCAGAAGTAAGATCGTATTCCTCAATGTGGAAGTGTTTATGGAAAAAGTGTGATTCAACTAAAAGAATAAAACAACTTGTTAAAGGAAGGCCTGGATGAATCTAATAGAAAAAATATTGATTCAATCAATAATTATGTAGGAATGAGTAATGTACTTGAAATTCTAAGTGATACCGAAACAACTGACGATGAAGAAGTTTCAAGAAGGATGCCACCAGTAGATTATGTCAACATGACAAAGAAACTAAAATGTAAATTGGAAGAAGAATTTAAATCTATAGATATCTAAATCTAAGTACTAGAAATTGTGTTCAATAACCTAAGATGATTAAATCAAAGGCTTATTGATGTGCATACTGATTTGAGGGAGAAGAATGATTCTATAGGTGAAGAACTAAAAAATATGGCCCAAAATATAGGAAAACTAAAGGTTGAAGAAAATGAATAGAATTAGATGTCAGATGAAGTTTAAAATCTAAAAGCCAGAAATGGTGATCTTGATACATAGTAGTCTGAACATGTTCAGAATAATCAAAGGCTACAACAAGAGAATGCATGTTTTATGATTCTATTGCTGAAGATAATTGAAAATAAAGTATCTAATTGATATGGTGGATAATATCACAAGGGAACTGGAAGATGAGATGAGAAGCAAGAAGAATATCAGAAGATAAATCAATGCTCAACTTGAATTAAGAGATAAGAAAATTTTTCAACCATAGGAAGAGCTAGAGTTAGTGACGAAAGAATTAGAGAAATCCAATACCAAAGGAATGCCTAAAATGAAGGATTCCTTGAACTTACTATTTGATAATCCTTTGAAAAGTGATGATAAAATGAAAAAATATTCTATTTATAAAAAGAAACAACAGAATATTTTCTCAGCTCAAAGACCATATATTTTGGAAAAAACTGGTATTGGATTTGATGAATCCCCTCCCATTCATGATATAAAGAGAGTGGTGAACAATTCTAAAAATGAATAAAATCTTATAAGTGCTGGAGACAGACCTAAGAGGATATCTACAAGAAATAGTGACAACATGTGATATTTCTATGGGATTCATGTCCACAAATCAATATTTTGATTAGATGCTTTGAAATATATTTCATTCAATGAAGATATAAACATTTCTAAATATGAGAATAAGAAGAATCATCTTGAGAAGTATGAAAGAAGAATATCTCAGAAGAAATTATCCATGAAGTTATTCTATTGTGGAATAATGGGACACACAATGAGTACGTGTTAGGAATCCCATGATCTGAATGTCACAAGGATAATGCAAGAAAAATTAATATCTTAGGTGAGAAATGATTAGATGAGGTATGCCTTTAATAAAAGATGTTTCATATGTTTAAATCCTGGGAATTTGGCTCGACATTTCAGTAAGAAGAATGAAGGAAATAAAATTGTCTCGAAAGGAGATTCTTGACTCTAGTGATGCATAATGAGAAATTCTACAGTGGGAGACCGAGTGGTAAGTTGAAGAATAGGCTTAGATCCTAAGGGGAATCACAAGGAGATAAAATAAAAGTGTAACAATCACCTCTTCTGTCACACTCAAAACAAATATCTTGAACAAAATGTGAAAAAACTAGAAGATTAAAGGGAGATATACTCAAGTTGTGAGAAATAAGAATGTTAAATTAGTGGAAAAATCAATACCAGTAATAAAGGGTGGCATAATTCAAATAGCTGATAAAAGAAAAATGAATAAAGAATGCATTGAGAAATTCCCATGTCGTGTGCCACAGAAAAAATTAGAGGAAATTGAAAGATCCTTGAAATGTTGGAAGAAGCAAGGGAAGATGACATGTAGAGATATTCCTACTCAGAGAAGAAATCAAGGGAAATGGAATTTTGGTGGAATATAATAGAAGGAAATATTTACCGGTTGGTTTAAACCCCAAATGGTGAGAAAGGCCAGGCCAATATAATGTACATATCAGAAAAAGGATCAACATGTGGGTAATGAATAATTAGTCTTATGGACAAAGCGGTTAAAGTTGGCTAGGCAGCTAGAAATAGTGAGGAAGGAATACGATGTTCTAAAAGAAATAATCAAAGGGTTGACCCATCAGGATCAACCTCAATCCTCATCTTGAGGATTCCAGAAGGCCCCTATACCTATGTATAACAATGTTGTTAACTGACCATTCACGTGTTTCAAGTTTAAGTAGATACGATCCAAGGGGATGTGACATCAAACGAGGAAAAGTATTGATGTGATGTAATCCATAATTTCAACTGATTCAAATCAGTTACCAAAGATGAAGAAGGAATTTGGAGGAATTCCATGAATGGAGTTAATGTTATTTGGATGCATGAGATAGGTGAATTTAATTGAGTGCAATGGACCGTGACTGTGTTATTAACTTTGTCTCTTGTTTCCTACACCGATTTTGACTCACCAGGCTTAGAGATTTTGTTGATAGCTCATTACTAAATGGTGAATTCACCCAATAATGATCTCTTTGATATAAGTGAGATGGAGTAGTTTCTCAAACCTGCAATCACATGTGAAGAGACAATGTAAGAGAATAAGAATGTTTATGGTTCTAAACAATAGGCCTTATAACTGGAAGAGCTGGATATCATAGGGGAGGATTTCTATTTGCTAATCAGATTGAAAAAGTTTTATTACACAACAGTTCTATTTTTTAAATCTATATTATAAGGATGTATTTTATGGAAAAAAGATCTGATATGATGAAGAGTCTACATTGAAACTAAAGATCTATCAAAGATACAAATGTTTGATCCAGTGGTTCTGAGTTGCATTGAATATATATCCATTGGTATCATGCCCCAGTTCAAATGTTATGTGTTAGTTGTCCGTAGAGAGAATATGTATTACAGTAAAGAAACAAAATTCATGTATTTCATAAATATCTATTTTGTTCTAACATTATGGTATCAGTTGACTATTTTTAGGATACCAAGAATATGAGAGAGAATATCAACGATGTTTCAACAAGAATATGAGAAAATTAGTTGAAATAAATGTCTTCAGTAAACAATGACACATAATTTTTTTTAAAAGTGATGATGTGGTAAGAAACTCAGGGGGAGTAGAAGTGGAAAATGCTAATTCAGATGGAGACACTAATAATTACCATGAGGAAGAAAACTCCATATCAGCATGAAAGTCAATGAGCTGAGTTGAAATTGATTTGAAAGATATAATTGATAATCAGATAGTTCTGGTGCAGACATGGATGATGAGGACTCTACAGAAAGTATCGTACTTATCATAGGTAGAGTCTAATTATTTTAGTGAAGTGGTTGAAGATGAAAATTGGCTTTCAGCCATAAATGAAGTGTTAGATCAGATTAAAAAGAATCTGACGTGGGATATTGTTTCAAGGTCAGCAGATAAGAATGTCATCAGGACTAAATGTTTCTATCGCAACAAGATGAATTATGATGGCCTAATGATTCAAAACAATGCACAACTAGTGTACAAATGAAACTCTTATATAGGTGATATCTATGTCGATCAGATATTTGAACTTGTAACAATTCAGGAGACAATCATCTTATTCTTCACCATTGTAGTGAAAAAAAAGTTCCAAGTGTTCTAGATGCATGTCAAGTTTTCATTTTTTAATGGGGTTATTGAAGATTAATTAGATATTGAATATCTATAAGAGAATGGTATTCAATTCTAGATTAGTTTTTGAAGAATATCAATATTTTGTATGGTATAATTGATTGCAATATGTATATCAAAAATTATTGTAATCAAAGGATTATGGTTCTAGTATATATCAAAAACATAATTTTCATAGGATATGATTAAGCATAGTTCAAGCATTTTTCAGATTTGTGAAAAGTAGGTTTTGAAAAGGTTTTTGTAATGGATATTTCCAAGAATATGGAAATTCCGGTTGCTACCTGGTTGAAGAAGTCATGGGATATACTGATATAGATTGGGCCATTTCAATAGATGATCAGAAATCAATTTCGAGAGGGGATTTTTATCTTGGTGGGTTGTGTATTTCTTGGTTGAGCTTGAAACAAGACTGTATTTCATTGAGCACTGCAGAAGCTGAGTATATTGCAGCCATGCATGCATGCAGTTATTGTGGATGATGTAGCAGCTTGATGATGTGGGTGTGGCATTGTAGTATCTGATTGAAATTTGTTTTAATAACTCATGTGATATAAATCAAAGCAAAAATATCATCCATCACTCAAGGATAAAGCACATTGAGATAAAGTTTCATTTTATCATGTAGAAAGTTGATCAGGGAATCGTGAAGTTGGAGTATGTGCCTACAGAGCTATAGCTTGCAGATGTTTTGAAAAAGTCTTTACCCAAGGAATCTTTTAGAGGCATCGACTGGATTTGGGAGTTTAGTCGACTCCCCGCTCTCAAAGAAGCATGGATGTGGAACCCCCCTCGCCCCGAGGAATGGTGTTTTTTTGTACTATACTAATATGTTCTCTCTACACTATTGTAGACCAGAAAAGAGTGACCATTGGGTTTGTTGACAAAGGGGGAGAAAGATTGACTTCTACAAGGGGAAATACTATGGAAAGAAAAGGGATACAATGTCTTTCTCAAAGACACAAGGAGAAATAGATAGGTAGAGCAGTGGGATAGAGGGAGTTCAAAGCTGAAGAGGAGTTGAAGCTGTAAGAAAGGGGGAGTTTTTAAATCTGATGATGCTAGAATTGATCGATCAAAGAGTAGATATCCTGATAGATGAGTATGGTGATAAAAGTAGATGAGTAGTGTTGAAATGGTGTTAGAAGGTTTCTAGAGATCAACAATTGGTATCAGTTTGGCAATTGGTATTAGTTTGGTGCCAACAATTGGTGTAAAAAATGAATCGATTCATTAATGAACTTTTCATTTACTCTTGTTTCTCACACTAATAATTGCTCATATGGGATTGTAGTATGTGTTGAGAGAATCCTTTATCGCTATCAGAATCACAAGAGGCGAATGATGGTAGCAGTTGGTAGAAGCTTTAACGAGATATTAAAGGGCATATAATTTTTATGAGAAGTGTTGTTAACATACCCAAAGGGGGATATTTTTGGGAAACAATCCCTAAAGGTATCATTGAATCATTTTTGAGGTGATTGTGTTTGTTGAAAAAGTGGTCCTCCATGTTGTGTTTATTGAAAAAGCAGACCACGATGTCCATTGTTTTGACAAAGGGGGTTACATGGAAATTTTTAGGGTTTAATAGATGTTGTTGGTTATCTATGTTTGAGAGAAGAACCTAGTAAAATGAATGGATGATCTGGAGGTAGTACAAAAAAGAGCAGATATAAGGTGGCACCACTTTCTATTGTTTTCCAAATTTTTGGGCCTAAAAATCAGAAAATGGAGAGATGTGTTTTTGGAAAAGGGAGGTTACAGAAAATTGGAGTGGTGAATGAATAAGTAGAGTGGTGCACGAAATATTGGCATGGTGCATGAAATAGAGGAATGAATTTTTTCATACAAGAGGTGTTTCGAGACCTGAAGCTCGAAAATTGGCGAAGGGATGAGGTGAGTGAAATATTGGAATAGTGCGTGAAAACGGTGTTTCATAGAAGATGTGTGTATCGTGCTCAAAAAGAATTACATGATCGAGGAGGGTTTTTCATGCAGGGTCTATTTTTCCTATAAATATGGAGTGGCCCTCCCTCATTCAACAGGCTCAAGACTTAGAGAGTATCCAAGCTATGGCGCATGAAATTGGAATATGAAAATGGAGTTTCATGTAAACGTCAAGTTTGCATGTAAAGAGGTGTTTGTGCATAAAGTTCATGATGTATATAAAGAAGAGGTTGCTCAAAAAACATAGGCTACACATAAAAGAGTTTTTTGTAGAGAAAGAAAAGGTTGCGCGTAAAAGAAGGCTGTTTCACGTAAAAGAATTGGTTGCGTGTAAAAGAGGTGTTGTGCAAAAAGTGTATTTCATGAAAAAGTAGGGAATTGATCGCAAGTCCCAGGGACAACTGCACATAAAAATTGGAGTTGCCGAGTACACTCAGTGCAAAGAGAGATTCATATGTGGGTGAAAGTCGGATGTCAAAAGAGTATCTATCAACAGCTAATGATGAATATTTCATTAGAGATAATGAAGAGACCTACAGGTCTATAAACTGTGAGTGGATCCTCTACAATGAAGTGAGTGAAGGAAAGGAAGAAGGTCATTCTTTCTACTAGCATTGAGCCAGAGAGAGATAAACAAGGAGTAACCCTTGGGAAAGTTGTAAGATAACCCTAAACATTATAAAGGCAGTGAGCATGGGTATAGAAATGATATATCCCGAACATTTTAAATTGGTAGTGAGATTTAGTGGATTTGGTACAATAGAATATCGCCGTTGTATGCTCCTTGGACGTAGCCCAGTGAGGTGAACGAAGGAGAAATCTATGTGTCTACCTGCTTGCATCCCTGCATTGCATTCAAATCATCAATATCAGATAAATATGGAAACAACAAGATAAATATTAATAACATAAGAGAAAACAAAGTGACCCTTATAATATATAGGTCAATATATATCTAGTGGGGTAGGAAGAATCTTGAAATAGATTATTCAAACCCTATTTCACCCCTCCCCCTCCCTCTCAGGGTATCCAGGCCCCTTTTGGTCCTTACAAAAACCATGAAAAACAATAAAGTCATGACATATATGTCAAATAGGTAGTATATAAACCATATAAATGAAAATATTTGCAAACAAAAAACATGTCTCAATGAAGGAAATTAAAGATGAGAAATACTTATAGATTTCATAATATATGTTGTAAGAAAATTTTTAAAATGATTTTATGTGAATGAAAAGTATATAA
The DNA here is from genome assembly GCA_963277665.1 of Viscum album. Classification (NCBI taxonomy): domain Eukaryota; kingdom Viridiplantae; phylum Streptophyta; class Magnoliopsida; order Santalales; family Viscaceae; genus Viscum; species Viscum album. The sequence continues at coordinate 1,243,505,525 of OY728155.1, forward strand.
GTAGAAAAAATAAGAAGTAAAATCATAGGGTAAAATCCAATCAACTAAGAGTAATGGAGTTTAAGAAGAAACATTTTAACTCAATGAAATAAAATTAACTTAGGATAAACCCTTAAAATATAGTCAGTATATCAATCAAAAGACAAGGAAAGGTAGAGATTAAATGAAAGTAACATTACCAAGGATAGAAAATTATTTAATAAATAATAATCCAAAGAAAAAATATTTTAATCATATAAAATTAAATTAGTGAAAAATATGAAACATGTATCTCGGAAAAAAATTAAAACAAAGAACCCTTACTATAGAATCTTGGTTATTCATATGTGATCAAAAAGAATATATAATAAAATATAACTCATAAATAATATATTTAAAAACAATATTTATATTCATTACCTCTTTTATTAATCTTTTATATTAATTTATCATATATTTAATACTTTTTTAATTAATATCAACCATTTATTGTTAGTAGTTGTAATTATTCTAGGTGTATTTCGGTATAACGGTTTCAGCCATGATTCCATATTCATGAGTTAATTATCACAAAAATTTCACGGTACTAAAATAGAAGTTAAATAATGATTTTTAAGTTACATATCCATTCCATTGGAGTTTCAGGTATGGTTATCCAACATGAAATTCATAATGCATCTGTTTTGATAAATTTTAATGAATAATATGCGCTATATTAATATTGATTATATTCTTAATATTTCCATTTTATAACAAAAAAATTTAATTATTAATATCATATCATACCATTTATTAAATTTCTATAACCATACATGATAAAAATTTATATCATCGTTCAAGTAGGTGGTTAAACCGACCCAAACAAGAACATGTTATGATCAATGGATGATTGAGATTTTATTAAAATTTCATCATTTAAAAATAATAATTATATTATTTATATATTATTAAAGAATTATATATTTTATTAATAGATGGATGAAGAATATAAATAAAAAAATGGGAGGAATTTATTACATACAAAGAAGAAGTCATATCATCTCTTGAAAGCCATCTTGTTGTTAAATGAATTTGGGAAATCAATTGGGAAAAACGGCACAAAAAGTGGGATAATATTATGAGTAAAGTAAATATGTTAGATTATAGAGAATAATTATTATTTTATATATTTTAAGGGGCTGTGTAAGGTTCATTTTATAAGTTAGAGGGGTGTCATTTTTTAAAATACTTATTTATTAATATAAAAAGAAATGTCATATTCAAGAAAAATTGATCAAAAATGGATAAAAATTGACAATGGATATGGTGATATCAATATTTCTATCATAAAAAAAATTTATATATGAATTTTTTGAAATTTTGTGACTTTATAAATCATTATTAACATTAAATATCATTTGAAGTCGTTTTTAGGGCTATTCATGTAATTGGGAATTAAAATGATCATAAAATTATTAAATTAAAATTTATATAATTACTAATATTTTATATCTATATATAATTATTTCAAAACCCTAATAAAACCAAACCTTATCACTTAAAATGTTTTTAAACCCATTTATTTTATTTTTCTTTGATTTTTACAAGCATTGCATTGACACTGCATATGCATTTGAATAATTAACTTGTTATATAACTTTAAAATATATATTTATACATAAAAATAAAATAATATAAATAATATTTATATTTTAATCCAATTATATACTTATCACATTCTAAATACTATCTGAAATACACCCATTTTTACTTTTCCAATGTTGTGAAAGTGTAAACACTTTTTTAGCAATAATAAATATTTTTATATTTATCATGGAATAAAATTTACTTTATGATAAATTGATGATATTTTGAGTGTAATATAAAGATATTTATCAATTAATGTTGGTAAAAAAATTTCATAAACTTTTAAGTCATATTTGTATCATGATGATGTCATAAAAATTATGGTATTTCTAAAAACTATATTTTTTACTATTCACTAAAAAATCAACCCTTTTAAAGATATCCCCAAAAAATACATGAAGCTAATATTGACAAGATGATTCCAAAAAATAGGTTAATTTAATCAAATTAAATTTCCAATATTTATATAATTAACTTTTAAATAAAACTATATATAATATATAATAAAATCAATGTTTCTATACAAAATATTTTTGTTTGACTATGAATACTTAAATTCATGTAATTTATAGTTTATTAATAAATTTTTGGATTTTATTAAGTCATTTTACTAATCATTCCATAAATTTTTCTCATAAATTATATTAATATGAGTATTTAAATGTAATAAATTTAATAAAAATCATATTTTAAAAAAGCAATTCTATTAGAATAAATGGTGTTCTGACAAATGAATTTGTATCTTTTTCTATATTCTAAAATAATTTATTCTTGTTCAAAATAAATTATTTATAGTGAATATATATATATGTGACCTATAAATAAACTTTATTTGTACTAAATCTATATTGGAAACTCCAAATTAAAAATATTGTACGTAGTTAATTTATACCCTTTTAATTTGATTCATGTCTTATATGATTTATTTATTTCTAGTGTGTAAAAATTTAAATAGAATTTATTTATAATTGATATAAATATAGTTTGTTAAATGAATATTTTTCCTAAAACCTAGCGGTGTTACATTTTACCCCTCTTAAAAAAATATATCCCACCACTTAGAAAACAAATCATTATATCAATAAGATAGACAAGACTAGAGATTTCATTTACAAATATATATCAATGTCTCTATTACGTAAGAATAAATAAAATCATATTTTACCTCATAATAGAAATATATATATTTTTTATCATACCAATTTATGCCAAATATGAATCCTTAGTAGGTTACTAGAGTTTTTGAAGACATACCTTTCACAACATTATATTATTGATCACGTACTGAACCAAATACTAAAACCAAAATTCTTATAATAATACACAATAAAATTGGTTCAAGAAAACGTATGAAAATAAATAATAAGATTTATTTTCCTATAATGACAAAATTTAATCCCATGATACATTCAGTTTAACTATAACACTGCTGTTTTAGACTATAACTCTTTTAAGTTTAATCAAGTTTCCAAAAGTTTCATTCCAATAACCTAATACCTAGAAATTAGTAAACATGAATTTAATAAGAATATTCTTACTATATTCTAAATAAAAAATAATGGAATCCTATTCTCCCAAAGATCAACTTATCTTTTTATCCCCAAACAATATAAAATCACATAACAATCAATATTACCTTAATCATAAATAATCCCAAAAAATATATTAAACTTTCTAAAAATATATTGAATTAACTTTTCACCAAATCAACTTTCAACACCTAAGGTTATGTATACTTTTTAACTTATATTCAAAAAATAAATACACTCATTATCCTAATTAGTCATAATTACCTTAATATCAACTCACAAACTGACTCTAAGGGTTATCTATACCTCAATTAAGTATTCTTCCTAAAACACAATAAATATTTCTAAAAATATCATTAATCACCTTAAAATCTAATAACATAAGATATTTTTCTGAACCATTGCAGTGCAACAAAAGTTTATAGTTTTCTAGATGCATGTCAAGTCTTCATTTTTGAATGGGGTTATTGAATAATAAATAAATATTGAGCTTCTCGAAGAGAATGGAATTCAATTCTAGACCAGTTTTTGAAGAATCTCAATATTTAGTATGCATAATTGATTGAAATATGTATATCAACAATGATTATAATCAAAGGAATATGGTGCTAGTATATATCAAAGACATAATCTTCAAAGGATCTAATTAAGCATAGTGCAAGATGTTTTTGGATTTGTGAAAATGAGGTGTTGAGATGGTTCTGGAATGGATATTTCCAAGAAAATGGAAATTCAGGTTGCTACTAGGTTAAAGATGTCGTGGGATATACAGATATAGATTGGTCCAGTTCAGCTGATGATCAAAAATCAATTTCAGGAGGGGCCTTTTATCTTGGTGGGTTGTGTATTTCTTGGTTGAGCCAGAAACAAGACTTTATTTCATTAAGCACTGTCAAAGATGAGTATATTGTAGCCACGCATGCATGCATGCAATTATTGTGGATGATGTAGCGGCTTGATGATGTCGGTGTGGTGATGTAGTATCTGTTTGGAATTCGTTGTAATAACTCATGTGCCATAAATCATAGAATAAATATCGTCCATCACTTAAATACTAAGCACATTGAGATAAAGTATCATTTTATCATGGAGAAAGTTGAGCAGGGAATCGTGAAGATAGAGTATGTGCTTACAAAGCTATAGGTTGTAGATGTTTTGAAAAAGGTCTTACCCAAGGAAGCCTTTGAGAGGCATAGACTGGATCTAGGAGTTCAGTCGACTCCCCGCACTTGAAGAAGTGTGTATGTGGACCCCCCCTTGCCTCGAGGAATCGTGTGTTTTTCATACTATACTAATATGTGCTCTCTACTCTATTGCAAACCAGAAACCAGTGACCTTTGGGTTTATTGACAAAGGGGGAGAAATATTGACTTATACAAGGGGATAAAATATGGCTAGAAATGGGAGACAATGTTTTTTCAAAGACACGGGGAGAAGCATATAGGTAGAGCAGCAAGATATAGGGAGTTGAAAGCTAAAGAGGAATTGAAGCTATAAGAAACGGGGATTTTTTAAATCTTATGATGCTAGAAGTGATCGATCAAAGAGTAGATATATAGATAGATGAGTATCGTGATAAAAGAAGATGAGTGGCATTGGAATAGTGTTAGAAGGTTTCTAGCGATCAACAATTGGTATCAGTTTGGAAATTGGTATCAGTTTGGTGTCAAAAATTGGTGTCAAAAATGAAGCGATTAATTGATGAAATTTTCATTTACTCTTATTTCTCACACTGAGCATTACTCAAATGGGATTAGAGTATGTGTTGAGATAATCCTTTATCGCTATCAGAATCACAAGAGGTGAATGATGGTAGCAGTTGGTTGAAACTTTAACGAGATATCAAAGGGAATAGAATTTTTATGAGAAGTGTTGTTAACAAACCCAAAGGAGGATATTTTTGGGAAAAAATACCTCAAGGTATCATTGAAGCATTTTTGAGATGATTGTGTTTGTTGACAAAGCGGGCCTCCATGTTGTGTTTGTTGACAAAGAAGACCAAAATGTCCAATTTTTTGACAAAGGGGGTTGACGTGGTGATTATTCAGGTTCGACAGATGTTTTTGGCTATCCATGTTTGACAGAAGAACCTAAAAAAATGAATGGATGATTTGGAGGTAGTAAAAAAAGAGAAGATATAAGGTGGCACCATTTTTCTGTGTTTTCCAAATTTTTGGGCCTAAAAATAAGAAAATGGGGAGATGTGTTTCGAGAACAGAAGATCTAAAATTGGCAAAGGCATGAGGTGTGCGAAAAATTTTAATAGTGCGTGAAAAACTGTTTTGCATAGAAGAAGTGTTTTTCACACTCAAAGAGAATTATGCGATCAAGGAGGGTTTTTCATGCAGGGTCGATTTTACCTATAAATAATAAGTAACCCCCCCCCCTCATTCAACAAGCTCAAGACTTAGAGAGTATCCAAACTATGGCACATGAAATTGGAATAAGCAAAGGGATTTTCATGCAAACATCAAGTTTGCATGTAAAGAGGTGTTTGTGCCTAATGTTCAGGATGTACATAAAGAGGAGGTTGCACAAAAATCTTAGGCTACACATAAGAGAGTTTTTTTCACAGAAATAAAAGGTTGAGTGTAAAAGATAGGTGTTGCACATAAATGAATTAGTTGCGTGTAAAAGAGGTGTTGTGCAAAAAGTGTATTTCATGCAAAAGTAGGGAATTGATCGCAATGCCCAGTGATGGCTGCACATAAAAATTAGAGTTTCCCAATACACCTGGTGCAAAGAGAGATTCATCTGTGGGTAAAAGTTGGATGTCAAAATAGTGTCTAACAACAACTAAGGATGCATATTTTATTAGAGATAATGAAGAGACCTACATGTCTATAAACTGCGAGTGAATCCTTTCTAATGTAGTGAGTGAAGGAAAGGAAGAAGGTTATCCTTTCTACTGGTAGTGATCTAGAGAGAGAGAAACCAAGTGTCACCCTTGGGAAAGTTGTAAGATAACCCTAAACTTTGTAAAGGCAGTGATCATGGGTATAGAAATGATATATCCCAAACATTTTAAATTGGCAGTGAGCTTTAGTGAATTTGGTACAATGACATATCGTCGTTGTATGCTCCTTGGACGTAGCCCAGTGAGGTGAACCAAGTAAAAATCTATGTGGTTGCCTTCTTGCTTCCCTGAATTGCATCCAAATCAACATTATGAGATAAATAATGAAACAAAAAGATAAATATAAATAACATAAGAGAAAATAAAGTGACCCTTATAATATAGAGGTCAATATCTAGTGGGGTGGGAAGAATTTTGAAATAGATTATTCATACCCTATTTCACCCCTTCCACTCCCTCTCAGGGTATCCATGCCCCTTTTCGTCCTAAAAAACACCATGAATAACAATAAAGTCATGAAATAATATTTCAAATAGGTAGTATATAAACCATATAAATGAAAATATTTGCAAACAAAAAACATGTCTGAATGAAGGAAATTAGAGATGAGGAATCCTTATGGATGTCATAATATATGATGTAAAAAAATTTAAAATGAGTTTATGTGAATGAAAAGTATATAACTAGAAATAATAGGACGTAAAATCATAGTGTAGAATATAATCAACTAAGAGTAGTGGAGTTTAAGAAGAAACATTTTAACTAATTGAAAGGAAATTGAGTTAGGAAAAACCCTTACAACTTAGTCAGTATATCAATCAAAGGACAAGGAAAGGTATAGATTAAATGAAAGTAACATTACCAAGGATAGAAATTATTTAATAAATAATAATCTAAAGGAAAAATATTTAAAGCATATAAAATTAAATTAGTGAAAAATATGAAACATGTATCACAAAATAAAAATTGAAACAAAGAACCCTTACCATAGAATCTTGGTTATTCATATGTGATCAAATAAATATATAATAAAATAAAAATCATAAATAATATATTTAATAACAATATTTATATTCATTACCTTTTTTATTAATCTTTTATATTAATTTATCGTATATTTATTACTTTTTTAGTTAATATCAACCATTGATTGTTAGTAGGTGTAATTATTCCGTCTCTGTTTTGGTATAACGGTTTCAGCCATCGTTCCATATTCATGAGTTAATTCTCTCAAAAATATTCAAGGTACTAGAATAGTAGTTAAATAATTATTTTTTAAGTTACATATCCATTCCATTGGAGTTTCGGGTATGGTTTTCCAATATGGAATTCATAACGCGACTCTTTTGGTAAATTTTTATGAATAATATGTGGTATATTAATATTGATTCTATTCTTAATATTACCATTTTATAACCAAAAAAATATTTAATTATTAATATCATATCATACCATTAATGAAATTTCTATAACTCTCCATGATAAAAATTTATAGCATCGTTCATATAGGTGGGTAAACCGACCTAAATAAGAACATGTTATGATCACTAGATGATTGAGATTTTATTACAATTTCATCATTTAAAAATCATAATTATATTATTTATATATTATTAAAGAATTAAATATTTTTTTAATATATGGATGAATAAGATTAATCAATAAAATGGGAATAATTTATTACATATAAAGAAGAAGCCATATCATCTCTTGAAACCCATCTTGTTGTTAAATGAATTTGGGAAATCAATTGGGGAAAAAAACATAAAAAGTGGGATAATATTATGAGTAATGTAAATATGTTACATTATAGAGAATGATTATTATTTTATATATTTTAAGGGGTTGTGGAAGGTTTATTTTATAAGTTAAAGTGGTGTCATTTTTGAAAATACTTAATTATTAATATAAAATGAAATGTCATATTCAAGAAAAATTGATCAAAAAATGGATAAAAATTGAAAATGGACAAGGGGATATCAATATTTCTATCATAAATAAGTTTATATATTATTTTTTCAAACTTTTGTGACTTTATAAATCATTATTAACATTAAATATCATTTAAAGTCATTTTTAGGGCTATTCTTGTAATTTGGAATTAAAATGATCATTAAATTATTAAATTAAAATTTATATAATTAGTAATATTTTATATATATATATATAATTATTTCAAAACCATAATAAAACCAAACCTTATCACATGAAATGTTTTTAAAACCATTTATTTTATTTTTATTTTATTCTTAGAAGCGTTGCATCGACACTGCATAAGCATTTGAATAATTAACTTGTTATATAACTTTAAAATCTATATTTATACATAAAAATAAAATAATAAAAATAATATTTATATTTTAATCCAATTATATACTTATCACATTCTAAATATTATCTAAAAGACACCCATTTTTACTTTTCTAATGTTGTGAAAGCGTAAACACTTTTTTAGCAATAATAAATGTTTTTATATTTATCATGGAATAACATTTACTTTATGATAAATGGGTGATATTTTGAGTGTAATATCATTATATTTATCAATTAATGTTGATAAAAAATTTCATAAACTTCTAAGTCATATTTGTATCTTGATGATGATAAATTATTTATGGTATTTTTAAAAACTATATTTTTTACTATTCACTAAAAATCATCCTTTTCAGAGAAATCCCCTAAAAACACCTGAAGATAATATTGACAAGATTATTCCAAAATTTAGGTTAATTTAATAAAATTAAATTTATAAAATTTAAATATTTAACTTTTAAATAAAACCATATATAATATATAATAAAATCAATGTTTCTATAGAAAATAATTTTTTTTATTATGAATATTTAAATAAATGTTATTTATAGTTTATTAATACATTTTTGGATTTTATTAAGTCATTTTAATAAAAATTCGATAATTTTTTCTCAAAAATTTTATTAATATGAATATTTAATGTAATAAATTTAATAAAAATTATATTTTATAAAAGTATTTCCTTCAAAATAAATGCTGTTCTCACAAATGAATTTGTAACCTTTTCTCTATTATCAAATAATTTATTATTGTTTAAAATAAATTATTTATAATGAATATATATATTTGTGACATCTAAATAAACTTTATTTATACCAAACCTATATTGGAAACTCCAAATTATAAATATTGTACGTAGTGGATTTATACCCTTTTAATTTGATTCATGTCTTATATGATTTATTTATTTCTACTGTATAAAAATTTCAATAGGATTTATTTATAATTGATATAAATATGGTTTATTAAATGAATATTTTTCCTAAAACCTAGAGGTGCTACATTCTATCCCTCTTAAAATAATTTCTACCATGAAATTTCACTACTTAGAAAACAAATCATTATATCCATAAGATAGAGAAGACTCAAGATATCATTTCCAACTATATATCAATCTCACAATTACGGAAGACTAAAAAACTCATATTTTACCTCATAATATATATATATATATATATATTTATCATACCCATTTATGCCAAATATAACTCCTTAGAAGGTTATTGGATTTTCTTAAGACATACCTTAAACAAATTTATATTAATGATCATGTACTGAATCGAACACTAAAACCAAAATTATTATAATAATAAAGAATAAAATTAGTTTAAGAAAAAATATTAAAATAAATCATAAGATTTATTATCCTATAAAAACATATTTTAATCCCATGATACATTCAGTTTAACTATAACACTGTTGGTTTAAACTATAACTCTTTTAGGTTTAACTCGAGTTTCCAAAAGTTTCATTCCAATAACCTAATACCTGGAAATTAGTAAACCTGAATTTAATAAGACCATTCTCACTATATTATGAATAAAAAATAGTGGAAGCCTATTCTTCCAAATATCAACCTATCTTTTTATCCCCAAACAATATAAAATCACATAATAATCAATATTACCTTAATCATAAATAATCCCAAAAAAATATATTAAACATTCTAAAAATATATTGAATTAACTTTTCACTAAATCAATTTTCAACACATAAGGTTATTTATACATTTTAACTTATATTACAAAAATAAATACACCCATTATCCAAATTAATCATAATTACCTCAATATCAAATCACAAACCGTCTCAAATGGTTATCTATACCTTAATCAAGTATTCATCTGAAAACCCAATAAATATTTATAAAAACCCACATTTTTCACCAAATTGAGAATTTTTTCAATATACTAAGAACTCCTTATTTATTAAAAGGTCTTCATCATATCCCACAAATTTTCTTAAATAATAATTCCTTATAAATATAATATTTTATATAATATTTGTGGTATAAGGGAATCATAATAATGATTGAGCCAAAATTCTTAGGAAGGGAGAACTTTTCAACAATTAAAAAAGGGTTAGATCATAAGTATATGAGAAAACATAAACATGATAGAAATATATTAATTAATAAATAGGATCATAATTGGAAATAATAAGACATGGATGCAGGTTATATATCATTATATAAGAAAATAAGACCAAAAAATGTCATCATGAAAGTATAATAGTTATACCACAGATTAAAAACATGTAATAATAGTCATGAACCATAGAATACTAACATTGAAATGTGGAATAATATATAAATGTGGAATATTAATAATAAAATAAAATTATAACATTGTGAGTACACCCAATCATTCCTATGCATTATGTTGTAAAAATATGGACTAATGTCCACATATTATGTTGTGACCAAACCTAATCATCCTTAACAAATCCATCCATATACATTTGAGGGATATATAGGATACCACCAATCACATAACAAAAAACCTTATATATGTGTGCCACATGAAAGCAACATTACACGTCATCATGAAAAAACCCATGAAAATAAAATGTGTTTCATAAAATTTCAAAACGATATCATATAACATTACATCAAGAGTAGATTAGTTGATGCCTAAAATTAACCATAAAATTGAGATTGTAAATCAATTTATAGGATTATCATGAACATTACTCCATAATAAGTATATTATTTGGATATATAAAGTAAAATTAAAGTGAAATAATATCTATAAATATTTTGTAACACAGTTTAAAAAAATTATATAACTCACTTAAAAAATTTATTTTAAATTAATGAAAAATGAACATTTAAAACAATAATTATAAAATAATTCCATATATTTAACTCTATAAATTAAATGGAGAGAAAGATAATAATTTTGGATTAGAAGATAAAAATCTTCATTAGTGAAATTAAATCACTTTATTTATTTTTATAAAACATTACCCTATATTTAAAAAATCACAAACAAAGAGAATATAAATTATTTTGTAAAAAATATGAATAGTTACAGAGTAATATTCATTTAATAAAATTATTACAAAAGTGGGAAAATCTATTCATACATAAAATGTTAAAAATGATATTATGTTCACAATTTTGTAAGGAATGTCAAATTTTACTAGCGTAGAAATATTAAGAAGATTTATTTGAAGATTCCTTAAAGTAATTAGGAGTAAATATAAAAATAACTCATAAAATAATTTATGTATTTAAAATAACATTCAAAAAATAATATATATAATATGGACATAGAAGAAAAGGAATCATTATAAAGGATGAGAATTATTCTTAACAACAACATATTTTTATCTAGAATGAAATACATTAAGAATAATAATTTTTTGGGAAATTATAATTTAAATATATATAAATAAAAAATAATATACATAATATATAAATTTTAGAATATAATAAACTTATATGATTATAATCGATGAAGAAATGTTATGACCCAACAAATAAAAAAATTGAGTCGACAAAACCCTTATAGATTTTACAATAATTTGGAAACAATTCCATGAACTAGATAAAATGAAATGTAATATTAAATACCATTAATAATAATAAAATCACGACATAATATACCAAATATTGATTATATATGACATATAAATTAATATAGGTTCATAACACAAAATATGTCTCAAAAAAGTGTATTGGAGATGAGAAACCCTTACAAAAATCATAATTTACAATGTAATAAGAATTTGAAAATTATTTTATATGAATGAAATATAAATACCATAAAAATAATAATTAAATAATAATAAAACTTTAAGGTCATATTCACTCAAATTAAACTAATGTATTTTGTGAAGAAATATTCTAACCTAATGAAAGAAAATTATGATTATAAAAACCCTTAGACATAGGTAGTGTATCAATCAAAATAAAATGAAAGGAAGAGATTAAATTCAAGTGAAATTATAATAATGAAAAATTATTCAATACATAATAATACAATGGGGTATTATTTTCAATATATAAATGTAAATTGGTGCATAATATGAAATATGTCTCAAGGAATAGAAATTGAGACAAAGAACCCTTACCTTGGATTCCTATTTAGTTAGACACAATATAATATCTTGTATAATAAACTAAGACTCATTAATCATATATTTCATAACCCTATTCATATTAATTACCTTTTTATTAATATTTTATATTCATCTATTACATAGTTATAACTTATTTTTTGTTAATATCAATCATTGGCAGTTAGTAGTTTCAACTGTTCCTTGTCTATCTCAGTTTAAATATTTCAATCAACATTCCATGATAATGATTTAATCATATATATAATATTAAATTTTTTATAATATATGTTCCATGATTATTTTTTATGTTTCAGGTCCATTCCATGGGATTTTTGGGTATGATTCTCCAATGTAAAATCCATAACATGCTTGTTTCGGTAATTTTTAACAAATAAAATATAGTATATTAAAAATAAGTTAAATATTAATGTTACCATTATGGAATAAAAAAATCATTTAATTATTGATATCATATCATACTAGTTATTAATTTTTCATAACAATCCATGATACAAATATATATTATTGTTCATATAGGTCATTAAACTGACCCAAATAAGAACACATTATTATCAAAGGAAGAATATGATTACAAAGTTATTTTATTACAACATCATGATTAAAAACGTATAATGGTATTATTTAAATTTTATTAAAGAGATAAATAATAATTTATAATGGGTGGATGGAGGAGATAAATCAAAATGAATTATAATATGTCATTACTTACAAAGAAGAATTTGTATCATCTCTTGGAAGCCTTATTGGTTTTAAAGAATTTAAGAAATATTTAGCTACCAAAATCTACCCAACATTGTAGATAATTATCAGAAGAAAAATATAATAGATTATGGAGGGGAATTATAATTTTTGGTGTGGTTTTTAAGGGGTGGTGGAGAGGTCTTTTTATATGTAAGAGGGGGGAATTTTTTTTAAATACTTATTTACTAATATATAAATGAATTTCATATTCAAGGAGAATGGAACCAAAATGGACAAAAAAATACAAGGGATAAGGGAAGGTCGATATTTACATCATAAACCCCTTTATAGATTATTTTTTATTATATTTTATGAATTTATAAATTATTGTTAATATTAAATATCATTTAAAGTAATTTTCAAGATTACTCAAGTAATTAAACATTTAAAATTTTAAAATGTTAATACATTCATTAAGTTAAAATTTATATAATTAATCATATTTCATAAATATCTATAAAATTCATTTAATAATTTAATCCACCCAAACCATATCACTATCAATGTTTTTGAAACCATTTATTTGTCTTTTCTTCTTCTTGCACAGGTGTTGTTTCAACACAACATAGGTGTTTGGATAATTAATCTTTTACATAACATTAAAATTCATAGTTATATAGAAAAATAATACATTATTCATGATAATTATCTTTTAAATTTATTCTAGACTTATCCCCATCTAAATATAATGTTCCAAATTCTCATTTTGACTTTTCCAATGTAGTGCAAACACTGTGTGATTACTAAAAAATGTTTTCATATTTATCTTGGTATAAGATTTCATTTATATTACATGGATGGTATATTAAGTGTACTATCGTGGTATTTATATATTAATAATAACAATAAAATTCATATGCTTCTAGTTCATATTTATATCATGATAATGTCATAAAAGTTACAGTATTTATAAAAATATTTTGTTTTAATATTCACTAAAAAATAAACCTTTTAAGAGAAAACCCAAAAATTCCCCCTAATATAATATTGAAATTATGGATCCAAAAATGATCTTTATTTAATAAAATCAATATTCTAAAATTAATAAATTTATCTTTTAAATAAAATCATATATATGATATAATAAAATTAATGTTTTAAGAAAATCATTTTTATTTACCCAAAAATATTTAAATTCATATTAATTATAGATTAATAGTTATTTATTGGATGCTATTAATTTATTTAATCGATAAATAATTTAATTTCATCAAAACATATTTTTCCTAGAATTATATTAAAATTATAAAATTTAATAAAAACATATTTTATAAAATCAATTCCTCTAGAATAAATTTTATTTTCATAAATTAATTTCTATATTTTTAAAAATAGTAAAATAATTTACTTATTTTTTCAAATAAATTGTTCATAACGAAAATATATATTTTTCATATAAATGAAATTTATTTATATAAACTGTATACTAGAAAATCTAATTCAATAATATTATACTCAATGGATTTATACCATTTTTATCTGATTCATATTTATTATTATTTATCTATTTTTACTGTAAAAATATTTTAATATAACATATTTATAATTGATATAAATATGTTTTATTGAATAAAATGTGTCCTAAAACCTAGTATGTTACAGACTTCACCCATTTAAGGTTATGTGCCTCTATCAGAGTCATAGTGTTTGCAATAATGCCCCCCCATTCGTTCCCTCCTAGGCATTCTAATCTAGTAATGAACCTCTTAGGGTCCCTGGCAAATTTAGAGTCTAGATAAGGGCCCTTGAGGCCCAAATTTCCTTCATAGGTTCCTTGTGTGCACCACTTTTTTCCTATGTTCAGATGATATTGTGCCTATATTTCCACTTCATTTCCCATAACTTCACCCATATTATAATTTATCTCTATTTTTGGGGAGGTGTATCATGCCTCATGTGTTCATTATTAGCCTTTATTCATGTGATTTTTTCCCTATGATTCCACTTTATCTCCCATTATTTCCATCTATTATAGTCCCAGTTTCCATTACTCTAGGTCCATTTTGATCCCTCCTAAGCCTCCTGACCCTCTAATGAGATTATCACGGCTCTTGACCCATTTCGAGTCCATTGAAGGCCCCTAATGACCCAAATTTTTAACTTTTCTATGTCATGTGCACATCCATGGCCTCTATTTGAATGATATCATACCTATGATACCACTCCATTGAACACAACTTCACACATGATTTTGTGGCTATGTTATTCCATCAAATCTTTTCCTAACCCATGTATTAATTAATGACCTTATTCCCTAGGTATCCCCTAAGTCCTTGTTCTCTAGTTATAGTGTCACGAACATACTTTGTTAACTTTCTAAACCAAAACTCAAATTAGATCTTATATGTCCCAAATATAATTCCCAATCACTAGGTGTTAGAAACTAGCATCTGGGCAACAAAAATGATCAAAGGTGATGTATTTTTACACAAGAATAACCAAATATTGAAATGGAAATTGAAAGAATCAATAAATAGTTGGTATAACAATACATTCAAAATGAGAAAATTACTACAAAGTAGAAAAGTATAAATCCCGAAATGGAACATCAATCCAATATATCACATTAAAACAATGAAATATCATCACAAGATCTCATCAAAACAACTGAATCGCACACTCTACCCATCACTGCCAAAAACTACCAAAGTTACACTATTAAGAACACCCAATAACTCTAAGTGGTTCTTTACCTTTTCCTAGACTTGGATAAATAAATTATACATACACTTAAAGGTAAATGTATGGTGTTAGAAACACTAACCTAGTAGTATCCCACCAATAATTTTGAAATCTATACATATAAAATAAATGAAATATGATTAATTTCTTGTAAAACATGGCAAGATAATATTCTCTATAGTTAATAAAAGAATATTATTTTCAAATTATTTCAATGTAATGAATAAAGTAGGTACAAATAAATATTTCCATCAAAATAGGTATGAATAAGTATCTTGATCAAAAGACCATGAATAAATAATTTAATAAACACTAGAAAGTAATAATTCATTTCCAATAATATCACTATTGTTATGAGTGAAAAGGATAGATAAATAAATCCGCAAGTATCCACACATATATAAGTGAATTATAGACTGGGTGTGCACACTTCCCTAGATCTCGGGCCTAGGGGGTATAAGAGTCTATCAAAATGAATGAAATACCTAACCTAAAAATGTTTAGATAGTGGTTTCATCATCAATCTACTACTATGTTGAGCTAATACATGACTAGAATGATTTTCCTAGAATAGACACCTAACTACCTAGGATACCATGTCCTTCAAGTAATTCTGTTAAGGGGGAAATAATTCTTCTCAATTCTATTTCTCATATCATTTTTGAAGAAGACAAAAATCAAATTTTCAACATAACATATCATTTCAAAAAAAATATTAAATTTTTTATGTAAACACTCATTCATTTAAAAACAATTTATCTCATTCAAAACCCATAAAATAGTTCTTTCCTTCATTTATAAAGAATTAACATCTAATTAATTCTTCAAATCTAGAATAATTTTTCAAAAACCAAAACATTATTTAAAAATACATTAAAACAATTTTGTATCACATACCATGAAATTTGAAAACAATTGTCAACAATCATAAATCATGTTTTGTAAAATCAATTTATGAATCCATTTCAAATCAAATATGCAATGATGTTTTTAATTTTTTGGGTCTAGATTAACAAATTACCAACTTCTATCATGGTTTTTTCAATCACTCAAAATGGGATCCATAATCAGAGATATAAGAAGGGATATAATAAACTATAAAGGAATCCTAGAAACACAATTCATGAATCAATGTTTGGATCCATCAATGACACAACGATACAAAGACCTCTAAGAAGGATCGATAAAAGTAGAGGGAGGGAAAAATTGCCTCAAGAGATCCTCCAAGTTCAAATGGGTTGAATTAGTTTTTAAGGAGGATGTAATAGATTAAAAATGGAGGTTTATAGAATTGGGATTATGATATTACCCTAGAGTTACTTTCCAAGATCAACATCATCTAATAGATGTTAGCTTTCACCAGCTAGCTGATAGAACTATGAATAAATATTACACCCCTAAAAACCTTTCCAAATGCTTGATGGGTATCTACTAACTAGAAATTAGAGTTCTTATATGAACTCCCAACTACCTACATGCCACTGGCTGGTCGGTGGGTCTTAACAGCTAGCTGGTAGACTGCCTATAGATTCTCCAACTATAGGTCCATGTAAACTCTGAGGATGAACACCCGGACACCTCATGAACTATCAAATAAGAACCAAAACACACTCTAAACCTCTCAAAAGAATAAAAATGTTAGGTAAAAACAAGAATTAATATGAATTTTAAGAAATTTAAATTGAACTAAATAACATACCTAAAATAAAAATTTATGATTTTAGAATTCTCCCCAACCTAAACATTTTATACCTCCAAAAAGTCTCATTGACAAGGATAATACATGAAGAGTTGAGACCACTAATCTCTCATGATTACCTTATAATCCCACATATCATGATCATATGAACCATTATTCCATAGAACCCAAACCAATGGTATGAACTTCGCATGTAGAACCTTCACGTGAGAATCGACATTCTAAACTAGATTCCCAATCATGATCATATCAGGTTCCACATTAAGGTCCACCTAGTTCAAAACATGGGATGGGTCAAAAAGATATTTATTGATATATGAAATGTGAAAAATGTTATGGATTGAAGTCATATATGGTGTCAAGGAAAAATGATACACCACCTTTCCAATCTACTCAACAAACTCAAATGGACCCACATATCTCGATTACAAGTTGCCTTGTTTTTTGAACTATGAGTGACCTAGACAAGGTGAGTCTCTCAATAAAAAATGTCCACCAAGTGATAACTTCATAGGATGTTGATGATGATACACATAAGATTTATACTAGATTAAGTTGTTACTAATATATTTCAAATCATCTAGATCATTTTTTCATCTCCTGGACCAAGATAAATCTAACATGGGAAGTTTCACTAATCTATGACAAAAACAAATAGATTTACAAGGACAAAAATATAGGGCCTCAAAGAGTGACATTTTAATGTATGGATGATAGTTATTATTATAGATAAACTCAACCAGTCTATAATTGAAACACCATACTCATCTAAATTCAATGACACAAGCATGTAGTATGTCTTCGAGAATCTGAATAGCCTATTCTATATGACCATCCATCTAGAAATGATATTATATTCTAAACTTGACCTGGGATATCATCACCTCCTTAAAAACTCTCCAAAATAGAGATGTAAATTGGGGATCCCTATGAGAAACAATGAAAGATGGATCTTTTGGTAACAATAATATCTCCTACACATACAATCTCCTTAAATCCTCAATTTGGTGGTATCAAAAATAGGTATAAATTGATCACATTTAGTCAATTGGTAAATCATCATGAAAATTGTATTGTTTCCTTGATGAGTACATTGATACCCGATAATAAAATACATCAATATCTCATCCCACTACCAAGTTTTCACAAGAAGGGTTTTAAGAAAAAAAATAGGATTATTATACTAATAATTGATCTACTAATAGGTATAAAAATGGTAAAAAAATCAGTGAAGTATTATTTTATTCCTAGACACCAGAAATGAATCCTCATTTCATAAAACATTTTAGTCATTCATGGGTGAAATTCCCACTCAAAATTATGAAAATCCTCCCTCAAAAACCTTTTTTAGGTGATGGAATGACATAATGTATCATGAAGTAAATAATACCCTCTAAAAATAGATACCATTAGATAATGGTCTCCCCACTATATGATGAATTCCTCATACCATAAAACTCATCATCATGATGCTGCTCTTGGAGAATAATCTTAAGAATAAAGGAAGTCAACTTAACATTCACTAGAATAAAACTGGTCACATCCTTCGAGACTCCCAAATCCATGTGAGAAAAGAGTTCCATGAGATTCCACTCCTCTTATAACTCTTTCTTAGCATGAGATGACATCTTCCTAATAAGAGAATAAATAATAGTGTTCCCCTTTCCAGGGGTGTAGGAAATTTCAATGTTAAAATATTTCAGGTACTCTACCCATCATCTAGGAAATAGATTAAAATATTTTTGTAAAAATATTTAAATCAATAGAATCACTTCACCCCTTTATCCTTAAATTAGTCCCTGGGATATCAGATTCATTGATTCTAAACTAGTGGTAACCAGGATAAATATCAATCTCAGAGAACCACTTCACCCCTTTAAACTAATAATAATTTTTTTAAATATTAGGCAGTGAATTCTTATTATTAATCATAACCAAACTAAGCTTTTAGTAATCAAGACACAAGATAAGGGTCCCATTATCATTTTTAAGTAAAATACAAAATATAGACCAAGGTGACAAATAGGGTTTAATGAAGCATTTAGACCTCAATACATCCAAATAATTTTTATATCTCCTATGTTATGTTAGTGCCATACAGTGGAAGGGAATTTATGTTGGCTGAGTACACAACACCAAGTCAATATATAACACCCCCTTCATATCTAGTAGTAGACAAGAAAATTTTAATAGAAACACTTTTAAGAATTAAGAAGATACTAGAGGAACTTCATTATAATAAACATCCTTCTTTAGTTGAATAGAAACCGAGGATATCTCTCTACCCAGCTCTAGAAGAGTAGGTTCATCTCATCTATCCCTTTTATTATATTCACCATAAAACACAAGACTTCCCATCATGTGATGTAAAGGAAACCTGCTAATGATAACAATAAATCCAACATTTATGGTCCACCAACCAATCCACTCCAAGAATAAAAACAAAGATATTCATTTCAAGAAACCCAAAATCCTAGAAAGGAATGATATATGATAAATATAAAGTACAATAGGGGAATCTGAGACCTTTATTTCTCTTCATCCAGAGAGGTGTTGAAATTTCCATCACATAATTTATGAAGTTCAATGGAATATTCAATACCTCCGTAGAGTGGGTTAATATGAAAGGATAAGAGACACCATTATCAAATAAAGTAGTCACTAAATGTAAATCAATAATTATGGTACCTACCACTATATTAGGACCAACATCAGTTCCCACAGGAGACTCTTCCACTATTTTATGTTTCTTCATTACTAATGTATGTGGATTGAACCCCACTATTCTTGAAACATATGAATTCTCTATAGATCCTCTCATCATTTACCATCCCATACCACAAATATGAGTTGTAAAAACATGGAAAACCATCAAAAAGTATTCTAAATGTCTTCATGAACTAAAAATATTTTGTTCCTATGTGAAAACATGCTTCTAAGTGCCCAAAATTTCTTTATTATCGTCATCATAATTTATGATTTAACAAGAAAGCAGGAAGAAACAAGGGAGATATAAACACATGGCCAGGAGGCCTAGGGAGGCCGAAAAAAATGAAACCCGAGGACATCCCCTCTTAAAATACTAACCCCCTTCCGGTTTCAAATTTTAATGATTGTAATATCAAGTGGTACCATTATCTTGAGGAGGTTGAGAATACATGTGGTTCTCCATCTTATTGCCCTCTATCCAGGTGTGTCTCGGTCAGGTGTTACTTGAGAGGATTTCCCAACACTTCTGGATTGTGTAAGAGATAGACCAGGGGACATGATCGAAACCTTGCAGCGAGTTGTAGAGAATCAAAGAGTCGTTTTGAAATTCCTCAATATGCATACCCCCTTGCCTACAAAGAGTGAGAAGAGAGAGCATAGAAAGTGCCTTTGAAAGAAGAGAAGATCCCCTGCCAAATAAAACTGAGAAGGCTGACACAAAAGAGCCCCTGGAGTCACAAAGGACCCCACCGCACTTTGTGATACCCCCAGAGAATGAGCCATCTGCATTGAGTTTCAAGACAAGGATGGAGGATCCAATAGACCAAATGGCATAATTGGAGAACATCTGGGCTATCTTGGGAGGTTTAGATTAGGAAGTGAATGGAGGGAGCATCCCGCCAGTTGGTAGTTTGCCTGATCATATCCAGAAGAAAAATGTGAGTACGTACTAGGATTGCTCTACCAAAGGAACCACACCCCTCAAATATCGCTTTGTTCATTGCTTTCCATAGACACTAGACACTGGCATGAAAGATTAAGGCTTGAGTCATTCATTTTGCTCCCCTGATTCCTGAATTATCAAACCATCGAACTAGGAAAGGGAAGTCCTCCTATGGAGGGACGCAAACTGTAGAAAATCTACCAAAGGTCGACCATACGTCCCGCTCCCACTCTCCTTCGAAGATGAGGTGCTTCAGGCTTTCCTCTTGACTGAACTTATAGGAAACACATTGATAGGCTATGATAACACCACATTTCTTAACGTTATAATCAATGTCCAAAACATTGTGTCTAATCCTCCTAGTCAAGAAGTTGTATTTTGTGGGGATACACTTGATCCAGAGGGTTTCATTGCAGGTGTCCTCCTTAATTGGGGTCACTAGCAATCGATGATGGTTGAGAAACTATAAAGAATTATCCAATACCATATATTTTGTATTGATTTTATCTATAAAAGAGTCTTCAAATCATTATACTCTAATTTATCATTCTTATTTTCTGGAGATATAGTTCCATCATCAATCTTGAAGATATCATACTTGATCTTAATGCAATCTAACACCTCATAGAACTCAAAGAATTAGTCAATCATTCCCAACCAATCATCCAACTCTAGAGGATCATTAATCCCTTATAAATATGGAATATTATGTTGAAAAAACTCTTGGGATTGAACTCTAATATTATATTCTCTAGGTTCCTCCTATCTAGACTAAATATGGGATGGTGTATCTCTTTATCCCAAATATTAGACAATATGTACTATTACCTCTATGATTTTTTTTTTCAATTGGAGTGTTTTATTTCTATAGTTTTTTAGAAACTCCCTGCTAAATCCTAATCAAACATATTCTTGGGGGCATGGTACTATCCAAAATCAACAAACAACAAGGAAATATTAGTCAACAAATAAATATGTTAGGATTATTACCAATCTAACAACACTTATTTGATACAACATAATCCATTAGAAACCCTTTTCCAACGATATCCATGAAAGATGATATAAAAACAATGTAAACATTAAAATCAATATTTTTTAAATATGTCTACCATACACTAAAGATCCTATGTAACCTTTGGCTCTTTATTCAATGAGTTTGATAAAGATCACCAAAGTGAAAAATAATCATACCACCTTCATAGGTATCAATGGGTTACAATAAATAACATAATGATTGGATGTAATCAATATTCCCTCCATGGTATGCTAGTAAATTTATATGGAAAGTGAAAAGATGTTTGAGTTTAGGGTTTATAGAGTATTGGACAAGCATGATGATCTAATTCCACATTTCATTCGATAGTCATCTCAAGGAAGTTATTAAATAGGCAATCAAGGACACCCTTGGATTATCATGTCATTTATTCATGCATTTAAAAAAATGAATAAATACCATGGTTGGTTCATGAATATATATATCTAAATACATTTTTACTCCCTTGTTAGTTCATCTTATGAAATGGCTTATATAAATGATATCCTAGGTAGAGGATGATTGAGGTGTCTATCACACACCAAATAATATACACAATGCATGAAAATAATAATTTTCATGAAAACCAATATACAACCCATAAATATATCATATATAAATAGGGATTTTTAGAAAATATCCTTTAATATTTCACTAGTACTAAAGTCTAAAAGACTTTGTGCCATTTCACATTATATTGTATCATATACAATAACATGTGAAAGCATATCCAAAAAAACTTTTGGATATCTTATAAAACACTTTTTGAATGTTATCATTAACTTCACCTTTTATCACATCATATGTAATACCTTTTGAGCACCCATCCGAAATTGTTTTTCATTAACTCTAACACAATTTTATAGTATCTCTATGAGTCAAAATGAATACCTATTTATTCAACCACAAAGTGTGACCTCAAGGGTCTTTATATAATTTATAATAAATAAAAATATATGTATCCATATATGTAATTAGAGAGAAGCCTCTAGTAAAGAATCAGCGCTACTTAAGCTATAATGGAAACTGAAATGATCTATATCAAATAAAAGTATCTCTATACCCATTTCCTCTAGTCTATGTCATATAAAAACATGAATTCTCATATTATACCTTTTCCAAGACATAAAGTAACCATGGGACATGAACCATGTCAATAAAATATAGTCAACTCATTTTCTTCTTATTTCTGAGAGTACAGAATTAACAGATTGATGAATACATCACATGAAATTCATCCTTTGGGATAAGCACATCACATTTCCATTATCAGAATATATTTATAATATCTAGGTGTTTCCACACACTCCTATGGTCTATCTCAATCGAGGGACCTGATGTCATACTTGGCATATGAGAGGGAAAATCCCATCTTCGTTAATATCCAACCTATGACATGATCAACAACATACCCAACCAACCCCTTATTATCTAAGTCAATATATACACTTATGTAAGTAGGGTATCAAATTATTGAGGATCTCATACAAGGTATCTTTCCAACATTAGGTAGTGTGGACTCAAATAGGATCCATACACCCTTGGTATTGCAAATATATTTTTATGATAATATACGTGATATACAGAGTGATCTATCTAGGATACACAAATAATAATATTCATTGTCTTATGCCTCATGGTAATATCATTTATCTCTTTACAAGAATCTTACTCAAGTTAACCTTAAGTTCTCATTGTAGACATTGAAACTCCATGATGAACATTTTTTAGCAATAAACTTAAAGTAAATATTTGAGAGGTTAATTATCATTTCACTTCATGAAATGCATATCTATATATAAATTTACGTATCGATCTTGAAAGAAAGATAAAATTGGGGTGTACTTTCAATTTTATACATTTTCATATTCTTAAACTCATTAAGAATATTTAAAATCCCAACATAATAAGTAGTTTAGCATATCATATACGATAAACTACTAGATCAGCCTTATGGATTCTTTACTTTCATTATTTTTTAACGTATTACATTATAGGTAACCCCTATCACATATCTATGTGACCATATAATAAAACCATCCCACTAAACTCCTTTAGTTAGAAACATTTATGAAGTAATATAGTTTGTATAATTTTGATATTTAGAAATCCTATTAATAACTCTTTAACTTGTCAAACATATTCAAAATTATTAACATCACAACATCAAATGTTACGATGTCTACTCTTATTTTCAACTTGAAACCCCTTGTAAGTTCATCATCATCATTCATGGATCCATATTCCATCAAAATTATACCTTGAAATAATATAACTACTTGCATTATTGTTAACTGATCCTCCTAAACTCATTTAGGATAGAGTGAAAACCACATTGTTATGGTGACTAATGCAACTCTTTAAATTTCTATTTACCTCCATAAACATAAATATTTTAAAAAATCAACTATAATTAACATTTCATTTTTAATGATCTAATACTTTAAGAAATAACATCTTTTACTTTTCATGATAACTAAATGTTACTCTTTGAGTTTTTTATTTATCATCACATATCTTTAACCCCTTTAAGATATTGAGTGAAAATCACTTCATTTTAAACTTGTATAATAGTGATATCCATTTTATAAATTGTAACTAAATGTAACAATTTAAATTTTTTATACTATCAAAAATCCTAAATATTTTAGGATATTAAGTAGAAAACACTTAAACTTAAGATTGATGTTATCCTTTATTTATTAATCTTGAATTTATATAAGACTAAAAATACACCCAATAGTCTCTTAGACAATATATTATTTTAGTAATATCATGTTAAGATACAAAAACCCGTTTGTGTTAGGAAATAACATTTATATCCTTTTTTAAGAATATATAACAAATAAACTATTATTTCCAAATCATATATTTTGTTATATGTGTTAATATTAATTTCATTTGAAAATAATGACACCAATGGGTGGAGGGAATACATTCCCTCATATTTTCACAAATATTTGGACAAACACTTTATCTTGGATAAATGTTTTTATCCAAACCATTTTATCAAAAATGCTAAACTAATTGATGAATCATAAACCATGGGTATATAATTAATCATATCATGTTTCTCATAAAAAATATTTTTTATTGAACATATTCCCTTATCAAATAAGAGAAATGAGTTAAAGATGCACATATTTTACTAAGATTTATCTAATATTGAAACTATATTTTAAATTCATATATTGAAACTCTTTTCTTTATGAATATAAACTAGAGGCTCAAATAATTGTTTCTCTGATTTTGAACACCTTAATTTTTACAACACTTTTTAAAATATGTATTTAGTAATGTGTACCTTTCAAAACTAAAGAATTAATTTCTATAACTTACATACCTAACATAGACGTTCCATGGATTTTCAAAAACTCTTTTAGGTATTTCAGATAATCCCATCATATGGAATTATTATTTCTCATTCCTCACAGACTAAGGTTTCAATTTCCTTAATTGGATTCTTAAAGAAACATTGTTGAACTTTTCAACTAAGTTATCTTTTTACCATTTGAACATTTACCCAATTTGTACTATCCATATAGTATAATAATCTAGACATCATATTCATAGTTCATCCATTCTCAAAAATTTTACAATATCGAGTACACCTTTATTTAATTAAATAATATTTTTAGAACATTTCTGTAGATGAAAATATAGAAAATTACCAAACAATGATAATATATTTTTCATCCAATACCCTTGATACATTAAATGAATCACTCTATGCTTCCATAAGAATCCAGATTCACTTTTTAATTTTTATCACTTGGTTACTGAAGAAGTAATTATTCTAACACATGGAATTTTATTTAATAATGCTTCCTAGAAAACCAATCATTATTAAGAAATTTTCTTAAGTTACCAGTCTAAAGAGTATCTTACATTATGCTTATCATTATCGAGGATTGATCAAAAATATTATCGTGATGATGATGATATTATCTATAACTGAAGCTTTTATCATATGAGTATCATGTATTATTAACCACTTATAAAGTAATTTTATTAAATGGGATCCCACAAAAATGATGACCCCTTTTTAAAACACATCATATCCATTGGTGGACACGATACAAATTTCACGAAGTAAACGAGTTTGGTTTAGCATTCATCTCACCCCTAAATTAGTTGGGTATGGAGTCATCCTAATCATATCATATATTATTATTTCATGTCTCAAAGGAAAACAATTTTACCGATCCATCATATAGATAAACTCATCTCTATCATTATGGTATACTAACCATTAGGTCTCCCTAGATAAGTGTTCCCAAAGAAAATGTCAAAATAAATCCAACCAAGGATAATATTAGGGCATCAGAAATTGAAAAAAAACTACCCAATAAGAAAATATAGTGTCACTTATTACTTTCTTTCCTTCAATAAGATAATCCAAGGTCACACATATTTGGAACCAAACCACCCAGTTGAATGATTGAGGTGTTTATTTAAAAGGAATATCACACTTAGTATTTGAAGGAGAATTTATATCACCATATTATCTCATGTTTTACTCTCTTTTTTAATAATATATTAATTTAGTTTGGAATATTATTCCCTCCACCAAACCAATATGTTCAAACCATATTGATGTGTAAACCTTTATAAAACTCACATGTGTGTGTTTCTCACCCAAAAATAGAAGCCGAACATATTCATACATATCTAGATTCATAATATGCATAAAGTAAATGAACACTTCATGAAAAGACATATAATTATATTAAATTCACAATATCTACATGGTAAATCCTAAATTGATAGATAGCCCACCCCATTCACTTTCTTATAAAAGGTTTAGGCCTCCACGTAAGTGGGTAGTCCATCCCTTATTCCCTCTACCTAGGGATACTTCACTCAATTGATAATCCAATTCATCATAAATCTAATCACCTAATATGTAAAAAATATATCCAATAACTAAATTTAATTAAAAAACATTAATTTTAAACTGAAATCAAGGTAGATGAAAAATAAACTCATTATCGAGTCATTCCGAGCATTAAATTGCAAGGCTCTACCCAAGAAGAAATTTATAATATAAATTTTGGCATGTACATATTCATAACATAAATAATTTATATATACGAATAAAATATGGAATAAATATTATATAAATTAATAATTCAAATATTTAATCTTGGGATGAAAATTTATGAACAATTTTTAAATCAAAGATAATTTTAAAACTTTTTATATTTTTTTAGCTTTAACATCAAAGAAATTCCAAAATTTTGAATATAAAACCATTATACTCATTCAAATATGAACTCCTTCATATTTATCATTACATAGAATTTTAATTTCAAATATATGATATTTTATAAACTATGAACAATTTATAATTCAATTTATATTATGAAATTTTTTTACATAGTCTAATATCACATATTTAATAGTAATTTAGACCTTGATCATATCAAATATCAAAGAACATTTTATTTTGGATTAAATAATATCCAAATAAGGCCCCATTTTATTTTTAAACAATTAAAAATAGTTAATTATGAACAATTCATAATTGAAATTTTAACATTTTTTATTTGGCCTTATTTAAAAATTTATAAACCATTATAAATTATTACATATAATTTATAAATAAACAATTTTCATTCTAGATCATAATCTATTCCATATAATTTTTTAAAATGTATTTAAAATATTAACACTTAATGTTTGGGAATATAAATTTTTTGTGAACATTTAATTAATCATAAACTATTTATAATTATAATATTTATTAATAAACCATTTATAAATTAAATATTCCCAAAATAACATTTATAATGATTTATAAACATTTTATAAACCATTTAAAAATTTAAATATAATTTTTGAAATCCTTTTGTATTACCCTTATAAGGATTACATATTTTTCATAAGCGTGACTTCCTTATACACTTATATAGAAAATCCACATATGAGCACACATGCTAGATTTAACACCCCAACATGGGTAAAATGAACCAATGCCCCGAGCTAGTTTTTTACTCAGCCTTATGGTCACCTCCATGTATTCCAAAGGCTGATGACTAGAAACAAGGTTATAATGAAATAAATGGGGGACTATACCCTCTTTATCAATGTAATCCATAATAGGTAAGATAAGAAACAATATATCAACACAATAAATAATCATTGATTCCAAAAAAAATCCCAAAATTGGGTACATACCTGAAACCAAATAGTAAATATATCATGCCATGTCATATAGTTCCATGTATGAGGGAAAACCCAAAACAATGGCATGATAAAGACTCCCCAAAACAGGCCCTGAAACCATGTTTGGTTCCCTCATCCATGCACATCCCCAAGCCACCAAATACACCCTTTAGAATGTGGTTTTTCCTTTGTCTGGGCCTTCAACCATGTATTCTTCTCAGGTTCCTAATGGAAATACAATTTAGGGTGAGATTACAACTTAGTATGCCACCACTATAGTGTATACAAAATATATAGTCTAATAAAGTGCATGATTAAGTACAGGTAATAATGAAATATAAAATGGAAATAGGTTACATCATTAAACGTTTATTAGCTCAATTAATTTCAATCCCTTATTCCATGTTTTATCCATTTTCATGAAATTAGCTTTGGCTCATGTTGTTCATATGATCCATGTGTGAAAATGTTCATAGGACAAAAAACAGGGAGACCTAATTCATGAATCCGACCCGGATTTTAAATTCTATGTCTAGCTATCCCTACGATGATATGGAATTCCATTTACATAATCTTGGGTTTAGGAGCATAATTCTATTCCTTGAATAACTACTTTACATAGGGGTTCCTGGAGCATCAGTCTAGAACAACCATGGGAGTGGAGTATGATTCCAATATCGCCCTACCATATATCAAAATCACATAGGCCCATCACCATTAACCATTTCATTATAGTAATAAAACAAGGGTATTCCATTTCCATTAAATCAAATTTACATGCTTATTTAAAACCATCATGTTCTCAATTCCCAACACAAGATCGTTTTACCACTTAACACATTACAACAGTTTATTCCCTTCTCTAAGACATTTAACCATGATCCCAATCCCCATTAATTAATTAACATATCCATTCATTTACCCATTATCAGTTACTTAACTCTCCAAGTTAATCCAAACATCCCATATTTCTAGGTTATTTTTCTAATCACATTTACCATTGGTTTAAGATCATAAAACCTATAATTTATTATTCAACATCCTAATATTTTATGTTCAAGGGAGTGGTCCACCCTATGGGTGTCAATAGGCCTGGTCAACTCATCCTCATTGGATCCCACATGGATCATGAGGGTTTCAATTTATCATTCAATTAACCCACCTACCATTTCCTACTAAGGAAACGAAATGGAATAAAATCATATACCAACACACAACCTCATACACATTCAAAAAGGGCATCAAGACTATGTGATATGACTTGTAGACCACTAATATAAGGTTATTTGATGATCTCTCACTTGAAATTGGATTTTATTCCAACTAAAACACCCAATCAATACCCTACCTAAAAATATACCATAAAGGATATATTTAAGTATTTGGATGGAGAAGAACAAATACAAGATTACCTAACTAGAAAATATAAGGAAGATGAGTTTTAGACTCACTTGAAGATTTGATCCGCACCCAATGACACTCCAAAAAACATATAAATGAGAGAGATTGATCCTAAGGAAGTTTGAGAGGTTTTGGTTTATCACCAAGTTTGTGGTAGGAAGGAAAGTGAGAAATTTGTGTAATATTTCATAAATCCATAAGGTAAAAAATATAAAATTCTCCCATGTTTAATGAGGTGCACGTTTTGGATTCAAAATTGGCCAAATCGTTTGCCACCCTCTATCCATGTTGGGCATGGGACACATGGTCTCTTGGGGATTAGTAATGTTTAACAAATAGTGCATGGTCATGCAGGATGGATCTATCTAAGATCACATAGTTTGATCCTGAACAATGCATGGTTTTACTGACCATTACCGATCCCTCTACAAGTTACATTATTCTGGAACATGGTTATCACTAATTATGCCCCAACCATGCAACCTATAATGGATGACCTCTTTTTCATCTTTTTCATGACTCCAACCCTCAAGACACCCCTAGAACCCCTCATACACCGAAAAAAACATTTGAAAAACCATTTTAATGAAATTTAATCCAAAACATAAACAAGAATTTATCACATTTTGATTTTTCTATATTACAACCTCCCCACCTTATAACAACACATTATCGAGACACACACCCAATCATCTATAAGGTTCCCGAGTAAAGAGATCGATCCACTGGGCCCACATATCTATCAACCTCTCCCAAGTTTCTCCTTGGAAATTACCATGCTATCACAATAATCAATCCAATGAAACATTCTTACCCCACAATATTTTATCACTATGATCCACAATATGAACCGAGTGCTCCTCAAAGGACGCATAAACCACAAACTCAACATTATCAACAAAAAATCACATGGTATGGGTTGGGGTGATACTGTCGAAACAATGACTCATGAAAACATCTTGCATACCACAATACCATTGTGTGATATCCAATTGGTAAATAACTGGTATGATCCTCTCCACAACCTCAAATGACGTCACGTAATTAGGTTCCAACTTACCTTGTTTATGAATCTAACCGTGAACCAACGTTGGTGAAACCAGAAGGAAAACATGATAACCAAATAAAAACTCAATTGGTCAATGATTCCAATAAGCATACAACTTCTTCCTAATCTAAGTTGTATCTATTCATTTTTTAATCAAGTAAACCTAATCCAAAATCTCCTACATGAGACTCATCCCCATCAACTCTAATTCCCCATCATCCATCCAATATAATAGATATTTACATAACCTTCCATAGAGCACCTCATATGGTACTATTTGAATATTATTATGATAATTGTTGTTATAGGTTAACTCCCCGAGTGATAATAGATTCTCCCAAGGTCCGCTAAAGTCTTGGACACTTTCCCTTAACATATCCTCTAGCACTTAAATAGTAAAATCTAACTTCCTGTCTGTCTGCGGGTGGAAATATGTACTCAGATGCCCTAGGTATCGAACACATTTTACAAGAATTTCCAGAAGTGTGGAGTAAAACATGTATCATTATATGAAATAATAATATAATTCACCCCATAAAAGACAACTCTTTCTTGAACATACAAGTCATCTAACTAGTCTATAGTAAAATCCACTCAAATAGGAATGATGTGTGCCACCATTGTTAACAGATTAAAAATTAATCATATCACATCACTCTTACATGGTTTCCTCAGAAGACCCATCATAAAGTCAATAGTGAAATTATCCCACTTCTATTCTAGAATGGGAAACATTTGTATTATTCCTCCCATACACTGATGCACAACCTTAAATTGTTCAAAAGTGTAGCACCATGACACAAACCTACAACCTATTTCTTCTTCCCTAGACACCAATACTGTCTTCAATGACCATGATACATTTTTATTAATCCAGGATGCACCACCCATTTCAAGGCATATGAAACACACACATCATCTCCTCCCACATACATGTGGGCCCCACAAGAGGTCTTCAAACATAAATGATCTCATCATCATTGACAACCCAATCAGAAGGTGTCTCCCCACCTTCAAGGATTTCCCTGAGGTCAAACACTTTGGGTCCTCATACTAGCTCTCCTTGAGTTAGCTCAGAAGTGTGAAATAAACTACATGAGATTCAAGTTTCACTTTACCCTGGTCCTCCTGAACATATACATGCATCTCAGCAAACATATTTATTAAATTCAACTCATAACTAGACTCCTGAATTTCTTAAGTATATGTATTTGAACTTAGGGGATTTGCAACACTGTTTCCCTTTCATAACATTAAGTAAAACTTAAAATCGAAAGACGACATGTAATCGAACCATATTCACTGGTTAAGGTTCAAATCCAATTGAGAGAATATGTAAATCAATATTTTATGGTTTTTATACATAATAAATATTTCTCCCAATAGGTATTACCACTAATACATTAAATAAAAACCAACAACATCCAACTCGAGGTCATTAGTAGGGTAATTTATATCATGAGACCTTAAATTCCATAACCCATATGCCAAAAACCAATCCTAATACATAAAAATTTCCCCAATACCAATACTAGATGCATCAAAAAACAAGGTATACTCCTTACCAAAATTGGGTAGGATCAAAATTTATGTGGTAGTCCGATGATTATTTATCTCCTGGAAGGCATTATCACGTGATCTTGATTATTAAAACATGACACCCTTCTTTGTAAAGATAAAAAGTTTTACTACTAAGTTATAGGAGTCCTTGATGAACTTTGGTAATAGATCTCTAGATCTAGAAAAATTATCATTTAAAAAAATCTTGGGATGCTCTGAAGAGACAAATGATTTCACATTTTCTAGGTCAAATAAAACACCTTTATTAG
Organism: Viscum album; assembly: GCA_963277665.1. Lineage (NCBI taxonomy): Eukaryota > Viridiplantae > Streptophyta > Magnoliopsida > Santalales > Viscaceae > Viscum > Viscum album. The sequence goes on from OY728155.1 coordinate 1,243,538,171, forward strand.
ATATTATGTGACCTGATAAATGTACCTTGTTGATCCAAAAGCCACACTTTGATATATTAGTGTATATCTGATTCTATATCAGTGTAATTAAGACAATATAAAGATAGTTGTCATGGTCATCATGAGTCTGAGAGTGCACCAAGATGTCACCCACAAAACAACTACAAGTTGATCCAGGTATGGGTGGAAGATTAATTTTATTAATGCTATAAGCACTTCTGTAGAATTCATCACCCCTAATGGCATCACGACAAAATCATAAAGGTCATAATAAATCATAAAGGATGTTTTTGGTGTATTAAAATGCCTTACCCTTAGATGATGATAACTTGGCCTCAAATTGATTTTAGATAATGTAGAAGAGCCCCTAAATTGGTTAAACATATCATTAATATATATAAGTGGATATCGATTCTTGACTATCATTCGATTCAACTTCCGGTAAACGATGTACAAGTGAAGTGCCCATCATCCTTCTTCGAAAACAAGACTTATGAACCCCAAGGTGAAATTCTTGGGTTGATAAACCCCTTACCATCCAATTACTATAGCTACATCTTGATCTCCTAAACCTCTTATGGTTCCATTCTATAAGGAGGAATATTAACCAGCTTTCCTCCAGGTACCAACTCAATTGTGAACTCCAAAACTCACTTGGGTGGAAACCTCGAAAAATACTTAGGAAACACAACCTAAAAATGATCCAACACAGGAGGAAATACATCTTTCTCTAATTCCCCATTATTAATAATATGACATGACACTTGTTATATGACCTCACCTAACCATTGAAGAATTGGTCTTATATAACCTTCCTGGATGTCCCATTCCCCAGAGTGAAAATAAGTGTCAACACCATGGGATGTAATATTTACCCATTAGTGGTAAAATTTGATATGGTATTGATATGATACCAACAAATACATCCCAAATATCAGGTAAAAACCATACATCTCGAGTATAAAAAAGTCCCATAGGAAGCAATACCCACTGACCTTAAGAGCACACTACTTACAATGTCATATATCTTTTGCACGTAACACCAACCGTGTGTCAATAAACATGACCCAAATAATTCACACCACTATACCCAAATAATTTATAAACTGAGAAGAAATAAAAGAGTGTGAGTTCCCTGTATCAAATAAATCACTAGAAATCAATCTAGCTACAAGAATGGCACCACAAACAGTTGATGCCCTATCCTCTCTGTTGTCAGGTATAGGCTGAGCTACATGAATTTGATCTACCCCACAACCTTGGTCTCTAGTCTGAGAACCTGGGGTTTTTCTACTCTAATAAAAGGAACTCTCTTGTTATGGAATCCCTCCATTTTGTTACATTACTTTTCATTTACATGGTACAAAAAAGGATCTTTTAATGTTTTATTTCTTAGAAATAAGGTACATAATACATGAAAAAAAACATTCTTATAATATACTTTAAAGGCTTAATTATAGGTTCATCCAAAGTACATTTACAAAATATCTTAACTTGGAGATATACATCAAAGGAAAGGGTGATCAAAAGGCCTAGTGAGGTAAAAATAGGGAAATAATTTACTTGTGATCTTGAGGAATATCAATAAGAACTTGAGGAAATACAAAATGTTATGAGAAAGAGTCATATAACAGTAATAATAAGATTAATGATAAATTGGAAATGTTTCTACAACATTTAATTGAGTCATTAATAAGGATATCCCCAAGGTTTATCACTAAGGTGTCTAAAAATTACCAAGGTTATTCACCAAGGTATCATAAAACATGTCATCTATAGAGATTAAATTCATTACCCAATGAATTTGAGAACTATAAGGGTGTAAACTTCATATTTATTAATTATTCAGAGCTACATATATCATAATAAAACATTTCATAAATAACCCATCCATAATAAATGAAATGGGTGTCATATCTAAGCCACCGTGTTTAAAAAAAGGGCCTAAAGACAAGATACTTATGCCATTATTAACCCATAAAAATAGAAGTTGGGTTTCATGTATGTTAATCCAAAAATAAAATAGATAATTTTTTCCATCTATTAGAATACCCATGGAAAAAATAGGTTTGGGTATTCACAAAAGAAAATAAGATAATTTCTTGAGGAAAAAAGTGAACTTTTGAGAAGAAAATCTGACAGCATAATGGGTATGAAACATGGTTTTATAAAACATTAAAAAGATATGATAAAAGGGTATCAAATTCATAAAAGACTCTAAAAAAATTAAAGGAATAGAATAAATTTTACATAAGAACATATTATGGAAATTTTAAATACATACCACGTAAAAAAGGAAACTTGAAAGCAAAAGAGAATTTGGGATTTACCTTACCTCGAAGAGTAACTCCTAAAACTCAAATTGTGGGACCTTGGGTGCATGAGGACACCTTGGGAGGACTCCATGGGAGGTAAAATTATTATATATTTGCGGAGGATTACTTGGGAATAAAATATAATGGATAAATGGTTGGGTACTTATAGAGGAAGTGGAGGGATTTGTTTATTAATTTCCTTAGACACTTAGGTAGTGGTAAATTCAAAACTATGGGATTTACCTTGGTATTTACCATGGTATTTTACCATTTTATTTTCTACATGGGATTAATATTATGTAACTAAAATACTCAATATTATAACAAAATTTTATATTACATAATACATCGTTATGATGTCATTAAACATACCGAAAACACAAAGCTTTATTTTTACTATTCACTGAAAAACAATAGTTTAGAACATTCTCACAAATTCACCCTAACCTATTTTGGACATTTAAATTTAAAAATTGATGTTTATTTTATCATAATAACTCTATAATTTTTATAAATATAACTTTTAAATATAAAAAACATTATTTATTAAAAATAATAGTGGATAGAAGTAAAATTTCTGACACTTGAAAAACATATATATTATCATTTAAAATTAAATAAGAGTGTTTTAATCATAATAGATAATTAAAATAAAAATTATTAATAATAACTTAGTTAATCATAATAATTCTATCTTTTCATAAAATAATAATTTCAGTATGAAAAATTAATTTATCAAAATCATCATATTTTTAAGAAAAAAACTAAAACGGAATTGGGGGAAAAACAATTTTATTTATACAAGGGGATTATACATTAAGAAACTAAGATATTGACACATAAAACCTTATAACACCTTCATATGACCTAAGGGTAACATGTGCGATGGTGATATATTCATGGGGCGGCTCAGCTAATATCACCTGAGTGTTAATTTCCACAAACTTGAACTTCTCTCATAAGTGGTTTCGTTCAAGAGTCACGTATTGAATCTTAGATTCACCATAGATAATAGTGAATCCCAAAGGTTATAGATCCCTACCATGTTATGAAATATATGCTTCATATGGAAGGAATCTACTGGATGATGCTATAAAATCTTCTTTCTGCATTAATTAACCATTATTATTTCTATTTATAACACTAATTATAACGTTAAAATTATTATTAAGAGTATTGTTTCCAATGGTGATGTTAACCAAAAGTTATATAATGGTTGAAACAAGATGGTCACGTTTCAATTTATACACACATACTTATTAAATATATATAGTTTCATTGAGTAAAAAATAATATAACAAACATTTTCAAGAAATAATAATCATTCAAAAATTTTGGGTCTTCACATTATCCCCCCTTAAGAAATTTTATACCCGAAATTTCATTTTTTTATCAACTGAGAAGAGATGTGGGTACTTATTTCTAATTATTTCGTCAGGTTCCCATGTGGATTCTTGATATGTGTGGTTCCTGCACAACACATTGATGAGGTGGGTAGTCCGGTTTCATAAAACATTGTCTCAAAGGTCCAATATAGACAGCAAATGTACCAAATAAAAGAGGTCATGTTCTAGTTATACCACAATAGGATTCAGTACATATGAAGGGTTAGGTATGTACTTCCTCAAGAGAGATACATGGAATACATCATGAATTTGAGATAGATTTGGAGGAAGTGAAATTTGATAGACCACTACTCTTATGCGATCCAGGATTTAATAGGGTCCAATGTACCTTGGAATGAGATTCCCTTTCTTCCCAAACCAATTTACTCACTTACAAGATGAAACTGAAAGGGAAAAATTGTCTCTAACATCAAACACTAAGTCCCTTTTACAATTTTTAGTATAACTCTTCTACCAACACTGAGTTTCCTTTATGTGTTTTTGGATGGAATGAATATTTTATGTCATCTATTTCACAAGATCAGGCCCAAGAAACATTCTTTCACAAGCTTCATCCAAAAATGTAGGAGTTATACATCGCTTACCATATAGATCATTAAAGGGATCCATTTGAATAATGGAATGGAAGTTGTTATTGTATGAGAACTCAAATGATGGGATATGTTCATCCCATCCATCTTTATATTCTATTAAGCATGTTCTAAGCCTGACCTTGAGTGTCTAAATATTCCTTTTAGATTAACCATCAGTTTGAGGAGATAAGTTGTACTGAAATTTAATTCATTATTCAAATAATGTAGAAGACTTCTCCAGAATTTTTACGTGAACCATGGATCATGATTATAAATGATATAAAGTGGAACTCCATGCAGCATTAACACATCATTCACATATATCTTAGTGAGTTAGTCAAGAGATAAATCTTCCAAAATAGAGATAAAATGAGCATTATTGATGTGACAGTCAACTATAACCCATATCACATTGTTTCCTTTGGATGTTTTCCAGAGACCATTAGAAAAGGCCATAATGATATTTTCCCACTTCAATGACAGTATGGGTAGTGGTTTTGACACCCCTTTAGGAATTTGTCTCTCTTCCTTCACTTGTTGACACACTAGGCACCTTGTAGTGTATTTGAAAATCTCTTTTCATATCATCCCACCAATAACGATCACGAAGGTACCTACAAATTTCTCTACTTCCATGATGTATATATTAAGTAGATATATTAGCATCATCCATAATATCCTTCTTTATTTTAATAATATATTGAACATAAATCCTTGTATGAAATTTCATTACACCTTCTTGATCAATATTAAACTCAGAAAACTTCCCATTCTTCCCATCCTCTATCTTCTTCTGTAAACAAAAAATATTCTATTTTATATTTCTTGATATTCTCTAGTAATTATGGTTGAGAAATCATTTGGGATAGTGTTGATGATGTCCCTTCCATTATGATTCCCATGTCTTGTTTTACTATGTCGTTGGTCAAATAATCTACTTGAATCCTCATCATTTCCAAAACAATAGTGTCTTTCTAACTTAATTCATCAACAACTTTGGTTTCTCTTATGTGGGGAGAATGAATTGAACAATCATAGTATTTAAGATGTTCAAACCCTCTCCTCTATCTCATGTTAAATTCCATTAGCATAAAAATATACATCAAACTTTGATGGTCTATGTATATATCACATTTCTCCCCATAAGGATATTTCCTTCATATATTCATAGAAAAGACAATCGTATCCAGATCCAGGTCATGTATAAAATAATTCTTCTCATTAATATTTTACTATCAAGAATTATAAGAAATCACCTTGTATTGTTTCATGAGGATTCACCCAAGCCCTATTAGAGATGCATCACTAAAAATAATTAACACTTCTCCAATAGAGGGTAAAGTTTACATGGGTGCAGTAACAAATCTCTTCTTCAGCTCTTGGAAACATTCTTCACACTCCTTTATCTAGATAAACTTGACCAATTTTCAAATTAAATTAGTTAGTGTATTGTAAATTCATGATTTTTTTTCACAAACCTCCTATAATATCCCACTAATATAAAAAAACTATGAATCTCAGTTACTGTTGTAGGATGAGGGTATTCTTCCAAAACCTTTGTCTTGGTAGGATCAATTGAGATTATTTCATTGGTTACAATTTTCCCCAATAAATAAACTTATTGTAACCTAAATTTACATTTTATAAACTTTCCAAACTACCTATCCTTATTCAGAGTTTAAAATATTACCCTTATATAATCCTCATGATTCTCACAACATTTTTAATATATCATAATATCATCGATAAAAATTACCAAAAAGCAATCAAGGTTTTCCTTAAATACTCTATTATTCAAATCCATAAAATAGATTGAGGATTAGTAAAGAAGAATTAAGTAACAACAAACTCATAATTCCCATATCTTGATAAAAAGTTAGTTTGGAATATATTCTTTCTTCACCCTTAATTGATGATAACCAAATCAATGATCAATCTTGGAGAAGAATTGAGCACCATGAAGCTAGTCAAATAAGTCACCAAATCTTGGAAGAGGTTACTTATTCTACACTGTGATCCCATTAAGTTACCTATAATCAATGCATAGACACATTGAACCATCTTCATTCTTCACAATAAGAACTGATTCTCCCCAAGGATACACACTTGGTTGGACAAAACCCTTCTCTAACAGTTATTGAAGTTGTTTCTTTAATTAGTCCAGCTTCACATTTTCCATTATATACAGGGTTCTTGAAATTATCTTGGAACCGGGAATGAGTTCAATGGATAACTCTACCTCTATTTCTAGTTGAGGTCTAGGTAACACCTTTGTAAATACATCAATGTATTCTTGATCAATGGGTATATTTTCTATTCCTATACCTACATTTCCTTCTTCATCTTCACCGATCATTTCCATAAAGAAGGCTATGGGAGGTGTTTCTAAAAAAAGATCAGGTGGATATATCTCTCATTTGAAGACAAATATAGGTTTTCCATTAAAAAATAATGATATTTACTTGATTATGAAGTTAACTATAGTATTATAATTTTAGATCCAATCAATTCTCTAGTATAATTTCAAATTCTAGAATGGGAATGACTACAAGATTTGTGATGAGATTTTTTTTCCAAAGTAAATAATAGAGTTTCTATACAATGTTGATGTTTGGATAATCCCTCTAGGAGTCTTTAATGATAGTTATACTTATATTATTTCATGGATAGATTATATATTCTTTACAGAATAGGAAAAAATAATGGAATACATAGAACTAGAATAAAACAAAGTACATGCTAGCTTTGAGATAATAATGAGAGTACCTGTTACCACATCATTTGTAACTTCAACATCATTTTTGATGATATAAAAATTACAACCTTGATCGCTTGTCCTATGTTGAGGTTGATGGTGATTCCCATTAATATACATCATATTTGGATAGTGATTGGAAAAGTGTTTAAGTTTTCTATACTTGAAGAGTTATACTTTAGGATGGAAATGAACTATATTAACTTTGTCGTTATAATTGAGAATTTTCCGATTCACCTTAATATGATAGTTATGAGAAATATGGTATTCTTTTCCACACTTTTAACATTTCCCACTCCCATAAAAGAAGTTCCCCAAATGCTTCTTCCTGTATTTGTTACATGTGAAAAGTTTCACTTTCTTTCCTCCTCTTTCATAATAAAAGTTACTACCTAATCTTAGATCCATATATATATTCTTTTAATTTTATCTAATGTTCTACTGTGTCTCTAAAAACTCTAGTTCAACCTTTATACCACTTCTCAATATTATCTCATAGATTTCATAGTCTTGATTGGAAATATTTTTTTATAGACGGGGTCATAGAACACTAAATAATCTATCAACCTTACCATTAGGATCCATGAAAAATATTTTGGTGTAATGAGAAAATATTTTGAAGTTCATCCCATAGCATCCCACATATTCATTTTCATTTTTCTTCAACTCTAGAAATTGCTTCTCTATTTTTGTTCGCATAGAACAGGGAAAATATTTTTTGAAAAAGGTTCCCCAAAACTATTCCAACTACATTGCATCAATATTCCATATTATCTTTATGTTTTTAACTAGTTTCCACCACTGATTAGCTTCTACCCCTAATCAGTAAACAACCATGGTGACTTTCTCTAGTTTAGAATAATGGAGTATAGAAAAGATATTTTCAAAATAGCTTATCCAATGTTCTAAAATCAATGGGTAAGTTGATCCTTTAAAAGAAGGTGGTCATTAACGTATAACAAACTCAATAGAAATTTTTTCCCATTGAGGTGAATTCAGTCTCTCGGCTTGATTAAAGTTATTTCTCATAACTCAAGTCATTTGATTCATCATTCTCATGATTTTTTCCATTCCAACTTCCATCGGAAGGCCATCCGTGCCTGGTCCACTACTCTCACTATTTATGAGGTTTCACTTATTTCCCACCAATTTCTAAAAGATGAAAACTATAGTGAGAAATGTATTTCATTTAATAATATTATAATTCTAAAGGAATTTCATGTCTTATAACATTAATATTAAATATGTAATTATTTAACAACAACTGTATTTTCTAAAAATCCTTCATAATGGTTCATAAAAAGGGTATGATTAACCAAACATATCCCCTGATAGTGTCAAACCAGGTGTTTAGTAAGGCCCTTTGTCATGTACCAGGTTATGTCGAGTTAGGACCGATGCTCCTTGTTGGATTTTTTAACCCTTGGTACATCTATACTAAAACCACATCCACATGTTTGTATCCAGACACATATTTTTTTTCTTAGAGACCACTTAATTAATACTTCACCAATATAATAGGATGTTTTCCTATATTTAAACTTCTTTGTAAGGTTATTCCCAAAGTTTTAAAATCCAAATTTCCACAAAAAAACATTCCTTTGATACCAACTATGTCATCCCTCCTTCTTATTACATTACATTTCATTTACATGGTACAAACATATGATCTTTTAAATTTTAGTTTCTTGTAAATAAGGTACATAATACATGAAAACATAAAAAATTATTCTAAACCAATTGGTAGGATTCATAATAGGTTCCCACTATGTATACTTACTACATATGATAAACTAGAGACTAAATCAAGGGAAAGGGTGAGCATAAGGCCCAGTAAGGGAAAATAAGGGAAACTGTTTACTTGTGATTTTGAAGAATATCAATAAGAACATGAAGAAATACATAATTTCATTAGAAATATAAATATAATAATAATAATAACATTAATAAAAAAATTTAAATGTGGAAAAAACATTTAATTGAGTCATTCATAATCATATCACTAAGGTTTTTCACCGAGGTGTCATAAATATTATCAAGGATATTCACCAGGGTATCTTAAAACATGTTATCTCTAGAGATTAAATTCCTTACCTGATGAATTGGAGTGATATTGTGGAACAAAATTAATATGTATTAATTAATGTTATTAACATATTTCATAATAAAAAATTTCACAAATAACCCATAGAGAATAAAATAAATGGGGTTCATATCAAAATTGTGGTGTTTTTAAAAAATTCTTAAAGACAAGATCCTTATGTCATTATTAACCCACAAAAAGGGAAGGTGGGTTTAATATATATGTTAATAATAGAATAAAACAAATAATTTTAAAATCTAGGTAAATAACCTTGGAAAAAAAGAGTTTGTGGTATTAAAAAAATAAAATAAGAAAATTTCTTTAGAGAGAGAGAGAACTTTTGAGAAGATAATTTGATAGCATAACGAGTATGAAACATGGTTTTAGAAAACATTAAAAAGAGAGGGGATATGGGTCGCCCATTAATAAAAGACACCAAATATAGTAATTTTATATAATAAAATGTACATAATGACATAGTATTTAAATTTGAAAAACATACCACATAAAAATGAAACATGAATGGAAAATAGAAGTTGGGATTTCCCTTACCTTGAAGAATAACTCCTAAGTCTTAATGATTTGGACATTGGGGGGGGGGGTTAGTACACCTTGGGAAGAATCCTTGGGAGGTAAAAATATCATATCATAATTTAGGTTTAATTTTAAGTGAATTATAATGGATATATGGGTAGGTATTTATAGCCAAAGTGGGGGATTTGTTTATTAATTTCCTTGGACACCTAAGTAGTGATAAATTCAAAACCATAGACTTTCCCATGGTATTTTCTTGAGGTATTGGCCACTTGGGATGAATATTATGTTATTATAATCCACAAGAGTCTGCCATAATTTTATATTACATAATTCATAATTATGATATCATCAAACATACCGAAAACTCATAATTGTATTTTTACTACTCATCGAAAACAAAATATTTTATATAATTTTATTAAATTCTCCCTAACCTAGTTTAGATATATTTATTTCAAAAAAATGTTTTTTATTTTATCATAATAATTTTCTAACTATGAGATATTTAAATTTTAAATATAAAGATACATATTTATTAAAAACAACTGAAGATAGAAAATGCATAGTAAAATGCATGGTAAAATTTCTGACACTTGAAAAAAATAAAATCATTTTATCATTTAAATTTAAATAAAACTATTTTAATCATACTATTAAATTAAAAGAAACATTATTAATAATAACATAGTTTATTATGGTATTTAATTTTTTTTTGAAAAGTACAATTTTAATCTGAAAAATATATTTATCAAATTCATCAAATTTAAAAAAACTAAACTCAAAATAGAATTTATGGAACAAAAATTTTATTTATAAAAAGAGATTATACCTTAAGTAACTATGACCTTGAGAAATAACCCCTTATAACACCTACATATAACCTAAGGGTATGGTATGTGATGGTGATAGATTCATGGGGCCGAGCGGCTCGGGTGACATCACCTTGGTGGTAATTTCCACTTGCTGGAACTTCTCCCACAAGTGATTTTGTTCAAACCTCACTTGTTGAAGTTCGGATTGGGTTAGTCAAGTACAAATCCCAAAGTCGCTACCTCCCTCTCATGTTTTTAAAAATGGGCTTCATACGAAATGAATCTACTCAATGAGTCTGTTGACTCTTCTTTATTCATTAATTAACCATTATCATTTCTTTTTTATAACACTAATTATAATGTTAAACTTATTATTAGGAGTATTTTTTTCAATGGTCATATTGACCAATAGTCATATTGACAAATAGTCATATAACCGTCAATACCCAATGGTCACATTTTAATTTCTATTCATATAATTATTAAATAGATATAGTTTTTTGAGTAAAAAATAATATAAGACACATTTTCAGAGAACAATTATCGTTAAAAAATTTCATGTCACTACACTTCTGAGAGTAACATGTTCCCCACCTCGATTAGTATGGTGGGTGGAACTCCCAATACTTGACTGATACGGACTAGCTAACCCTATTTCTTCAGTCTATACTAGCCTAGATCCTCTACCACTTCCCACCTATTGTGGGTTCCTGTAGAACCTCATCCTTCCGCATGCTCAACATTCCACTAGTGGATGCATATACTAACCTCGCATGTGGCTTGGCCTTCCACACTGATTGCAAATGACCAAGCTACCACCTTAGGAGATATATTATATTCCTAGACTACTCATTATACCAATACTATAGTTGAAACACCCACAATGGTGCCTCCTACTATCCGATGATATACCACCAGATCACCTAGCTACAATGATCTACTCAACGCTAGGGGATTCATTTAGGTTCTCCGCAGGAATGAGAGCCTGATATACCACCTCCACAAAACTATTCAAGTGGAAGATATTCCCTGAGAACTTTATCTCACATGTAAGACCATGTTGAAAAAAACTAGCCATAATAATCTCTTTTCCTTCCAATGTTTGAGAAAGATTCATCTTATATGTGATGCAGACAACATAATCATTAATAACCCAAACATTTATTAATGAAAATTCCTCTCGATATAATTAAATGTCTTATTGTGTAAAATTATTATATAAAATAGATGAATTTATTTGGTTTTATGTTATTCGACTTTAAAATACCATTGAGAATTGGTACCATTTCCAATATAGCTATTGAATAGTGATCACATGATTAGAATAAATATAGGCCCTTAACAAATCCAATTTACCCAGACAAAGGAATAGATGACCTCATCCAGTAGAATTTCCCCTTACAATGCCCATTTTTCAAATCTAGGAAAGGAGGTAGCATCACTGGACTTTTCTTTTGACCAATCCCAAACTGAGTTTCAACACATTAAGCAAGAATAGATTTTCCTATGGGAGTAGTGGATGTTAATAGAGATTACCACTCGAGCGATTTTATATGATCCACCCCAAGAGTCTTTCACCATTGCAAAACTTACCCTTGGGTCATATGTGGGTGTTATAAGGGATTATGTAACAATAACCTAGCACCATGATTATGTGAATTATTTTATGTATATAATAAATAATATACATTCATTTTATTATTTTTACTTTATAAATAGTTTTTTAAAGTGAAAATATTATATTTTAGTTAACATTAAATTAAGAAATCTATTTTGATGAATTAATAAATTTTTTAATTAAATAATATTTTAATAAAATAAAAATAATATTAAATTAATTTTTATTAAATATAATTGATCCTATAATTTTTATGAATACAATTGTAATATTTATTAAGGTTTGAAAACTGTTATTGTCAAAACCCAAGAATTTTCAATAAATATCAGTAAATATTTTAAAAGTGAAAATGAAAATATTTAAAAAAATATTTAGATAAAATGAATATTATTTTTGGAATCAGGATGTCGAAATTATCTAATGGTTAATTTTTTATAATTTTCTGAGATAGTTTAATTTTTTGGTAAAAATAAAATACTGTTTTAATATATAATGTGTTTTATGACATCATAATGACCCAATAGTGATGTAATAAAATACTATAAAAGGTATATTCAGAAAATATATGTTTTACCATTAAAAAAATTTGATTTTATATTTGTATGATTTATTTTACAGTGCCTTAGTGGACCCTCTAAGACTTATAAAACATTTTAACATTTTAAAATGATTTCTTTGATAGTGTGACTCACCTCCACATAATAAAGACTAATATTTTAATAATATAGTCCATTGGACTTATAAAATAATTTTTTCACTCCCATTTGACAAGAACCATGTGCAAAAACCATGGGTTAGTTTGTGGTTTTGATTAGTTTAACTTGTATTGTCCAAAACCCAAATAATAAAGAATGCCCTCTCTTTTCTTGTATAAACCAATTCAATATCTCATTCCTCTTCACTAAACCCATTTTGAGCACGAATAAAACCTACCTTCCTCTATATAGAATCCAACTAAGGTTCCCCAATCTCCCAAGAAGCCTCTATCAGGCCTCTCCCAAGATATTTGGACCACACTTCCACGTAAGAGATTTATTCCTTTATCATTTTTGTCCAAATTTAATTATGTTGTTATACCCTTTTATTTTAAAAATTAAAATATTGAGGTATTATTTTTAACCTCCCACGTACTTCCATACTTATTTTTAATGATTATATACCCCTTTCTCTCTCATTAATTTCTCCCATGTACACTCATTACCGTGCCAATATTATATAAGGAAATTATCTCTTCTCATTTACATTCAAGCAATTCATTTATATTATGCAACAAAATTCCATTACATATGATGGGATATTATGTTCCATTACCCCATTACTATTAATCTAATTTATATATTATGACATAACCCTTTCTCTCTCATCAACCCATTTTACAATTTCAATTTGACGTCATTATGTTGCCGAAGTTACACCAAAATTTCCCATGCCAAAATCATAATGTAAATGAATACCATAACCATTTCTCAATCAAGGGTATTCACCTATATGCACATGTACTTTTTTATTGATTACTTACATTTATGTATTCCAAATATCTTATTCATGGACTTAATTATGACATTTTATGAATCCATATTGTATGATCCATGTGGCACACTTATGCATGGAATGAAATGTTTATAAAGGGTGTGCTCTAATAGCACTCCAATGCATTGGGTAAAGATTATTATCATGATACATCAAGTTAAATGAGGTTTTAGTCATTATAATTCAAGTGAAATTAGGGTTTAATCATGGTAATTCAATTGAAATGTGGGATTAATAATGCTGCATGTGCAATGAGCCTTAGCTCATTCTAATTTGATGTTAAGTGTTGTCGCCACATTTCTATATTATGATAATCATGATATATCATGCCTTTATGTTCCTTTTTATCTTATGCTCCATTTATATCACTGTTGCATTAAATTTATTATATTATTCATGTTATTCCTTGTTTACTCCCTTACTATGCTTTATATCTCCCCCATTTCTTATACATATCCTTAGGTTGTCCAGTGCAATGCTAAGTACGAAGGAATGTTGTGGTCATGTAAAAGAAGTTTTAAATAAAGATTTTGTATTTTATGTTATAATTTTTTATTTAATTTTCTTAATTTCCCAATACACTATATCTCTTGATCCTCAGAGTTTTCTTAAGTACAATATTATGTAATAAATCATGTTTAAGTGTGTAATAAAGATAAGGGTTGTTATAATTGGTATCAGAGGGAGGTTTAGTTATTTTAGGGATTAGGATTAGAAAACCCTAGTGAAATCCTTAGGGATAAGACTAAGTATAATAAAAACGTACCTAAATTTTGGTGCATATTTAGTATGAGATTTATCAATAAAATACATCCCTATCTAGATATGAGAAGGTAGAAGTGGATCTGCCACAAATGTATCTAGGGGTAAAACTCGAAAACACAACTTTGAGCTAGACTCGAATAAAAACCGGTGCATGACAATAGACCTTGAAACACTCTTTGTTATGACACTCCTGGGGGATATTCTTTGGTAAATTCATAAGCATAGTATGAACCATTATTAAGTGTATAAAAAAGTGCCCCTAAGAATATATGTTGGGAAGTAGATCATATATAACATAGATATGTTAGGAAAATAAATGTAATTTATAAGTTATCCATTTTTGTCATTGGATTTAGCTTTATTTGTTACCCATAAATTTACTTTTATTCTAGCCAATAGTTAGTAATAAGAGTACATGGACTAACAAACGATTCTAAGATCAATGTGATGACTGTTCTAATGAGATGCCCGATCCTAGGGGAGCAGGAATTGCAAACTTTGTCATGATAATCTCTAAGTTAACTCAAGTTTTGAATAGAAACATGGGTCAATAGGAACGTTCAACCCCCCTAGGAAATAAAAATCTGCAATCAAGAGCTTCATGAGACAAATTCATCCTACTTTTAATGGATAATATGATCCCTCAATTGCCGAATAGTGAATCAATTCCATTGAAAGGATCTTTTTCATACTTCAATGTCCTGGAAAAGAGAAGTTTCTTCTGGAAAATTATCATATAGAGGGTGAAGCTGATAAATGGTGGAAATTGATCAAAAATACGAATCTTGAGGAAGAGATCGAGGCATTGGAATGAAAGGATTTACATAAAATATTTTTTGATAAATATATTCCATGCACCCTTAGAATTAATATGAAAATAGACTTCCTTACCCTCAAGAAAAAAGATGATGAATCCATCAGAGTGTATGAGGAAAACATCAGAAGGCTTGCACGATACACCTCCGTCTTTGTCATTGCCCCTGAATTCAATGTTTACTGCTAATTTGGTGGGATAAAACATAGATTACAGAAATCCCTAGAGATCATTGACTTTGAGAGCTAAGAGAAAATTTTCTGATGTGCCCTCAAGGTCAAAATAGAGATCAGCAAATCTCAGGTGTATCATCGGGATAAGAAGTGTAAGGTGGATTTCAATTCTGGTGGCCCGATAGATAAATCCAATAGTGCTAAGAAATTCTAGCACCCCACTTACCAAAGGTTTGGAAAGAAGAACCCCAAAAATTTCCTAAAGGGGATGAGGAAATTCATTTGGTGTGGAAGAGAAGTGAAAAATGCCATTAACTACCAAAAAGAAAAACCTGATGCTATGATAGAGGATAAGAACACTCTATATGACCCTCAATGAATTGTTCATTACTTCAACAGAAAAGAACCAGAAATTTTTTCAAAATGGTTCCCTAAGATAAGGGTTTTTAGAGGAAACCAACATCCTCTAAGGCAGCAAGGGTGAGCTTTTTTCCATCGCAACCATAGAAGAGAATCCCAAAAATGAAGTGGTGATATGTACGCTAGTTATTCATTCAATAATAGAAAACTTACTTTTTTATTCTTTTTCTCTGCATTCTTTTATATATTGAAAGTTAAGTACAAAAATACCAACACCACCAAAAATCATGGAAGTAGAGATGTCACTGGGAATGGAAAATTGGGAAATCATTACATCCCATGAATTCAACTCCTCCCCTGTCACAATCTGTGGATTGAACTTACCAGCAATCCTCTTCATACTCCCTCTCATGGAATTTTTTGCAATGATGGGAATGGATTGGATTTTCCTATATAGAACCAACATAAATTTCCATGAGAGGCAAATCACTCTCCATATGGCCAATTGACCCCCGATTATATACAAGTGCAAGGAGGAAGATGAATATTCTTGAGCACCATCATCTAAATCATGGATATCACTGACCTATGATCACACATATCTTTATAATATAATTTATTCTTAGGGGAAAACCATCCTTTAAGACATTCTTATAGTGAGGGAATTCTCTAAAGTGTTTCCTAATGAATTTCTTGGTCTTCCTCATAGAAGATATGTTGAATTTTATATTGATCATATAACATGGGAATTTCGAATATCCAAGACTCTATATAGAATAGCTATTCTGGAGCTTGTGGGTCTAAAGAAACAACTAGAGGAGAATCTAGATAAAGGTTTTATATGCCCAGGTGCTTCACCATGGGGTGCACCGGTCCTCTTCATCAAGAAGAAGGATGGGTCAATGCGCCTTTTCATTGATTATCAAGAGCTCAACAAAATCCCAATAAAGAAAAACTATCCTCTACCACAAATTGGTAAATTGTTTGATTAGATACATAGACCACAATAATTATGCAAGGTGGATTTGTGGTTGGGATTTTACCATGTAAGGGTGAAGAATGAAGATATCCCCAAGGTTGCTTTTCGTACAAGATACGGGAACTATGAATTCATAGTCTTGCCTTTCGTACCCACTAATGCTCTATAAATCGTCATGGACTTAATGGATAGAGTCTTTAGAGATTACCTTGAAAAATATTTGGTAGTTTTTATAGATGTTATTCTAATATACTCCAAAACCAAGGAGGATCATGAGGAGCATCTAAGAACTGTACTAGAGAACTTGTGAAAGGAGAAGCTCTAAGAAAAGTAAAAAAAGTGTGAGTTCTGGTTAAAGTAGGTCTCATTTTTGGGTCATATCATCATACACAATGGGATGTCTGTGGATGCCTCCTAAAGAGCTGCAATTGAGGGATGGTTGAATAAAAAATTGGTAAAATATATCCGTAGCTTCCAAGGGTTAGCTGGATATTATCGTCGATTTTTGAAAAATTTATTACGATTTTCCATCCCTCTTACCAAGCTAACTCATAAGGGAGTAAAGTTTGCTTGGAGTGATGAATGTGAAGATAGTTTCAAGGATTTAAAAATTAATATTATCACTACACATGTGCTCACACTACCCACAAGTGGAGACTTTTTGTAGTATTCAGTAATGATTCGAAGAAAGGCCTAGGTTGTGTGTTGATGAAAAATGAAACAGTCACTGCCTATGATTAAATACAATTGAAAGTTAATGATAAAATCTATCCAAAATATGGTATAGAGTTGGATGCAGTAAGATTCATTTTAAAAATTTTGTGGAATTACCTATTTGGGGAGAAGTGTGAAATATAT
Organism: Viscum album; assembly: GCA_963277665.1. NCBI lineage: Eukaryota > Viridiplantae > Streptophyta > Magnoliopsida > Santalales > Viscaceae > Viscum > Viscum album. Next base: position 1,243,555,748 of record OY728155.1, read on the forward strand.
ACGGATCACAAAATCCTCCAGTATATATTCACGTAGAAAGAGCTTAACATGCACCAATGATGATGATTAGATCTGATCAAGAACTATGACTACTCAATCCATTACCACCCAGGGATATCGAACATGGTGGAAGATGCTCTAAGTAGAAAGGAATCAGTGATTATATCATTGATTAGAATTTAAAACTATCCAATCTTCTTAGATTTGATGAATATGGACATGGGAATCATAAATAAGATAACATCATCAATCCTTTCACAAATTATTGATCAACCGTCTCTTTTGTAAATGTTAAAGGATGCTCAAAAGAATGATGTGGGAATTAAAAAGAAAGTGGAAACTATCAGAAAATATAATTCTTCTAAGTTAAATGTTAATGATGAAAGAATTTTGAGATTTGGGAAAAGACTATGCGTTCCTTGAAAACTATAGTTAAATAATTCACTTTTTTATGATGCACATAGTTCAAATTTCTCCATTCACCAAGGAAACACAATGATATATCGAGATCTCCAAGAGAATTATTGATGGGATAACAAGAAGAAGGAGATCGCTGAGTATACATTGAAGTTCTAGGTATTTCAATAAGTGAATGCTAAGAGGAAATTGTCTAAGGGGATGATGCAACAATTACCCATACCATCATGGAAATGGGAGAATATCACCATGGAATTTATCACCGGAATTCCAAATACATCTAAAGGAAACAATGATATCTGGGTTGTTTTGTATCATCTTACAAATACAACACACTTCATTGAAATTTTAGATGATTTATGATTGGACCAATAGGAATATATATACATCAAAGAATTGGTAAGGTTGTATGGAGTACCACTATCAATTGTATCTGATCGATATATAAGATTCACCTCTATGTTCGGGAAGAGTCTGCAACATGATATGAATACTGAGCTGAACTTCTATACGACTTATCATCCTCAAACTGATGTCCAATATGAGCAAACAATCCAAAAACTTGAGGACATGTTGAGAGAATTCTCAATGGACTTAAAAAGAGGATGGGACCAATATCTTCCCTTGGTTTATTTCTCTTGAAAAAATAGTTTCTACTCAAGCATCCAAATTTCTTTTTATGAATCCTTTTATCGGAAGAGGTGAGGGACACCAACATGTTGGGATGAAGTTGGGGAGTGAAAACTCCATGGTCTATAAATGGTCAAAGAAATTGTGGAGAAAGTTAAGACCATCCAGCAACACATTAAAGATGCTCAGAGTCAACAAAAGATCTATGATGATAATTTTTGATGAGACCTTGAGTTTGATGTTAGAGACATGGTATTCCTCTGCATATCACCTTGGAAGAGAGTTGAGCAATTTGGTAAGATGGGAAAGCTTAGTCCAAGGTACATCGTCCCTTTTGAGATCCTTGATCGCATTGTATCAGTGGAATATCAACTAGCACTCCCACCAAACCTATCTCAAGTACATGATGTATTCTATGTATCACTCTTGAGGAATTACATACCTTACCCATCGCATGTACTCAATTCAGAGGTGGTTTTATTAGAGAATGACCACTCCTATGAAGAGAAGTCGCTGTAAATTTTAGATCATAGGGAAAAAGTTCTACAAAATAACACAATTCACCTCATCAAGGTGTTGTGGAAAAACCACACGTTTTAAGAGGCAAAATGGGAATCAGAGGAAGTGATGAAGAAAATTTACCTACATCTATTTTAGTGTGGGAAAAGGAATTTTCGAGGGTGACATTTCTTAAGGGGGAATATTGTAATGAACCAAACTTTTATTAATGAAAATTACTCTTATCTAATTAAATTTATTATTGTGTATAATGGTTATATAAAACATATGAACTTCCTTGGTTTTATGTTTTGGGACATTAAAATACCATTGAGAATTATTACTGTTGCTAATATAGGTGTTGAATAGTGATCACGTGATTGGTATTAATATAGTGTTATAACAAATCCAATTTACTCAGAAAAAGGAAGTGATGGACTCATCTTGTAGAATTGTTCTACACGAAGCCCATTTATCAAATATCAGAAAAGAGATAGCATTAATTGTCTCCCCTCTTGACCAATCCCAATTTGAGCATCAATAGGTTAAGCTTAAACAGAACGGCGTGCGAGAGAAGTGGAAGTTAATAGAGATTACCACCTGAGTGATGTTATCCGAGCCACCTCAAGATTATGTCACCATCACACACCTTACCCTTAGGCCATATGAGGGTGTTATAAGGGGTTATATAACAAGACCATTTCACTATGCTTATGTGAGTTATTTTTTGTATAGAATAAAGAATATACATGCACTTTATTATTGTTACATTGTAAATAGTTTTTTAAAGAAAAAATGGTATTTTTACTTAATATTCAATTACTAAATTTATTTTGATGAATTAATGGATTTTTGAATTAAAAAATATTTAAATAAAATATTATTATGGATAAATTAATTTTTATAAAATATAAATTATCATATAATTTTTATGAATACAATTGTAATTTTTATCAAGGTTTGAAAACTGTTTTTGTCAAAACACATGAATTTTCAATAAATGTCAGTTTTTATTTTAAAAGTGAAAATTCACATATTTAAAAAATTATTTAGATTAAATGAATATAATTTTTGGAATCAGGATTTTGAAATTATACAACAGTGAATTTTTCATAATTTTCTAAGACAATTGAATTTTTAGGAAAAAAATAAATACTGTTTAAATATATAATGTGTTTTATGGCATCGTAATGACCCAATAGTGACTTAATGAAATAATATAAAAGTTATATTCATACAATATATGTTTTACCTTTAAAATAATTTTATTTTATATTTGTATTATTTATTTTACAATTCTTTAGTGGTCCCTCCAAGACTTATAAAAATATTTAACATTTTTAAATGATTTCGTTGAGAGTGTGACTCATATTACCATAATATAGCCTAATATTTTAATACATTTGGACATTGGAATTATAAAATAATATTTTCAACTCCATTTTGACAAAAACCATGGGGAAAAAGTCATGGGTTGTATTATGGTTTTGTTTAGTTTTATGTGTAGTGTCCAAAACATAAATAATAAAGAATTCCCTCTCTTTTAATATATAAACCCACTAAATATCTCATTCATCTTCACTGAAACCATTTTGAGATTGACTAAATGCTACCCTCCTATCTATATAATCCTTCCAGGGTTCCCTCAGCTCCTATGATGCCTCTCTCAAGCCTCTCCAATGCCTTTTGGGATAACACTTTCATGTAAGGGATTTCTTCCTTTCTCATTTTTGTCCAAATTTAATTATGTTGTTAAACCCTTTTATTTTCAATTAAAAATGTCGGGGTATGATTTCACACCTTCCCTATACTTTCTTACTTATGTTTGAATGATGATAGACCCCTTTCTATCTAATTAATGCATCCCATGTACACCCGTTACCATGCCAAAATTCCGTAAGGAATTTCTCTCTTCTCATTTAAATTCATGAAATTCATTTATATTATGCATCTAAATTCCATTACATAAGTTGGGATATTATGTTCCATGACCCCATTACAATCCATTTCATTTATAAATTATGAGAGACCCCTTTCTATCTCATCAACCCATTTTATGATTTCTATTGACAGCATTATACTGCTGAAGTTACACCAAAATTTCTCAAGCCAAAATGATCGTGTAAGTGAATACCATACCCATTTATCTATCAAGGGTATTCAACATTATGCACATGTAATTGTTTATTGAGGACTTAAATTTATGTATTCCACATATCTTATTCGTGGATTAAATTATGATGTTCTATGAATCCATGTTGTATGATCCATGTGGAACTCTTATACATGAAATGAAATGTTTAGAAAGGGTGCACCCTGATAGCGCTCCAATGCATTGGGTAAAGATTAATATCATGATACGTCAAGTGTAATGAGGTTTCACTCATTCTAATTCAAGTACAATGAGGGTTTACTCATTATAATTCAAATGAAATGAGGGATTATTCATGCTCCATGTGCAATGAACCTTGGCTCTTTCTTATATCACATTAAGTGTTGTTTCCACATTTCCATGTTATGATAATCATGCTACATCATTCTTTTATGTTCATGTTTCTCATATGATCTATTGATATACCTATTTTCTAACATGTATTGTATTCTTCATTTTATTCCTTGTTTATTCCCTTACTCGGCATTATAGATCACCTTTTCTTATGCATGTCCTCAGGTTATCCCATGCAATGCTAAGTACAAAATAATGTTGTTGTCATGTAAATGATGTTTTCAATAAAGATGTTGTATTTTATGTTCTAAGTTATTTTGTAATGCTCTTAATTTCACAATACACTAGACATCTGGATCCTCAGAGTTTTAATATGTGCAAGTTTATGTAATAAATAATATTTAAGTGTGTAATAAAGAATAGGGTTGTTATATAATCCATTGCCATCATGTTTCCTTGAGTTAGGTATATAAACTCATCATCCTTCCTCTACCTCAAGATCTCTTGGTAAAAGTGTTAAAGGAACTTTTCTGGGAATTCCTTCCATGAAATTCCCTCTTTCGGCTCATCCCAATCCCGTATATCCCACCAATGTTTTTCAAGTACCCTCAACATTTATGTCACAAAATTAACTCTATTTTAAGTTGGGGTCTCCAAGTGATCCAGAATTTTCTGGATGGACTTCATCCAAAACATTTCTTCCTCAGGTCCACAATCTCCAGAAAATGTTAGAGGGTTCTGAAACTAGAAATCCATTTTAGTGTTGAACATAATCAGCGTAGCATGCCCAAGGCATCACTCCATAAACTATAAAAAATGTCCATGTTATCATGTAATTGATCCTTCCATCATTTACTTTGAACCAATGGGGTTTACAGATCTACTACTGGGGGACCATTCTTAGTGATACCCTCTTGTCACCCAACTGGTAGACATAGTTGTGGTGGAATATCTCTACAATTATGAATATATAGCCAAATGTTTCAAAAATATAAACCAACAGGGGTCAATACTAGACATAAATAAACAAATTCATATACATTATGCCAAAAAACATAACCACTAACCCAACACCATTTCCCAACCACCCCTAACCTCGGCCATTTCAGATAGGGGGTTAAACCAACTCCCGATATTTCTCTTCACATTAAAAATCGTTTTAATCATCCCATATTTATCCTTAAATTCTTTTTACAATTACCAAATTTTTATTGGGAACATTTTCTTATAAGATTACAATAAAATAAATCTGAATTTTCAATTCCCATACCCTTTTCCTAGTGTGTGCCTAGCATGATTCATTTCACATGTATCTCTAAGTTCCTAAAGTGATGCATGCATATATTGACTCATGAAATATTGGGTCATAAATGAAATATCAAAATTAATAAAATCACACTACAAGTGCATCACTCAAGGTGAAATAACATTCATCTGTAATGGAAACCATAATAACATCAATCTCACCATAGGTACTTAAGTTTTCCCCTGTACATTGGTTAACTACTCCCATGTGTGAGATCATTTCCAAAACCTAAAACTTATAATATCCTTTCTAACTATACCAAATAAAATAAAAAATAAAAAATAACTAACTTTGATCAATCTATGTAATGTCTTAATCCAAGTTCCACTAACCAGTGCCATGATCTGGTTTGTTACACAACCTTAAGCGCACATCCCTGTATGTCAAAGTCTTCCAACTAGTAGAAAGGGTTTAATAAGTAACATATGGATACAATACTATATTTATTAGATTAATCCATCATAGTTCAGATAAGAAAAAATAGATCAAAATAACCGAAAAGCATAAATTCTCAAAAATATTTCCAAGAACTGGGTACATACCCATAAAAAAATAGTAAATATGTTATGCCATGTCATACAGTTCCAAATGGGATGGAAAAACCAAAATAATGACATGATGATGAATCCCCAAAAGGGGTCTTGACACCATGTCTGGTTCCATCATCCATTCACATCCCTGATCCCCCAAATCAACCCTCTAGGATGGGGAATTTTCCTTTCTCCTGACCTAAAACCTTTTAGTCTTCTCAACTACCCAATGCCAACCCAAGAAGGGTTTGAGTAGAACTCATTAGTCCACCACTAACAATTTCTACAAAACATAAAGTCTAATACATTGTATGAAGAAGTATAGTTAATAATGAAACATCAAAAGGAAACAGGTTACATCATTTAACATTTATTAGATCAATTACTTTCATTCCCTTATTCCATGTTTTATATATTTTCATCAAAACTGATTTGGAGCATTCGCCAAATAACTACTATGGACTGGGGTTCTTAGAGCATTCGTATTTCCACCAACAGTATTGGATCATCAGTAGAACATAAAACTACTATATATCACAATCACATAGGCTCAACATCATTAGTTATTTAATTACATAAAATCAACAAGTGTGTACCATTTCTATCTAATCACATTTCCATGATTATTTACAACCATAATGTTCAAAATTCCAAGCACAAGCCCATTTTACCATTTAAAACATTTCAACCATTTGTTACCCTTTCCAAATCCATTTGACCCTAAGGCCAAGACCCATTAACCAATTATCATATCCATTCATATACCCATCATAAATTACATAAGTATTCATGTTAAGAAAAACGTCACATCATGCCATGTTACCAGGTTAATCACGTTTACCATCGTTTTAAGATCATAAACCACAAAATTTATCATTCAATATCTGAATATTTCATCTTGAATAGAGTGGTCCACCCCATGGGTTTCCATAGGCCCGATCAACTCAGCCTCATTGGATCCCATGGGGATCTTGTGGGTTTAAATTTATCATTTAATTAACCAACTTACCATTTTATACCAAGGAAACCAAATGGAAAATAATAATATACCACCACACAACCATATACACAATAAAAATGGGCATAAAGACTATGTGATATATCTTTTACACCACCTACCTCATGTTATTTGATGAAATTTCTCTTAACCTTGGCCTTTGATTCCAACTAAAATACCATATCAAGTCCCCAACCCATAAATTTACCATAAAATACATATTTAGGGATTTTGAAGTATAAGAAGAACTAAATGATCCACTAACCATAAAATAGAAGTAAGATGAGGGTTACATTCACTTGGAGCTTCAATATTCACCCAATGACACTCCAAACGTCTTAGAAACTAGAGAGATTGATCCTTGGAATGTTTGATAGGGTTTGGTTCATCGCCAAGGTTGTTCTAGGAAATAAGGCAGAGAAATTAATGTGAGGTTTTTTAAACCCAATGAAGAAAAATCACAAATCCTCCCATATTTAGTTAGGTTCCTGGTTTGGCCGCATGGTTGGCCAAATCATGCACCAAGCATGTGACACCCTTTATCCATGAGGGACCTCGGTCACATGGTCTCGTTGGGAGACATATTATATGAAAATATTTATTGAGGCCATGTAGGATGGATCTATCCAAGACTGTATGATTTATTACTATACCATGCATGATTTTTACCAAAAATGCACCATCTGTCTCTAGGGTCAACAGTCCTGGTGCACAATTAGCATTAACAATTCACCATCCATGAAACCTACACATGATGGACTCTTTTTCCTCCTTTTTATTCATCAAAACCCTATGACACCCTCTAAACACCTCATATTCCAAATAAAAATTTCATTAAAAATTTTATAATAAGTTAAACCAAAACTTAAAAAAGAACATACCTCATTAGATGTTTGGGATCTTACACTTGACCCTTACAAAGTGCTTACTGAATAAGGGTACAATGCTCTTACCTTTACATGAACCCATCATATAAATATAAAAATATAATTTCCCACATCATTTAATTTTAATTTGGTGAAAACCTTTATGAAATACCTCACATATAGATTACACATTGATTACCTTTACATAGACGCATTCCATGTAATAGTAAGTGGTCACTTACCTTTGCATAACCAATTTAAAACCAAAACTACCTTTATGAAACAATCTTCATGAAAATCATACCCTTATGCAATCCATCATATTACTCTTATGTGGACCAACATGTGTAAAGTTAAGTTCCAATGACACTTACACAAAACACTTCTATGAAAGGGTAATCCATGTTGACCCTTATGTCGACCCATTCATGTAAATATATGTTTTGAGTGATGTTTATGTGAACAATCACATAGAGTCCAGACCACAATTACCCTTATTCAATTGATCTACATAAGGGTAATGAATTAGCTACCTTTACTCAACCCATATACATAAATTTGGCACCTATATTACCATTACATAGCCTTTATATGTTTGGGTGAACTATCTATAAAACCAAATTTCCAAAAAATGAAACATTGCTATATTTTTCTGATCTATTCTTCATTTCGTGGATTGATTTCATAAATCTAAACATGGACCCATATCATACCATTGTTAAGTTTATTATAAATATAATAAAACTTATTATACACAATTTAATCCATTAGAAAACCTTTTCTTGAGGATCTCAATGAAAGATAACATGAAACCTATATAAAAAATAAAATGAAGAACATGTTATAAATATGTGTACCTTACACCGAATATCCACTAAAATATTTTGATCTTTGTTATATGAGTTTGATAAAGATCACTAAAGTTGGGAACAATATATCCCACCTATGAAGGTATCAATGGGACACATTGAATCACTCGGTATTCGGCTAAAATCTATCTTCTCTTCAAGGTATGCCAGTAGCTCTATAAGAAAAAGAGAAAGATAAGAGAGCTTCATGTTCAGGGATTTTAGGCCAAGCATGAGGATAAAATTACACATTTCATACCAATTACATCACATGGAATTGGATAAATATAAAATTATGGACGCCCCATGATTATCCTCTCATTTATTCATCCATTGAAAAAATTAAATCAATACCATGGTTAGTTCAATAATATATATATATATATGAATTTAGGATGTATCTATATCAATATAAGAATAAAATATATCATTTATAACTCATATTAGGTACAAAAATCTAAAATATGTTTTGGAAAAGTGTATAATAATGGAAAAAACTCCTCAAATATACTTTTTCCCAACCACCCATGGTAAATTAAGGCTAATTGTGATGATAATTTGACAAGAACTCACTCATAAACTACCCCTAAAAAGTCCCAAAAATCATATATTCTATATATAAATACATCCCAAACTGCATACTGACATCCATGAAGATACAAAACCTCCTTTTATACCAATTTTTTAATGAAGCAACCCAGATATCCCACTAAACCGGGACCCAAATTAGCTCTAACTTGTCTTGAAGGTGGTCTCGATCCCCATGGTCTAGAAAATAGTGTATGGGAATAAAAAATGATCAAGGGGGGACAATTTGTCCATAATAATAACTAAACATCATAAAATAAGTGAAAAGAATCCATAAATATGTGGTATACCAATACAATCATCAAGAGAAAAGTACCACCAAGAAGACAAGTACAAAACATTAAATGAAACATCATTCCAAGAAATTATATAAACCAAGAAAAAATCATCACAATATCACCACTTAAATGGTTGATCACATACACCACCTATCACCACCAACTACTTCTAAGTTACCACTATCAAGAATACCCACCATCACCAAATAGTGTTTTCCCTTTTATTGTACCTAGAAAAATAAAGTATCCATATGCCTAAAGGCATATGTATGGTGTGAGCAACATAAGTCCAATAGGACCCTACCAATAATTTCAAAAGAATTTCATATTAAATAAAACAAATATTATTAATTTTAATTAAAACATGGCATGGTATTGTTTTCCATAATTAATAATCAAACATGAATTTCAAATCATTTTAATGGAAAGAATAAAATAGTTACAAAAAAGAATTTATTTCAAAAAATACATAAATACGAATCTCAAACAAATCGAAATGGATTATTAATTTAATAAACACCAGCATGCAATAATTTATTTATAATCATAACACCATGATTAAAATACTCAAGGAAAGCTACATCAAGGATTAAGGATCCTCACACATCTCAATTAATTATGGGTTTAGGTGTACACACTTCCTAGATCCAGAATTTAGGAGGAATAGAAATCCACCCTAGTGAATGAACTCAATGGCCTCATGAAAGTTTAAATAGTGTTGTAATCATAGATATATTTCTAGGTAGAGATAATGAATTCCAAGCTTTATTGTCCTAGACTACCAACCTAACTACATAGAAAACTATTTGCTTCAAGTAAATCAATTAAGGCAGAAATCCTTCATCTAAAATTAGTTTAAAAAAAAATTGAAGTAGGGAAAATCACATTTTCAAAAGCCCATATAATTTAAAAAATAAAAAAAATGATTTTTATCAAAACTCTTGTATTTAAAAACAATTTATTTTGTTAAAAATTCATAAAACATTCTATTCCCTCATTTCCCAAAAATAATCATCAAATTTATTATTTGAATCATTCAATTCAAATATTTAATCATTTTCTAGAAATCAATACTTTATTCTAAAATCCATATCCCAAGAGGTTTCATCACACACCAAGACATTAAAAAATATTTATCATGAATATCAAATCATGATTTGGAAATAATTTTAATAATTAATTTTAAATGAAACAAGAAACAAAAGTTTATATTAATAAAGACTAGATTATGAAACCACCTACCTCAATCATTGTATCAGCAATCACCCAAAAAGGTATCCACAACCATAGATAAAGTAAGGACTAGGATCAAACAAGGGGGAATTAAAGAAACACAATTCATGAATCAAGATCCAAATCCATAAATGACAGAAGGATCGAAATCTCTTGGAGAAGGAGAGTAATGCTGAGAGGGGAGTTTCTGATTTGATCAAGGTTACACTTATCAAAAGATATTCAATGTTTGAATCTATACATAAATTTTTGAAGATAAAGGATGGAATGGATAAAATTTATCTAAGATATCCTACAAATTGTAATGGGTTAAAATAGGTTCGAAGGAGGAGAAATTAGATTAAAAATAGAGTTTTTGAGAAATGGAATTAAAGTATTACCCTAGAAGTCCATTCCCAAATCAGCATCATCAGCTATTTGTTGGATTCCATCATCTAGACGGTGGTTCTAGGAATAAATAAATCACTAGAAAAAACATCATCTGGTTGATGAGATTCCTATAAGAACTCCCTACTTCCAATATTCCACCAACTGGTAGGTGGGTCTCACTGGCTAGCTTGTGGATTACTTATAGCTTTTCTAGTAACAGGTCCATGTGTAATCATAATCCAAACACCTAGAACACCTCCCAAACTCTCCAACAATCACCAAAACACACTCTTGATCCTTAAAAAGGATCAAAAAAGAAGGAAAAAAACAATAATAAATGTTAAAATAAATGAAAGAAAGTTAAACCAAAGAACTTTCCTGGAAGAAAAAGTTGGGATGTTACAGGTATTATGGACCTTACCCCCAATTTCTTATAGTTTTTTAAGGACTGTATAGTATAATAAATGTCCCAATACCCCCTTTTAATATTTATATATCTTTACCTATGAGTGTGTGTGTATAAATAATAATGTATATATATTATTTTTATATATAAATGCAATTTTCTTTATATAATATATATAAATAATATGTATAAAAATATATGTAATTATATAACTATTTAAATTATTATGTGTGTGTAGTCATTTATTTTTATTAATATATACCTATATTATTATATATATGTAAATATTAATATTAGTGTGTGGGGGGAATGCATTCATGTAAATAAATAAATTTTTAATATATATATACACATAGATTATATAACATCTTAGAGAACTATTTAATAAAATGGAGTAGTTTGATATGTGTCAGTATTTTGGTTGGCGGTATTGGGTGTGTGTATTATTTTAAAAGTGAAACCACAAATAAATAAATTTATTTCTCGGTGAACCAATAGTCCCCCTTTTTATGTGTCCCCGTTTTATATTAGAAATCAATTCTTCAATTTTGGAGGGAAATGGAGCAAATAATAATCCATAAATCTCGCACACTTTTATAAATTATAATATTTATTTTAATTTTTTCCATTTTCAATTTTAAAATTAAAATTCCACTCTCATATTCATATTCTTCTTATTATTTTTTAAATTTCTATTATTTCTAACACCACCTCACTCACCCTCATAATGACACCCATATTTTCATATGTCATTTTTTTATTTTTTATATTACGCCTCTCCTTCATGATTTATTAAAAAACACAACTTATATTCATTTTCACTAATCAAATTAATGACATATAAAATTTATTCTAATTAATAGATCAACATTAAAAATTATAATTATTTATTTATATAATTAAATTATAATTAAAATTTCAATGATCCATTTAATCAATTCAATTTTAATCATTGAGTTCTTAAATATGAATAAATGAAATTTTATATTTTAACGTATTAAAATATAAATTCAAATGATATAAAATTAGGGAAACTAATACCTAAAAATATGTTATAACATGAAATGAGAGTAAATAATATTCTAATTTGATGTTTTCTCATGAACAAATTTATAAATTTTTTCATTTACATAATTATTCATGTTAGTGAATGTGTGTGTAATAGTAGTGAGTTGTATGCATGCTGTAAATAAGTTACCCAAATTGGGAGGGTACCATATACAATTTTTTTTCAATTTTTTTTATTTAATATTTTGTTTTGGTGCAGATTTTTGTGGACATATTTAAAGGATAAAATATGTTCTTTATAATTTTGGAATAAAATCATTATAATATAATGTCTAGTTAAATAAATAAAATACTAAAATTCAATTATCCTCTATTAATCTCACCAATCAATGTTATTCTATCATTCACTGTGTGGTGACCAAGATTTTTGTGAAAAAAAATTTAAGATATTTCAAATAGTATTTTTAGATTGTTGATATCATGTAAAATTTTGACCCTCATAGAGTCTATATAATAATATATTAAAAGTAATATATATATTATATTCCACACATATGTGTTGGTGAATTATTATAATTTATAACTAAAAAACCTCAATATAGGAGGATGGATGATGTTAGAGGATATACCCTATGATACATGTAATTTTAGTTCACAGTTAAAAACTGAGGATTTACATTCATAGGTGTACAATTATAAAGAAATAATTAAATTTTAATTAATAATTTTTTATTCAGTGGCCTATTTTTGCATATAAAATCCCTATTATAACTTATCCCAAGGGTTATCTATTGTGTGTTTTGAAATAAAATATATAGGGAGTGAGAGAGGGGAGAAAGGTCAGATCTTTATAGAATCAATATCTAATTGAGGGAAAAAGAATAGATCCATGATGACACTGATGCTTATAATGGTTAGTGATGAAGAATGAGATCATGACATCAAAAAAGATTGAATATATTATGATTCACATTATGGTAGGGAATATTTCTTTTATTCAAGGATCAATTACTATGATATTTTTTTTATGAAACCCCCATATTATAGACCATTACCGCAAACTAAAACCATTACATAATAAAGATCCTGATTTTCTAGAAATTATTATTTTAGAATTCAATTTTTTGAACCTGTGAATTTTTTCATGCAATGATTATCTGTTTTGTTTCCCCACTATCATCATTTTTTATTTTCCTCTTTAATATTCCTTCTTATTTTGGGTCTCTTTCAGTGTGTGTTGTGAATGAATTATCAGGTTGCCGATATTCACACCAGCCTCCATTCTTTGATATCCCTTCCTCCTTGATGTGTTAAAAAATCACACTTAAACCCCTCCTTTTATCGACAGTGTGATTTTGGGTCAATCGAAATTAAAGGTAGTGACATTCAACGATAACAGTGATGTTTTGGGATTATAAGTAGTGATGGTATGACTCTTCTTTAGGGTTCCAATAGTGAGGTGATAAATAAATATGACCAAAACATGGCAGTAGAGTAGGGTGGCCATGATGGGGGTGGAATTGTTAGGAGGTGACTATAGTGGTAGACCATGATTAGGAAGGGGAAATAGAAGAATGGCAGTTTGAAACAGAGTGACGACCCCTGTGTAGCGATGGAGACCAACCACATTGATGGTTAATAGTGTGGTAAGTATCCTAAGATAAGATAATTCACAAGGTTATATGAATGAGGAAACTATAATCTAGGTCATCAACCCCAATGGTTCAATCCTATAGGATCTAACATAAAAGTGTCTGCTATATAGTAGGTGGGTCTACAGTAAGCTGGTGGACTTTGCCCATTGGTAGGCTAAGAAAGCACAATGATAATTAGGATAAGAAATGTTTTGGTTTGAATATCTCAGATGACCAGGTGTGTGTTCCAAGCCCACTGAGTGACTCAAACATGTGGTCGGGAAAGCCCCAAAGCTGGGTTGGGATATCTTAACCTAACTCGGTGAGAGGGTGTGTGTGGGCACCACACGCTCTCACACCGACTATTTATGGAGTGTGATGTTCATATCAAGTTACACTCTCCCCCTCCAAGAACACTATTTGGCATGTTTAGGGTCCTTCGCATGGAAAACTTTATCTCGTGTGAGGGTTTTTTTACAAATCCTTCATAGTGCGTTGGTTTTAGGTAAATAAATGGCCTATCCTAAGTATGTTTTTCATGTAGATTCTTAATGAACTATATATTTATTCATTTGAAGATATTTCTATAGAAATATATGAATTTCTAGGATCTAGATTCATAGGGATGGTGATGGGGATCAGGCGTAGTGATAAGATCATTTAGGGGTCAAATACCTCTCTCTTATATACTATATTCCACTCATATCTTATGTGTTCTTATATGATATGGTGTGTTCTATTCTCATCAATTTTTTGATGATATCATCTATTTTGTTCTATTTTATGATACATAGGTCCATTTTTTTGGTTCTATATAGGTGACGCAGGCTTCTTGATTAAGGTGGTTCAGATTCTTGGGTTTGGGAGATGATCTCTCTCCTAGTAGGAATGTGAATAGAATAACTTTTACCTATTTCCTATGTTATATTATTTAAATCATATATAATTTTATAGAATATTTGTGTGATATGGTGGATATTACGATGTGGTTCACCCTTGAATGATTTATATACTTTAGTAAGGAGCGGTTTCCCCTTAATGGATTTTAGTAGTGAAGTAGAAGAAAGTCTAGGTATGTTAGACATTGTGAGACTTATGACTCATTATCAACCCAAAGATTATGTTTCAGATGTGTCATTTGGTTATCCTAACTACTTTATCCTTTTTGGACTTTTTATCACTCCAAGACTCCATAAATTCTCACAAGGAATGGTCTTCAAGGATTGGTGATGATATGACTAAAACTTCTTTTCATCTATGTGACTTATAGTTGCTGAGTATATCTGAAGCATTCCTTATATTACTCATTGATACCTATTTTTTCATACTTTTATAGGACTGGTAAATTTTCTATCCATTATGGTTTTAGGGTGTCCTAAAGAGAATGTTTATACTCACCCCTATAATGGATTTGAACCTATATATGTTATGTCTATGCAGATGGTGTAGGGTTTGAGGATGGTCTTGGTGTATATGGATATAATGTTTCTTTTTCAGATTTTATGACTTGAGAAGTTTGGTATAGTGGTTCGTAATAATGGTAGTGACCATTGTGGCTACAAATTGATCAAGGAGTACACATAGCAAGGATGAGTTTTCAAGAGACTTATGTTTATCAAATTCAGAGTCTTATCATATTTATAGTTCCTTTGGATTTTTCATATGTAAAATTATGATTATATTTTATATCTCATGCATGTGATCTATAATGTTTAGTTTTTCATTTATATTCTATTGATGTTTCTGGTTATTTTATGTATTATAGATATATATTAGTTGAAGGTTTATATAGGTTAAGGTCTCCAATATTAGGCAATATGTCTAGTTAGTAGTGTTCACTAGATAATAACCTATTAGAGGGAGGCTTGTGGTGGTACACTTAGATTACCATCTTCCCAAGAGGGGCTCCAGTGTGTTGAGTCATGAAAAACTGGTATCATAGATGTTAATTCCTAGGTATGGATATTAGAGTTGGTAGTCATGTGAGGTCTAGTTTGTGAATTTAGGGAAATGATGTTAATCTATTATAGAGTTCTGTTATCATACCAGGGAGACTAGTGTAGGTGTGGTAACTAGCGTGTCATTTCTCTAGGACTGTGATAAAATTTCATTTGACCCATAGCTCTAAAAAACATTGTAGGGTTTAATAAATTTTTTATCTAGATTATATAACAATAATTTATGATCTTTTATGACCATAACATGTTATGTCATCCATACATTCTCTAATAATTTTGGTTTTATCCTATTGAATGAAGGGTTCTTCCCACTAATAGTAGGTTTTTGTGGAAAGACAGGGCTATGAAAATCCCATATATGTTGTTGGGCCTCTCACTATCAATTAGTGGGGATTGAGATGTTTTTTTGGAAACTCATTTTAAGTATATACATTCCCCATGATCTGAGGTGGTTTCTCACCCCTTTGTTCTTACTGAATAATTACTTACTAAGAATATAGTATTTCCTAATGAGTTGCACAATACTACCTATAGGTTTGATATATTATGTATGTTTTTATGAAAAAGGACATATGGATTTTCAAATAGATCCTAATCCTCAAGTGATAGTGGTTTGGATGGAGTTTGAGACATAATTTTTTTTATATTTCATACTCCCACTAACAATATGGGGATTACTGCATTGAAATACATATGCATTATAGTGAGTTTTTAGTGTATTATTTTTCTATTAAACTCAAGATGAAACTACTCTACCATGGTTGTAGTTTTTCCCTTTTTTAGGATGTAGCTTATCATAGGATTATGGGACCTCTACAAGGTAGTGCTATACCTGAGTATATATTAAATTCCATAGAACTCATGAGGTGTTCACTGTGAATGTTTCAGTGTATATTTTCTAACATAGTGGTTTAGCTAGAGTCTCTAAATAAAAATATATTGATCTATAGTTGTGTTTTTAGGATACATTTCTTATTTCAAAGACCCCAAAAGAAAAAATTTACTATAATATATTAGACCTTTATGGTTCATTCCTTTATGTTATTTATGTATTGGAGTTTTTAGGAGGATTTTGGAAAAATAATGGTACTAATTGAAGAAGAAAACTTCGATTTTGAGGGGGAAGTCACGGTGTTCCCATTTCGGTCATGAAACAAGAGGGTTGGTAGTACTAGATGTGTAGTTCTATAACTGTTTTTCATGGCACTGCGGGGTGTGCCATGATGCAGTGGTTTTTAAAGGTTCAATTTGGTAGAGTGAAGACTCTTACAAAGAAGGGAAGGGATCTTACAAAGACACATTTTCCAATTTCTTGGTCAAGGAATGGGAGGTGATTTTCATAGAATGAGTTTTCTTGGTAGTGGTGTAGTTTTTCTATAGAATATATTCACAATATAGTCTTTCTCATCTTTGTATAACTCTTGGAAATTGGGATTCAATGGTTTTTTCCTATAGTAAAATCACAATGTGATGATTAGGGTCCTAGTGTAATGATTCCTTGGTCATATCTAATTTATAGAGTTGATCAAGAATTAAATGTGAGATCTATATGGTCAGTCATAACATGAATTTAGGAGGGTTTGTGGAATCAAATTGTCATTCCAACCCATATATAAAATGGAAAACATTTTGGTTTTATCCTCTATACTTTAAATTATCTTTAACCATCAGAGATCAGAGGACTATTTTTTGAGACTCTTGGGAACCCATTATTATATTTTGATCGTTGGATTCATAAATCAATAATTCTTACATTTAGTCTAAGTTCTATCTCTTTTTATCTTGATTTCCTCCTTGAAAATTTTCCATAGATGGATGTGGTGGTGGTTTGGTGGGGGTATTGGTGATATTCAGTTGTGATTTATATAAGGTTTTATATTTTGTAGGTTTTCTTGGATCCCTTTCTTGACTTGGTCTTTGATATCATCTCTTCTTTATGTTGTGATTATGTAGAGATCACCAAAGAATTGGTTGAGGTGGGGGATTCAAGAACACTCTTCATTTATATGTAAATTATGGTAATTTCATGCATTTATTTTATTTAGGTGGATAGTAAGGTATTTCTTAAATAATTTAATAATACAAACTTAAGTAAAATTGATGGGGAAATAGTGGTTCCCATGTGTTTACCTTCTCTCATGTTTTTCTCTAACATTTTATAACTATTACTACCATTTCAAAAAATCATTGATTTTATTGAGGGTTTTGTGTTAACAATGTGATTTTTTGTTAAACTCGTATTCAATAAAATACTAATAAATAACGATGGTAATAAATTGGTTGTGTTGAAAAATGGAATTTTAATGAAAGAATAACTTGAATAATGAATAATGGAGAGTATTTTGTGTTTAATGATTTTATTGTATCTTACATAATTGATTATTATTGTTTTCATTCTTGTGTGGTTATTGTGGGGTATGTTATGTGATGATTATTATTTTTGGGTCTAGATGCATTAGTTAAAATGTGTCGAGAAATATGGATTTGATTGGTAAGTCTGGGATGTGTTGTGGGGTTTTTTCAGTGGTTGGTTAATGTTGGTTGGAATGATAGTGTGGGATTCATAGTGGGATTATAGATTTCTTTCCATAGATAGAAAAGTGGAATGTGGAAATTATCATGTGATGATCGAATTTCTAGTTCATGAGGGACAAGTATGGTGAAAATGGGGTTGCTTGTTAGAGTATCTAGGAAGGATTTTGGGTCTATATTTCAACACGAGTTCTTAATTTGACATCTTGGGGGATAAGGTGTGATGGATTATTGGGATGGGAAATATCAAATACTAGAAGGATAATTATTCAGGGCATCCACTCTTTTTCCTAGGATTCCCAATCTTAGATATCACCTTCAAGCATGAAATAATTTTTCATGTGTTTATTTATTCCACACTCAATGAGGCCTAAGAGATCCATCATGAAAAGATTAAGATTGTGGATAAACCTGACTAGTGTTTATTCTTATAGTTGGATTAAGGTTATTTTATTGTGTGGGATATTCTATTTGTGTTTTGTTCTAACCATGATTTAAATGTGTGGGTGAGAAAACAATGGTGTAAGGATATCTAAGAGAAGATGAATTTCCTTATCTGGTGGCTATAAAACATGACCATTAGAACTAATGACAACCTCTAGAATAATGGAATCCACTTAACCTCATTATGTATGTGTTGTGGGAGGATAATGTCTAAGTCATTCCACTGATTGTTTTTATGGAGATTGGTTATTCTTCGTTTGGATGATTGTTGGTTAGTGGATGGGTATTCTAATTTAAGGGGTTTCAATTCAGATTCTATTTACACTTCGTTCTAGGTGGTGGATCAATATAATTTTGAGGTTATGATTTTAATTATGGTGTCTAGCATGGTTTTATAGGTGATCTGGGAGATGAGGAACAAAGTAATAGAATGAAAATTTAGTTTATATATTATTCTATAGGTTCAAACCCTATCACTTGTGGTGAAGCTCAGTGCACTCATTTCTAGTGGAAAGACCTCAGCTTCCAGTATTGGCATTCTCCTATAGGACCTAAACAGTGGAATAAGTGTTCATTAAGGGAGGTAGGTCAAGTGGGGTCTTTCCAACTCTAGATTAAGGATTAATGTGGATGGTTAATATACCCCATGAGCTTGAGATGAGGATGACTTTTTTATTATGATATGGGGTCCATGATCTTCATATTTAGTGCATTATATGGTATGTGAGACTCAATTGAGGAAGAGAAAATATCATTACTTTGTGGATTTTACTTATAAATAATCTACAACATCAACATTATCATGGTAGAATAGAACTACATGTTTCTGGTTGGTTTTATTTATGAAAATACCAGTGTTCCAGGGAATTTAATCTATCACCTCAGACAGTGTAAGATTCTCATTAAGAATATCATGAAGGTCATCTATACTTAGAGGGAAGGGAACTTTGTAGATTAATGTATAGCTATCAAATGAATTCCTACCGATATTATTATTATTTATTATAGTATGGGAGCAATACATTGTGATTGCAACCTTATTTTTAATATTGAAACCCTCAATATTTAATACTTTTGACCTCAATAATTCTCAAGGATTTTTGAATAAAAAGTGTTTCTGAGTGAGTGAGTGAGTAAATGGCTGTGGAAAGAATAAAATTAAATCATAGATATAAATTCAATAATGATTCATGAAATGATAATGATTAATGGATGGAATTGATAAGGTAAATGAATAAGAATAATTATTTATTAAATATATAATTGAAATCCATAATTACTATAAATTGGTTGGTAAATGGTAAATATATAAAATTTTTAATGGAATAACTAAACAAGAACATTTTAAGGTATTTTTTGTTTTTTTATATGAAATTGGGAATGTTTGTGGAATCATTGTTGGATGCAATGGTAGTATGTGGTGATGGAGATTTGATGATGGTTATAGGTTGTGATGGAACAATATTATTGTAAACCCTCCATGATTATCTTGTGTGTGGATATATATATATATATATATATGTATATATGATATATTTATTATGATTTATTTATTAACCCCACCTAATTCAGATGACCTTAACGACACCCAAAAATTTTGTGTTTCATGTGTTTTCTCCAACATTCGGGTTAGAAAGGGAATGGATAGATGATGACTCCCTATTTCCTACTCTCCCTTCCAGGTGTAGTATAATGGACTAGTTATGTGGATGTGGTAGTGATACATAGCGGGTGTTATGCATGGTAAGAGGATGGAATGACTTTTATTTCCTTTATATTAACAATTCCCTACTTATATGGATATGTGATGAGGTTGTGATGTTTGGTGGAGATGTTGATATATTATATACAGTGGTTATGTTGGTTATTGTATGGATGTACTGATGCCTATAAGGTTTTGATGTGATATGGAAAGATGTCCTAGGGGTAAATATAAATTTTAAAAATTTCAAAATATTTTTAAAATATGAGTAGATTTAAACATTCAAGTTCAATGGATAATGCACACACAGTGCAAGAGTGGTGTTAAAGAAGATAGTGAAATTGAAATAAAATAAAGAGTAAGAAAACAAAAATTTAATGTAATACTGATCAAAATATCCTATATCTAATCTTCACAAACTCTATAACTCAATGAGAGCATTCGGGTCCATTATAATATAGTGAGAGTCATTTATAAAAGAGAATACATGACCTAAAACTCCCATTTATGGGTATAGAAAAAACCCATTCTGTTATATGATAAACCAAAACTATCACTAACTTTTACCCATTTGAAGCACAATCTTTGTGTTCCTAAATTTTGAATAGAATATAATAACCAGGACACTTCCTTTTTATTAGAAACAAAATCATGTCTAACTTTAATTACAAATAGATGAAAAATATTGATATGATTAAACTGATGAATTAAGTAACAATATGATAGAAAATTTAATGTTTCTTAATCCTTTTAAAGATTATGATGAACATTTAAATTTTAGGAAAACTATTAAGCCTTAAAAACTAAAATTAGTGGATTATGAACAATATAGCCCAAAAACACTTTCAACGCTTTTTATTAAAAACAAAATCTTATATAAGTTGTATATATCTTATGTTATGCTATTTGTGAGCCCCAGTCTTTCTTATAAAGACATCTTCTCTAATGGTTAGATTAATAACTCCATGAATATCATCCCTTGAGTGTTTCTTGAAAAGAAATCACAACCATACCCAGATAAAAACAATAAAATCAATGTAATAATATCATTAACTATTTATATAAATCCCAAATATCTCCTATATTAAAATAATTTTAACTACTTTGAATAGATTCATTATAGATTATTAGTAACTTACAAATTAATAAAATAGAAAACAATCATATAGACTTATATTAAATTAAAATATAAAAATATAAGTAAAACATAGAATCATATGAATGATTTGTGAAACAAAGAAATCCACATAAGTATCATTTTAGTTTTTATGTAAATATTATTTTCCATAAGCATGAATGTCCCATAATGCTGAATTACCCATAAGGATAAAATGCATGAAAATGAAAATTACATAATCATGAATTTATGAAAAGAAGAAAATACCTATAAATATTAATTTACACAATAAGTTTCATCTTCATCTATAAGGGGGATTTATAGAAATCATATAAGTATACTAAAAAACAGTTTTACAAGACTTCAAAGCTGCAAATGACATTAAAACAATTTTTATGACTTTAAAATTAAAATTTAGGAATTTGAAAAATAGTTTTTATTGACTTTGGAATTTTATTAAAACACTAAAAATAAAAAAAACTAAAAAATATTTATAAAAATATTATAAACACTAAAAAATTTAAATAATAATAATAATCATTATTAATTATGATTGTGAGAAATAATAATTAATCAAATTAATCATTTGAGGTATTTGAAAAAAAATTTAGGTATTTTTAATATTAAAAAATACAATAAAACATCAAACTTCAATGCTAAAAATATCTCCATCAATAAAAATTATCACTAAATATCTCCCCCTTTTTGATATTACAAAACTGAAAAAAATTGACCAAAATTCACAAAAAAACCCAATTCTTAAAAGTTTTTAAAAATTAATAGATATTGACATTTAAATAAAAATTCGATCCCATCAAGAGAAAAACTAATTTTAAATTTTAAAAAAATTCCATGATGAAAAAAATAGATCAGTTAAACACCACATTCATTCTTAAATAAAGATATAAACATAGAAATATTTGAAACTATATATAAATGAATGATTTCTATATCTAAATTGATAAAATAATATGGCTCAAATTACTAATTTTTTCAAAGAATAAAACTTCCCCGAAGCTAAAAACATCAATGAAATAATATTGTTAACTATTTAAAAAAATAGAATGTATATCCTGGATAAAAACATTTTAAACAACTTTTAATAGATTCTTTCAAGGTTATAAGTAATTTAAAAATTAGTAAAGTAGATAAATAAAATCATATAGTTGTAGAAAACTAATATATTACAATATAAGTAAATAATAATATCATGTGAATGATTTGGAAAAAAAGTAAACCATGTAATCATCATTCTATTTTTATGTAGACATAATTTTCTATAAGAATCAAAACTCTATAATCATTAATTTTCCATAAGAATAAAATATAGAAATGTGAAAATTCTGTAAGTATGAATTCCCCCACAATGATAAAATCTCTAAAAGCATGAATTTATGTTGTAAGGGTCATTTAAATTCATAATTATGATATAAATAAATCACATAAGTCTTTTAGAAAACAATTTCATAAGTCTTAAAATATTTATATGAATTTAAAAAATTTCATATGAATTTCGAATAAAAATGAATAAATTTTAGAAAAAAGTTTTGTATGCCTTTGGGATTTTTTAAAAACACTAAAAATCCAAAAAAATAGATTCTTTATGAAAATATTATAAACACTAAAAACATTAATGAATAAAGAAAATTTGATTTATCAATGATTAGAGAAATTTTAATTATTCAAATTAATCATGTGAGGTATTGATTAACAATGTGAGGTATTTCTAATATTCAAAGAAGAAGAAGAATTGAACGTTAGATCCAGTTCCTATTGAATAAGATATCCATTAAATTCATCCATGGTATACTCTGTAAAATGTTTACATTCTTAAATAGAAACCTTCTTGGGATTCCAATTGTTAGTTAAGTAATAAAGTGTTATTCCAATCAGAACATCATTCATCATATTTTCACTAACACCAGCCATGAAATTCATAATTCTAGTAAATTTTTTATAAATCTCACTAATTATTTCTTGAACTACAACCTAAATTCATGAACCACATCTTTGTGAATATCTTACTTGATTCTATGAAGTCTATTAGTTACTTGGTGAAAAAAATTTAAATTCCCTAAAATGTCATAATTAGTTTTATAAGTTGAAATATGGCTATGAATAATTCTATTTAAAGAAAAATAAAATAAATTTATTTTGTTATAATTCATAAAATATTTAGTAGAATTATTACGATTTAAATATCATGTTATAATCCAGGTAATTTATATGGTCTATCCAATATAATTTAGTATCCAATACCAATTGTTTGTCAAAAATACCTTAATTAATTCATTCTAAGATCCATAGTCACTTATATAAAAAATTGGTGTCCAAAGACTGTGACACCCCTATATTTTCGAATACATTTTCCTATAAAATAAATTTGATGAGTTTGATGGCTTTTGATGCATGCAACACCACACTTAAGTGAATAAATATTTAAAAATACAAAATTTTCATGAAATTATTATATTGTAAAATGTAAATGAAAATAAATAAATTTTAAAGATAAAAGGGGTCAAATTCACACAAGAAAATACAAATTGCTCTAAAGATATCAATTTGAACTATTTTAGTGAATTATTTATTTCCATTAAATTTAGTAATATTGAGGATTGATTTCAATAAAATATATTGATAAAATTAAATTAATAATAAATAAAATCAATTAATAAAATACATTAAATGGTTAACTAATTATAAGGAATACTATTATAATAATTCTTGGTTAAACGAGAATGTTTTGTTTAAAAAGTTGTTTTTCATAATAAATTATATATATATATATATATTATTTTAAAGATGGATTTATAAATTTTTTAATTTTAATTTTAAAAAATTAAATTCATTTTAAATTCATCATATCAAAATTAACTTTAGTTTAATCTTTGCTATTTTTATGAAATGGTTGATTTTCAGGTGAATAGTGGAAAATACTGTTTTTACAAATACCATAACTTTAATATCATTATTATGATATAATGATAGCTTAAAAATATATTAATAATTTTGATTGAAAATATATGTGTATATGGATTATAATAAATAATTTAAAAATATTTGTCTTAACTTATAAACTCATTCTTGAATTTTTGGAACATAATTTATAATTTATTATAATAAACAACTATTTTAGTTCTTTTCCTTAAATTGAGTTTTGAAAATGAAAAATTTGGTTTGGGGATGATTTTTAATTAATAAAATTATTATTTTTAGACATAATTTAATAAATTTCTTGTATATTGATTATATAAATTATTTTGGATTAAATTCATTATTACGCTTAAAAAGGTAATTTTCAAAAAAAATGTTTTTCATTGTGTTATGCATACTTATATAAAAAATTAATTTTACCACCTAAATAAATTTAATCTTGTAAAATGGATTCCATATTTGGAATCATAAAAATCAATATTATGTAATAAGTTCGAAATATTTGTTTTCGTAGAAATAAGTTACCATGGTAAAACAATGTCACCACGATTAAGGGTAAAAAGGTAGGGGGTTAACCTAAATGATAAGGCCACAATTGTCACTAAAAATTCTCTATATATGATTATTTAAGTTCAGTTTTACCCTATATAATACTATATTCTAAATTTTTTCCATTGTTTTCAATTTTCTTATGAAAATGACTTTATATTATTTTAAATTTGAGGGTATTAAAAAGGGTACCACTCCCTTCACTTATAAAAGGGAACATAAAATTATCAATTCTTTAAACCACTTTATCACCTTATATAAACTAATATCTACAAAAATAACTTCCCAAAAACCTTATCCATGACTTATAGGTTCTTTTATTACCAAAATACCCATCCAAGAATCCTTGAGGTGTTTTTCAGAGGAGATTATCCATGGAAGATGTATATGTTATTAAACCTCCTAAAAATATTCTATAAACATATTAAAATAATTAAATTAGTATATTTACTATACATATATTCTTTTATGTTAATGGTATAACCGTTTTTTATATTATTTCAATCTAATAGACAATAAAAGTGTCTCTCATGCATACATACAAACTATCACTTCCATAAATCGATGTAATTCATTTTTCACCACCAACACCCAAGGATGGTTTTATGGATGGAATTAATGAATATATATGATATTTATAAAATAATTATGATTCTTTAAAGATAAATTATTATTTACATTACATTCTTTCCAAACTATGAGAAATGAAAACATCACCCATGTGTATTTATGGGCTACCACCTCCACGAATTGATGTAATTCATTTTTAATCACCAACTTACATGGATGTTTTAAATGTATAAAAATGATAATTATAAAATTATTAATATTAATTATATTATAAAACATGACAAATCTATAAGTATTTAATATTTCAAACTGAAACATTCATGGAAAACATAACAGTTATCCCCAAAATATTGAATTTAATGAATAATTGTAAATAAATGGGTAACTGAAAATTATGAAGGAATGAAATATAGTTATATAACTATGAATATTGCTTTATTATATATTTATAATATATATATATTACACGAGATTTTAGATCACATATGAAGAAAGCCAGGACATGGGGAAAGGGTTTTTTATCTCAAACATCCTTCTTTAACATATGTTATGTATTATTTGTCTATTTTTTTATATGATGTATATAATTATTATATGGATTATTTTATCATGATACCATTTTATTCATGATATTGAAATTTTTATTTAAATATTTATCTTCCAAAAGGTTAATATTTAGAAAGTTACCATGGTTGTAAGGGTTTCTCATCACACTTTTATTTCTTTGAGACATGTCATATTCACCACTTGTTTTATATTTTTTGCTGCATATAAATCCCTATGGATTTGTATCATAATTTCACGAAATAAAATGAAATTTAAGATCCACCTAAATTTTTTATCTTTCATGGGATTTTGATTCAAGTGATATTAATCTTGTAAGGGGTTTCTTTTCTTAATTTACCTTCATTGAGATTTGTTCTATATTCACCCCTTTCATTATTATGTGTGGTGTATATAATACCCACAAATTTTATCTATTATGGTTTTAATTAAAGTAATAGGGATTTAAAAATCCATCTCAATTTATTTATTTCTTGAGATTTCGATTAAAAATTTACTAATTTGGTAAGGATTTATGTTACAATCTCACCATTTATCAAGGTAGTTTATGTCTCAATTTACATTTTAAGAAATTTTATGTTATTTAAATTTTAAAACACATCTATTTTCTTATACACAAGTTATTTTTGGGGGTTTAAAGTATTATTTCCGTTTTTCTCATCTTTGATACTAAAAAATAATGAAATAATTTCTTAATAAAATCTAACTTTATTTCCCCATTCAGGTATGGAATATTTCTCTTTCTAATCCATGTTATTCATATTATTTTATAATTTTGTATCTCTATTATTTTTAATAAATGTATTTTATACTAACCTTAAATTTATTTATATATTTTTAAAAGCTATCTTTTAAAAAAATTCTATAGAACTCAATTTTTACTTTTTACAAAAGAAAGAAAAAATGTTTTTTTATCATTTAAAGCTATATTGTATTTTTTTTACCATCATGGCCATTATTAATTATAAATATTAATTTAAAAGTTTCTATATTTTTCAAATAAAATCATATTATAATTATTATATGAATTTATATATTTTAAAAAATTCCAAAATAAAAGGAAATTTTCTCATATTTTTCAAAGTATATTATTAATGCTTTTATAAAACTATTTTTGATATATGTCAAAATAATTTAAGGATTAATATGCTTCATTGTATATATAATATTATGATACCATTCAATTATTTTTTATGGTTGTATTATGATGATGATGTTTTAAAAATATTCCATAAAACCTTTTTCTTTATCACAGATTAATTAAAGTATGAAGGATTGATGAATGCTCTTTAGTCCTTATATTGTATATATGAATAGTTTATTATTGTGTGAAGGGTGGTTCTATAAAATTCATACAATGAATTTGGTAATGTTTTATATATCATGATATAAAAAGGGTACATGAGAGGTTTTCAAAATCCCAAGAGGGTATACAAGATGTTTTCCATACCTAAAAGGGTATACGAAAAGTTTTCCCAAGCTAGGAAGGGTGTACAGGTGATTAGTCCATTCCTAAGAGGGTAAAAAAGTGTTTGGACCACACCCATGAAACTACATGGGTGGTTATACCAAGCCTATTATGTAGTGGATATAATGGTGAAAATACTTTAAATATTATTTCTATTCTTATTTTAAGCCACAAACTCATTTCTTGTGTTTATGATATGCTCTCATAGCTTGTGATTTATTATTGATGATTCTTCATTCTTATGACTTGTGTATATTATTATAAAAAATTATTATTTCATTACTTGTGTTTTATTGTTTATGATTTATTATTTATGATCGTGTAAGTTTTTATGATGTTTATAAACCCTTAAGCATATATTAAACTCACTTATGAAGTTTTATTGATAATGTATATGTTTATACTTAGTAATAATTTGAGAGCACCATTATTTTGTTTAAATTTACCTAGGTTATGAAAAATGATATTATTTATTATATGTTTAGAACAACATCATTTTGGTATAATTTTAAGGGAGATGTTGTAGACTTATTATAGAATAATAAAATTGGGGTATAATGGAAAAAATGTTCATTAGGTGGGAAAAATGTTATTTTTTTTCTAAGTACATGTTTTACCTAATTCTCTCTATATATAAATATAAAAAGGTATTTTTTATGAGATTAATTCATTATTGGTCATTGATATTGTATTTTTGGGTGGTCAAATTTTGTTTTCTTTGGTCAGTATCAAAACCTTTATGTAAAGAATAGTTTTTAGCACCAAATCCTAGTGTATGGGTCTTGGAGAATCTTAGTTAGTATCAGGGCTGGATATCCATAGAGGTTATAATATTATAATATGATTATAATATTATATTTTTAAATACTATCATTGGTTAATAAATTTATGATTTATCATAATTTTAAAATCATAGTTACCCATTTTAGGTTCTAGGTGATAGGTGCTTAAAATGATCGGTAATATTTTGGGAAATTATTGAAGTACAAATAACCATTTCTATTTACATGTTATTAAATACCAATTAATAATGTATTTTTTAGGTATTATAATAATAAAACAGTACTTAATATCTTGGTGATGAGTCTATGTATAAGATAACATCCCAAATTTTTGGTAAAGTAGAGATCGTGTGGTTTCCTTGAAATTAAATCCCTAAATGGATGAAAACAAGTGGATGAAAACTATGGAAAGAGTAAATTTTGTGTAATTACGATGAAAAAGTGTTTTAGTGTTAACTCAATCCCAATTCTATGTACAAAAAATGATCAAACTATACACCAATTCTAAAAATATTGACTGATATGATTTGTTTAATTCATATTCTCTTTTTAAACTATTATAAAGGATTTGAATATATTGTTATGAATTTTATAAAGGATTAATTATGGAAAATAGATACAATAGGTTAATTGTTATTAGTAATATAGTACACTCAATATGTATAACCATGAATATTGAAAAGTAATTGGGTGATAAGAAAATTCAGGTTATTTTGGGAAAATATTAATATATTTTTGTGAGTATATATGATTAAGGTATGTAATTGATGTTTTTAGGGATAAAGGTTGTGTTAAATTTTTGGAACACAGATTTACATGAATTTTTTGGATTATGATATAGTAAGGAATATTTTTAATGATTATTGAGTGTCAATAATTTTCATGATAAAAGTAAAGTTTATTTTGGAATAAAATTTTATCAAATATTTTTTTTTTATGTTTTGAATTTGATCGTGATAATTTTAGGGTTAAATATTTATGGAATGATTTAATTTGAACTTTTTGTGATATTGTTTAAGCTTTTTATATTAATGTATTATTTTTTTCATATAATGTTTTATTCATATTTCATTTTGTTATTATTTTTATTTGTGATATACATTTTTTGTTTTAGTAAATGACAAGAGACATGAGGAATAATGTATCATTATTTAAAGGATTATATTTTCCATTAAAATTTTATTTTAGTTCCTCATGCATGAAAAAAATAATCATGGTTATTTATCATTTAGAATGTGAGATAAAAAGAGGTGGAAACCTACTTGAAACCCAACAAAAGTGAGAAATTGTTATTTTTAAATAGAAATAAATTAAGTGTGTATATTTTATCAAAGTCTTTATTTTTACAGTGAAAAAATTCATCAAGTAAAAAACGAGGAAGATAAATCAATAGAGTCTTATGATAAAAATAAAGCTCAAATATCCAGGTATGCCTTTGGAAACTCCTTTAAAAATATTAGTCTTATAATGATACATATATGGTTTTAGAAATATTTAATTAAGAAATACAAGGTTTCCTAGGAATGAAGAAAAACATAATTATAATGATAAAATTTATATCATATTTTTTTATATAATATTATATACAATTTTTTGGTAAGAAAAGATTAAAAATATTGTGGATGTAATTTATTTAATGTGGTAGAATGTAACATACTAAAATTGAAGAAGAAGTTTTCCTTTAAAATAAACATGATGTGTTCGATATCTTGTGATGCATGAAACACCAAACATAATTTAATAATGATTCATTTTTATATAATGTTTATGATTTTAAAATGTAGTTAAATGAAATTTATAACTAATTAACTTTGTAAAAATAAAAGGGGTCAAATTCACTTAATAATGTGCAATTAATTCAAAAGAGGTTGTTTTGAACTACTTTGATGAATTATACATATTAATTAAATTTAATTATTTTTGTGAATTATATCAATAAAATTTATTTATAAAATTAAATTAATAATTAATAAAATAAATTAAGGACAACCGTGAAATTTTTAAGTAATGATAAATAATAATAATATAACAATCCTTTATTAAATGAAAATGTTTTTTTTCACAATCATTGTTTTCATTGTATATTATATATATATATTAATTGAAAGATAAATTTATAAATCTTATAATTTAAATTATAAAAATATGAAATTAATTTTTAATTCAGAATTTAAAATTTATCTTAAGCTAAATTTTTCTATTTTTTCTGAAATGGTTGATTTTAGGTGAATTGTGATAAATTTAATTATTACAAATACCGTAACATGTTTAAATCATCATGATAGTAGCATAGATTCAAATATATGAAATATTAATCTCAACTAAATATGTATTTAAGGATTAAAATAAATTTTTTAAAACTATTATGTTGAATTTGAAATCCTATGCTTGATTTTTTCGAACGGAAGTTATATTTTATTATAATAAAAAACTATTTTAGTAATTTTCCTTTAATTAAGTATTCACAATGATCAAATTTTTATTGGATTGATTTAAAATTCATAAAAAAAATTCTTCAATAATTAAAAAAAATTATAGAGATGAATTGTAAACATGATCTTGTTGTAAAATCATTTTTATGCTTAATTGTTTCCCTATAAACTATTTTTCATTGTGTTTTGCATAATTATATAAAAAAAAATTTTACCACTTCTTTAAATTGAATCTTTTTAAATTGATTCTATATTTAGAATCATAATAGTCAATATTATATAATAAGTTCAACTAGATTTTTTGGGATGGAAATAAATTACCACGATAAAGGTTTTTCATCAAAATAAAGGGTAAAAAGTTTTAAAAGGGGGTTATCCTAAGAGATAAGGACACAAGTTTCACAAAGGAAACTGTATAAGTCTAATTTATTGAGTATATTTTGATCTTATATAATCCAATATTTGAAATGTTTCCAAAAAATAGGTATTCACATTTCTTGTATTTAATTTTATTCTATGATCATTATTGATTTTTTAAAGAATCTCGAATCTTACAACTAGTCTTTTGTGTGTACAATGCCGACCTACACCATGAAATTGGAAGAGGGAACCACAATCACTCACACATAAAAATAAATAAATATATTGTCCAATTTTATTTCTATGCATTGGTGATAAATTGATGGTTTTGAGATATTTTCATCTCTGAGAAGCCTTCTTCTGTTTTGTAAATGTTTTGATACAAGAGATACAATTGGTCTTTACTGTTTTCATCCCCCTTGATCATGTGATTGCTTAAATTTTAGAATCAATGTGGGTTATATTCCTTCTATTTTTTTAAATAAAAATGCAATTACATTAAAAATGGAACTTTTTCCATTTAGTGTCACTTTCCCATAAAAATGAATTTATGTTATTTTAAAGTTAAAGATATTTACAATGAAATCACTCCCCATAGTTATAAAAGATAACCTACTATTATCATTTATTTACACCACTTGATAACTGTAACTCAACCAATATATACAAAAATACCATCCCAACATCATTATCCATTACATATAGGATCATTTCTTCCGAAATACTCATCCAAGAAGCATTAAGGAATTTTTCAAAGGCGCTTATCCAAGGAATAGATATATGTTCTTACAGATCTTTTTAAAATTTATTTCCTCTTAAATATCCTCTAAATAATTTATAAACATCTTAACACATTGAAATTATTATTTTTAATTAACTAATTTTTTTATGTTAATGGTACAACCATTTTCTATCTCATTTCCATATAATGGATTATGAAAGTGTCACTCATCTGTATGAACAGATTATCATCATCATTAAGTGATGTAATTCATTTTCATCACCACCTCTCAAGGATGGTTATGTAAATGGATTTAATTAATATATATGATATATGTAACATAATTATGATTTTTAAAAGATAAATTATTATTTTCCGGCCTTTCTTTTCATTCATTGAAAAATTAAAACATCAATTTTGTGTGTGTGCAGATTACCACCTCTACAATAGGTTGTAATATATTAAATTTATCAATTTTAAAATACATATAATAATATGTAATATTTCAATGTACAAAATAATATGTTAACATTCATTTAGTTAGTAAATGATAAGAGAAATGAATAAAAACACTCAAACGACCATTTCTCTATAAAAGCATATTTTCTATGTTTCTTTTTATTTTTATTTAAAAGATAAATTTAAAAATTTTAGAATTTCAATTTAATTAAATTAAATAAATTTTTTAATTTAGCATATCAAAATTAGATAAGGGTGTTTTTTTTGGGATTTTTCTAAAAAGGTTGATTTTTAGGTGAATAGTGAAAATAGAGTTTTACAAAAAAACATGGATTTTAAGTTATCATCATGATATAATAATGACTTATAATTTATAAAACTTTGGGATTAATATAATATTTTTTCAAATAATCGAAATAAATCATTTAAAAATATTTTTTGGTTTTATAATTATTTTCTTAATACTTTGCAACATAAATGGTATTTTATTACTCCAAGACTCCGTAAATTCTCACAAGGAATGGTCTTCAAGGATTGGTGCTAATATGACTAAAACTTATTTTCATCTACGTGACATATAGTTACTGAGTATATCTGAATCTTTCCTTATATTACTCATTGATACCTATTTTTTCAAACTTTTATAGGACTGGTAAATTTTCTATCCATTATGGTTTTAGGGTGTCCTAAATAGTATGTTTATACTCACCCCTATAATGGATTTGAACCTATATATGTTATGTCTATGCAGATGGTGTAGGGTTTGAGGATGGTCTTGGTGGATATGGATATAATGTTTCTTGTTCAGAGTTGATGACTTGAGAAGTTTGGTATGGTGGTTCGTAATAATGGTAGTGACCATTGTGGCTACAAATTGATCAAGGAGTACACATAGCAAGGATGAGTTTTCAAGAGACTTATGTTTATCAAATTCAGAGTCTTATCATATTTATAGTTCCTTTGGATTTTTCATATGTAAAATTATGATTATATTTTATATCTCATGCATGTGATCTATAATGCTTAGTTTTTTATTTATATTCTATTGATGTTTCTGGTTATTTTATGTATTATAGATATATATTAGTTGAAGGTTTATATAGGTTAAGGTCTCCAATATTAGGCAATATTGCTAGTTAGTAGTGTTCACTAGATAATAACATATTAGAGGGAGGCTTGGGGTGGTACACTTAGATTACCATCTTCCCAAGAGGGGCTCTAGTGTGTTGAGTCATGAAAAACCGGTATCATAGATGTTAATTCCTAGGTATGTATATTAGAGTTGGTAGTCATGTGAGGTCTAGTTTGTGAATTTAGGGAAATGATTTTAATATATTATAGAGTTTAGTTATCATACAAGGGAGACTAGTGTAGGTGTGGTAGCTAGCATGTCCATTCTCTAGGACTGTGATAAAATTTCATTTGACCCATAGCTCTAAAAAACATTGTAGGGTTTAATAAATTTTTTATCTAGATTATATAATAATAATTTATGATCTTTTATGACCTTAACATGTTATGTCATCCATACATTCTCTAATACTTTTGGTTTTATCCTATTGAATGAAGGGTTCTTCCCACTAATAGTAGGTTTTTGTGGAAATGCAGGGTTATGAAAATCCCATATATGTTGTTGCTCACTATCAATTATTGGGGATTGAGATGTTTTTTTGGAAACTCATTTTAAGTATATACATTCCCCATGATCTGAGGTGGTTTCTCACCCCTTCATTCTTACTGAATAATTACTTACTAAGAATATAGTATTTCCTAATGAGTTTCACAATACTACCTATAGGTTTGATATATTATGTATGTTTTTATGAAAAAGGACATATTGATTTTAAAATAGATCCTAATCCTCAAGTGATAGTGGTTTGGATGGAGTTTGAGACATAAATTTTTTTATATTTCATACTCCCACTAACAATATGGGGATTACTGCATTGAAATACCTATGCATTATAGTGAGTTTTTAGTGTATTATTTTTCTATTAAACTCATGATGAAACTACTCTACCATGGTTGTAGTTTTTCCCTTTTTTAGGATGTAGCTTATCTTAGGATTATGGGCCCTCTACAAGGTAGTGCTATACCTGAGTATATATTAAATTTCGTGGAACTTGTGAGGTGATCACTGTGAATGTTTCAGTGTAAATTTTCAAACATAGTGGTTTAGCTAGAGTCTCTAAATAAAAATATATTGATCTATAGTTGTGTTTTTAGGATACATTTCTTATTTCATAGACCCCAAAATAAAAACTTTACTATAATATATTAGACCTTTATGGTTCATTCCTTTATGTTATTTATGTATTGGAGTTTTTAGGAGGATTTTGGAAAAATAACGGTACTAATTGAAGAAGAAAACTTCGATTTTGAGGGGGAAGTCACGGTGTTCCCATTTCAGTCATGAAACAAGAGGGTTGGTAGTACTAGATGTGTAGTTCTATAACTTTCTTTCATGGAACTGCGGGGTGTTCCATGATGCAGTGGTTTTTAAAGGTTCAATTTGGTAGAGTGAAGA
This sequence comes from Viscum album, assembly GCA_963277665.1. NCBI lineage: Eukaryota > Viridiplantae > Streptophyta > Magnoliopsida > Santalales > Viscaceae > Viscum > Viscum album. Next base: position 1,243,590,921 of record OY728155.1, read on the forward strand.
CTCTTACAAAGAAGGGAAGGGATCTTACAAAGACACATTTTCCAATTTCATGGTCATGGAATGTGAGATGATTATCATAGAATGATTTTTCTTGGTAGTGGTGTAGTTTTTCTAAAGAATATATTCACAATATAGTCTTGCTCATCTTTGTATAACTCTTGTAAATTGGGATTCAATGGTTTTTTCCTACAGTAAAATCACAATGTGATGATTAGGGTCCCATTGTAATGATTCCTTGGTCATATCTAATTTATAGAGTTGATCAAGAATTAAATGTGAGATCTATATGGTCAGTCATAACATGAATTTAGGAGGGTTTGTGGAATCAAATTGTCATTCCAACATATATATAAAATGGAAAACATTTTGGTTTTATCCTCTGTACTTTAAATTATCTTGAACCATCAAAGATCAGAGGACTATTTTTTGAGACTCTTGGGAACCCATTATTATATTTTGATCGTTGGATTCATAAATCAATAATTCTTACATCTATTCTAAGTTCTATCTCTTTTTATCTTGATTTCCTCCTCGAAAATTTTCCATAGATGGATGTGGTGGTGGTTTGGTGGGGGTATTGGTGATATTCAGTTGTGATTTATATAAGGTTTGATATTTTATAGGTTTTCTTGGATCCCTTTCTTGACTTGGTCTTTGATATCATCTCTTCTTCATGTTGTGATTATGTAGATATCACCAAAGAATTGGTTGAGGTGGGGGATTCAAGAACACTCTTCATTTATATGTAAATTATGGTAATTTCATGCATTTATTTTATTAAGGTGGATAGTAAGGTATTTCATAACTAATTTAATAATACACACTTAAGTAAAATTGATGGGGAAATAGTGGTTCCCATGTTTTTACCTTCTCTCATGTTTCTTCTCTAACATTTTATAACTATTGCTACCACTTAAAAAAATAATTGATGTTTTTGAGGGTTTTGTGTTAACAATGTGATTTTTTTTAAACTCGTATTCAATAAAATACTAATAAATAATGATGGTAATAAATTGGTTGTGTTGAAAAATGGAATTTTAATGAAAGAATAACTTGAATAATGAATAATGGAGATTATTTTGTGTTTAATGATTTTATTGTATCTTACTTAATTTATTATTATTGTTTTCATGCTTGTGTGGTTAATGTGGGGTATGTTATGTGATGATTATTATTTTTGGGTCTACATGCATTAGTTAAAATGTGTCGAGAAATATGGATTTGATTGGTAAGTCTGGGATGTGTTGTGGGTTTTTTTCAGTGGTTGGTTAATGTTGGTTGGAATGATAGTGTGAGATTCATAGTGGGATTGTGGATTTCTTTCCATAGATAGAAAAGTGGAATGTGGAAATTATCATGTGATGATTTAATTTCTAGTTTATGAGGGACAAGTAGGGTGAAAAATGGGGTTTCTTGTTAGAGTATCTAGGAAGGATTTTGGGTCTATATTGCAACATGAGTTCTTAATTTGACATCTTGGGGTATAAGGTGTGATAAATTATTGGGATGGGAATTATCAAATACTGGAAGGATAATTATTCAGGGCATCCACTCTTTTTCCTAGGATTCCCAATCCTAGATATCACCTTCAAGCATGAAAGAATTTTTCATGTGTTTATTTATTCCACACTCAATGAGGCCTAAGAGATCCATCATGAAAAGATTAATATTGTGGATAAACCTGACTAGTGTTTATTCTTGTAGTTGTATTAAGGTTATTTTATTATGTGGGATATTTTATTTGTGTTTTGTTTAACCATGATTTAAATGTGTGGGTGAGAAAACAATGGTGTAAGGATATCTAAGAGAAGATGAATTTCCTTATCTGGTGGCTATAAAACATGACCATTACAACTAATGACAACCTCTAGAAGAATGTAATCCACTTAACCTCATTATGTATGTGTTGTGAGAGGATAATGTCTAAGTCATTCCACTGATTATTTTTAGGGAGATTGGTTATTCTTCGTTTGGATGATTGTTGGTTAGTGGATGGGTATTCTAATTTAAGGGGTTTCAATTCAGATTCTATTTACACTTCGTTCTAGGTGGTGGATCAATATAATTTTGAGGTTATGATTCAAATTATGGTGTCTACCATGGTTTTATAGGTGATCTGGGAGATGAGGAACAAAGTAATAGAATGAAAATTTAGTTTATATATTATTCTATAGGTTCAAACCCTGTCACTTGTGGTGAAGCTCAGTGCACTCATTTCTAGTGGAAAGACCTCAGCTTCCAGTATTGGCATTCTCCTATAGGACCTAAACAGTGGAATAAGTGTTCATTAAGGGAGGTGGGTCAAGTGGGGTCTTCCCAACTCTAGATTATGGCTTAATATGGACGGTTAATGTACCCCATGAGCTTGAGATGAGGATGACTTTTTCATGATGATATGGGGTCCATGATCTTCATATTTAGTGCATTATATGGTATGTGAGACTCAATTGAGGAAGAGAAAATATCCTTACTTTGTGGATTTTCCGTATAAATAATCTACAACATCAACATTATCATGGTAGAATAGAACTACATGTTTCTGGTTGGTTTTTTTATGAAAATACCAGTGTTCTAGGGAATTTAATCTATCACCTCAGACAGTGTAAGATTCCCATTAAGAATATCATGAAGGTCATCTATAATTAGAGGGAAGTGAACTTTGTAGATTAATGTATAGCTATCGAATGAATTCCTACCGATATTATTATTATTTATTATAGTATGGGAGCAATACATTGTGATTGCAACCTTATTTTTAATATTTACACCCTCAATATTTATGACTTTTGACCTCAATAATTCTCAAGGATTTTTGAATAAAAAGTGTTTCTGAGTGAGTGAGTGAGTAAATGGGTGTGGAAAGAATAAAATTAAATCATAGATATAAATTCAACAATGATTCATGAAATGATAATGATTAATGGATGGAATTGATAAGGTAAATGAATAAGAATAATTATTAATTAAATATATAATTTCAAGCCATAATTACTATAAATTGGTTGGTAAATGGTAAATATATAAATTTTTTAATGGAATAACTAAAAAAGAACTTTTTAATGTATTTTTTGTTTTTTATATGAAATTGGGAATGTTTGTGGAATCATTGTTGGATGCAATGGCAGTATTTGGTGATGGAGATTTGATGATGGTTATAGGTTGTGATGGAACAATATTAATGTAAACCCTCCATGATTATCTTGTGTGTGGATATATATATATATATATATATATGTATGATATATTTATTGTGATTTATTTATTAACCCCACCTAATTCAGATAACCTTAATGACACCCAAAAATTTTGTGTTTCATGTGTTTTCTCCAACATTTGGGTTAGAAAGGGAATGGATAGATGATGACTCCCTCTTTCCTACTCTCCCTTCCAGGTGTAGTATAATGGACTAGTTATGTGGATGTGGTAGTGATACTTAGCGGGTTTTATGCATTGTAAGAGGATGGAATGAGGTTTATTTCCTTTATATTAACAATTCCCTACTTATATGGATATGTGATGAGGTTGTGATGTTTGGTGGAGATGTGGATATATTATATACAGTGGTTATTTTGGTTATTTTATGGATGTACTGATGCCTATAAGGTTTTTATGTGATATGGAAAGATGTCCTAGGGGTAAATATAAATTTTAAAAATTTTAAAATATTTTTAAAATATGAGTAGATTTAAACATTCAAGTGCAATGGATATTGCACACACAGTGCAAGAGTGGAGTTCAAGAAGATAGTGAAATTGAAATAAAATAAAGAGTAAGAAAACAAAAATTTAAATTAATACTGATCAAAATATCCTATATCTAATCTTTACAAACTCTATAACTCAATGAGAGCAGTGGGGTCCATTATAATATAGTGAGAGTCATTTATAAAAGAGAATACATGACCTAAAACTCCCATTTATGGGTATAGAAAAAACCCATTCTATTATATGATAGACCAAAACTATCACTAACTTTTACCTGGTTGAAGCACAATCTTTGTGTTCCTAAATTTTGAATATGATATAATAACCAGGACACTTCCTTTTTATTAGAAACAAAATCATGTCTAACTTTAATTAAAAATAGATGAAAAATATTGATATGATTAAACTGATGAATGAAGTAACAATATGATGGAAAATTTAATGTTTCTTAATCCTTTTAAAGATGATGATGAACATTTAAATTTTAGGAAAACTATTAAGCCTTAAAAAATAAAATTAGTGGATTATGAACAATATAGCCCAAAAACACTTTCAACGCTTTTTATTAAAAACAAAATCTTATATAAGTTGTATATCTCTTATGTTATGCTATTTGTGAGCCCCAGTCTTTCTTATAAAGACATCTTCTCTAATGGTTAGATTAATAACTCCATGAATATCATCCCTTGAGTGTTTCTTGAAAAGAAATCACAACCATACCCAGATAGAAACAATAAAATCAATGTAATAATATCATTAACTATTTATATAAATCCCATATATCTCCTATATTAAAATAATTTAAACTACTTTGAATAGATTCATTATAGATTATAAGTAACTTACAAATTAATAAAATAGAAAAAAAATCATATAGACCTATAGTAAATTAAAATATAAAAATATAAGTAAAACATAGAATCGTATGAATGATTTGTGAAACAAATAAAAACACATAAGTATCATTTTAGTTTTTATGTAAATATTATTTTCCATAAGCATGAAAGTCCCATAATGATGAATTACCCATAAGGATAAAATCCATGAAAATGAAAATTACATAATCATGAATTTATGAAAAGAAGAAAATACCTATAAATATTAATTTACACAATAAGTTTCATCTTCATCTATAAGGGGGATTTATAAAAATCATATAAGTATACTAAAAAACAGTTTTATAAGACTTCAAAGCTGCAAATGACATTAAAACAATTTTTATGACTTTAAAATTAAAATGTATGAACTTGAAAAATAGTTTTTATTGACTTTGGACTTTTATTAAAACACTAAAAATAAAAAAACTAAAAAATATTTATAAAAATATTATAAACACTAAAAAATTTAAATAATAATAATAATCATTATTAATTATGATTGTGAGAAATAATAAATAATTAAATTATTCGTTTGAGGTATTTGAAAAAAATTTGAGGTATTTTTAATATTAAAAAATACAATAAAACATCAAACTTCAATGCTCATAATATCTCCATCAATAAAAATTATCACTAAATATCTCCCCCTTTTTTATATTACAAAACTAAAAAAAATTAACCAAAATTCACAAAAAAACCCGATTCTTAAAAGTTTTTAAAAATTAATAGATATTGACATTTAAATAATAATTCTATCCCATCAAGAGAAAAACTAATTCTAAATTTTAAAAAAATTCCATGATGAAAAAAATAGATCAGTTAAACACCACATTCATTCTTAAATAAAGATATAAACTTAGAAATATTTGAAACTATATATAAATGAATGATTTCTATATCTAAATTGATTAAATAATGTGGCTCAAATTACTAATTTTTTCAAAGAATAAAACTTCCCCGAAGTTAAAAACATCAATGAAATAATATTGTTAACTATTTAAAAAAATCGAATGTATATCCTGGATAAAAACATTTTAAACAACTTTTAATAGATTCTTTCAAGGTTATAAGTAATTTAAATATTAGTAAAGTAGATAAATAAAATCATATAGTTGTAGAAAACTAATATATTAAAATATAAGTAAATCATAATATCATGTGAATGATTTGGAAAAAAGTAAACCATGTAATCATTATTCTATTTTTATGTAGACATGATTTTTTGTAAGAATCAAAACTCTATAATCATTAATTTTCCATAAGAATAAAATATAGAAATGTGAAAATTCTGTAAGTATGAATTCCCCCACAATGATGAAATCCCTAAAAGCATAAATTTATGTTGTAAGGGTCATTTAAATTCATAATTATGATATAAATAAATCACATAAGTCTTTTAGAAAACAATTTCATAAGTCTTAAAATATTTATATGAATTTAAAAAATTTCCTATGAATTTCGAATAAAAATGAATAAATTTTAGAAAAACGTTTTGTATGCCTTTGGGATTTTTTAAAAACACTAAAAATAAAAAAAAAATAGATTCTTTATGAAAATATTATAAACACTAAAAACTTTAATGAATAAAGAAAAGTTGATTTATCAATGATTTGAGAAATTTTAATTATTCAAATTAATCATGTGAGGTATTGATTAACAATGTGAGGTATTTCTAATATTCAAAGAAGAAGAAGAATTGAACGTTAGATCCAGTTCCTATTGAATAAGATATCCATTAAATTCATCCATGTTATACTCTATAAAATGTTTACATTCTTAAATAGAAACTTTCTTGGGATTCCAATTCTTAGTTAAGTAATAAAGTGTTATTCCAATCAGAATATCATTCATCATATTTTCACTAACACCAGCCATGAAATTCATAATTCTAGTAAATTTTTTATAAATCTCACTAATTATTTCTTGAACTGCAACCTAAATTCATGAACCACATATTTGTGAATATCTTACTTGATTCTATGAAGTCTATCAGTTACTTGGTGAAAAAAATTTAAATTCCCTGAAATTTCATAATTAGTTTTATAAGTTGAAATATGGCTATGAATAATTCTACTTAAAGAAAAATAAAATAAATTTATTTTATTATAATTCATAAAATATTTAGTAGAATTATTACGATTTAAATATCATGTTATAATCCAGGTAATTTATATGGTCTATCCAATATAATTTAGTATCCAATACCAATTGTTTGTCAAAAATACCTCAATTCATTCATTCTAAGATCCATAGTCGCTTATATAAAAAATTGGTGTCCAAAGACTGTGACACCCCTATATTTTAGAATACATTTTCCTATAAAATAAATTTGATGATTTTGATGGCTTTTGATGCATGCAACACCACACTTAAGTGAATAAATATTTAAAAATACAAAATTTTCATGAAATTATTATATTGTAAAATGTAAATGAAAATAAATAAATTTTAAAGATAAAAGGGGTCAAATTTACACAAGAAAATACAAATTACTCTAAAGATATCATTTTGAACTATTTTAGTGAATTATTTATTTCCATTAAATTTAATAATATTGAGGATTGATTTCAATAAAATATATTGATAAAATTAAATTAATAATACATAAAATCAATTAATAAAATACATTAAATGGTTAACTAATTATAAGGAATACTATTATAATAATTCTTGGTTAAACGAGAATGTTTTGTTTAAAAAAGTTGTTTTTTATAATAAATTATATATATATATATATTATTTTAAAGATGGATTTCTAAATTTTTTAATTTTAATTTTAAAAAATTAAATTCATTTTAAATTCATCATATCAAAATTAACTTTAGTTTAATCTTTGCTATTTTTATGAAATGGTTGATTTTCAGGTGAATAGTGGAAAATACTGTTTTTACAAATACCATAACTTTAATATCATTATTATGATATAATGATAGCTTAAAAATATATTAATAATTTTGATTGAAAATATATGTGTATATGGATTATAATAAATAATTTAAAAATATTTGTCTTAACTTATAAACTCATTCTTGAATTTTTGGAACATAATTTATAATTTATTATAATAAACAACTATTTTAGTTCTTTTCCTTAAATTGAGTTTTGAAAATGAAAAATTTGGTTTGGGGATGATTTTTAATTAATAAAATTATTATTTTTAGACATAATTTAATAAATTTCATGTATATTGATTATATAAATTATTTTGGTGTAAATTCATTATTACGCTTAAAAAGGTAATTTTCAAAAAAAATGTTTGTCATTGTGTTATGCATACTTATATAAAAAATTAATTTTACCACCTAAATAAATTTAATCTTGTAAAATGGATTCCATATTTGGAATCATAAAAATCAATATTATGTAATAAGTTCGAAATATTTGTTTTCGTAGAAATAAGTTACCATGGTAAAACTTTGTCACCACGATTAAGGGTAAAATGGTTGGGGGTTAACCTAAAAGATAAGGCCACAATTGTAACTAAAAATTTTCTATATATGATAATTTAAGTTCATTTTTACCCTATATAATACTATATTCTAAATTTTTACCATTTTGTTCCATTTTCTTATGAAAATGAGTTTATATTATTTTAAAGTTGAGGGTATTAAAAAGGGTACCACTCCCTTCACTTATAAAAGGGAACATAAAATTATCAATTCTTTAAACCACTTTATCACCTTATATAAACTAATATCTAGAAAAATAACTTCCCAAAAACCTTATCCATGACTTATAGGTTCTTTTATTACCGAAATACCCATCCAAGAATCCTTGAGGTGTTTTTTAGAGGAGATTATCCATGGAAGATGTATATGTTCTTAAACCTCATAAAAATATTCTATAAACATATTAAAATAATTAAATTAGTATATTTACTATACATATATTCTTTTATGTTAATGGTATAACCATTTTTTATATTCTTTCAATCTAATAGAAAATAAAAGTGTCTCTCATGCATACATACAAACTATCACTTCCATAAATCGATGTAATTCATTTTTCACCACCAACACCCAAGGATGGTTTTATAGATGGAATTAATGAATATATATGATATTTATAAAATAATTATGATTCATTAAAGATAAATTATTATTTACATTACATTCTTTCCAAACTATGAGAAATGAAAACATCACCCATGTGTATTTATGGGCTACCACCTCCACGAATTGATGTAATTCATTTTTAATCACCACCTTACATGGATGTTTTAAATGTAGAAAAATGATAATTATAAAATTATTAATATTAATTATATTATTAAAACATGATAAATCTATAAGTATTTAATATTTCAAACTGAAACATTCATGGAAAACATAACAGTTATCCCCAAAATATTAAATTTAATGAATACTTATAAATAAATGGGTAACTAAAAATTATAAAGGAATGAAATATAATAATATAACTATGAATATTTCTTTATTATATATTTATAATATATATATATATATATATATATATTACACGAGATTTTAGATCACATACGAAGAAATCCAGGACATGGGGAAAGGGTTTTTTATCTCAAACATCCTTATTTGACATATGTTATGTATTATTTGTCTATTTTTGTTCATATGATGTATATAATTATTATATGGATTATTTTATCATGATACCATTTTATTCATGATATTGAAATTTTTATTTCAATATTTATCTTCCAAAAGGTTAATATTTAGAAAGTTACCATGGTTGTAAGGGTTTCTCATCACACATTTATTTCTTTGAGACATGTCATATTCACCTCTTGTTTTATATTTTTTGCTATATATAAATCCCTATGGATTTTTATAATAATTTCATGAAATAAAATGAATTTTAAGAGCCACCTAAATTTTTTATCTTTCATGGGATTTTGATTTAAGTGATATTAATCTTGTAAGGGGTTTCTTATCTTAATTTACCTTCATTGAGATTTGTTCTATATTCACCCCTTACATTATTATGTGTGGTGTATATAATACCCACAAATTTTATCTATTATGGTTTTAATTAAAGTAATAGGGATTTAAAAATCCATCTCAATTTATTTATTTCTTGAGATTTCGATTAAAAATTTACTAATTTGGTAAGGATTTATGTTACAATCTCACCATTTATTAAGGTAGTTTATGTCTCAATTTACATTGTAGGAAATTTTATGTTATTTAAATTTTAAAACACATCTATTTTATTATACACAAGTTATTTTTGGGGGTTTAAAGTATTATTTCCGTTTTTCTCATCTTTGATACAAAAAAATAATGAAATAATTTCTTAATAAAATCTAACTTTATTTCCCCTTTCAGGTCAGGAATATTTATCTTTCTAATCCATGTTATTCATATTATTTTATAATTTTTTTATCTATATTCTTTTTAATAAATGTATTTTATACTAACCTTAAATTTATTTATATATTTTTAAAAGCTATCTTTTAAAAAAATTCTATAGAACTCACTTTTTACATTTTACAAAAGAAAGAAAAAATGTTTTTTTAACATTTAGAGCTAGATTGTATTTTTTTTTACCATCATGGCCATTATTAATTATAAATATTAATTTAAAAGTTTCTATATTTTTCAAATAAAATCATATTATAATTATTATATGAATTTATATATTTTAAAAAATTCGAAAATAAAAGGAAATTTTCTCCTATTTTTCAAAGTATATTATTAATGCTTTTATAAAACTATTTTTGATATATTTCAAAATAATTTAAGGATTAATATGCTTCATTGTAGATATAATATTATGATACCATTCAATTATTTTTTATGGTTGTATTATGATGATGATGTTTTAAAAATATTCCATAAAACCTTTTTCTTTATCACAGATTAATTAAAGTATGAAGGATTGATGAATGATATTTATTCCTTATATTGTATATATGAATAGTTTATTATTGTGTGAAGGGTGGTTCTATTAAATTCATACAATGAATTTGGTAATGTTTTATATATCATGATATAAAAAGGGTACATGAGAGGTTTTCAAAATCCCAAGAGGGTATACAAGATGTTTTTCCATACCTAAAAGGGTATACAAAAAGTTTTCCCAAGCTAGGGAGGGTGTGCAGGTGATTAGTCCATTCCTAAGAGGGTAAAAAAGTGTTTGGACCACACCCATGAAACTACATGGGTGGTTATACCAAGCCTATTATGTAGTGGATATAATGGTGAAAATACTTTAAATATTATTTCTATTCTTATTTTATGCCACAAACTCATTTCTTGTGTTCATGATATGCTCTCATAGCTTGTGATTTATTATTGATGATTCTTCATTCTTATGACTTGTGTATATTATTATAAAAAATTATTATTTCATTACTTGTGTTTTATTGTTTATGATTTATTATTTATGATCGTGTAAGTTTTTATGATGTTTATAAACCCTTAAGCATATCTTATACTCACTTATGAAGTTTTATTGATAATGTATATGTTTATACTTAGTAATAATTTGAGAGCACCATTATTTTGTTTAAATTTACCTAGGTTATGGAAAATGATATTCTTTATTATATGTTTAGAACAACATCATTTGGGTATAATTTTAAGGGAGATGTTGTAGACTTATTATAGAATAATAAAATTGGGGTATAATGGAAAAAATGTTCATTAGGTGGGAAAAATGTTATTTTTTCTAAGTACATGTTTTACCTAATTCTCTCTATATATAAATATAAAAAGGTATTTTGTATGATATTAATTCATTATTGGTCATTGATATTGTATTTTTGGGTGGTTAAATTTTGGTTTCTTTGGTCAGTATCAAAACCTGTATGTAAAGAATAGTTTTTAGCACCAAATCCTAGTGTATGGGTCTTGGAGAATCTTAGTTAGTATCAGGGCTGGATATCCTTAGAGGTTATAATATTATAATATGATTATAATATTATATTTTTAAATACTATCCTTGGTTAATAAATTTATGATTTATCATAATTTTAAAATCATAGTTACCCATTTTAGGTTCTAGGTGATAGGTGTTTAAAATGATCGGTAATATTTTGGGAAATTATTGAAGTAAAAATAACCATTTATATTTACATGTTATTTAATACCAATTAATAATGTATTTTTTTGGTATTATAATAATAAAACAGTACTTAATATCTTGGTGATGAGTCTATGTATAAGATAACATCCCAAAGTTTTAGTAAAGTATAGATCGCGTGGTTTCCTTGAAATGAAATCCCTAAATGGATGAAAACAAGTGGATGAAAACTATGGAAAGAGTAACTTTGGTGTAATTACGATGAAAAAGTGTTTTTAATGTTAACTCAATCCCAATTCGATGTACAACAAATGATCAAACTATACACCAATTCAAAAAATATTGACTGATATGATTTGTTTAATTCATATTCTCTTTTTAAACTATTATAAAGGATTTGAATATATTGTTATGAATTTTATAATGGATTAATTATGGAAAATAGGTACAACAGGTTAATTGTTATTAGTAATATAGTACACTCAATATGTATAACCATGAATATTGAAAAGTAATTGGGTGATAAGAAAATTCAGGTTATTTTGGGAAAATATTAATATATTTTTGTGAGTATATATGATTAAGGTATGTAATTAATGTTTTTAGGGATAAAGGTTGTGTTAAATTTTTGGAACACAGATTTACATGAATGTTTTGGATTATGATATAGTAAGGAATATTTTTAATGATTATTGAGTGTCAATAATTTTCATGATAAAAGTAATGTTTATTTTGTAAGAAAATTTTATCAAATATTTTTTATTTTGAGGTTTTGAATTTGATCGTGATAATTTTAGGGTTAAATATTTATGGAATGATTTAATTTGAACTTTTTGTGATATTGTTTAAGCTTTGTATATTAATGTATTATTTTTTTCATATAATGTTTTATTCATATTTCATTTTGTTATTATTTTTATTTGTGATATACATTTTTTCTTTTAGCAAATGACAAGAGACATGAGGAATAATGTATCATTATTTAAAGGATTATATTTTCCATTAAAATTTTATTTTAGTTCCTCATGCATGAAAAAATAATCATGGTTATTTATCATTTAGAATATGAGATAAAAAGAGGTGGAAACCTAGTGAAACCCAACAAAAGTGAGAAATTGTTCTTTTTAAATAGAAATAAATTAAGTGTGTATATTTTATCAAAGTCTTTATTTTTACAGTAAAAAAATTCATCAAGTCAAAAATGAGGAAGATAAATCAATAGAGTCTTATGATAAAAATAAAGCTCAAATATCCAGGTATGCCTTTGGAAACTCCTTTAAAAATATTAGTCTTATAATGATACATATATAGTTATAGAAATATTTAATTAAGAAATAAAAGGTTTCCTAGGAATGAAGAAAAACATAATTATAATGATAACATTTATATCATATTTTTTTATATATTATTATATACAATTTTTTGGTAAGAAAAGATTAAAAATATTATGGATGTAATTTATTTAAAGTGGTAGAATGTAACAGACTAAAATTAAAGAATAAGTTTTCCTTTAAAATAAACATGATGTGTTCGATAGCTTGTGATGCATGAAACACCAAACATAATTTAATAATGATTCATTTTTATATAAAGTTTATGATTTTAAAAGGTAGTTAAATGAAATTTATAACTAATTAACTTTGTAAAAATAAAAGGGGTCAAATTCACTTAAGAATGTGCAATTAATTCAAAAGAGGTTGTTTTGAACTACTTTGATGAATTATACATATTAATTAAATTTAATTATTTTTGGGAATTATATCAATAAAATTTATTTATAAAATTAAATTAATAATTAATAAAATAAATTAAGGACAACCTTGAAATTTTTAAGTAATGATAAATAATAATAATCTAACAATCCTTTATTAAACGAAAATGTTTTTTTTTTCACAAACATTGTTTTCATTGTATATTATATATATATATATATTAATTGAAAGATAAATTTATAAATCTTATAATTTAAATTTTAAAAATATGAAATTAATTTTTAATTCAGAATTTAAAATTTATCTTAAGATAAATTTTTCTATTTTTTCTGAAATGGTTGATTTTAGGTGAATTGTGATAAATTTCATTATTACAAATACCGTAACATGTTTAAATCATCATGATAGTAGCATGGATTAAAATATATGAAATATTAATCTCAACTAAATATGTATTTAAGGATTAAAATAAATTATTTAAAACTATTTTGTTGAATTTGAAATCCTATGCTTGATTTTTTTGAACGGAAGTTATATTTTATTCTAATAAAAAAACTATTTTAGTAATTTTCCTTTAATTAAGTATTCACAATGCTCAAATTTTTATTGGATTGATTTGAAATTCATAAAAAAAGTTCTTCAATAATTAAAAAAAATTATAGAGATTAATTGTTAACATGATCTTGTTGTAAAATCATTTTTATGCTTAATTGTTTCCCTATAAACTATTTTTCATTGTGTTATGCATAAGTATATAAAAATAAATTTTACCACCACTTTAAATTGAATCTTTTAAAATTGATTCTATATTTAGAATCATAATAATCAATATTATATAATAAGTTCAACTAGATTTTTTGGGATGGAAATAAATTACCACGATAAAGGTTTTTCATCAAAATAAAGGGTAAAAAGTTTTTAAAGGGGGTTAACCTAAGAGATAAGGACACAATTTTCACAAAGAAAATTGTATAAGTCTAATTTATTGAGTAGAATTTTAACTTATATAATCCAATATTTTAAATGTTTCCAAAAAATAGGTATTCACATTTCTTGTATTTAATTTTATTCTTTGATCATTATTGATTTTTTAAGGAATCTCGAATCATACAACTAGTCTTCTGTGTGTACAATGCAGGCCTACACCATGAAATTGGAAGAGGGAACCACCATCACTAACACATAAAAAGAAGGAAATATATTGTCCAATTTTATTTATATGCATCGGTGATAAATTGATGGTTTTGAGATATTTTCATCTATGAGAAGCCTTCTTCTGTTTTGTAAATGTTTTGATACAAGAGATACACATGGTCTTTACTGTTTTCATCCCCCTTGATCATGTGATTACTTAAATTTTAGAATCAATGTGGGTTATATTCCTTTTATTTTTTAAATAAAAATGGAATTACATTAAAAATGAAACTTTTTCCATTTAGTGTCACTTTCCCATAAAAATGAATTTATGTTATTTTAAAGTTAAAGATATTTACAATGAAATCACTCCCCATAGTTATAAAAGAGAACCTACTATTATCATTTATTTACACCACTTGAGAACTGTAACTCAACCAATATATTCAAAAATACCATCCCAACATCCTTATCCATTACATATAGGATCATTTCTTCCGAAATACTCATCCATGAAGCATTAAGGAATTTTTCAAAGGTGCTTATCCAAGGAATAGATATATGTTCTTACAGATCTTTTTTAAATTTATTTCCTCTTAAATATCCTCTAAATAATTTATAAACATCTTAAAACATTAAAATTATTATTTTTAATTAACTAATTTTTTTTATGTTAATGGTACAACCATTTTCTATATCATTTCCATATAATGGATTATGAAAGTGTCACTCATCTGTATGAACAGATTATCATCATCATTAAGTGATGTAATTCATTTTCATCACCACCTCTCAAGGATGGTTATGTAAATGGATTTAATTAACATATATGATATATGTAACATAATTATGATTTTTAAAAGATAAATTATTATTTTCCGTCCTTTCTTTTCATTCATTGAAAAATTAAAACATCAATTTTGTGTGTGTGTAGATTACCACCTCTACAATAGGATATAATATATTAAATTTATCAATTTTAAAATATATATAATAATATGTAATATTTCAATGTATAAAATAATATATTAACATTCATTTAGTTAGTAAATGATAAGAGAAATGAATAAAAACACTCAAACGACCATTTCTCTATAAAAGCATATTTTCTTTGTTTCTTTTTATTTTCATTTAAAAGATAAATTTAAAAATTTTAGAATTTCAATTTAATTAAACTAAATAAAGTTTTTAATTTAGCATATCAAAATTAGATAAGGGTGTTTTTTTGGGATTTTTCTAAAAAGGTTTATTTTTAGGTGAATAGTGAATATAGAGTTTTACAAAAATACATGGATTTTAAGTTATCACCATGATATAATAATGACTTATAATTTATAAAACTTTGGGATTAATATAATATTTTTTCAAATAATCGAAATAAATCATTTAAAAATATTTTTTGGTTTTATAATTATTTTCTTAATACTTTGCAACATAAGTGGTATTTTATTCTAATAAAAGAAAATTTTATATCTTTTATTAACTTATGTTTTTACAAGTTTAATTTTTTTTAAAGTCACATAAATATTATTCATCTATTCATAAACCAATAAGTATCATTATAATCAATTATATTCATTAGTTTGGTGTAAAATCATTTTTATGTTTGAAATGACAATTTTTAAAAAAGTGTTTTTTGTTTTTTTATATTTATATTAAAATTAATTGTTAAATAATTTATAAATATGTAACAACTCCAATATTTAGGTTAGTATCCATTGGATATTTTATTATATTATTCTTGGTTTTTCTTTGAAGTCGATGTGGTGTTACAGTTGTCATGGGACCCTGGAATTGATATATTTAAATATTAATATATTTTTATCAATGCACCCATATTTTCTAGAATAATGATTTCTCAATTGAAAAAAATATTAAATAGAGAATATACGACCACTTTTGGTTTTACAACATGAGTTTTACCCTTAGTGCGACATATTGTTTGTTCGTATAGGACACCCGATCAATGTGCTTTCATAGGTGGATATCAGAGGAATTAAATTAATTAATTAAATTTAATTTAATAATTAAACTAATTTTTCAAAATGGATAAAAATAATATACTATATATTTAATCCTTGTAATGGAAAATTCCCAGGGTTATACACATAACCATAAGAGAGAATCCCCAATGAGAGAGGGATCCCCCAGAAGAGAAATATTCAACAAAGAACATAGATGAAAATCCTTGAATCTTTGAATTGAATCATAAAAACTCATCATTAACATCAATATGGAACTTTTCATCATTGATGATTAATCTAGTGATGAGGTAGGGATTTTTATTTGTGGATTTCTTCCCCATTAATTGTGATTATTATCATGTATTATTTTCCTACTTTGAAATTCTACTTATACCTTATCAAATCATGACCCAATTAATTTAATCCTTTATTTGACCTTGGAATTAACTTATTTCATAGGAGTTTTCTAATTTTATTTCTATTTTTGTGATTTTTATTGATTTTCATGTTTATAATTACCATTAATGAACTTACCTTATTTACGATACCTTTTCCCCTCATTCTTCAAATGTTCATCGCTGGCCTCTGATCGATTGATGATTCAATTAACAGTCTATTTCGAAGTGTGATCAATCCCTGGCCACATGTTTTCCAGTTTGATCGATGATAGAGATTATGATTTACAAAATCTATGGATATCCATGGTAGATTTTGGATGAATTATGGATGGCCAAACCCTTATACTATGGAAGAGATATGACAGGCTTCACGTGGGTCAGTAGAAAAACTAATTTCCAACCATCAGAAGTTGGAATGTGATAACTAAAGGAGTTTACATCAATTTTGGGACCAGGGAAGAATCTTTTGATGAGATTATTAGTGAGATTGAGGGGTCATATGGAATTTTTAATCTTTTAGAGGAATAATTGTATTTCTTTGAATCTCTTGACTACATATCTTGTGTTTTAAAAGAATATATGCCTTGTATTCTACTTTCAGTGAAGTCTATGGTATCCAACCGAGTTAAATATCACACGATCATGTGGTAGGTCAACACATCGTGTGGCCCTATCTGGTCATTTGATCAATGTATTTGGATTACATTCCTCAGACCTTGTGTGGTCCCGTAAACTGTGTTCCCTAGGAGACACACCATGTGTATAGATTATTACATGCCATATCATTCATTGGAATATATCCAGGTGAAGAAATTATGGTACTCCTTATTTACAAAAAGAGTCAATCCATATAATTTTCTTTAAATTTCTTACCTCCCACATCAATATCTTTGGGAATTAGAATTAGGCTTGTGAGTATTCCTTCATGAGTATAATTCCATAAATAATACGACTATGTCCTTTTTTAATATCATATATATGATGTGAGGTGGAATATGTAGTTTTATTATTACATCATGGATTGAGGATGTTTAGACTCGAGTGTGATCTACGGGGTGACCTATAGGATAGAAACCCCCATGATGCCACACGTGGGTTAGGGAGTGGTGTAACAACTTGAGTTGGGGCTTGCACCACAACTACCCCATGCCTGCCTCCATAGGCAAGGGGTGGATACATGTGTTAAAGGCATAACTAACCTAGAGAGGCATTTTCCTAAGTACATGTATGCACATACTAAGCAATATCGATGTAGTAGTGTAGAGGGGAAGAGTAAAAGTTGAAACATTAATATTAAGTAAACCAAGAATTCATAAACTCTATGGTTTACAAGATTACAATAATACAATCTAAAAAGTAAAAATGATAAAATACACGCCCAACAAGAAATATTCCCCAACCAGAAAAAACTAGAAAATTAAACTACTGAGAGATCCCAACTCATAAATCCCAAGCTACGACCACCATAAATGGTCCAAATAACCCAATATCCCTAAGATCCTCTGAAGTCACCACTGACCCGTCTATTATCTGTATAATACATAATGCATGTGGGAAAAAACAATGTAGGGGTGAGTATATAAATATCTAGTAGGACACCCTGAAAGATGAAAGGGGGCAGTAAGAGGGAAAGCATGGATAAAAAGATAATAGATTCAAGATAAATTAAAAGAGAACATCTCATCCCAAACCAAGAGTGAAAGTAAGATCATCCAAAAAAGGGGCTAAACACAGTGAGTAGATGATCAAACCACCGAGTATTTTCTACATATATTAGGGGAGTATACTCATCCAACCATGAGAAGCTAAACAGAGAAAGAATGTGGCTTATTCCCTGCATCTTCGCCTCTCTTGGAAGGAGAGTTACCAAATAAAATGTGTGGATACAGATGAATATATATATATATATATATATATATATATATATATATATATATTCATAGTCAAACGAATCCCAAATGAGATAGTAAGGGTATCTCCATCTGAGAACTCATCCTAAGAAGTAGAGTAGCTAATAGTTTCAAAAATACATCAACAATTCCCAACATCTCATGTTTCTTCAAAGAAGTAATTGTACAAGTCAATCCATGCCTCGTTACTATTATTCATACTGGAGGGGAAAAAGCTCAAAGTAGAGGATCTGTGCCTTAGTGCATCATAAAGGTTCCAGTTGGTAAGTATCTATAGAGGATCCACACCAAAGATGAAGGGGGTTCCACTCTAGTGTAATAAGGACCCATTCCTTATACTGATAGGGGTTTCTACTTAGTAAGGTATAGGACTTGCATCCATGTTGTTGGGGGTTCCACTCTAAATGTCAAGGATCCACACCTTGGTTAGATATGGGTTCCACTCTAGTCATTAAGGACTTGTTCCCTGCCTGGTAGGGGTTTCCACTCATAAGTCAAGGACCTGTGCCCTGGTGCGATTGTGGGGTTCTAGTCTGGTCATCGAGGACCTTTTCCCTACTCAATCGAGGGTTCCACATGGAATTTAGCTATAGAGGAACCGCACTAATGGTGGGGGGGAGTTCGACTCTAAAGGTTGAGGACTCCATTTCCCAACACTACTATAAGGTATAAATCAATAGTATTTGGTGATTCTATATAATCACTGTCGTCATTTGGAATCGTCTCAATATGTGTCGGGCCTAAAAAATTTTACATTTTATTTCAAAATCTAAAATAGTGGGAACCATCACATTCTATGTAGAGAAAATATGTAGGATATGATGCTCACAGTCCAAAAGACATGTCCAAATAAAGGAGAAACAAAACATTGATGTTTCCTCAAAATGGGTCAAGGGGTAAATGGCGTGTGAGGGGAACCACATAAATGTGTCCCCACTCCACCACCTGGTCCTACCTCTGGATGAAAAACGACTCCCATCCCATGTAGAAGTACATGCCGTGTAGGAGGACTACACAACATGTCTAGACTAACCGGGACCAGGCCATGTCCTATTAGTCGTGTCTATATACCGTACCCCATGTCTATGTACTGGACCTCATCCATGTGTACTTAGGTATGCGACCGTGTACCTATCCATTTACTTCCACATAGGTTCCCGCCCATGTGATCCTCCTAATGGGTTATCCAACTGGGTAAGGGGTATACGAAATGTTGGAGGGATACATTTCATGTTCTCCTTAACTTTTATAAAAACCTAGCCACCTCTTCTAAGGGGGATACACTCTATGTGTTAATCCTTTTACAGGTTTGTTGTCAAGTTTTCTCTTGATTTTTAAGATCCAATTATTACACTTGAATATAATCTTGTGGCTTTAGATCTGGCCATAACTCTATACAAAATTGGTCAATCTATATGTAAATCTTGGATATCGGCTGTTATTCACCAGAAACTGGCCTCTATTATGTGTCAGGGGTTCGTCGCATGAACCAAACACCACTGTGACGTCCAATGTCATGGATGTTTACAATGATCATAAAAAATATATCCCTTTCCTTTTTATGATCCAAAATCATATCTTAGTTTGTCAGTCCATTCATTATTTCTCAATCTGTCGTAGTTCCAGGGGACTGATCGAGCTTGGTACTCCCCAAAAATGTCAAATTGGGATTACAGGGTTCCTACTAGTGATGAGTGAAAAGAACAATACATAGAAAAGCACAAAACCAATGATTTTAGCATATTTTTCCAAGCATTCGTATCCAATGATCATGTACAGACATTCAGAATTATAAAATAATTGAAAATAAATAAATTTATACACCCAGGCACTAGAAAAGGCTACAAAAGGATGCATATCAAAGAATATGTGTCAATATCCTCAAAATATTTAATCAAATGGAGTAAATAAGAAATTTAAAAGTATTAAATGGGTTTTGGATTGTTCGTTGATGAAGAATGCACCCTCCAATGATAAATAAAAGTTGTTGCATTCATCGCATCCTGATCTGATCTGATATGGCATTTCATCGTTGTTTGATGAGATTCACCAATGGAGGATGGAGGAAGATCTCAAGGATTCTCTTAGGGTTCATGCGAATTACCATAGAGAATTAACCCTAGAAGAAATATTATATATTATTTAGTATGTCAAAACAAATGAATGAATGAATTTAATTATTAATTAACTAACTAAACGTACTACCAATGTGTGCGGAGTATAAATGACCCATGTTGAGCCATTTTAATTATAGAAAGAGTAAACATCATGTTATAGAACTAAAAGTGGTCTTGTATTTCTGATCTTACCTTCCATTTAAAAGTTATCCCATTTTATTTAGGAAGTTTTTTAGGGAAAATATAAAATATATTTAATATTTTTATAAAATTAATTTTGAGCACACTGAGACTCAGAATCAAACTATGTCTCATCACATAGTTCTATACATATATAAATAAATATTTTAAAATTTTACTAGGGAAAAACCAAGTTTCTATATCATTCCATTCTTTATGGGTTTCGTCCCTAAAAAGAAAAAACAAAACAAACAACTCGGGATACTAAACTCTCAATTGGCTCTCCCGCTCCCAGAAACACTCTGGAAAATTTATATGCTTCCAAATCATGTGATCTAAGTGGATGGTCCATCCACTAGGGATCCACTCATGTCAATATCCAATCTCCACAGGTGCTCTAAAAAGGTGGATCCATCCTCATTTTCTAGCTCAACACA
Organism: Viscum album; assembly: GCA_963277665.1. Classification (NCBI taxonomy): domain Eukaryota; kingdom Viridiplantae; phylum Streptophyta; class Magnoliopsida; order Santalales; family Viscaceae; genus Viscum; species Viscum album. Next base: position 1,243,612,357 of record OY728155.1, read on the forward strand.
GTCGATAACATGTATATGGTCATGAACATATCTCCTCAGTTGAGACATGTGGAATAGGTCATGCATTCGATCTAGCTATGGGGGTAGATTAAAGTGCTATGAAACCTCACCAAAACTTTTCTCAATCTCTAATATCCCGATGAACCTCGAGGATAGATTTACAACACAGCTGATCCTCCTCAATCCTCATCATGGGAAAACTTTGAGGAAAACCCGGTATCCCTGCTTGAACTCCAAGTGCCTACGATGGTGATATTCATATGATTTTTGTTTTCTCTAGACCATCCACATATGCTCACTGATGACCTAGAATTTCTCTGTTGTTAGCTACACCAGCTCTAGGCCAACAAGAGATGCCTCACTAATCTCTTTCTAGAACAAGGGTGACCTGAAGGGTCTCCCATGAATGGACTCAAAAGGTGTCATGCCGGTAATAGAGTTGTATCTGTTATTATACAAAAACTCTATCAAGGGAAGGTGATTTTCAATGATCTGGATGAATTAAAACATAAAATCCCTTAAAATATCATCTAACATCTGGATGGTGATTTCGATCTACCCATCGGCCTGGGGGTGAAATGTTGTATGAATCCTCATTTGGGTAGTGAATTCCTCCTACATGCCTCTCCATAATTGTTACGTAAACTATACATCGTGATAGGAGGTAGTCTTCATGGGAACCCCATCAAGGTGAATGATCTCTCATTCATACAAATACCTCTAAACTCTCCACTAAACTTTACTCCCTAGTCGCAAGGAAGTAATATGAATTCATGAGTCGGTAATCTATCAACCAGATGGAATCATATACCATTGATGTGCATGGAGACCCTATCACAATGTCCATGGATTTGTCATCCCACTTACACTCTGAGATCTCAAGGGTCTAAAATAAACTTTCCAGAACTTGGAACTCACAATTTACCTACTGGAAGGTGAGGCACAAAGAGGTAAACTCAACTATGCACCATCTTATGCCAGAACACCAAAACAACCACTAAATGTCTCTCTATATCTTCTCCACACCAGGATGTACATCTAAGGGAAAAGTGTGGAACTATCGAATCACATCCTCCTGCATCGTGACTGGGACCACCATCTATCCCTAAAAAAGGATTATGTGATTTTCTTCTTCATAATATCCATCTTGAGAGTCACATGTGGATATATGATCATTTAAGACCTCACAATAGATTTCTCCCTGCTAGGAATATCTCACACACTCAAGATGTGGTGGATTCAAAACCATCAACTATAGAAAAATTGTACCCTTCTGCTCCACTTGGGTCAGCTACAAGGATCTCAACTACTCTAAATACTCCTGCACTAAACGAGGTTGATATTTCCTACTAAGGGAATATAATATAAATTTTACCTTGCTTGGAGTATAGAATATCTCAAATTAATTGTCCTTTAGGAACTCTGACAATCTCTATTGTCTCAGGTATAGGTCTCTCTCTATGTGAGTATGTACCTGAAACATTGATGGTATGATTAAACCACAAATTTCTCACCCATAAGGCAGTGCATCAACATACTTTTGGCCAAGATTACTACTTCCATATCTAGTTCATGAGTCATAGAGTTCTTCTTGAGGGGTCTCAAATAGATCGAACCATATGGGATAACTACCTATTAATGTATCAACATGATTTTGAGCCTAGATCATGAGGCATCTCAAGACAATACAAACTGAATGCCTTCATCTGGTAGTCTCAACATTGGATCACTCATCATCCTTATCCTGAAATCTCCAAATTATCTTGGTAACTACTCATACTAGGTAAAAACATCTCTTTCCATTTTAGGGTGGTCAAAGGGGCTGTGATTCAGGATAAGAATTCCAGAAAACTCCTATAGTACCCTGCCAAGACAAGAAAGCTTCACACCTATGACATTCTCTTGAGTGGGTCCCAATAAATCACAACATCAAAATTTACTAGGTCTATGGATAGAAAATTCTATTAAATGGCATGAAATTGAAAATAAACCTCATGTATCCAAAAATAGAACTATAAGAGATTTATATAAATATGTTTCTCTTGAATAAAATCTTTGACTAATCTCAATTACTCTGAATTCTCCTCCTCTAATGTAGAGTAGACATGTATGTAATCAATGAAGATAAAAAAAAAATTGGTACAAGTACATTTGGAATACCAGGTTCATAACATTCATAAACACAATGGACTAATTATTCACACCAAAGGGAATAACTAGGAACTCATAATATCTATAGTGACATCAGAATTCCAACTTGAGAATATATCCCTTACAAAGCCTCAACTGGTGGTAGTTGGACCTAAGATCGATCTTTTAGAACCATCTCACACCTCACAACTAGTCAAAGAGGTTGTAAGTCCTTATTAAGTGGTACTTATTCTTTATGATGGCCTGGATCATGCGATGATAATCCATGAAAATCTGTAAGCTCCCATCTACCCTTTTCATGAACAATACTAGAGATTCCTAGGAGGAAACACTAGGTCTAATGAAACCCTTCTCTTAAAGGTCCTCCAACTGTAAACACAACTCTAAGAACTAATTAGTGGTCATAAGATATGTTTTAGAAGATATAAAAGTAGCATAGGGATTCAATTAAGTACAAAAACCCATCTCATTCATCTAGGTAATTTTGGAATGTCCTCGATTAAGATATCTATGTAATCCACCACAACTAAAAGAATCCAAATTCCAAAAGAGCCTGTTGCACCAAAGGATATATCACTAACTTATGGGTTATGGAATGCCGAATCTTCCTCATAGATCCCACTTACATTCCTATGATATCTCTCTATCTAGTAAAGGATAATCTTATCCCATTAGTGTGAAGGAATCTAACTTGTTTGTGGTGAAATTCAATCTAGGCTCAGAACATGGATGGCCAATCCATACCCTATATGACATAATAGGATTTTAGTGTGATAACCAAAAGGTCCCATATGAAAGTCTCTATACTGATCGATAGCTCACACTACCATTAAATAAATGATACAGAAGAAGAATTCCCCATAATAATCTCAAGATGAAGCTGTTGGGATAGCTCCTCAACTAGGAGATCCAACCCTCTCACTGGGAGTATAGAGATAAAGGAATGGCCAGAACCTATTTCTAATAATACTGAATCAAGTGAATAAAACACATATATCTTACCTATAATCATTTCATGTGTTAGGGAATTATAAACCTCTAAACCCAACAACTATTTTTAGATCTGACCACCATATCTATGAGCATAAATTGGGATTCTTGGTAGTAGTGGTGGAAGAATATCATTGCATCTTACACCACTCAAAGTTCCTCTTTCCCTTCAACTATCTCCACCTCCCTGGGGACCACCCTTTACTTGTGTGGGAGATCCTTGGTCATGGAGCTGCCCCTACTGTGAAAGTCTATATAATATCTGTATGTGTTTCTCAGCACCTAAAGTTAGTTAGTATAAAGTTGTGTGACCTTCACCATCACAAGTAAATCACCTCCCCTATTTGGGAATCCCTAGAACTTTGTGCTTCCTCTGACCACATGACCGAGTCAGATCATGTGAAGGTCTCCTACACCATAATCCTTGGGTCTGACATCTTCTAGCTTCTGCAGACGACTCAAATTTGTAGTTCCCACTGCCAGCTACAGCTATCTAGATTCCCTCTAACAGAAATCTCTATCACCTGTACCTGCTCCATCACCCCGACATAGGTGTGGATACATAAGGTTACAATGTTGGAATGTATATCTCTTATATTTCCCTACTCAAACTTCCATGCTAAGAATTATACATGCTGGATCATTTCAAGGGAGTAACACGTATGTTCTGTGAACATCTTTGTGTACTCAACCACCATCGTTTCTCTCAACTAATGCTTCAGAAGCTCCTAGATATAGACAGAGAACAAGAAAGAGGGTTATTAATTCTCATGGAACAACTGATGGAAGTCAGTCTATGATAGTGTCGACTCATCATGCATCTACATAACAAGGCTCCACCAATTCCCCGATGCTTCTTAGAAAGGGATATATGATAGTGAAAACAACTGATCCATCAGTGTCTGTATGAGCCTGAAGACATGGACAACAAACTCTCTCCAATCATATATTTCCTAATGATATGGATCTCCGTAGAACATCAACAACCTATCACACCGGAACATATGAAGAAATCTAATACTACGTGCATACTTAGCATGATCTGATGGGATGATCTGCTACTCAACATGTGAATGTGCTACTACCTACCCACCTGGGGGAGGGTGCTCATATATTGGACCCTAAACTGAGGCCTCATCACTCATCACATCATTTTCATGATCTAGAATAGGTATTCTGGCTGTATTACATCATGGAGGCATCCATATATTTTTAATAAGACGTACCATGGTCAGATGAGCACATATATATATATAATACAAAAATGGGGAGTTAAATTAAGATGGGAAATGAATGTATCAATCCTATATTATGGATGTACCATTGATCCCTATATCAAAGGTATCTGTATAGTGAGTCAACAAGTAGGTGGTTACGGTCTTGGAGAATGGATTCTTCAGCTTCCTGCACCAACACTAGACTCCCTAAACCGAGATCCACACTCAAGAAACTTGTCACTATTTCCCTAAGACCAACCAAATCCCTTTAAGGGGGATAGTACGAAAAATTTCCTACAGAATGAACATTCCCTGATATCAATACATAATGACCCACCACAAGTCGAGGCTCGAGTTGCAACTACCCCAAGCCTGCCTCCATAAGCCAGGGGTGGGGACAAGCACAAAAGGAATAACTAAATTGGGGAGGCCTTTTCCAATGTACTTGTTTTAACACACAGAGATATATCGATGCAGAAGTTCATAGGTAAATATAAAAGATGTAACATTGCTATAAATTAAACCAATCATGCATAAACTCTTGGGTGTAAAAGAGCAAGATAGTTTATAGTAAAAAATCAAAGGAAAAAATACACACCCAATTAGAAATATGTCCCAACCATAAAAAATGGAAATGTAAACTACTGAGAGATACCGACTTATGAATCTCAAGCTATGAGCACCGTATGTAGTCCAAGACACCTAGTATCCCTATGCTACTCTAAATTCACTATCAACCTTTCCATCATCTGTATAAGAAATGATATTTTTGGGAAATCCCATGAAGGGGTGATTATATACATACCCAGTAGGACACCCCAAAAGTAGAAGGGTGAGCAGTAAGAGATACAATAGGAATAGAAAGATAGTAGATACACGATACAATCAAACAGAAAAGATCAACCATAACCAAGAGTGAAATTAAGACCATATAAACAGAAGGGGCTCAACAAGGTGAGTATATGAACAACCCATCAAGACTTTTCCGCATATAATAGTAAAGTAGAATCATCCAACCACGATAATATAAACATGAAATAAACATGGAAAACCCCTCGCATCATTGTCTGTCATTGAAGGAGAGTAACCAAATCTAAGGTGTGAATATAGAAGAATATATATATATATATATATATATATATATATATATATATATATATTCTTATCCAAAAGAATCCCAAATGGGATAGTAAGATGATATCCATCTCACATCTTATCCTAAGAAGAAGAGTATACAATAGTTCCAAAATTCCATCAACGATGTCCACACATATTCCTAGAAGTAACTATTCAATTCAGGCCATGCCTCATCACTATTTTTCCTAGTCAAGGGGATAAAAAAATGAATTAAAGGAGGGTTCCACTCTGTAAGTATCTGTAAATGACATGAACCCATGAAAATGAGGTGGGGGTTCAACTTTAGTGTCATGAGGACCTGCGCCCTATGATGATAGGGAGGTTCCACTCAGCATGGTAGATGACCCATGCTACGGCTGATTAGGGGTTCTAATCTAAAAGTTGAGGACTCTCACCCTAGTGTGACAAGGGGGTTTCACTATAGTCATTGATGACCCGCAACCTACCCAGTAGGGGGTTGCACTCAAAAGTTGAGGACTCGCACCCTGGTGTGATTGGGGGGTTCCACTTTGGTCATTGAGGACCCATTCCCTAACCAGTAGGGGATCCACATGGGAGGTAGATATAGAGGACCTACAACCATGCTTATGGGGGTTTCACTCTAATGATCATGGACTCCACTACCCATATATAATAAAGGGTACAACTCGTTAGTCTCTAGTGATTCTATCTGATCACTACCATTATCAGGCATCACCTCAATAAGCGTCATTATCAAAACATTTTACATCATATATTGAAATCCATAAATTGGATAACCATCAGGCTTTACGTAAAAATACACTTAGGATAGGGTAATCACATACCAAAATCTGAGTCCAAACGAATGAGATACATAACCTTGAAGTTTCCTCAAAAGTGGAAAAGGGGTAAATAACATGTGAGGAGACCCACATGAAATGTGGTCACACTACACTGCTTGTCCATGTCCCTGTCTGGCACATAGATCCCATCCCATGTTGTAGTACATGCAATGAATGTGGACTACATGGCGTGTCTAGACTAATCCAGACCGGGTTGTGTCCTATTGTTTGTGTCCATGTACTGGACCCCATGTCCATGTATTGAAACCCATGTTTGTGTACCAAACCTTATGTTCCTATACATGGGTACAAGGCCATGCATTTTATCATATACTTCCACACGGGTTACTTCTGATATGATCCTCCACATGAGTTGTCCAACCAGGGAATCGGTACACGACATGTAGGAGGGATACACTCTGCATCATCCTTAACTTTTCCAAAACCTATCCATCACTGCTAAGGGGGATAAACACCTTGTGTTCATCCTTGTACATAGCATGTAGTCAATGTTTCACCATATTTTCAATATCCTCTATCTGAACATGAATCTGGTTATTTTTCTTCATATTTCTCCATAATTCCATCCTAAATTAGTGGATATGGATGAAAATAATTGTTTCTAGATGTCGTTCACCACAAATCATCCTTCATTCACTATTAGGGGACCACCACATGAACTACATGACACCATGCTTTCTAATACTATGGATTCATACTCTGATCATAAAAAAAAGATATCCCTTTCTTCGCCAGCATCCCAGGTCTAATCATAGTTAATCAATCCATGATTTTCTTCTCAATCTGTCATGGTTTGGGGTGCTCGATTGGGCTCGGTACCACTCAGAAAAGTCGAATAGGGACTGTGAGGTCCTACCAGTTAAAAACCTAAAGAAAAGAAGGTAGAAAAGCACAAAAACCAATATTTTAACATCGTTTTCCAAGATTTCCTGGCCAACGGTCAAGAATGAACATCCATGATTGGAAAACAATTGAAAATAAATAACTTTTTATACACAGACACATGAAAAGGATACAAAAGGATGAAAATTGAAGAATAAGGACCGATATTATCAATATAGTTATTCAAAAGACATAGATCACAAATTTATGAATCTTACCTAGATTTGGGATCATTCATTGATGAAGAAAGCACCCTCAAATGATCGAGATAAGTTATTGCATTCGTCATGTAATGATTTGATCAGATCTGGCATTTCATCATCGTCTATTGAGATTTACTAAAAGAGGAGGGATAAAGAGCTCTGGAATTCAACTAGGGATTATGCATCTAACCCTAGAGAATTCACCTTGGCCATAATAATATAGATTATTTCTCTGTATCGAAACAAATGAATGAATGAATTAACTCACTAAATGCACCACCAACAATCAAGGACTCTGAACTCCCCACGCTGAACCATTTTATGTTGCGCCTAGGGTAAAAACTATGTTTTTGACTCGAATATAGTCTCAAATTTCAAATTTAATATTCCTTTTAAGATTTATCTTGTTTTTTAAGAATTTTTTCATGCACAATATAAAATATGTTTAATATTTTTAGAAAATTAATTATGGGCACATCGGGACCCAGAATCACATGTCATCTTAGCACCTAACTTTGAAAATATTTAAATAAATATTTCAATGACTTACAAGGTGAAAAATATATCTCTAAAAGTAGGGCCCCCAATTCCATTATACGTAGGATTTCAACCCACCTCCCCCCCATACGCACCCCATGGTGTGGGTATTCTATATTTGGAGTGGAACCCCCATGTCATAAAGAAAATAAGAGGTATGGGTCCTCTACCCCCTATAAAGGAGTAACCCATAAGTTGTGATGTGCCATTGGTGAGGCATGGTTCCCATATATCTGAAGAGGATTACATTGGGATACTAGAATTGAGATAACACCAGCACTTAGAGCTGAATAAGAACTCATCATCCTTAGCTAGATGTGAAGATTGAGAGCCCTCTCAGTCTCTCTCTTATACATGGGTTATTCTATTAGAATATCTATTTATTATTCTACCCTCTTCATCTTATGGGTTGAGTTGAATATTAATTACTATTTATTCCCATTTACTTTTCAAGGAATCCTACTGGGTATATATATATAATCTCCCCTACAAGATCATTTCCCGCATGTGTTATGTATTTTGAAGATAATGGGTAGTAATATGGTGACTTTGGTGGATTTGGTGTTGGGGGATCTTAGAAGTACTTGATAATTGTTATCACATGTGGTGGTGGGTATCAGTTATCAAGAGCAAGGTTTTAACTCCCCTTTATCTATTAGGTTAAGAATCCCTTTATTTTCTAGTATGGTTTTTCCCCTTCATATTTTTTGTATATTTTATATTGTTTCACTATATTTATTATAGAGTTTATTATATACATTTGTTTCCTCTTGCATTAGTAAAAATTTATTTATCTTTCATTGTTGTGATGTAATCACAGGTGTGTGTGTGTGCGTCCAACTTTATTAGGATAAGGCCTACCTATGTGTGATATACCTACTCAATGTTAGTCACCATACCATGGCCTATTAGAGGAGGTATTAAAGTCTCAAAATCGGGTTATTATTAGTCCAGGAGGGGAACTAGTGGGTTTGGTTATAAAAATGTTTCATAAAATAATTTTTCCCTTGTGACTAAATTTGGATTTAGATGTGTTGTGAGAATTGGTTTGGGAACTTAGGAAATGGGGTTAAGGTGTCTCAAGTTCATATTTTAGGATAGGGAACCCAGTAATGGTGTGTAAAATGACATATCTATACAAAAGGACTCTATCAACCTATTTATTAACTCAGCATATTGAGACATAAATTATAGGAAACCCAATGATACATATATCATAAAGGAATGGTTTTTTTACTTCCATGTCCTTATTGAGATAGATTCTCATATATTCTTATATGACCATGTTACATCTTTTTGACTTTGAATATATCATTGTGAAGACATGTAGCTTGGATACTGATATGGGGTTGTGTTGATGACAAGTTAAGTGATGAGTCTTGAATGAAAAGGCATATTCATGAGGTGTTCCATCCATGTGTTAAGAGAGTAGTGATTCTACTCCTAAAGAAACATGTGGAAACACCCCCATCATTTTAGGATGATGTTCATATTCATTTCAAATAGTTGATTATTATAGTGGGCCAGGATGATGATGAACACAGTCTAAGTGTGTGGCATTATTTTCAATGGTACATTCTAATATGGTTTTGTGGTGAGTTAGACCCTCAAGAAGTAGATGATTTTATAGATTCTATGTCCTAAGTATTCTAACTCATGCGGTCCTAGACTGATCTGATTGATTCACTCACAACTAGTATTCTTCATAGAGAATTATGTCATTGGTGAAGTCTGGTCACCCATATCCATGATGAGGTAATGATCTCATGGATGGAATTTTGAAACTTTTTTATGATGAGTATTATCCTTGTACCTTGTTCTCAATGTAGATTTTGTAGCTTTTGAAGTTCTATTGGGTGATATGATAGTTTTGGAGTATTAATTGAGGTTCACCGGCCTCATGCACTACTCTCTCAATATGATACAAGATAGATACATTTGGGTGTGGATGTTTTATTAGGGACTCTGAAGGGACATCCAAGATAGTGTGTTCTCTCTATGAATTCCTATCTATATTATGGTGATAGAATGGTACTTTATGATAGATAACTTCCTAGAGGAGTATTATTGGATTGATATATGTAACACCACAAGCTTCTACGACATGCTTCTCCTTGAATAATGCAGTAGCATGTGTTGTACGCAACATCGAGTTCTAACACACCACAACCAATCAAACTAGCCGTTATGAATAGTAATACCCACTTTTTGGAATTTTTAAATTTTATTTTTCAAAATGGACTTCATTTTTGGATTCAGAATATTGAAATTATTCTAGGGTGATTTTTTTCTATTTTTCTGAAAAACTTCGTTTTTTGATGAATAGTGAAACCACTAAGTGGTAGTTAAAAAAACTGAATTTTTCATAAAACATAATTTTACCGCTTCTGTGAGTGGAATTTTGAAAATCCGAGATACACAGTTAATATCAAGGAGTAAAATTTTGTTCAATGAGATGAAAATAATTTTTGGTGAATACTAACTTTTTACTTTTTTTTACCACGGTTAAAATTAAATAGGGTAATTAAGGGTAAAAATGATATTAATATTACCCTAACACATGTCTTAATTCAATTGTACAAGTGTATCTCGACCAAAAACAACCTTAGGAATAAAATATTTTCATTTAGGTCCACTTGGATTAGATTATGACATTTATTATTATTTAATTCAAAGAAGAGTTAAAAGAGTTAAAATTAAAGTTTATTTACTAAAACATTTTTAATATAGGGCTATACATAAGATAAATTAAATTGTAAATATTAATTAGAAAGAAAAAAAATATTTTCTACATAATTATATTTTATTTATAATTTTTAGACATTAAATAATTTAATTTATTTATGACACAATGATGATTCATCATAATAGTGAAAAATTAAAATAATTGATATTATAAATACCCAAATAAATATAATTTGAAACTTTTTATGAAGTAAACTAATTTTATAGGTTAATATTACATATTAGGAACTATTTAATTAACTTTGTTTTAATTAATAATTATGTTATGAGTTTTACAAAAATCAATTTTCCAAATAGTGTCAAAATTGACATAAAAGAGTTTTTTAAACAAATATTATATTATTAATTGATATTCAATTCCTAAAAATCTATGGTTCGGCCAAGAGACTTATATCATGATAGGTGTATCATTAATAGACCACTTGGGTGTCTCTTGGAGGTATATAGTATGTTTATTAACTATATAATATAAAAATACAAAGTGACATGGTAAGTGTCAAACTAATTAACTAAGAGCTAAAACTAAAATATAAGGTTAATATAATGACCCAAACCTGTCTAAATTATATTTATTGAGTGGTTTTCAACCCATACCCACCGTAAACTTTAAATAATCCACTTTGAATCCATTAGAAACCGAATATGAATTTATTATAAAATAATATTTCTAGCTTTTCCAAAGGTGCCCCTCACCCCTCTTATAAAAGGGCACTCCCCCTTCTCATTAATTCACACCTTTAAAGCATTTTGGTTCGGCCAAAACATGAACAAATACTCTCTCAACATAACTCACTTCATCCTAGAGGCCTTTCTTTTGTCAGAAATCCAACCTAAGGATCCCTTTTGATCAAATCAAAAGGAAGAACCCGAAGAAGAGGTAATGATTTCACCACCCCTTTTCAAGTTCCTTTCTTCTTCCACTTCTTCTGTCTTTTTTATTACCATTCTAAAATAATAAATCCAGTATAATATATATACTTTGATGTTATTATAAACATGGTACAACCATATTTCAGTATTCTATCAACCCTTTGAATGACATGTCACCATACGTGCGTACGTACGGCTTACCGTCTCCACATCGTGGTGTAATTGTTATTCAAAACATTATTATTTGAATGGTTATAATAATGATGTGTAATTCATGTAAATAATAAATATAACATGATAATGATTCTGTATATATGATATACCATATAATTAAATATTATTTTAATATCAAAAGAATGATATTGTCGTTCATGCGTACGTACGGACCACCGTCTCAACGAACGCGATGAGATTCATTCTCCATCGTATCCATTAAAGTATAATTCTCATTTGAAGATTTCTAATAATGTTGAAGGACTTAATATAATTATGGATATGGATAATATACAACCTATCCATAACAAACATTGCTTACATAACAAAATATATAAAATAAAATGAGTAAGTTAACACCCAAAACGACGATAATTCTAAAATATTGTTAACAAAGCAATGTTAAAAGATCATATATGATATCATATTAATATATATGATTTTTGTATAATTTAATAACAATTGTTTCACCATTATACAGTAGGTTAACCTACCCCAACCAAGGAAAAGTACAAGGTAAGGGTTTATTTCGCAATCTCTTCATTATCTGAGGTTGTTTATACATAATAATCTACTAGGATCTCTTTATCATCCACATCCATGTTTCTTAAAAATGTATTTCAATTTTTTTTACTACTTACAAGAATATGGGTTAAATTCATTTATACCCATTGTTTGAATTTTTATAAGAGGTTTATAAAGGAATCTTTCCGTCGTTTTCCAAACAAAGTTCTTTTTAACCTTTTCGACGGAATTAAGGTAAGAATGTTTTTTAACTTATACGGCGGGTGCGGCTATTGTCCACCGTTATAAAATCGTCAAAGCTTCCCTTACAATCTTATAAGAATATTTTCAAAGAAAATGTTTTATTTTATAAATATATCACTCTTAAATGATTTCAAAATAGAAATAGATATTTCTCTAAAAAGAGTTTTTATTTCATCTATGTCAACATCCTTTGATGGATTTTACGCTTATTTGAAGTTGATTTATTATGATACAAAACTTCTATATTGTATTGAAGGTTTTGTGATATGTTTGACTGTAGATGTGGTATTTTTATACCATTCATGGATTATGGATAAAGTATTTACATTTCGTATACTAGTTTTAATACGAATGTTTATGTCATGTTTAAACCTTTTCATATGGGAATGCATTGGACTTAATATGTGACGGGTGGAGCCCGCTATAGCTCTTCGATACATCGGTAGGTCTAATGAGACAAACTAGTTCCTTGGCACATGACCTTGACAAAATCTTATTTTTATTCTTGGCACGAGGCCTTGGATATGTGGTTATCATAGTCTAGTATTATGCATTCCATCATTATGAAAGTGGTAATTGATATTACATGTGATTATTCGATTAGTAGAATATCCATGTGAATAAGTAAATGGTATTATTTCATTTTATTTTTTTCCATACTATGTTTAGTTACAATTTAAAAGTATTTTGTTTTAGTTATACATTTCATTATATATTTATTCTTATTTATGAAATTTTCCTCTATATTGTTATCCTTACTAGGCATTTGAGCTCACCCCTTTTCTATGTTTTATTTTTCCCAGGATGTGAAGAAGTAATTTATGAATGACCTGTAGGGATAGTATGAGGGGATAAGAGTGTGGACTATGGAGACTATATTGTTGTAGTTTTCATTTTATGATGTAATGTAATCTTTATTAATGTATCTAGTTATTCCAAGGCTACTAAACTAATCGGTCTTTCGAGACTTGATCTTTCTTGTGATCATGCCAATGTTATGTAATAATGCACCGACTCTGGGTAATTGGGGTCGAGGCATTACAGTTGGTATTAGAGGAATATTTGTACAAACCTTGGAAGCTTTATTTAGATAAACTCTGATTATAGCACATAGACCTAAGATGGACTTTGAGGATTAGTATAGAAGAACTTCCTAGAATTTTGGTATTGTAGAGATTTTGTGGGTTTCCCGAGAAATACATCCTTGTCTGGATACAGGCAGGTAGAGGTAGCTCTGGCACATATGTACCAAGGGGTAAAACCCTAAAACACCGCTTTGAGCTAGACTCGAACGGGAACTGGTGCACGACAACGGGCCTTGCTGCACTCTTGGTTATGATAGTCTCAGGGGATATGCTTAGGATAACTCTCATTTTCCTTACAAATAATTATGAAGGGTTTATGAGTATATAATTCCTCAAAGAAAACATTTTTTATTATTATGGATTATATCCATAAATAGTTCAATTTATGTTAAGTGTTTTATAAGTATGGAATTATGTATTTTGATTCATAAATTGATCTAGTTTATGCCATTGTTTAGAAATGGCGCCTAGTGGAAGAAATGGAAACTGTATCAATGCACGTACTCCATGTAGGGATTTCCCTCCTACTCAAGATAATTATAGTGGAGATGGTGATGCAACTGGTGCTGATCAACTAATCACCATACTGGGACATCTCACTCAGGTTATGAATAATACCCTTACCCGTATGGAGCACCCTGATCCGCAGCATGGAGGATCAATGTTAGATCTCTTCATGAGGCAACAACCACCAACGTTTAATGGGAGTACAAATCCCTTAGTAGCTGAGAAATGGATAAATTCCCAAGAGAAAATATTTCAGGCTTTGGGGAGTAGTGAAAGGGAAAAAGTTATCATGGCATTTTACCGCCTCACTGGAGATACTGATCAATCGTGGTCATTGATTCAAAACACGATGGAAGATGATGAAGTATCAAATATGGAATGGAGGGAGTTCAAATATCTGTTTTTAGAAAAATAATTTCCTCATGACCATCAAGCAGATACGGAAAGATAATTTCTGAGTCTGAGACAAAAGGAGGATGAGAATGTCAGAATGTATGAGGCTAACTTTACAAGGTTAGCAAGGTATGATGGAGATTATATATGTAACCCAAGAAGTAATATTTATCATTTATTTGATGTGTTAAAACCATTTTTTATCGAGCAATAGTCTCACAATCTTCCTCGTCGTACAAAGACATTGTCTCATGTGCTATCAAGACAGAAAAGGAATTCTCTAAGTCTTATGACTTTAAAGCAAAGCAAGAGAAGGATAAATATTCTGATCAATATGGGAATGGAAGTAAGGGGAAGAAGGGAAAAGTTGAATATCCATCCTACAGTAAACGTGGGAAGAAACACCCTGGTACTTGCTTAAAAGGAACGAGAGTCTATTACAAGTGTGGTGAAAAAGGCCACCATGCTCGTGATTGCAAGGGGAAGAAGGAAGCTACTGATGTCCAATGTTACAATTACAGGGAGATGGGACATTATGCAAATGAATTTCCTAAGAGTCAAGGGAAATTAACTTAGAAAAGGCCAAGGGATCAAGGCCAATCTTATGCTATCACTGCTGCTGAGGTAGAAGCTCCGAAAGATGTGGTGGCAGGTAATTTAATGGTTTTCTCAAGTTTAGAAAATACATTATTTGATTCTGGATCGTTGCATTGTTTCATATCTTCCCAGTTTTCTAAGAAAAATAGATATTTCCAATTTGATTTAACAAGGGAGTTGTCAGTTAAAACACCTAAAGGAAGTATCATTGCAACAATGTTTTGTGAATCAGTCCCCATTAGAGAACATAAATGTTCTTTATCTGCTGATCTCATAGTCATACCTATGATTGAGTTTGATATAATCCTCGGTATGGACTGGTTTTTAGACCATGATGTGAAGATTTATTATAAGAATAAGGAGGTTATGATTTTTGATGACGATGATAAGGAACACCTTATCTCTAGAGCAGAATCATCACCACCTAATTCTTATCTAGATCCACCCCTAGTAGCTCAACTAAATTCAATTATTGGGGAGGAAGAGGATGAAATTACAGTGGTTGAGGAAAGGAATGTTCAAATATAGGATGTACCTATTGTAAAATAATATGTAGATGTGTTTCCGGAAGATTTACCTGGATATCCTCCAGAATGATAAGTTGAGTTTTCAATTGATTTAATTCCTGTATCAAGGCCTATATCGAAGACCCCTTATAGAATGGCCACTGTAGAATTAGTCGAACTAAAGAAACATCTAGAGGAATTGAGTAATAAGTGATTTATTCTCCCTAGTGTTTCTCCATGGGGAGCCCCTGTTATTTTTGTTAAAAAAATATGGATCTATGAGGTTATGTATCGACTACAGGGAGATAAATGCTATAACAATTAAGAACAAGTATCCCCTACCTCGCATTGATGATTTATTTGACCAACTTAATGGAGGTCTATACTTTTCAAAGATTGACCTTCGATCTGGATACCATCAGTTGTGTGTGAATAAGGAAGCCATTCCGAAGACAGCATTTCGAACCAGGTACGAGCATTACGAGTTTATAGTAATGCCTTTTGGATTGACTAATGTACCCTCTGTATTCATGGATCTGATGAATAGAGTTTTCAAGGAATATCTTGATGAATTTGTGGTGGTATTTATTGATGATATCTTGGTATAATCCAAAATCTATGAAGATCATGAAAATCACTTGCGCATTATCCTGAAGAATCTGAGAAGACATGAATTATATGGGAAGTTTAGAAAGTGTGAATTATGGCTTCAGGAGATTTCTTTTCTTGGTCATATTGTCTCTAAATATGGAATCTTTGTTGATCCTTCTAAGACCAAGAAAATCCAATAATTGTCTGCACTGACGAGTATAACTGAGGTATGTAGTTTTATTGGTTTAGCAGGTTATTATCGACATTTCGTCCAGAATTTTTCCCAGTTGGCTAACCCATTAACAAAGATCACACGTAAAGGGGTTAAATTTGTTTGGACAAAAGAGTGTGAATAATGTTTCGAAGAACTGAATCGAATATTATTCAATGCTCCTATATTGACTCTACCATTGGGGAATGATGGGTTCATTATTTATAGTGATGCATCGAAGAAAGGACTTGGTTGTGTCCTTATGCAGAATGATAGGGTTATTGCCTATTCATCATGACAGTTGAAAATTCATGAACAAAACTATCCTACTCATGATATCAAGTTAGCAGCTGTGATCTTTTCTTTGAAGATATGGAGGCAGTACCTCTATGGTGAAAAATGTGATATTTATACTGATCACAAGAGTTTGAAGTATACTTTCTCACAAAAAGAACTCAACATGAGGCAAAGTAGATTGCTTGAATTACTCAAGGATTATATTTGTACGATACACTACCACCTGGGGAAAGCAAACAAGGTGGCAGATGCTTTGAGCAGAAAAGACCATGGAGTTTTGAACAATATGAGAATTGAAAGGGATCCAATTTTCATGGATCTAGTGAAGATGGACATGGGAATAACCAGGGAAGGTGAAACATCAATGCTTTTTCAAAAGGTTTCCATACCATCTTTACTATAAATGATTAAGAGTTATCAGACTGATGATGAAGAATTTCAAAATAAGATTAAAGCTGTGAATGATGGGAGATTGAGAGTCTTTGTGTATGAAGAAGGAATTTTGAAATTTAGGAAGATACTTTGTGTTCCCGATATACCTGATCTAAAAAGGGAATTTTTGGATGATGCTCATAGTTCCAATTTCTCTTTACACCTTGGGAGCACCAAAATGTATAGATATTTGAAGGAACATTTTTGGTGGCACAACATGAAGAGGGAGATTGCTGATTTTGTGTCAAGATGTATGGTTTGTCAAGAAGTGAAAGCTAGAAGGCAATAGCCTGGATATGTCATGAAACCTCTTCCCATACCGGAGTGGAAATGGGACAATATTACGATGGACTTTGTCATGGGGCTACCAAAGACTCCTAGAAGGAACGATGCAATATGGGTCATTGTTGATCGTCTTACCAGGTCAGCACATTTTATTGCTATAATGGAAGATTTACAACTTGAACAACTAGAAAGACTATTTATTAATGAAGTTGTGAGACTTCATGTAGTACCCCTATCGATTGTTTCTGATCGTGATCCCCGTTTTACTTCAAGATTCTGGAAAAGTCTTTAGAAATCCTTGGATACTGAACTTCATTTGAGCACTGCCTACCACCCTCAAACAGATGGATAATCAAAACGAACTATTCAAACCTTAGAAGACATGTTCAGATCCTGATCAATTGACTTTCAGGGTATGTGGGATCAATATTTACCTATGGTAGAATTTTCCTATAACAATAGCTTCCATTCGAGTATTCAGATGGCACCATACGAAGCGTTATACGGAAAGAGATGTCGCACACCAACCTATTGGGATGAAGTTGGTGAAAGAAAACTTGTAGGCCCAGAACTGGTGGAGGAAACGATGGAAAAGGTGAAGGTAATCCAAAACCATATCAAAGTAGCTCAAAGTAGGCAGAAGATCTATGCCGATAATCAGAGGAAGGATTTGGAATTTCAAGTCAGTGATCATGTTTTCCTGAAGGTATCTCCATGGAAGGGAGTCATAAATTTTGGTAAGAAAGGTAAATTTAGTCCCAGGTACATCAGACATTTCGAAATTCTAGAACGAATTGGGGTTGTAGCTTACCGATTGGCAATGCCCCCAAGTCTCCAAAGTTCACGATGTGGTCCACATATCTCTGTTGAGGAAATACATGCCTGACCCAACGCATGTACTCACCTATGATGAATTAGAACTGGAACCCGATATGTCTTATTGTGAAGATCCCGTCAAAATTCTTGATACGAGAGAACAAGTACTGAGAAACCGGATGACTCGTCTGGTAAAAGTCTTATGGAGAAACCATAAGATGGAAGAGGCAACATGGGAACCCGAGGAACTTATGATGAAGAACCACCTAAGTCTTTTCATGCGGTAGTATTCTAGAAATTTCTAGGACATAATTATTTGATGGAGGGGAGAATGTAACACCCCAAACTTCTACGGCACGCTTCTCTTTGAATAGTGCAATAGCATGTGTTGTACGCAACATTGAGTTCTTACACACCACAACCAATCAAACTAACCTTTATGAATTGTAATACCCACTTTTTGAAATTTATAAATTATATTTTTCAAAATGGACTTCATTTTTGGATTCAGAATATCGAAATTAGCCTAGGGTGAATTTCTGATATTTTTCTGAAAAACATCATTTTTTGATGAATAGTGAAACCACTAAGTGGGAGTAAAAAAACTGAATTTTCCTAAAACTTAATTTTAACGCTTCTGTGAGTGGAATTTCAAAAATCCAAGAGACACGGTTAATATCAAGGAGTAAAATGTGGTTCAATGAGATTAAAATAATTTTTGGTGAATAATAACTTTTTACATTTATTTAGAAAATTTAAAAGTAAATAGGGTAATTAATGGTAAAAATGAAATTAATATTACCCTAATACATGTACTAATTCTATGGTAAAAGTGTATCTCGACCAAAAACAACCTTAGGAATAAAATATTATCATTTAGGTCCACTAGGATTAGATTAGTACATTTATTATTATTTAATTCAAAGAAGAGTTAAAAGAGTTAAAATCAATGTTTATTTACTAAATCATTTTTAATATAGGGTTATACATAAGATAAATTAGATTGTAAATATTCATTAGAAAAATAAAAATATGTTATACATAATTATATTTTATTTATAATTTTTAGACATTATATAATGTAATTTATTTATGACACAATGATGATGCAGAAATTACCATAATAGTGAAAAATTAAAATAGTTCATATTATAAATACCCAAATAAATATAATTTGAGACTTTTTATGATTTAAAATAGTTTTATCAGTTAATATGACATGTTATAAATGATTAAATTAACTTTTTTCGAAGTAATAATTCTGTTATGATTTTAAAAAAAATCAATTTTCCAAATAGTGTCAATATTGACATAAAAGAGTTTTTAAACCAAATATTATATAATTAATTGATATTAAATTCCTAAAAATCCAAGGTTCGGCCAAGAGACTTATATCATTATATGTGTATCATTAATGGACCACTTTGGGTCTCTTGGAGGTATATAGTAATTTTATTAACTATATAATATAAAAATACAAAATGACATGGTAAGTGTCAAACTAATTAACTATGAGTTAAAACTAAAATATAAGGCTAATATAATGACCCAAACCTGTCTAAATTCTATTGGTTGAGTGGTTTTCTACCCATAACCACCTTAAAATTTAAATAATTCACTTTGGAGCCATTAGAAACCGAATATGAATTTATTATAAAATAATATTTCTAGCTTTTCCAAAGATGCCCCTCACCCCTCTTATAAAAGGGCACTCCCCCTTCTCATTAATTCCCACCTTCAAAACCTTTTGGTTCGGCCAACTCCAGCCCAAATACTCTATAAACTTCCCTTAATGAATCCTAGAGGCCTTACTTTAGCCAGAAATCCAACATAAGGAGACCTTTTGATCAAATCAAAAGGAAGAACCCAAAGAAGAGGTAATGATTTCACCACCCCTTTTCAAGTTCCTTTCTTCTTCCACTTCTTCTATCTTTGTTATTACCATTATAAAATAATAAATCCAGTATATTATATATACTTTTATGTTATTATAAACATGTTACAACCATATTTCAGTATTCTATCCATCCTTTTAATGACATGTCACCATACGTGTGTACGTACGGCTTACCGTCTCCACGTCGTGGTGTAATTGTTATTCAAAACATTATTATTTGGATGGTTATAATAATGATGTTTAATTCTTGTAAATAATAAATATAACATGATAATGATTCTGTATGTATGATATACCATCCAATTAAATATTATTTTAATATCAAAATAATGATATTGTCGCTCGTGCGTACGTACGGACTACTGTCTCCACGAACGCGATGAGATTCATTCTCCATCGTATCCATTCAAGTATAATTCTCATTTGAAGATTAATAATAATGTTTAAGGACTTAATATAATTCTGGATATTAATAAGATAAAACCTATCCATAACAAACATGGCTTATATAACAAAACATATAAAAGAAAATGAGTAAGTTAACACCCGAAACGACGATAATTCTAAAATATTATTGACAAATCAATGTTAAAAGATCATATATGAAATCATATTAATATATATGATTATTTTATAATTTAATAACAACTATTCACCATTATACAGGATTTTAACCTACCCCAACCAAGGAAAAGTACAAGGTAAGGGTTTATTTCCCAATCTCTTCATTATCCGAGGTTTTTTATACGTAATAATCTACTGGGATCTCTTTATCATCCACTTCCATGTTTCATAAAAATGTATTTCAAAACATTTTTTATATTTACAAGAATATGGGTTAATGTCATTTATACCCTTTTTTGACTTTTTATAAGAGGTTTATAAAGGAATCTTTCCGCCGTTTTCCAAACAAGGTTCTTTTTAACCTTTTCGACAGAATTAAGGTAAGAATGTTTTTTTTAAATTATACGGCGGGTGCAGCTATTTTCCACCGTTATAAAATCGTCGAAGCTTCCCTTACAATCTTATAAGATTATTTTCAAAGAAAATGATTCCCTTACAAGCTTATAAGAGTATTTTCAAAGATAATGTTTTATTTTATAAATATATGACTCTTAAATGATTTCAAAATAGAAAGAGATATTTCTCTAAAAAGAGTTTTGATTTCATCTATGTCAACATCCATTAATGGATTTTATGCTTATTTGAAGTTGATTTATTATGATACAAAACTTCTATATTGTATTTAAGGTTTTGTGATATGTTTTAATGTGAATGTGTTATTTTTATACCATTCATGGTTTATGGATGAAGTATTTACATTTTGTATGCTAGTTTTAATACGAATGTTTATGTTATGTTTAAGCCTTTTCATATGGGAATGCATTGGACTTAATATGTGACGGGTGGAGCCCGCTATAGCTCCTCGATGCATCGGTAGGTCTCATTAGACAAACTAGTGTCTTGGCACAATGCCTTGACAAAATCTTATTTGTAGTCTTGGCACTAGGCCTTGGCTATGTTGTTATGATAGTCTGGCATTCTTCATTCCATCATTTTGAAAGTGGTTATTGATATTGCATGTGATTATTCGATTAGTAGAATATCCATGTGAATAAGTAAATGGAATTATTTCATTTTATTTTTTCCATACTATGTTGAAGTTCCAGTTTAAAAGGATTTTGTTTTAGTTATACATTGCCTTAAATGTTTATTCTTATTTATGAAAGTTTCCACTATATTGTTATCCTTACTGGGAATTTGAGCTCACCTTTTTTCTATGTTTTATTTTTTCCCGGATGTGAAGAAGTAATTTATGAATGACCTGCAGGGACAGTATGAGGGGATAAGAGTGTGGACTATGGAGACTATATTGTTGTAGTTTTAATTTTATGATGTAATGTAATCTTTATTAATGTATCTAGTTATTCCAAGGCTACTCAACTAATCGATCTTTCGAGACTTGATATTTCTTGTGATCATGCCAATGTTATGTAATAATGCACCGACTTTGGTTAACTGGGGTCGGGGCATTACCATAGATATGGTAGTTTACATCATGGATATAATTCATTTTCTATGTCCATCATACATCCAACTTCAAGTTCGTTACAAAAGAGGTATTTTCACCAGCATGCTCAGTCTTAGGGGTTAGTAGTGTAGGCAACCCACAAATGATCCAATTAATTGAGAGATAAGTTATTCTATTACTTTAATGAGTAGGGTGACATGAAGATTGATTTCCTAAACCATCATATTGAAAATGGTGTATAAGGATTGTTTAGAAATCCATGGTAGAGGAATCATCATGATCAAGGATCTCCCATGGGTGGAGAGGGAAGACCCCAAGGTGTGGTATTAAAATAGGGTCTAGTGGAGCCTCGGGAGGAGGATCTGTAGGTGAATGAAGTTGATAAGGCCTACATCACCCACCACCTAGAAGTGTTCCATGCTAGGTTTGGAGAGATGGTGGATGAGGACATTATCAGTTATAGGCTATAAAGGTATATGATCAGATTTAATATAATATGATTCAAGTTACCATAAGTATATTCTCTAATTTTTCTAATGTAATTATAATCATAGGCATGATTAATTTGTTCATTTGATTATCCCTTGTTTAAGATATTGAGATTCCGATGAATCCTTTATCCCATCATTTTTTGTTTTTGATTCCAATAGGAAGGTATTCTTCTGCCTCGCATATTTTTTGATAGTGCGATCTTACTCTTAGTGGAGAGAGATTAACATTGAACCTCTTAGTAGATTTGATGATGTCACGTGACATAATTCTAGTTATGGACTATCTATCCATGGTACATTCTCATATAGATGATCAAAATATGAATGTTAGATGACTATGGGAAGATGGGATGATATTCTCTTCCAATGGTGAGAACCACCTGCTGGTGGAGTGATTGATACTTTTGAGTAGGAAGTGACAACCTATATCCCGTCAATTAGAAAATTTTCCCCTTGGTGTATTGGGATCTTCAAACACCTGGATTCTAGTGGTATTGGATGAATACATATACGTCTTCCCCAAGGAAGTTTTTAGTTTACCCCATGGTGGAAGATTGATTTATTCATTAACTTGGACCCTGAGACCAAACCTATAACTTTTTTAGTGTATCAGATGACCCCTGATGAGCTCCAAGATCTGAGGGTGTAGTTAGAGGACCTTTATTTCACAACCATCCATCACCAAGATGAGGGAACATATAACAAACTTCCAGAACCTTTCTTCTTCATGTTGAAGAAGAGATAATGACCCCTGTGTCCTACCTTCAATAGGCCTTAGAGTGGTGAATAGCACCAAGGGTATAAAATCACACATAATTTGGAAGGCATTACCCATTTTATAGAAAAACGATCAGGAGATAAGATGGTAGAATGCAAAAAACTCCAAAACTGGAAGTAAGAGTAAAGAAAAAACACCATTCCCACATACTTGTTCAATGTAATGTGATAAAAAATACAAGAAGACTCCATAAGGAATTACCAAAAGAAAGGAAAAATAACAGTAACCATGAAGGCCAAATAGCTCATACAACCCCAAGCTAGTAGTAACCAGCCTGATCTCCAACCTTCTCCAAGTGACCTGAAAAACAATTTATAAATACATAGGGTGAGTATAAAGGTATACTCGGTATGGAAGACCAAGAGCTCTCATTCAAAATTTGGGAGACAATCTATTTCCCTACGAGAAAAATAGAGATAACCAAAACATCTAGCAAAGAAACTATCCACCCATCCTCACTAAGGCATACTCCCCAAATAACACAGGTCAGGTAAAGAAATAGTAATAGAACATCGACACTTGGGTACACTGCACCACCTTCCTACTGGTTATTTATGAAATCTTACACATCGTAACTCCCCCACATATCCCACTACAGTCCCACTGTCACCCCCAACAACAACCACATGGGCCATCCAAATCGTACGTTCATCCCACCTGCAAACACTTGGTCAACGAAAACCATACATAACCACACCCAAAAAAACCTGGGCCACAACAACCAGCACCACACTTGAAGACACTTGGTCTAGACAAACTATTTCCATGCCCAAAGACACCTCGACCTCATCTAGAAGATACTTAGGAAAACAACCTTCCTACACACACTTGGGCCATCCTCCACAACACCACCCTTCCCAAAGAGTCTTGAGCTATAATAATCCTGATTTTTTCACAGCCTTCCCGAAGAATCTTGGGCTACCAAGGACAGGGAAAAGAAAATGATCTAATAACCAGCCACTCATAGGAATGTTGTAAAATACCCCCTCCCCCATGAAATGGGGGTGTTCGGCACAAAGTGCTCAACATGGGTGGGGTGCGTGTGAGAAATGTGAGAAATAAAATTTTTACATATAGGTAATCAAAAAATAATCCCAACCTAAGGGTTCTGAAGTAGACAACCAGCCCATATAGAACCAAACTGGCTACTACACTTACATGTAGTAATACACAGCAATCATAACCCAAGCACAACCCATTCCTGGAAAGTAGTTCCCCTATTATACCAATTCTCACTTTATATGTTCATGTGATTTTCATTTAATATAATTATTCACTATCGGGAAACTAATCTGGAGAACCACAATCCAAAAAACAACAACTGAAATAAAACAATAAAGCATGCTTCTAAGCATTCACACATAGTTCTCTTGTACAGTCACAACATCAAAAGGGATCTGTGATGTCCCTCGAAGTACTGGAACCAAACCAAGCCCCATCATATGGCTCCACACAACCTCAGATTAAAAAACAACAACCATTTAACCAGAGGTTCTATTCCCATACATGTCACCCAAGAACAATGTCAAGCAGAGCCACCAAACATATCACTAGAATAGATCTAGTGTGTTTTCAGATTTTAACGACACCATTCATTTAGTTCATTCTTTTCTTTTGGTTAACTAGGGTGATCACACCAGGATTATTTTTCATTGTTCATCTATTTAATCAACTGATTTTACATGATTTACTAGTTTCCATGTTACAACCATTCAATCATAGGATTAACCAAAAAAAATCTGATCATTAGTGCGCAATGAAATACCCCTAACAACCACGATATTTAGTGGACAAAAACCCATAAAACTCACAACATAACAATAAAGGTACAACATAGAAACAATATTATCACTCTCACCCCTTAATTCATTAAAGGTTCATTTATTATCTTTTTTAAATTTGGTTTCATCTACGTCCTGAGGGAACATCATCATTCCAACCCTACATGATGCATAGAAAATAGAGATGAAGGAAGAATCCATACATTGTTGATCAAGGATTGACATTTCCTCCTCGCACCAAAAACCGTGGTTGCATGAGCAGTATGAAAAACTCTACGAAGGCTAATTGTGAAGGGATTGAGCATAGGTGCACGACTCATCTCTTGAGGAAGGAATTCAAGTGCATCCAGAGAGAACCAAAGAGAGTGTGGAAGAAGATCTTGGTGATAAATGCTTGATCCAAGAGTTACAAGATATGCCATTTCAAAACGCTTGAAAACGGGTTTTTTCTTGACCATGCTGGTGGTAATTTTCACACATTATAAATAATTAATATTTAATAATTATCCTTGGAGATGGTGGGGATAACTGTTGTGAGTTAATATACTTCCTTTAAAATAGTAACACCCTCAACAAGGGCGATACTGGAAAACACAAGAGGCTAGAAAATGCGATAAGGGTGTGAAAGTGATTAAAAAAACACATGTTTCGGTAAGTCAATGGTCTCCCTAGTCTTATGGGATTTAAAACATTATTTATAGGCCTATAAATGTCCTTGAACCACTTCAAAAAGGTTAAAAAGACTTAAAAGTGGCATTACAGGAAAACTCAGGAAGGAATCCCTAATACCCCTCGCTGGCCAATCAGTGAGACTAATCAGTGTGGTGGATTGGGTGAAGCTGATTGGGTAAAGCTGATCAGTGTAACTTATTAGGTGAAGCTAATTCGGGAAATATGATCAATGAAACTGATCAGGTAAAGCTGACTGGGTGAAGATGATTAGCGAGTCACCAATCGATGAGACCGATGGGTGGAACCGGTCAGTGAGACCGATGGGTGAAACCGATCGGTAAGACCAATCGGTGAGACACCGATCAGTGAGACACAGATCGGTGAGACACCGATCAGTGAGAGGCGAATCAGTGAGACATTGATCAGTGAGACGTTGATCAGTGACACCGATGGGTGAAACCGATGGAGCTGATCTGTAACCCTGATCATGTGAAGCTGAACAGTGAAGCTAATTAGTGAATCATATATGTGTAGCTGATCTGTGAAGCTGATCAGTGATGCTGATCTGTGAAGCTAATCTGTGAAGATAATTAGTGAAGGTGATCAATGAAGATGATCAAAGATGATGATCAGTGAAACTGATATATGAGACCGATTAGTGAAGATGATATGTGAAGGAGATCAGTGAAGCTAATCTGTGAGACTGATGGGTGGAACTGATCGATGAGACCAATTAGTGGCACTGATAGGTGACACCACGATGACATGTTTCCACTGACACCGACATCATCCTGACTCACTGATGGTGTCTAGGTCACCCCAATACTTAGAATTTGGCAAAGTAATGGAACATGAGGGTCTGGGCCCTTACACTTTAAGAGAAGGGTTTAACCATACCTAGTGTGTCCACCTAGGTGGCTCAGGTGTTGTTCGCTAAGAAGGAAGATGAGATCATGAGATTATGCATTGATTATTGTCCCCTGATCCAATTGGAGGTTTATAAAATGTACCCCTTGATAAGTATAGATGACCTATTTAACTAGTTGAAAGTTGAAATATGGTTCTTGAATATGAACCTTAGATAAGGCGACCATCAGTTATGGCTTCATGTAGTTGAAATTTTTAAGATGGAATTATAATATTTCTATGGGCACTATGAGTTCCTAGTGAGGCCCTTTGGTGCACTAAATATCCCTATTACTTCATTGGAATTATAATATTTATCTTTAAATCTTTGTTTGGATCATTTTGATGTTTTATTTGTCAATAAACTCTACATCGGAGGAGGATCACTTGAGGATGATCCTGAATTTACTGTGGGAGCAGTAGTTATAGGTTAATCTCTTGAAGTTTTATTTCTAGAATAGGTAGATTAACTTTATAGGGCATTTCATCTCTAAAAATAGTGTAGTAGTGGGTCTGATAAATATATATGTGATGATAGATGGAGATCTAACCATGTGTGGATCTAAGATGTAGAGTTTCCATGGTTTGGCTGGGTTCCATCAGAGGTTTGTGGAAAAAATTTCTAGGATTGAAGCACCATTGATTGTCTTGAAAATAAAAGGAGAGTTATTTACTTGGATAGATAACTATAAAAACCCATTGAGTAGATGGGAAATATGTTGAATAGTGCTCCTATTTTGGGACTTCTATAGGAGGTATTTGATTATGAGGTGTTCTGTGAATCCTCTAAAGCTAGGCTTGGGTCTGTGTTGATACAAAGGAAAAAAGATGATTGATTATGAGTTTAGATAATTGAGGGCCCATGAGAAGAACTATGTGACCTACAACTTGGAATTGGTAGTAGTGGTATTCACCCTAAATATGTGGTGGCATTATCTTCTGGGAGAGTTGTTTACAGTTTACTCAAACTACCAGACTCTTATATTTATCATTTCCAAAAGAGACCTCAACCTTTGACAGAGGATTTGGCTTGAGTTCCTAAAAGAATATGAATTTGAGATAGTTTATACTGTAGTTAAGGGTAACATGGTGGCATATTCCCTTAGCATGAAATCTCTTGCACTCTTAGTGTAGTAGAAAATAGAAGAGTCTGCCTCGTTATAATTATCCTTAGTGGAAGATAGAGTGACATCTTATCTCTAGTCAATGGTTGTGATTAAATTACTTCTCCAATGTTTGATAGAGGATCAATTGGTAGGTATCGATTATTATGTATTGTGTGACCAGATATTCATAGAAGATTCACTATATTGATAGTCTAACGGTGGGGAGCATTCTATATTTTTTCAAGGATGGATGTTAGTATTGGTCGCATTGTGTGAGTAGGTATTGAGGGAGTTTCATACCTCACCCATGGTGGTACATCATGAGGTAGTAAAGATGTACCAAGAACTTTGATGGTAATTTTGGAGTGTAGGATTTACATGGAGTGTTTCCAAGTTTGTATCTTAATGCCTCACCTATCAAAAGGTGAAGGGAAAACATTAGGTACTGGTAGGCTCGACTCAACCTATTAAGATCTTGTAGGGGAAGTGCGATGGAATATCAATGGATTTTTTGATAGGTATTTCATAGACAATGATAATCCATTATTTCATTAGGGTGATTGTTGATAGATTCACACAGTCAAATCAGTTTCTTATCATCAAGAAAAAATATTAGTGGAGAGTTTGGGGAACTTGTATATATAAAATATCATCCGACTTAATGGGGTACCCTTGATGATTATGAAAGACTATGATGATTCTTTCATGGTACAGTTATAATGAGGTTTACATGATGCCTTTGGGACCCTATTATGAATGAGCGCAACATTTTACCCCCAGATAGATGTCCAGAATGAACGAACCATCTAGGTTTTAAAGGATATGATGAGATCTTCTATGTTGGATTTCGATCAGAGATGGTTCTAGAAATAGTGGAGAAAGTTCACGTGATATGTGGGTGAATTATTACCCCTCAAATCTAACCGAATTATTATGTTGACCAATATCATAGGCCCTTGGATTTTTGAGTAGAGAGACCATGTATTCTGGAGAGTCTTCTCATCATGACGTTTGAGAATGTTTGGTTGGGGTAGTAATTTATCGTTGAGGTTCATCGGGTCATTAAAAGTACTATGAAAGGTTATAGAAGGTTCTTAACACCTATATTTACCCTTTTAGTTAGACTAGGTGCATGAAATCATCCACAAGACAAAGTTGAGGAGATATGTTCATGAATCCTCACACATAATTGATTGGGGTGAGTTGTACGTCATGGATGTCGACACCTTTTAGGTGTACCCAATGGTCATTAATGATCGGAAAGGCGAGAACCTTTATGGATGATACATACCTCTATTATGATTTCTTTTACAGTAAGAGAACCTCCAAGAGATCTTGTGGGGGAATGAGAGCTCGATCGGGCTTGGTATCCTCACATTTTCAAGTAGGTTTTTCTTTTCAGGGAAAAATCTTTGAAGTTGGGGAGAATTTAATGACTTTGATTTTAATGTAAGGACCCTTGGGATATTTATATATACTACTTTAGGTTTTTCTTCAGAGTTGATGTGGTTTTATGAGTTTCATGGGACACCAGATTTTATATATTAAAAATATTAAATATATTAGTACCTCTGTGCACATATTTTTGAAAATAATAGTATCCCTTTTGAAAAACGTCTAGGATGGAAAAATTAAGACCACCATCGGTTTCATAATGTGTGTTTTACCATAGTTTTAACATAATTTGCATTCATATCAAACCCCCAGTTTCTATGCATACGTGGGAACATATTTGAGGAATTAAATTAAATAACTCGTTTAATTTTTCTAAGTGGATAAAAATAACATATGAATTATTTAATGAATTTATGGCAATTTTTATGGTTATCCACATAAACTCGATAGAGAATCACCATAGAGAGAGGGATTGCCCATGAAAGAATTCTATGATGTAGAATGTGAAGGGATATACTTGAAACAACCAATGTAATCAACAAAAATAATCATTGTCATTGAAGAGGAACATTTCTTTGTCAACAATCGATCTAAAGATGAGGGAGGAATTTTTTATTTATAGTTTACTTCCCTATTAATTATGATTTCTACAATGAATTTTTAATCTACTTTTGAATTATCCTTTTACCTTGTCAAAGCATGACCAGGTTAATTTAATCATTTATTTGACCATATATTTATTCCACTATACTAAAGTTTTCCAATTTGATATATGTTTCTATGATTATAGTCAATGGATTGGTTCCCAATGACCATTAATGAACTTACCTTGTTGAATGTGAATTTCTCTCCTCATCCATCATGTGTTCATCATTAGGCTACAGTAAGTTAATGATTCAATTACTCATCTATTAAATGTGAAATCAAACCTCAGACCCATGATGTTTTGTGTGACTGATGATAAATATGATTATTTGTGGAAGTTATGTCAATATATAATGCATTTAAAGTTAATGATGTAAGGTTAAACTCTTGGAAAATAATGGAGGCATAACAGGATTCCCATGGGTCAATGGAAATCCTAACTTTTAGCCAACACTAGTCATGAAAATGATATTCTGAGGGGTTTACTTCAATTTTTAGACCACATATAGAGATTTTGGTGAGATTTTTGGTGAGATAGGTGGTGTGGATGGTGTTATAAAGCATTGGGATAATGACGTGTATTTATATAAAATTTCTAACTACACATCATGTGTTCCATAAAACACATGACATGTATTACTATTTCTTTATTATCTAGGGTTTTCATCTGGGTTAAATATCACATGGCCATGTGGTGGGACCATACATCATGTGACCCTACCTAGACAGTAAAGTTGTGTAGAAGGAATACATGAATGAGACCCTAGGTCATCCCACATGTCATGTGCCCCCAAATAAATGCAATTCATATGGATTTTTGTATGCCATGACATGTAGTGGGAAACATCTAGGTGAGGAATTGGGAGTATACCCCATGGGCACCAAGATACATGCTGTACACTATTCATTAGATGTTCTGCCTCTCACATATCCTTCTTCAGGACTCTGAATCAGGCCCTTAAGTAGTGATTCATGAGTATAATTCCACGTGAAATGTGATGGTGAAATTTGATTTGTTATCAAAGATATTGAATGAGGTGGTGTTAGTGGTTCACTTCTTCCAGTATATTTTATTAACATCAAGACTTTAATGTGATCTCTATAGTGACATCAAGGTTAGATAACCTTTGAAATAACATGTATGTTAGTGTGTGGGCCACCCATTTCTTATAAAAGTTGGATTGGACCCCCAACACCCCCATAAAAACCATGGGGTTTGGGTCTTTTATCTATAGAGTGAAACCCCCTTATAATCGATAATAGATGAGGTGTGGGTCCTACAAATTATTACGATCAACACCCCTTTATTTATGGCATGCCATTGGTGAGGCACGGGTCCCTCATATCTAGTGGAGATTATGATAGGATACTAGCATTAGGAAGGCATGGGAACTTGGATCTGTATACAGACTCATCATCCTAAACCGGGTATGAAGACAAAATCCCCCTCTCTATTCAACATTGGTTATTCTTTGAGAATATTATTTTTGTTGGGATTCTTCTCCCCTCTTCATCTTTTGGGTTGAGATGACTATTTATTCATATTAATTTGCCTTTTATTTTTAAGGTATGATTGTGGGTATGTATATATAATCACACCTATATGGGACTTTAGTACATGTGTTATGTCTTATGTAGATAAAAGGTATTTAGACGGTGACTTTGGCAGGCCTTGTGTTGGAGGATCATAACAATACTATGTGATAGTGATCGCAGGTGGTGGTGGGTATCAGTGCTTAAGATAAGGACTCTTCTTCCTCTATATCTATTAGGTTGGGACTCCATTTATTTTATAGGTGGGAATGTATTTTTCCCATTCATATTTTGGGTATATTTTATATCACAACATTTTGGTTGTTATAGAGGTTATTACATGTATTTCTTTCCTATTTAGTTAATATAACTTTATTTATCTTGGTTTTTTTGATATAATTAGAGGTGTGTGAGAGTGTGTAATTTTATTAGGATAAGGCATACCATATATGTGATATTCCAAATTAGTTTTAGTCACCCGATCCAGTCTTGTTGGAGGTTGTCTTGGGGTGTCACACTCAGCTTACCAATGGTCCAGGTGGGTCCCCAGTGGGTTGAATCATAATAGAGTTGTATCAAATCATACTACATTAGGGATAGTTTTTGGATTAATATGTGTCATGAGGATTGGTTAGGGAACATAGGGAAATATTTTTAAGGTGTATTGAGTTTTTCTTTCCAGATAGGGAAACAAGTAATGGTGTGACAGTCGACGTATCCATACAAAAGGACTCTAATAACTTATTTATTGACTCAATATGCTGAGACACTTGTTATATGGGGACCAATGATACATGTATCATATAATATTTATCCTTCAACCTCAAATACCTTTTTTATTTAGATCCTTAGATATTATCATCCTATCGTGGTACATCTTGTCAACTTTCTGGATGCCGCAACGACATCATCCAGTTAGGATACTGAGAGAGGGTCATGATGACGACAAGTTGAGTGAAGATAATATAGTGTAGGGACATGTTAATGAGGTGTTCTCTCTAATTGATTAGATAGATGTTCTGTCAGTAAATTAGAAATGAATGGACCTCCTAAAACACCCCAATATTTTTTGGAATTTCTCTTTTTAAATCTAATCTCTTCGATAGCTTACGTTAAACAAAACACTGAGCTTAAAAAATGATTAAATATTTAATTGTGATTTATTATCACTTGGCTATTGTAATGAAACGAATGAATAAGATTAACCAAATTATGAAAATATAAGTTACACATTTTTATAAAATGAATTCATTGTTTACTAATTAATTATAAATTAAAATGAAAACCAATTGAATATAAAGGATGTGTTTTTACTAAAAAACTATTTTCATTCCCACAATAGAATTTTATCTTAATAAATTAAATTGATCACTATTTGTTAAATATATTACTTAAATTTATATGTTATATTTTCTATAATTTTTTTTAATTAATCCAATATGTCTAATAGGATCAAGATAATAAATAAATCCAATTTTAGTCATAAAAAACTATATTTTTCTCAAAGATATTTTTCACGCCCTTTAATGGGGCACCTATTTCAAAACTAATATTTCAAACTTTTCTAAATTTTATTTGATAAAATAAAATTAACTTTTGAAATCAGAATTTTAAAATTATCTTAGGGTGATATTTTGATATTTTTTAGAGAAGTTTCATTTTTTTTATAAATAGAGAAAAATATTGAATTTTAATTTAAAGCAACTATTTCTTATAATTTATTTATATAGTTAAATTATAAATTAAATTGGTTTTAAATTATAATTTGTTCAGTAATACATCAATAAATAAAAATTGGGTCCTTTTAATTAATTTTATATTGAAATTATATATAAATATATTTCTAACATTTTTAACCTTTTCATACTACTACAAAACCAGCATTTAACAATGTTGATATTTGTTAGTGTTAGAAAAAAACACTGATAAATGTCATCTTTATCAGTGATAAAGAAATCACAGATAAATTTAACCATTTATCAGTGCTTTCTTTAGCACTCATAATGGGTCCCTTTATTAGTGCATTATTTTTAACATTGATAAAGGGTACCCTTTATCAGTGTTATATTTTTAGAGATTTTAAATGAATATTTTATAATTTCATTTTAAGCATTGATAATCGTCTGAATAAATAAAATGAAATAATTATATTAATAAAAATAAAAAAAAATTTAAAAAAAATATGACAAATTTTATGAATTAAATAATTATTGATAAAAATAAATAAATTGATTATAATATATATAAATTATAAGTACTAATAAATAATATTTATTAAATATATACACATATATATATGTAAAATTAAAAAAAAAAAAAAAAAAATTAATAATAGGTAAATTGAAAAAAATATTAAACTTTTTATTAATTAGATGATTATTGATAATGTTAATAAATAATTTATTTTAAATATATATATATATATATATTAATGTATATAAAGATGATTTATATAATAAAAAATATTATTTAAGATTTATATTAAATAATAATATATTTTGTGAATAATGGTTTATAATTAAAAAATTATATGAATTAAATTTTGTGACTAATTGCATTTTATAATGGACATAATTGAATTTCGTTTGATTTTTCAATCTTTAACATATATAAAATTTATTATATTGATTTAAAATATATGTAATTAATTAATTTTTATATACATACGCACACACACAATTTTTTTTTAATTTATTCAATTTATATTATTTATTTTATATATATTTATTTACTGTGTTTTAATATTTTCAATATTTGTATTCGTATTTATTT
The DNA here is from genome assembly GCA_963277665.1 of Viscum album. Classification (NCBI taxonomy): domain Eukaryota; kingdom Viridiplantae; phylum Streptophyta; class Magnoliopsida; order Santalales; family Viscaceae; genus Viscum; species Viscum album. Next base: position 1,243,646,622 of record OY728155.1, read on the forward strand.
CATTATATATCCATTTTTACTGATTTTTATTAATCAAACATATCTAAAATTTTAATATTTTACTCATTTAATTAATCAATTTTACTCATTTTTAATATTCATGAACTTAAGATTAAATATTTATTAATAATTTAAAATATACATTTGTAAAAAGATATTTATAAATAAAAATATTTGTAAATGTATATTTACTATTTTTATACATTTATGATTATAAATAAATAAATAATATTTTTTAATAAGTATTTGTATAATTTTAAATAAATAATTATAAAATTATAATAAATTTATTTAAATAATGAATATGTTTACTATGTTTATACATATATAAATATAAATATATATTGACATTATTATTATTATTTTTAAAAGTATTTATATAATTATATTTAATTAATTATATATTCAAAGATATATAACATTATTATTTTATAAAAATTATTATTATAAGTATTATAATTATATATAATAATGATACTTTTTAAAAAAAGTATGATTTTAAAAAATAATTATAAGTATTTATCTGATCTAATGTTTTAGAGCTAATAAAGATTGATTTTATCATCTCTTTTTTAGCGCTGATAAACCGATATATTTATAAGCGCTAAAGAAATCATAAAGATTCATTTTATCTATGCTTATTAAACTAACGTTGATAAAAGGTATCTTTATCAGCACTTTTCTTGAAGTGCAGATAAAAGTGTCACGATCTATTTTAAGAAACCTGACCATTGCGAACTAGTTCATGATATTTAAACCTCTCTACGGAAGCGACCTACTACCATCACTAATCGTTTTTGAATCCATGCTTGAATCAAGGCTAGAATCAAGGCTCCAACTATTCAAAGGCTCGAATCCAATTCTCTAGAGATTCAAGGGTTGAACCCAACCACATCTTGAATGAATCCCTGGTTTTTCGATATCATTAATTTCCCTTAGTTATCCATTGAAACTTATCATAAAACATCCATGTATCCCAAAAATTATAGTTTCATTTTACTATAATAAAACAACAAAAAATTCATTGTTTTTTAAATATAGTTATTTATAATCTTACCCGATATCATGTGGGTCTCCTTAGGAAAACATTTGTACTATGTGATGTGAAATATATCAAACCCAGTGTTGGGTCATGTTTTTTTAGGAATAATAGGCCCCCAATACCTATATTCCTTGACATCCACCACATTGAAATAGTAAAATTTTGAAAATTTTATCCGTATAGCAGTCAGAGTTGTCATTGGTTTGGAATATTACAATGAAAATAAATTGGATGTTGAAGTGTCTAACATCATTGCGGTCTTATATTATATTGTGCATCAATTGGATGAACATTTTATATGTTTTATTTGTTTTTTTATTTATTTAACTACTTCTTGAAAATATAATGTTTTCAGTTTTTATTTTTGAAATATTACAATTTGAATTTAAATAATATTGCTTAAATTCTATAAAAAAAGAGGTTTAGAGTTATATAATCCTTAGAATATATTATATAGGAAAGTATGATTTTAAGATAAAATGTAATTGATATTTTTATTTTGGTTGTTGAAATATAGTCAGACAATAAACAAGTAGAATAAGTCATTTTCTAGGAAATACCATAACATCATGGTGTTTTAAGAAAAAGAAATATTGTTCCATTAAGTGGTTCATAAGAGGAGTAAATTATTGATACAATTTATTGTTCTCAATCCATTAGGATTGATAAATTGTTTTCTAAATTGGATATTTTCTTTGAAAAGTAACTTATTTAATGAGAAATGTTTTCTATTATTTAAATTTTAATGCATATTTTAATCAATTCCAGAATAAATATTATACCATTAGATTTATCTAATTTTGATAAAATAATATATTAACACTGATTGATGTAAATATAATAAATAATTTTTAATAGAATATATTTCATTGTAATAAAAATTATTTTTCATGGATAAACTCACTACACCTTTAGAATCCCACTTTATGTCATCTTTATTAGTTTGGATTTAATACTTTAATGACATGCTACATTAACTATGAATTCTTAATTCTATTGAATTTTATGGTTTAGTAACATAAACTTAAATCAATTTTTTATGTCCTAGTGGTAATATGATGCTCCATAGATGTGATGATCTCGATAACATGATATAAAAAATGTTTCGTTATAGTACATTACCATGACCTTTTACATTAAGAGTTTTAAAAAATTAGGACAAAAAATTAACTAAAAAAATCATGTATTTTAACACAAATGGAATTTTTTTAAATAATATATGAAACAACTTGATTCATAATAATCATTAATTTTTCATAATCAGATCAAGATCCTCATGTCACATTATTCTTTTTTAGATCAAGAACCTCATGCATAGACTTGATCAAATTACCATCCTTTTCACCCTCTCAAAATGATTTAGAATTTATATGGGAAAAATTATGTTTTTTGTAGTGTCTTAATCTGTCAAGTTTTCAAAAAAACTTTCTGATCACAAATGGCCTTTTATTCATTGATTTCATCCTCACTTGTATTTCTTACAGTGGATAAAAAAAGATATCCATCTATGAAATTATAACCCACTCATTAATACTTCTTAAACTTCACTTCATTTATTTCATCTCACATCTAATAAACACTATATATGTTTTAATTTAATCCATCTAAATATAGATCATTCTTTAACATTTCATTTTGGTTCCACCCTTAAGAATCTTTGATTACCATCCACGTAATTATCAAAAATGGGAGAAATCCACCTTTCATAATTAATATCTTTTGGGTATTTATTTATTTATTTTAAAAAATGAATATTTGATAAACCTAATAGGATATATTTACTTTCTCTTGGATGATTCAAAACTTCAATCCAATGTATCTTATTTTCTTTTCATCCTCCCCACTCATTGATTGATTTTTTGGTGAGATCTATTTTTGTTTTTATCATCATTATTTCCTTATCATCGATATATCCCTATGGTCAATAATATTTAAAAAGTAAAATAATTATACAAATAATTAATGTATTATTTCATTTTAATGAATAATTTATTTTTTTAGTATTACTCATATAATAATGGTTTTCTTATACGAGTGGATTCTTTTGTTTGAGCCAGTAATATCGATGACAACAACAAATAAATACATCCAGAACATATACAACCATTAGAAAAAGGTGAATTCATACTACTTATTTAATAAATTTTTTCATCATTTTATCTACTATTTGTAACTTAATTTTCTTATTATTTCTATCTAATAATTATTTAGTTTTTTCATAGATCTTTTGGGATGTCATATTTTTCATTCAACTATCTATAACAAGCCACAAAATAGATAAAATGATTAATTTTGCAATGTTTCCACGCTTTCTATTTTCATTAATTTTTTTGAACCGTCTACACAACATATTGATTTTATGTTCTTAATCAAAAATCCCTTCTCATTTTTGAAAGACTCTTCTCTTCTGACCTTCAATAATGAGAATGGTTTTTCCTCTATGAACATTGAGTCAATATGGAGTGTTGGTAGTTTGAAATAGAAAGACAAAAGGAAGCATGGTTGCATTATAATTTATGATTTTTTAAATATTTTGGGATGTGTAGTAATCATCCCCACCTCAATCAGACACACGGTGTGACCGGTATGACTCTAAGTGCTTATTTTTATTTAAAATTGACATTAATTTTATTAATAAAGAAAACTTACATAATCAAAACTGAAAAAAATATACTCTAATTGTTTTGATACTTTATGGAAATTATCCATAAGTCATTTGATATGTGTATAAATCCACATCACATCAATTCAAGGCACAGTGTGACTGCCATGACTTAATGTGTCCATTATCATTATAAAACTGACAGTTTAGTTCAAAAAATGAAAATCACTAAATGTAAAGAAAACACATTAGGATTTTGTGGATAATTTAGGAAATATATTCATAATTCATTTGTTATGTTTAGGAATTTATCTAATGTAAAACTGATAAAATATGACATCAGTGTAGGTCAAAGTGCGTGTTTCTAGTTTAAAATGACATTTTTGTAAAAAAACAAGTGACATACTAAAAACCAAGAAAATCCAATCATATTGTTTTGATTATTTAGGAAAATTATCCATATGTCATCTAATATATATAGGAATCAAATGTACCTCAATTTGATGCAGAGTGTGACTAGTATGACTCCAAGTAAATATTTTTATTAAAAAATGACATCAATTTTAATAAAAATGACGAATAACCTAAGAAAAATTAATAAAATGCAATTAAATTGTATTGATACTTTATGTAAATTAACCATAATAAATATGAGACATGTAGGAATCATCCATACCTCAATACAATGCATGGTGCGACTGTTATGACTTCAAGTGTGTCTTTTTATTTAAAAATGAAATCAATTTAAAAAAAGACAAAGGACCTACTCAAAACCAAGAAAACGCATTTAGATTGTTTTGATACTTTATAGAAATGATACATAATTAATTTGAGACATTTGGGAATCATTTTTACCTTAATATGATGCACTGTGTGACCAGTATGATTCCAAGTGCATCTTTTGATTTAAAAATTAAAATAATTTTAATAAAAAGGAAAACCGACCTACTCGAAACAATGTAAACACATTCAGATTGTTTTGATACTTTATGAAAATGATCCAAAATTCATTTGAGATATGTATGAATCCACCATACCTCAATCTGATGCACGGTGTGACCTATATGACTCCAAGAGCATGTTTTTATTTAAAAATGAAATCAATTTTAATAAAAAGGAAAACTTACCTACTCAAAACCAAGAAAACACATTCATGTTTTTTTGATACTTTTTAGAAATGGTCCATAAGTCATTTGAAACATGTAATAATCATTCTAACCTCAATTTGATGCATGGTGTGACTAGTATGACTCCAAGTGTGTGTTTTTATTTAAAAATGACATCAATTTTAATAAAAAGGACAATTCACCTACTTAAAACCGAGAAAACACATTTAGATTGTTTTGAAATGTTAATAAAATAATCCAAAGTCATTTGATACATGTGAGAATCAGTCAGATGTTAATCTGATGCACAATATGAACAGTATGATTCCAAGTGCATAATTTATTTAAAAATGACATCAATTTTAATAAAAATGACAAATGACCGACTCAAATTTGAGAAAAACCATTTGTATTATTCTGATACATTTTGAAAATGATCGAAAAGTCATTTGAGACATGTAGGAATCATTTATATATCATCAAAATGAATGGTGTGACGGATATGACTCCAAGTTCATCTTTTTATTTAAAAATGACAACGATTTTTATAAAAAGAACAATTGACCTACTCAACACAGAGTAAACACAATAAAATTGTTTTGATACTTTAGGGAATCGATCACTAAGTCATTTTAGATTTTTAGGAATCAGTTGTATCTCAATATGACATAAGGATTGACCAGTATGACTCCAAGTGCATCTTTTAATCTAAAAATGACATCAATTTTAATAAAAAGGACAACTAACCTACTCAAAACCAAGCAAATGCATTAGGAAAGTTTTGATACTTCAGAGAAATGATAGATGTGTAGGAATTAGAAATACCTTAATCTGATACATGGTGTGACCAATAAGACTCTAAGTGTGTATTTTTAATTAGAATTTCCCTCACTTTTAATAAAAAGGACAACTGAACTACTCAAAACCGATAAAATGCATACAAATTGTTTTGATACTTTTAGACAATAATCCAAAAGTCATTTTTGTTGTGTAGGAATCAGTCTCAACTAAATCCAATACATGATGTGTTCAACATCACTCAATGTTTCTATTATCAGTTTAAAATCAATATTTCAGTTCAAAAAGTGTCACTCACAGAAAACTGAGATAACTCTCTTGAATTGTCTTTATAATTTAGGACAATTTTTCCTAAGTCATTTGTGATATGTAGGAATGGGTATCACATCAAACTGACACATGATATGACCGGTATGAGTCAAAGTTTGTGTTTCCCATTATAAATTGTATTTTATTAAAAAATACAAGTGACATAATCAAAACCAATAAAACAAATTTGGATTGTTTTGATACTTTAGGAAAACAATCCATAAGCCATTTTTGTGACAGTTTGGTTTTTGAAAAGTAAATTATTTTCAATACGGGGTTATACAAGGGATATATTCTACTATAAATATTTTATAGAAATATAAAATTATTACCTACATCATGGTAATTTATTTATAATTTTTAGAAAATAAATAATTAAATTAAATGGTGACACGATGATGATGAAGTAATTATATAATGAATAAAATAATCAAATAAATGATATTATAAATATTGAAATATAAATAATTTTAAATAATTGATTCCATAAAATATTTTTTTGTATTATATTTACATGTTATTGATGTGTTAATATAATTTTTCTACTATTTCATGAAGTTATGATATTTTTAAAACTTTGAGAAATGAATAGTGTCAAAATTGACACTAATAGTATTTTTAAATATAAAAAAATTCCTAAATGTTATAAAAACTATAGAAACCCAATATTAATTAAAATAATTATAATAATTCCTAAAATGTCATAAATACCTTTTTTATTTGTATTTTTTCTTGTCATGATAATTATATTGACCCTCAAAGTGTAAATTACTTGATAAAATTGTAAGAGTTAAAAGGCTTAGAATAATATGATATGGATTACAAAAATATTAAAAACATTTCTAATTTTCATTGGATTATTCTATTTCTACCCATAATCATCATATATTCTAAATAAATCAATTTTGAGACATTTTTTATTGATTATTAATTTATATTAATTTAATATTTTGAAGTTTTCCAAGAGTTCCCCTCCTCTCTCCTATAAAAGAGAACACATTCTTCTCCATTATTTACACCTCAAAACCTTTTTGGTTTCTAAAATCACTACCCAAATCCATTCATAGAATAACTTCCCACATTATAGAGTGTTTAGTTTTGGAATAACACCCTCCTTAGAGGTTTTAAGGTGTTAATCAAAGGAGATCATCTGAAGAAGAGATATCGTTTTTAATTAAGTGTTTTGGTTTTATATGTTATTCTACTTCCTTAAACTATTCTTCAACCAGGATTATATAATAAATCTATTATCCTCAATATAATTATATTTTATTATTTTAATATCATCATGAAAATCTATCTCCACTTCCATAAAATGGAAAACGAATTAATCATTTGTGTGTACGATTGAAATCTGACATCCACGAACCGATATAATTCATTTTCCATTACCGTCTATCATGAATGGTTTTAGTTATGTAATTAATGTTTATATATTATATTCATGAAAAAAATTTCATTATAAGAAAATAATATATCAATTACCTTCATACCTTCATAGAACATAAAAATGATAAGTTGTTCGCGCGTTTGTGTGCACTATCACCTCAAAAAAGTATTGCGATTCATTTTTCTTTGACAAATCACAAGTATAATATATAAGTATATATAAATTATCAATATGATATTATGATCATTCTGTTAATATAAAATAATAATTACCTTATTTCTATAATGATCAATGAAAAATGGAAACATTACTCATGCGTACGTACAACCTATCGTCTCCATGATTATAACTTTGTTTATTTTTTATAATCATAAATTAATGGTTTGATCTAAAAGTATAAATAATGTTTTAGATTTATTATTACTTCATCAATATTATTCTGATGACTATGGACTAATAACCACTTTGACGATTGACATCATACCCAAGTCAGTTTTGGACTCGAGCAGTGAATATCGTCAAAAAATCCAACGTGAACATAAGGAATTAAGTAATTGTCAAAACATGGTAATAATTTATATAAAAGAAATAATAAATATTAAATTTTTTCTCATAAAATTAAATAACTAACAAAATTTTGTTATTCTGGATGATAAAAAACATATGTGATGAATCGAACTCAAGATAAGGGACTTATTCTCAATCTCCTTTTGTTGAGGAATATTTTGATATTATACAGCACCTTTTTTTGAGGTGTATAAGAAACCCCATTGAATTTTAATATCATTAAAAGGTTTTTAAAATAAATATTTCTTTAAGTAATTTATGACTTTCTTCATAAACAATGAAAGGAATGTTTTTTTAATGTATACGGTGACAATGACTTCTCTACCAGCATGAAAATTATTTGATATTTGGTTTCATATGCAAGCCTTAATGTTTTTAAAATAAAAATACATATCTTATTCACATTTTCTAGGAATTTTTATATTGAATATTTTTTTGAAAATGGATTGATTATTTCAATATCTTTAAATTATTTCTTGTGATTTGAAATGAAATTTTATGAGTGCAATGCTGAGAATTGTAATCCTTTATGTGTTATGATTATATAATGGTACTTGGATATTTTATGGGTGGTTATGTGTTAAAACATGGATGGGTGGTTGCGTTATAATCCAAGGATGGTTGGTTATGTTATAACCTACAATGCATTGGGTATGAAATTTAGTCATATGGTTATTCCATTTATAAGAGTGACATGTTTGGAAGTTGACTAAACAGTTATTACATTTAATTATAATTGTGGTCCAAGTTACCTTTATGTAGTTTCTATGATTTATATGAGTTATATAGTAATAATGTGATTAAAAAAAGGTATTAAATGATATAATTTTGAAATTAAATTATTCTCTACTTATTAAGGTTTAAATGTTTAACTTTATGATAAATTTTTAGGGGTTTTAATACTTATCAATTAACTAACTGTATCCTTATTTTTATATCCCTTACTGAAATTTTTCTGCTTATCCCAAGTTTTGTTTTCATGGGTCTTAATATAGGTATGGTTATATAATATGTCATGATGAAATAATTGAATATTTGTCTTGATAAGAATTCATGTTTTTATGGGGGTTCTTTTCATGGAAACAGTGGATACAGAGTATTAGAGTCCACTCGTAATTTAAGAGTTTATTATGTCAGAGTTTTTTCTAATTCTCTTATACTCTAATCTAAAAATATCCTCTAATTTGAATTCTAGTTAAAAAAACACTAGAATAATTTATATTTAAGGTTAGTTCCTTACAGTTGGAATCAATGAATGGATTAGAAATGTTTTGAGATTAGGATGTTTTCTAAAGAGTTAGGGATATCATCATGAGTTAATAATTTTAAGGTTGAGTATAATTTTAAAGTCTTAAAATCCCTTTTTTAGGTTTTATGTTTTAAAATTTTAAGGTGACTAATTGTATTTTTGGGGACATTCACCTTTGAGGTAATTACAAGTTATTACTTTTTGCATTTCAAAATAAGATCAAAAGGATAAAAATAGACGTTAAAACATGTTATGGTTATTTATGAGGTATTTATCATATTTTTGGAATTATATTATTTAAAAATTTGATAACCTGTAGGATTGGTGACAACCCGTAATGTCTGGCAAGGCCGCGAGAATCAAACCCACAACCGAAGGGTGACATGGGTGAATTGTCTTCCACTATCTAATGTGAAGTCTTGGGTTAGTATGAATTTTTCTTTTTAGTTAAATGAGTTGATGGATAAATAATAATTATATTTTAGAAAACCATGTTTTATCAAATAGATATCCTTGCAATTAGGAAATTATTTTGTGATTAAGTGATTAATGTTGTTTTGAAAGACGTTCATTATTTTAGGAACTATATATGATCAAGGTAAATGGAATAATATGGTATTTTATTTGAGGAATAAATTTTGAGTCATAATGGAAAAATCATTTTTTTATTGTGGAATTATGGTGATTTGGGTTGTTTATGAAAATTGTTAACCTGTCTTGGAGAATATATGATTAGGAAAATTTCATTTTGGTATGCGACTTCAAGAGTAATTGATGTTATTTGGAGAATAATGTTAGAAATTATGTGGTAATATTATATTATTAAATTATTCTCATATTTTTGTTTTAATATTATTTATAGTATTTTTGTGTAATTTTAAAGATGTTCATTTTTTGAATGGTTTATGTTTAACTTTGGGTAACACTATTAAAATTTAGAGATTAAAGAAGTTTTCTTCATATACAGGTTTATTATTTTTGGGGAATTATATTATCTTAACCTAAACATTTGGGTTTTGGTTAATGTATAAATATAATATAAGTATATAGTTAAAATTTTGTGGATAATATTATTCACTATAAGTTGATTCTAGTGCATTAGGTATGGAAAATTAATCTTGAAAACTCATCATTTAGAAAAAAATATGAGGTTATAGTGGATATTGACTAAAGGTTTAAACTCTAAATTTTAAATAAGTATGTTTCTATATGTTATTAGTATGGGAAGTAATTTAATTATACCACTCGGTGAAAATTATCATAAAATAAAAATGTTATTTGTTTACTTTTATTACTAGGGAATCAATGACCTTTTAACCAGTTATAGATTTATGGTTTTTTTATTGTTATCTTTTTCCTAACCATGTCTTATTTCACTATACATCATAAAATGACCATTATATTTATCTTCTATGTCCATGTTTTCATACATGGAAACCAAATATGAGTTATCTTATGTGACCATCGTACTTCCCTTTCTTTCTTTTTAAGTTGAAGTTATATTTACCCTTATTCCGATGTGGGATTTTAATAAAGTTAATTTGAAAATGAAAGCATTAGTTTTTGATCCTGAGTTCAAGTAGTGAGGATTAAATTTATATTGTTGGGTAGAATGAAACAACCCTATTTTTCAAAAGGAAACACTATGTTCAATATCGTAAATTATACGCCACATCAAGCTTAAGTGAACATCTAATTAATATTTAAATGTTTCCATTAAAACCAAGCTGTTAGAATGACGAGAATGAACAATATTAACTAAACTATGAAAACATGGTTTACAAATGTATATATTATTAATTATTTTGTGATCAATTAATTATAAATTAATTTAAATCCTGTTTTAAAATAAAATGAGATGTTTTCCTGAAAAACAATTTAAATGTGCATAAGTGTGTTTTATACTAATAAATAAACAAATAAATCTTGATGGATTATGAATGATATATATATATATATAATAATAATTCTTAACCTTTAACATTAATTTTATGTTTTTTTCTAGAAATTATATAAGATCAAATCCAATTCTACAGATAAATGAAGTATTTCTCAAAAATGGCAGTTTTACAACCTATTGAAGGAATAACTATTTTAAAATATATATTTTGGTCACTTTTATAAGTTTTATTTGAAAAAATAAAGTTCTTATTTGGAGTAATCACATAAATATTTAATTTGGTAAAATGTTTTGTATTTTTTTGACAAGATTCATTTTTTGATGAATAATGAAAAAAATAATGCATTTTAATTGAAAAACAAATTTTCATCAAATTTATTTATAGTATTAAATAATATTTTTGAAATGTTTTAAAGTATAATTAGATCATTTTTTGACCATTTAATCTAATTTAGTTCATTGAAATCAGTTTCACATTGAAATTGGATATAAAAATTTGGTGAACTTTTGAACATTTTTACTTTAAAAACATGTTTTCTTATTCCGTCAATGAGATTAATTTTTAATTAAATTTTAAGAATTACGTGTTTTTAATTTGAAAGAAATTATTCCATATTTGAAATTTTAGGCCCAAATTATGTAAATATGTCCCTTTTACTTTTGGACATTATGAATAACAATTTTATTAATAAATTTTATTACCAAGGCCAAGGGTATATTTGGTAATTAAAGGTAAAAGTTATATTATAAAAATATAAAATTACCCTAAAACATTTAATAATTTTATTTTATTATTTCTATCTAAAAACATAAATCCTTATGTCAATTTTAGGACCAATTGGATCCACTTTGATGACTTTAATGCAATTACAATATTATATTCAATGAAAAGTCATTTTTGTTACACTTTTCTTTTTAACAAGTAATGAATTTTTAATATGGGGTTATATAGATAATATATTCGAATATAAATGTTATTTATAAATATAAAATTATTAAAAATATAATGGCAATTAATTTATAATTTTTTGGAAATATATAATTACATTAAATGGTGACACAATGATGACACAATAATTGATTAATTAATGAAAGAATAAAATAAATGATATTATAAATATTAAAATAAATATAATTTGAAATTATATATGTAATAAAATAATTTTATGGAAGACAATGAAATTTTAGTGATGTTTTAAAATAGTTGGTTCTACTATTTAATGAATGTATGATATTTTTAAAAAGTCAAGAAATCAATAGTGTCGAAATTGACACTAATGGCATTTTAAAATATAATTTTTTTATTAAATATTTTAAAATTTATAAAAACCCAATATTAATAAAAAAATTTGTAATAATTCAAAATATTGAATAAATTAATCTTTTATTTGTCTTTTTGGAATGTAATGGTAATTATATTAACCCTCAAAGTGTAAATTACATGATAAGACAAAAAGAGTTAAAAGGGTTTAAACAAAGATAAGGATTAAAAAATATATTAAAAACATGTATAATTTTTATTTTATTATTTTATTTAGACTTATCCTCATAATATATTCTAAATAAATAAATTTGGTTCCATTTTATCTTGAAAATTAATTTATATTAATTTAATATTTTGAATATTTCCAAGAGTACCCCTCCCCTCTCCTATAAAGGGGCACCTTCTCTTCTCCATTTTACACACCTAAAAAATTTAGATTGGAAAATATATCCCCAAATACATAACTGTAATCACTTACCATATTCTATAGGTATTATTTTTGGTAGAACACCCTTTTTAAAGGTGTTCTGGTATTAATTAAAGGAGATCATCCGAAGAAGCGGTATCATTTTTAATTAAGAGTTTCTATTTTATTTATTCTTTTACTTACCTAAAATATTATTCAACTAGGATGATATAATAATTAAAATATAATTAATATAATCATATGTTATTATGTTAATATCACTATTGAAATCTTTCTCTAATTCCATCAAATGGGAAAATAATTAACCGTTCGTGCGTGCTTGTGAACTATCACCTCCACGAACCAATATAATTTGTTTTCCATTACTATCTCTCAAGACATGTTATAATGACGGAATTAATGATTATATATGATATTAATTAAATATTTATCATTATTAGAAAATAATATATCAATTATTTTCATACCTTCCATGCACATAAAAATGATAACGGTGTTCATGCGTAATTGTAAACTATCACCTCCATGAAGCGATGTGATTCGTTTTTCTTCCCCAAATAAAAATTATGATATATATAAGTATAAATATATTATTAATATTATATTTATCAGATTATGATAACTATTAAATGATAAATTAATAATTAACTTATTTCCATAACAATCAATGAAAAATGGGAATGTTACACATGCGTATGTAAGGTCTACCATTTCCATGATTGTAAAGTTGTTCATTTTTCATAAAAATAAATAAATGGTTAGATTTAAAAGTATAATTAATGTTAAAATTTTATTACTATTTCATAAATATTGTCTTGTATATTATTTACTAATGAACACTTTGACTATTGACATCATACCCAAGTCATTTTTGGGCTCAAGCACCGAATATCATCAAAATGTCCAACATGAAAATAAATAATTATGTAATTGGTATAAAATAGTAATAAGTTATATAAAAGGAATAATAAATATGAAATTTTTTCTAAATTAATTAAATAATTAATATAATTTTATTGTTTAGGATGATAAAGAACATACATGATGAATCAGACTCGAGGCAAGGGATTTGGTCTCAATCTCCTTTCATTGAGGCATATTTTGATATTATATAACACATTATTTTATAAGGTGTATAAACAACCCCTTTTACATTTAATATCATTAAATTTTTTTCAAAAGGAATATTTCTATACATAATGTTTTACTTTCTTCACAAATGAAAAAATTAAAGTTTTTTAATGTATATAGTGACAACTACTTCTCTGTCACTCTGACTATTATTTCACATTTGGATTCCTCTACAAGACATAATATTTTTAAAATAAAATGATATCTCTTATTCCACTTTTATCTGTATTTTGATGTTGAATTTTGTTTTGAAAATTTATTGATTATTTCAATATCTTTAAATGATTTCTTGTGGTTTCAAATGAAATTTTATGATTGAAATCCTGAGAATTTCAATACCTTATGTGTTATGACTATATAATGGTACTTGAACATTTTATTTGTGGTTATGTGATAATCCAAGGATGAAGGGTTACATTATAACCTATAATGCATTGGTTATGTAAGTTGGCTATATATATTTTCCATTTTTAAAAGTGACATGTTTGGAAGTTGACTGAATATTTATTTCATTTAAGTAACATTATGTTCAAAGTCACATTTATTTATTTTAAATGATTTATATGGGTTTTATGTTAATATTTTGATTAGAATAATGTTATAAATGAGATTATTTTCAAAGGAAAGTATTTAATACTTATTAAGGTTGAAAAATATTACATTATGATGAATATTTCATTGGTTTTAATATTTATTAATGGACTAACAGTTTACTTATTTTTATATACTTTACTGAGACTTTTGTAATCATCCCAAGTTCTATAATGATTTTCACGGGTCTTAAGATTTTTAAGGGAAAATAATACATCATGATGAAATATTTAAAGATGTGTCTTGAAAAGAAGTCAGGTTTTTATGGGGTTTCCTTTGGTGAAAAAGTGGATATATAGTATTAGAGTCCACATGTAAATTAAGAGTTTACTATGTAAGAGTTTTTTCTAATTCTCTAAAACTCTAAAATGAAAAGATCCTAGAATGTGAAATCTAGTTTAAAAACACAAGAATAAGTTATTTTTAAGCCTAGTTATATACATATGTTGTGTAATTATTGTGATAGGAGGGAAGAAATGGACTATGAAATCCTAACCCAATATGTTAAAGATGTTAAAAAAGTAGTGGATAGACCTCCACGGTAGATAATACATTATAATAAAGGATATACCAGGGGTGGGTATGGTGGAACCCATGGGTGGTGCTGACATAGGGGATAAAAGAGACCTAGGAGGAGGAGTTTCAAGTGTATTACAATGTTATGACCTACTTACCACACCACCCAAGGTGGTCTACACTAAGATTAGAGGGATGACATAAAGACATGGTTAGTTATAGACTATGTAGGGATGTGATATGGATGTTCATGATAGGATTCATGGTACAATCTATTCCTTCTATACTTTAGCACTAGTACTGATAAACACATGCATAGTAATTATTTCATCACCTCATCCCTTGTTTGAGAGATTTAGATTATTATGATGCATTTATCCTATCATTTGTGACTGGGGATTCCTAAAAAAAACGATTCCACTATCTTAAATATTTTTCAATAGTGAGATATTCTTCATGGGGGATAAAGAATCATGTCAATCCTCTTGGTAGTTTCAATGAATCCATATGACATAATTCTAAGTATAGATTGGTTATCTATGGAGCATGCTCAGATAAACTATCACCATATGAGATTTAGGTTCCTACATGTGGATAAGATAATATTCTAATTTAATGGTGAGAAGGACCTATTGGCAGAGTGAGTGGGACTCGTGACCAGGAAGCCGAAACCTATCTCCCATTACTTGGATAGTCTGGACCTTGGTGCAATGGGCTCTTTAGACACATCACTTCCATCAGCAATGGAAGAATATATAGATGTATTATCTAAATATTTTTTGGGTTCACCCCTGAGGCATTATATTGAATTCAACATTAATTTTTACCCTACTGACAAAATGATATCTTTTGTCTTATATCGAATGTCACATAATGGGCCTTAAGATATGAGGGTGTAATTTTAGGACCATTAGGATAAGGGTTACATAAAACTAAGTGTGTCCCCCTAGGTATCCATGGTATTCTTATCTATGAACGTGGAGAGTATCTTGAGGATATACATGGATTGTCATCACCCAAACCAAGAATAGGATAATAACAAATACTCATTTCTAAGGATCAATGAACTCTTTTACTAGATAAATAGTGAAATATAGTTCTCAAATATTGACATCAAGTAAGAATACCACAGGTTAATGGTTAACAAGGATGATATTTCAAAGTTAGAATTTTGATTTCTCAATGGAACTATGAGTTTCTTGTTATTCCCTTTAGTGTAATGAATTCCTCTACTATCTTCATTCAACTTATGAACTATATGTTTCAAATTTCTTGGATTGGTTTGTGGTTGTCTTTATCAATGATATTCTTATTTACTCTACCTTGTAAGAGGATCATACAGAGAACTTGAGGATAGTCCCATGCTTATTTCAGGAGAACCAATTATACATTAACCTCTCTAAGTGTAAGATATAGATTAAAGAGGTTGAATTTTTAGGGAATGTAATATATAAACATTGTGTACCCATGGATATGGAAAAGATAGAGGCTAAATGATCTTGGGACCCACCAAATTCATATATAAGATACAAAGGTTTTTTGGTTTTTATAGATAATATATGAGTTTTGTGGAATAATTTTATAGGATTGTGTCCTCTTTAAATACCTTGACATGAAATGGTCAGTCATTATCATTGACTTAGTAGTATAAGACATCATTCAATGAAATAATACAGATATTGATCACAGATCATATTTTGATACTACCGAAGGATGGAGTTGAGAATATGGTGTTATATGAGTAATTTAGAGCTAGTATTGGGTGTATGTTGATACAGATGGAGATAGTGATTATATATGGGTCTAGGCAGTTTTGACCTCATGAGTAGATGTGACCAAACACTTGTAATTAACAATATTACTATTTTCCCCAAAGATAAATAGGTAATATCATATAGGTGTGTGGTTTGTAGTTTACTAAGACCACTAGTGTAACTAGTATATATTTTCCAACAAATACCTCAACTTGATATGGATAAATTGGTTGGAGTTTGTTTAAGACTATGACATTGAGATAGTTTATACTTTGGGGAAGGGATACATGGTGGATGATTTCATTTTTAGGAAATCCCATTCATGTTTGGTGGGGGATGTTGCAGAGGAGTTGGCCTCATTATAGTTTACTTTGGTAGAGGAAATAAAGTCATATTATCTTTGGTTAATGGTATTGAATCCACCACATATCCATTGTATAAGAGAGGCTCGGTTTGGAGTCATCGATTGTGGATGCTTGCACGACTAGATATTAATAAAAGATGCACTAGATGGATTCTATAAAGGAGTGGATCACATAATCCTTTTCTAGGGACATATTGTAGTAATAGTCGTGTTATTTTAGGAGTAATTGAGGGAGTTTCATACCTCCCCTTTGGTGGTATATCATGGGGTGCTGAAGATGCACTAGGAACTTTGGTTACAGTTTTGGGTAGAAGTATTAAGGTAAAGTGTTTCCAATTTTGATTCTCAATGGCTCATATATCATAAGGTAAAGGAAAAAAAACAAGTTCCAATAGGTTTGACTCAACCTCCTAAGATCTGAGAGAGGTAGTGGGATGTCATACTAATATATTTGGTGACAAATATTTCATTGCCAATGAGATTCCATGGTACTCTCTAGGTGATTTTTTATTGACTCACCATGACGGGTCAATTTCTTTTTTGTAGAAAAGTTTGGTGGATAGATTAAGGTGACTATATATATAGAAGATCACCCAAAGTAATGGGTTACCCTCAATGATTATCTCTAATCATGATCATGGTTCACATATTTTGAAATAGTGGGTTCCCTGGACCCAAATATAGTGTAATTGTGATTACCTTATAATGTGTATTGTTATCTATGCCTGAAAAATTCTTAACATTATAGTGAAAATATTTTTTCATCCACTATTTAATGGTAATGTTCATAGATTAAATCTCATATCCAAATTTTGTATAAGATCTTTGTCTATAATGAGAACCTATATATACTAGAAAATTAATCTTCAAAACGTTAATATGGTATGGAAACATCTTACTAACTGGACATAGTAGATGTTTGACTATCAGGTGATGGGGAATAATAAGCATTGATACTTCATCTCATGAAGATATTACATTTTAATCTATTATAGTGTAATAATGAAGAAATGTCCACTAACAATAACACCACTTGTTTTGGGTGTCATCAGATGTTCTTATCTATAGAAATATGTATGGTATCCTAACTTGATATCATTACCAATTTGTTCCATTAGATCACATAATTTGATGCAATGAAAAAACCATGATAATGAAATCACGGTGAAGTAAGTTTTTTTGGCTGTGTCATTAGTGGTATGACATTGGTTGAATGGATAATAATAGACTTGTTGCTTCCAGGTTAAGGAAATGATATATCTCAACCCTATTGATCAGGATAGTAGTACCTTCATAAATCCATCACCATGGTAGTGAGGGTGAATCTTTCCATTTACATCAACAAATAATAAATCAAGAAAGGGTGATGACATAGGTGTGTTTCATGATTTCTGCGATATTAAATACAAAGAAATTATATTACATAGTGTGTGTTCGCGGGTTGGTTATCATTGTAATAACGATCCTTGTCTTCTTATGGGTCATGATGGGTTTCTAGATCCCAATCATGGTGAAGGGATAATATTCACTACTATCGTGACCAGGTCTAAGAGGGTCACACACAATATCATATTTAATAACCTTCCCTATTCAATTAAATAGATATATAAGACATAGTGGGCCCCACCAATGTGTTTCAGGTTTTTTCCAAGCATATTAGATCACCAAAGAAATAAAGAAATTTATATTATTCAAGGTAAGAATAATTAGGATTTAATTTATTTGTTAATTTTTTTTACAAGTTTTCAAGTAAATAAATAGAAAATATTAATTGAAGAAATATTTTATTACAATATTCAAGGTTAATTTAATATTTGTAAGAAATCTAATTCGAGTATATGGAATGGGTTTTATCATGTAATATATATTTATTTTATTACAAGATAGTGATAATAATATAAATGGTATTTATGTCTTAGTATAGTAGTCATGATATCATTTATAGTGTGTAAACTTATTTTGGGTCCAGGGATCTATATCTAGGTAATTCATTAACACATTATATATAGAAGAGGAGATCCACTCATCAATGAATATTCAATATCTCTCTCTCCCTCTATTCTTCTCTCCCACATTTTGGAAAGAGGGGATCTAGATCTAGGAGTTTGGATCGAGCTCTCTCACGAACAATGCATGCAAGATGATGTGTTGATCATCGAAGCATTGAAGGCGTCATCAGATATCCTCACTAGCACCTGAAATTCTATGATTTTTGTTCCCAAATTTTCTTAAAGCACAATTGGATGATTTAGAAGAATTCAACTTCAGATTACCTGAGTAATGATTACCAACGATGAGAAGATGTTGAGCATGGATTCACAGCTAACCAAGTATTTATGTTTTTTTATTTTGTGCTTAAAATTATTCATGTGGGATCCTCATGTGGTTATTAGGAAATGTTTCACTGACGATGATGATATCAAGCCAATAATCAGGGGATAATTTTAAATTACCTTTTTTGGGTCTTTCGTTTCATGCCCAGTACCTAAAATTGGTATCAGAATCACATGTGAAGATTTTAATCCAATAAAAGATTAAACAGTCATTAAATTTAATAAAGGGTACCGTTATAGCGACCCATAATTTTCTTACATTACTATTATATCATTTTAAAGATAAACAACATAATAGTATTACAGAAAGAGGATCCAAAGGTTTAGTGTCTTGGGAAAACTAGGACCACGCATAACAAATACAACATCTAGCATAAACATTTATTTAATTTATTCTTCTCTAGCTTCTTATTGGAACTTGTCCTCTCCTTAGTACATGTAGCCACCTAGGGATATACATCAAAAGGGGTGATATAGAAGCCCAGTAAGAGGATAGATAAGAACAATATATCATGGGGTGAGAATAATCATAACATAGGAAAAAGATCATGAACATGATAGGAGCATAAATAAAAAAACTTGAAATTAGGAAATGCAGAAAAATGAAACCTCATGTCTTAGTGGTTAACTACCACACATACTTGTGAACCAAGATAGAATCTTGTTCACACATAATTTCACATTTAATCATGAGATTCTTCACTTTACCCAATGCATTTTAGTTCTATATAATTTTGGGCGCACCCATCACATTTAATCATTCATATTGCACTATATAATTCCGGCCACACCTGTCACATCATAACATTATCATTTATCATGCATGCCACAATGAAAATATAACATAAATGAACATTAATAACCCATTAAAAATAATTATTTTCATCTTATAAGAATACATTCATAAATGTTGGGTTCCCAAAAGAAAGAGGGAACAACATACTTGATACAATAACCATCAACCTTTGAATGAGAGGTAAAAGTTCAGTTCTTAAGAGAAGAGTTCTTTGGGAAAACATTTGGATTAACATAAACTTCATTATAAAACATGTATATCCCAGAAAAGAAAATAAAAATATGAAAAAATTATCTTTAAGGAGTGACCATATCAAAAATAGAGTGAAAGAGGTAGAACCTGAAGGATAAAAGTTGGGTTCGAGAGTTTTCCCTTACCTTGTATCATAATGCCTCCTTCTCTTTAATGTCTGGTATATTGACATTATATTCATTAATTAGAAATAAATAACAACGTGTACATTAATAGGGTTAATTATGGTTTCATTATTTCATATTATATTCCTTTGGATGACTTATAGAGTTTAAAAACATTATTCGAGGATGTTTGTTTTTATGGTTTTTCTTGGGTGGTTCACTTGTATTCTTAAATTGAAGTTTGGGTAGAACATGAGTAAACATCCAGAAATGATATTACATGTAATTAATTATATTACAGGAGATTTAATGATTTTAGAATAAATTATATTAGATCCATGCGGATGAATCATTAGATAAGAATTAAATGATGGTTATTTTGGTCAATTTAGGCGGTTTTTGGATCACAACGAACTTGTTTTAACTTATCACTTAGTAATATGTCCATAGGTTATTTACTGAACTTTAAATAGAACATAATACACATAAAATATTCTGGTTCAACCATAAAAATGGTTTCATGACCAGATCTGAAGGTAGAAATGGAAGAAGAAATCATGTCATTCTTGGAGGTGATAAATTAACACCTCACGAACAACATTCTCTTTAATAAAATAGCATAAAGAGGGAAAGGGGGTTGGATGATATAATATCTCATTAGAATTATAAAATTACACTATATGTATAATACGAGATTTACAATACAATTTCGATGAATATAGGTGGGGAGAGATCACGAAATGAACTTGAACTTGAAAGGAAATTAAAGGAGAAGAGGGAGGGAAATTACCTCTAGAATCCTCCACTTGAGAACCTCCTTAAGGACCTAAGAATGGTCTTTTTATGAGACCAGAAGATCTTGGACGTGGGGGTAGGGGCTAGGGAAGGTGTTTGGGCAGAGTTTAGAGAAGGCTTGGAGCTTGAGAGGTGTGAGGAAATGAGGGTGTGAAGGGTGGCTTTTATAGTGCAGGGGAGAGGGGTTTCCTTAATATAAAATTCATTAGTTTATTATTTCCCCACAAGACAAGGAATAGTGAGTATTGAATGACCAATAATACTAATTTTATAATGTAATCCCGAACCAAGTGGGATTACATCAGCATAACATCACACATGACCCTGTAATTAGCTTATTTTGCTTATTTTGTAAATTACGTCATTTCACTATTCATCAAAAATTCAAGTGTCTCAAAAAAATCCCAAAAATTTACCCCAACCATTTTTTGATGTGTAGAATCAAAAAATGAAGTCCATTTTTCAAAAATAATTTTCTACATATTATTATTTTTATATTTAATTAAAATAATAATTTACTTAAAAAAGAATTTTTAAGATTAAAACAGATTTTATAGTGCTTTTATGAATTACGTAGGGCATTATAAAATTATATAAAAACTATAATACATTGATTCAATAATTTATGAATGCATTTTATGGAAATAAATATTCTTTTAAATTAATTAATTAATTAAAATTAATTATTTATGACTTACAAAATACCAAAATGTTTACTAAGGTCAAATTGTCACTTTCTAAGATGTCTAAATTTTATTTTATTATTCATGGGTAATGTTACTCTTATGTTGGATGATTTACTATTAATAAGGGTCATATTACTATTCATAAGGGTATGTTACTTTTCCTAAGGGTATGTTACTATTCACTAAAAATTATTTTTGTTTCATTAGACTCCAAAAATCATCCTGAACACAAACATGTATATCATATTTTCAAAATTCCAAACACAGAAGTGACAAAATTATGTTTAAAGGTAACTTATCACTAAGTAGTTCATTATGTTGTGATTTCTTGTTTTAAATATAAGAAGGAAATTTCCATTGAAAAACATTAGGTCGTTACATTCATCCCCCCTTAAGAAATTTCGCCCCCAAAATTTAACTATACATAAACAGGTGAGGGTGTTTGTCCTTCATTGCCTCTTCTAGTTCCCAAGTTGCTTCCTCAAAATTATGGTTCCTCCACAAAAATTTGGAAAGATGGGTTGTCTTGTTGCGTAGAACCTTATCTCTCTGATCCATAATCTTTACTGGCTGCTCCTCATAGGAGAGATCAACTTCCAGCTGCACCACCATTGAGTTTAGTACATGTGAGGGGTCTGGTAAGTACTTCATCAGTAGTGATACATGAAACAAATCATGAACTCGAACCATATTTGGTGGAAGTGAAAGAAGATAGGCCACAACTCCTATGTGGTCAAGTATCTCAAAGGGGAAAATATACCTTGGGCTTAGCTTCCCTTTATTCCTGAATCACATCACTCTCTTCCACGGAGATATTCGAAGGAAGACTTTATCTCCGACATCGAACTCCAAGTCCCTTCGGCGGTTGTCAGCATATCTCGTTTTCTGACTTTGAGCACCATTGATGTGTTTCTAGATGACATGAACCTTCTCTGTCATCTCTTAAAAAAGATCGAGTTCAAGCAGCTTTCTTTCTCCAACTTCATCCCAACAGGTTGGAGTTCTACACTGTTTCCCATAAATAGCTTCATACAGGGCCATCTGAATACTCAAGTGGAAGCTATTGTTGTATGAGAACTCAACAAATGGGAGATGTTGTTCCCAAACCACCTTTGAAAATCAAGAGAGCAGGCTCTTAGCATATCTTCAAGCGTCTGAATAGTCCTTTTAGACTGGCCATAATTTTGGGGGTGATAGGCCGTGATGAAATTTAATTCAGTACTCAAAGCATGTTAAAGGCTCCTTTAGAATTTAGATGTGAACCTTGGATAACGGTTAGAGACAATTGAAAGTGGAACACCATGCAGTCTCACCACTTCCTTCACATATATCTTTTCATGTTGTTCAAGCGAGAGATCTTTTCGAATAGCAATAAAATGGGAAGTCTTGGTAAGTCGGTCAACCACAACCCATATCGCATTATTTCCCTTTGACGTCTTCAGGAGACCCATGAAAAAGTCCATAGTAACATTTTACCATTTCCACATGGGTATAGGTAATGGCTGCATCATACCTCTGGACTTTTTTTGCTCAGCTTTAACTTGCTAACATACCAAGCACCTTGATATATATATATTCTACAAACTCCTTCTTCATGTTATCCGACCAGAAGTATTCTTGGAGATCACGGTACATCTTGGTACTCCCAGGATGGATAGTGAAAGTTGAGCTATGTGCATTATCTAATAGCTCCTTATTTATCCTGGGTGATTAAGGCACACAAAGCCGCGTTCCATACCGAATCACACCATCATCGTCGATATGGAACTCTTGCAGCTTCCCTTTCTGTACTACAATCACCCTCTTTTGTATCTCCACATCATCTCTTTGTGCTTTCTTAATCTTCTCTTGGATGGATGGTTGCACAATCATTTGGAAAAGGTAGGATGTATCCTTTTCCCTTATGATTTCCAAATCCATTCATTGCATATTCAAGAAGATAGGGTCTTTCTCAATCCACATCATGGAAGGAGTAGCATGTTCTTTTCTTCTTAGAGAATCAGCTACCTTTTAATCCTTTACAGGATGATAGTGAATAGAGCAATCGTAATCATTTATTATCTCTAACCATCTCCTTTGATGCATGTTGAGATCCTTTTGTGTGAATATATACTTTAGGCTCTTGTGGTCAGTGTATATGTCACAATATTCACCATAAAGGTACTGCCACCAGATTTTCAAGACAAATATTACGACTGCCAGCTCGGGATCATGTGTCGGATAGTTCTGCTCATGGATCTTCAACTCTCGTGAGGCGTAGGCTATCACATTATCATTTTGCATGAGTACACAACACAATCCATTCATTTAATCATCACTGTATATCACAAAAATTTCTCCACTTTTTGGAAGTGTGAGTACAGGTGTAGTGATCAGCCTTCTCTTTAGCTCCTTGAAGTTTCCCTCACATTGTTCCGTCCAGATATACTTTACCCCTTTCCTTGTTAACATAGTTACCGAGATTGACAATAGTGAGAAGTTTCTCACAAAACACCGATAGTACCCAGATAATCGAAGAAAATTATGGATTTTTGTCACACTAGAGGGCATGGTCCATTCTTCAATCACCTTTGTCTTTGAAGGATCCATATAAATTCCTTCACTTGTGATCACATGTCCCAAGAACATTATTTGCTTCATCAAAAAGTCACACTTGCTGTATTTGGCATACAACTTCTCCTTTCTTAATGTCGCCAACACAAGTCTTATATATTCTTCATGTTCCTCCTTGCTCTTGGAGTAGATGATATTATCGTTGATAAATACTACCAAAAATTTGTCGACGTAATGTCTAAAGACTCTATTCATCAAATCCATGAAGATTGCAAGGGAATTAGTAAGTCCAAAGGGAATCACCAAAAACTCATAGTGCCCATACCTTGTACGGAATGCAGTCTTCTGAATATCTTCCTTCTTCACCATTACCTGATGACATCCAGAATGAATATCCAACTTTGAGAAGTATTGATCTCCTCTAACTGGTCAAACAAGTCATCAATCCTTGAGAGAGGATACTTTTTCTTTATTGAGATCTTGTTGAGTTTCTGATAATCGATACACAACTGCATGGTTCTATCCTTATTCCTCATAAATAGCACTGGCGCACCCCAAGGTGATGCACTAGGGCATATGAACTCTTTGTCTAGATGCTCTTGCAGCTGCTTCTTTAACTCCTCCATTTCGATAGGATCCATCCTATAGGGGTACATTGAGATAGGATTAGCTCCGGGTATGAGTTCAATTGAGAAATCTACCTCACGAACCGGGGGAATTCCGGGTAACTCTTTGGGAAATACATCATCGTATTCCCTCACGATGGGAATTTCCCCAATGTTGGAACTTTTATTTGACTCAACCATTTGGGCGAGGTATGATTCTTCATAAGGTATCAACACCCGCACCATTGAAGGATTTTTCAAAGGAGATTCATTATCTTCCTTGCATTTGTAGAGGATCATGGTATGGTTCGGAATATGAAAAGATATTTCCTTTTCCTGAAAGTTGATATTCTCTCTATAGAACGAGAGCCATTCCATTCCCATTATAGTGTCGAATTCCACCAAGGGGTGTATTACGATATTTAACGGAAGAATCATCCCACATACTATAACAGGAGAAGAGTCAAACACTTGGATTTCAATGATTCCACCACTTGGTGATTTTACAAATATCTCTACTTCAATGTTTAGGGGCATTGATTCTATAGTTCTAGAAAACTTGCAAGATATAAAGGAATGCATAGAACCAGAATCAAATAGGACTTTTTCCATTATTTAGTGAATAGGAAGTGTACATTGTACCACTTCATTATCATGATCCACCTTCGTAGTAGTAATGGAATAATCCTACCCTTGTTCTTTTGGATTTGGTGGCTGATGACGCTGATTACCCTTGAGAACATGAGGTTTAGTTCACTGGTTTGCATAGTTCCATAACTCCTTAAAGTTTTAGCATTGAACCATGAGTGGTTCTCTCCTTTAATCGACTACATTATACTTCCTTTTCATGTCTTTTCTACACTCTTGAGCATGGTGTCCTTCTTTCTCACACTTTAAGCATTTCCATGTCCCTTTGAGGCAGTTCCCATGGTGCAACTTCCCACATTTTTTGGCATGTGGGTCATTAATTTTTCTTCCCACCCGTGTCATTAGATCCACCAGATTGAAACTCCATCTTTCTCTTCTTATCACCATATCCATGGGATCATTCTCCAAACTCCATATCCACTTTGAGAGCACACCAAACAACTTCTTCATAACTCACAAAGTCTCGAATTTCAAGATCCTTTAGAAGGTGTGGTTTTAATCCACTAACGAATCTATCAATTTTTCTATCATTGTTGGTAACAAAACCCAAAGTGTACATTGAAATCCATGTGAAATTTGCTTCATAGGTTGTGACAGATTCTCATTATTTTATCTTTAGATCTATAAATTCTCTCTCCATATTCGTGTGAAGAGTTTGTGGGAAATACTTATTAAGAAAAATTATCTTATAGTCTTCCCATTCCATCTCTTCAATTTCCTCCCTTGGCTTGGTGTTCTTAATAAAATCCCACCATTGATTGACTTCTCCATCTAGATGATAAACGACTAGAGTCACCTTCTCCATCTTAGAACAGTGAAGAACAAAAAAGATCTTCACCATGGAGTTAACCCACTATTTCGCAACTAGTGGATCATAAGATCCACTAAACATCGGTGGTCGTTGCCGCATTAAACATTCGATAGCCAGTTTCTCCCTCTTTGGTGAAGGAGGACATTCCCCATTATTATGGTTATTTTTGATAACCTGAGATAATTGGTTAATCATCTCCATGATGTTTTGAACTCCACCTCCCAAATCATTGGGGATGTCATTTGGGCAATCGTTGCATTGGCCCTCGCGTGAGTTGTTGGCCTGATTTCTCCTGGTTCCCACCATTTTCTATAATAGAAAAGGTTAGAACAAAACGTAAGTAAAAACTTCATGAATAACTTATTCATTTAAACGATTTATACCAAAAACATAATATATGGGATCCCTATGTAAATATTCTTTTGTGCATATTTGTACTTAGTCTTATGTTAGAGGTTTTCTCTAGGGTTCACTAATCCTAATTCCCAAATTAACTAAACCTTCTTTCTGATACCAACTATAGCGACCCAAAATTTTCTTACGTTACTATTATATCATTTTAATGATAAAAAATGTAATAGTATTACACAAAGAGGACCCAAAGGTTTAGTGTCTTTGGAAAACTAGGACCACACATAACAAATACAACATCTAGCATAAACATTTATTTAATTTCTTCTTATCTAAATTCTTATTGGCACTTGTCCTCTCCTTAGTACATATAGCCACCTGAGGATATACATTGAAAGGGGTGAGCTAGAAGCCCAGTAAGAGGATAGATAAGAACAAATATATCATGGGGTGAGCATAATCATAACATAGGCAAAAGATCATGAACATGAGAGGAGCATAAATAAAAAAACATGAAATGTGGCAATGCATAAAAATGAAACA
Source organism: Viscum album (assembly GCA_963277665.1). Lineage (NCBI taxonomy): Eukaryota > Viridiplantae > Streptophyta > Magnoliopsida > Santalales > Viscaceae > Viscum > Viscum album. The sequence continues at coordinate 1,243,674,109 of OY728155.1, forward strand.
TCATGTCTTAGTGGTTAACTACCACAAATACTTATGAACCAAGATAGAATCTTGTTCACAAATAATTTAAAATTTACTCATGTGATTCATCACTTTACCCAATGCATTGGAGTGTTATATAATTCTGGGCACACCCATCACATTTAATCATTCATATTGCCCTATATAATTCTGAGCGCACCCGTCACATCATAACATTATAATTTATCATGCATTAGACAATGAAAATTTAACATGAATGAACATAACTAACCCATGAAAAATAATGGGTTTCATCTCATAAGAACACATTCATAAACATTGGGTTCCCAAAAAAGATGGAACAACATACTTGATACAAGAACCATCAACCTTTGAAGGAGAGGTAAAAGTTGAGTTCTTAAGAGAAGAGTTCTTTCGGAAAATATTTGGATTGACAGAAACATTATTAAAAAACATGTATATTCCAGAAAAAAAAGATAATGATGAAAAAATGATCTTTAAGGAGTGACCATATCAAAAATGGAGTGAAATAGGTAGAACTCGAAGGATGAAAGTTTGGTTCGAGAATTTCCCCTTACCTTGTACCTGAATGATTCCTTCTCTTTAATGTCCTATATAATGAAATTATATTCATTAATTAGAAATACAGAACCATTTTTACCTTAATGGGGTTCATTATGGTTTCATTATGTCATATTATTTCCCTCTGGATGTCTTACGGAGATTAAAAACATTGTTCGGGGATGTTCATTTTTATAATTTTTCTTGGGTGGTTCACTTGTATTCTTAAATTGATGTTTGGGTAGAACATGAGTAAACAGCCAGAAATTATATTACACGTCATTAATGATATTAAATGATATTGAATGATTTTATAATGAATTATATTAGATCCATGTGTATGAATCATTAGATAAGAATTAAATATTGGTTATTTGGGTCAATTTGGGTGGTTTTTGGATCACAATGAACTTGTTTTAACTTTCCACTAAGTAATATGTCTATAGGTTATTTACATAACTTTAAATAGAACATAACACACATAAAATATTCTGTTTCAACCATAAAAATGGTTTCATGACTAGATCTGAAGGTAGAAATGGAAGAAGAAAGCATGTCGTTCTTGAAGGTGATAAATTAACACCTCACGAACAACGTTTTCTTTAATAAAATAAAAGGAAGAGGGAAAGGGGGTTGGATGATATAATATCCCATTATAATCATAAAATTACATTATATGTATAATAAAGTAGTTACAATACAATTTATATGAAGATAGGTGGGGAGAGATCAAGAAATGAACTTGAACTTGAAAGGAAATTAAAGGAGAAGAGGGAGGGAAATTACCTCTAGAATCCTCCTCTTGAGAACCTCTTTAAAGGCATAATCATGGTATTTTGATGAGAACAGAAGCTCTTGGAAATCGGTGAGGGTCTAGGGAAGGTGTCTGGGAAGAGTTTAGAGAAGGATTGGAGCTTGAGAGGTGTGAGGAAATGAGGGTGTGAAGGGTGACTTTTAAAGTGGAGGGGAGAGGGGGTTTCCTTAATATAAAATTCATTAGTTTCTTATTTCCCCACAAGAAAAGGAATAATGAGTCTTAAATGACCAATAATAGTAATTTTATAATGTAATACCGATCCAAGTGGGCTTACATCAGCATAACATCACACATTAACCTGTAATTAGATTATTTTGCTTATTTTGTAAATTACAGTATTTCACTATTCATCAAAAATTCAAGTATCTCAGAAAAATCCCAAAACTTTACCCCAACCATTATTCGACATGTAGAATCTAAAAATGAATTCCATTTTAAAAAAATAATTTTCTAAATATTATTAATGTAATATTTAATTAAAATCATAATTTACTAAAAAACAGTTTTTAAGATTAAAACTGATTTTATAGTGCTTTCAAAAATTACGCAGGGTCTTATAAAATTATATAAAAACAATAATACATTGATTAAATAATTTATGAATACATTTTAAGAAAATAAAATTCTTTTAAATTAATTAATTAATTATAATTAATTATTTATGACTTACAAAATACCAAAACGTTTACTAAGGTCAAATTGTCACTTTCTAAGATGTCCAAATTTTATTTTATTATTCATGGGTAATGTTACTATTATGTTGGATGAATTAATATTCATATGGGTCATATTACTATTCATAAGGGTATGTTACTATTCCTAAGGGTATGTTACTATTGACCAAAAATTATTTTTGTTTCATTAGACTCCACAAATCATTCTGAACACAACCGTGTATGTCAGATTTTTAAAATTCCAAACAAAGATGTGACAAAATTATGTTTAAAGGTCACTTATCACTTAGTAGTTCATTATGTTGTGATTTCATGTTATAAATATAATAAGGGAATTTCCATAGAAAACAATTGGGTCGTTACAGCCGTTCTGGTCCCAATGCCATTGATGACAGTTCAATCCGAGCTCAGATGATCAAGTTGCATTCTTCAATATTTTTTAATATCAATTGAACATAAGTTATAGGTTTAAATATCATAACATATACATTAAATATATGTTAATTTTTTCCCAAAACCATCTATGAGACTCAATTATGATGATCTCTTGTATTCCCACTGGTGATCCTGTGGGCAGAATACTCACATGAAATTTTTTACAGTGTTGAAATTAATTTCATTAAATTAATTATACTATTATAATAATAAAAAAAATATATGATCTGAGGCACCATCCTACCTAGTATCCATCCTCCTTCTTTTCCTCCTCTGACCACAAATGAGGTGCTGCCTCCAGTTCTCATCATCGAACCATGGTCGGTGAGCTACCTACGACATCTGACCAATGGACCTGAGGCAACCCTCTTTCACCAGAAGGTCTCCCATCACAACCACCCTTTCCGTGCAGCCAGTTCCCCTCATGGCCCTCCCAGATCTACTAAATCCAATAATCCCCCTCTTCATCGATGCCTCTATATCATCAACGACACTCCTGGACTGCCATAACTCCACTAGGAAGCCTCATGACTCCTCCTTTCGAGCTATCAGTGATGAAACTCCGGTTGGAGCGGAGCACGTGAACCGATCAAGTTATTCCTATTATCAGTTTGTACATATCAGATCTACCCCGAACAGGTCAAGGTGGGTATGCCTGATCCAGAACTAGTTTGTCCGGACCTTTCAGACCCATATTACCCCAGCATGGGGTCTGCACGGCCTAGAATGGGCCTATGTGGGTTTGGCCCATCCCACAGAGGCTCTACCGAGGGTTTTTTGGTGATTGAGTAATTTTATTAAATCAAAAGTTAATTTATTTATTTTTAATTTTAAATTAAATTGATTAAATATTATTTTTTGGTTAAAAAATATTAAATTGCGGGTTAAATTAATTTAATTATGGTGCTAAATTAAATTAATTAATGGGACCTAATGACATAAACATTGAATTAATGGTGATCTATGAGTCATCTATATCACTTTTTATATAAGGGGGGGGGGTATTTCTATATTTTAATAGTTGTTTTTTATACTCCTGAGTTCCCCTTACATGTGAGCAAGGATTGTTTTATAATGACGATACATGTAGAGACGTACTTCAGGATGAGTTTTGGTGACGTACAAGATAGGAGTTTGATGCATTAGATGGGCAGGTGCTGCAACTCAAGTCGCAAGCAATAAAGCTCAAGGTATTTAACCCTAGAGTCTTGGTTGATCCATTAGTCACTCAATAGATCAACCATAAGTATCTTCTCATGATCCCATCATCATTTTATTTTTTCTATGGTTTATTATTTTATGTCTGTGTGGTTTATGCATGAACACGTCGAATAATAAACAATCATTCATAGACAAAATTAACATGTGACGCGATGAATATTTTCTATTTATTGCATGGTCTGACGGGAGTGATATCATATAGTATGTGCTTATGAAATAGATTTTTTTTCATTGGACACTAAAATTAATAAAAATCTCGATGAAATATTAAGTCATAACCACCTTCCATCATTAAAATTTGGAAAAAATGGGTGTTTGGGGTGCTTGTTCAACCATACCTGAGGGTTCCTCTTACTAACATATAGTTCTTGTTAGAGTGGTCTATTGACATAACAAAAGTTTTAGTAAGTGATTATTCATCGCTAACATTCTATCATTTTATAGGAAATTATTGATTTAATCAAGTTATGAATCTATAAGTGTAAGAGTTGGTGTCTTATAACCAACTAGTTTTACTTTTATTATATTGATATTTAATGTATTATTACATATTGTTCATTATTTTGCATGACTATGATGTAATAATGTCCTAGAGAATTTGTTGCATTGATAATGTCATGGCAGTTCCCTGCTATGATGAGAACCTTGAAATTATATAACAATATTATTAAATATAGTTCTGTGGTTGGATGACATGCTATGATGAGACACATAACATGCAGACCGTCAGTTGTGAGTACTCGTAAGCAGATGAGACTTCATCTCATGAAGTCTGCACTTGGTAATCTTCATGATATGAGATTATGAGAACAGACCCGCTAGTAATAATTCCTCATGTTTTGGTGTCATCAGATATTTCTATCTACGAGAAATTGTAATGATCTTTAGACTTTAAGATTATCATTAATATGTGTCGTGACTTATGCACATTTATTTACTGACAAAAACCACAACACAGACATTTGGTGGGATGTAGGGTACGTTTGGCGCATCATGAGTGGCATGTTATTAATGGATAAGTTGAGGAAGGATTTGTCCCTTCTATTTATGGAATTTGATATCTCGTCCCTTTGATTGAAATAGAACCGTCGTGCGAAATTCCATGTCCATGGTGTAATGATGAGTTTATTTCAGGTACTCAAAGAATGACATATAAACCAAAAAAGTTGATGACACAATCATGAAACATGCATGATGAAATATAGCGACAAGGGGATTATATTACACAGTGAGTGTTTATATGTGAGTGTCATTGTTGTGACATTAGGTTATTTATCTTGGGTTCCTTGAGTCGTTTCTAGAAAATACTTTTGGACTTTAGGAAATCCCACCTATTTCCAATGAAAAAGAATCCCAAAGGGTCACACACTAAGTTTTTTTTGGTGCTCTCGGTTAAATTCTATTTTAATTTAACTAATGAAATAAATATTTTTCTCAAGACTGTGGAATAATTTTATTCAAGTTACAATGATCACATAAATTAAATTAAATATATTTATTTATTATATTGAACATTTAATAAATATTTATTCACTAGTTTGTAAATAAAATATTTATTTAATAGAATAAAATATTTATTTATTTCTTCGGGTGTTCAATAAATGGAAGTGGAGTTTGAGCGGACCAAGGTCAGTCCAGTTGTAAAATAATTATTTACAAGACTGTAAATAATTATTTAACTAGCTGGAACAAATTAAAATAACGCTACTATTATTTTATGACACATAATTTTATTTATAATTCTGTTTTGAGCAAGTTGGCATGCCATAAATAATGACGTGGTATTATTATTAAATGCACGAGTATTCTCTAAGTTCTTGAATTTATTTAATTGTTGCTATGAAATTAAATATTGTAACTAATATTCCATGTATATAAATATGAAAGTATGCCTATTGTGCCAAACACCACACCACACGCCTGGTGAATTGAGAATTGTTGAGCCAAACAATTTCTTTCTAGAATCATCTTCTCTTCCCTCTTAAGAATGAGAGACGTTCTTCAAGGACGAAGAACAAGCGATCACGAATGACCGACACAAGAAACTCATTTCATCGCGCTAGCACCCGGAGAATGAGCAATGTCGATTGGAGGCCATCGGAGCACATGTGGATCACCGCTAGAGGGATTCTAGTTTAGACCTTACAAGAGCAATGGGATAATCTGGAAGGGTCATTCTGGAAGACCAACATCATCAATGAAGAAAAATACAAAAGATACATGTATTATATTTCTTTATGAAATTACTTAAAATTAATTATAAACATGATGTGCAAGATCCTCTCTAAGGTTTCACGCCTCTCTCGTCTTTATCTAAATATTTGATTATATTTCATGGATACGGGTGTTCATTATCATATTGATCCCGTAATTATCAATAATCATGGTAAAAATCAAATTTGGGTCCCGTCCCAACCACGCTTTCACTGCGTCTGGAACCTACATGTGGTATCAGAGCAGTTACATAAGTTTTTAATTATTTAAATATTTCTTAGATGAATTACACATTTAATTATTTAATTGTTTCAATTCAAGTTAATATTTCTGCAATTCTAAATCTGGAGATCTATTCCTCCATTTTCATTTTTCCTTCACCTTATAGAAATGATCTTTTCTTTTAATTTTGATTAAAATAATAATAGATGATCTCATCTGGAGGTGCCAAAGATTCCTGGTCGTACAACACTAGAACACATGACATGTATTCGACAGTACACGCCATGTAGTCAAGATTCAAATCATCAGACCAGTCCGCCAAACCATGCCATGTGTTGAAGTCTTTATAAGTCTTAAATGAATCCATGTGTTGACCTGAAACAGGTGGAATGTGGTTTCCAGATTACACGTCGTGTGGTCCAATGGACATGACATGTAGTCCATTTGAGTTAGGGTTGTACCGTGTACCCTGTACATGGATTGACCTGCTAGAGACCATGAAATGAGGAACTACATGGCGTGTGGCCCACTAGAAATGTTGTGTACTCCTAATATTTCTAAAGTATACTCACATGTTGTTTCCCCAGGCGTGTACTTCAGATAGACGGTGAAAAATAATACACACAGTGTAGTTGGAACTACACATCATGTACTCATCCAAATTACAAAGATTTATTAAAATTTATTATTATATTATACAAACCCTTGAGACCAGTACCATCGTGCGGACATAAAGCTGAGGCACAACATGTGATAGGTGTTTTATATATATGCGTTTAATTTAACATCTGTGTAATGTTCATTTCTACTCATTGGGTAGTTATGAATAGGAATTCACCAGGTTGCGTCTAAATTAAAAGTTACGTACAAAGATAATTTTAATTGAATTTATTTGTTTAAAATTATTATGAATGATAATCTAAATGAAATTCAAAAAATGGTTTAAGATAAAAGTATTGCTTAATTAAATATGATAATTAATTGATTCACGCGTGATTTATCTTAAATAAGAATGATTAAGTTGTTTATTTCTAGTTTTTTTTATGTTTAAATATTGTTTCATGTATGGATGATCATGGGTCAGACCAAAACCTTTTTATGTGTATGGTTTCTTTTAATTTATTTATTTGAATTAAATTTGTTGGCCTGTGAGCCTTCTCCACATTAATATGTAGGGATTGGGTGCCCAAGGTTTCTTTTATGTAAAACCCATTTTTAACCCTCATCTACATGTGATTTAAAAAAGGCATATGTAATGGATGTAACTCCCATGATAGTGGAGGTGGTTCAAGCTGGAGCTGAGATGAAATCAATCCTAGGAGATATAGAGGTGGACAGATGGAAGCTGTAAACACGAACCCAATGGATTCAAAGTGTTTCTCCCCTAGGTTAAGGTTAGTTTATCAACCGCCAGATAAACTATCCATTGGGAAATATCATGATCATGCCATTTACTTTATTTTATTTTATTTTAGTTGCATGGTTTATCATTATGGATGTGTTTTCATGATCACATAATTAATGAATTAAACCAGCATGTAAAGATGGAACTAAAATAAACTAGACTTATGCATAAATATTATCAATACATGGTTAATCACATAAGTAAGTTCCACTTAATATTAAAAAACATGTGATGATGGTAATAAGCAATTCACACATAGGAGATAAAAAAATACATCAAATAAAATGTTAAGTCAGAACAAGCATTCTGTTAATTGATTAAGGAAAAAAATCAATAAAACTATGTGTTTGACTAACCCTTTTTGGGACCATTAATTTTATACTAGAATCCCTTATGAAAGGTTTTGGGTTTACTTAACCATATTACATCAAGAGGAGTAACCCTTGCTAGACTTGGTGTAATATTGAAGGCAAGAGTTGAGGAAATCCAAAGTCATGATTTCAGGATTGGGGAGCCCACTCAACATATCAAGGAGCTACAAGCCTAGAGTTAGCAAAGACCTTCCTACCTAAATACCTTCTAATAGCTTGACCAACCCTTTTTGGGGTTATGCGAAGTGGAATATAGATACGTGCCACTAGAATTTCATGGAAACAAGACATTCCGAGTTCAGTGGTGAGGGATATTGGGACTTGATAAAATATTGGGAGACTTAATAAAATTTATTATTTATTATAAAATGTTATCAAGAAAGTAATAATGATCTGCTCTTTTAATTGTAGAATAAATGTGAAAAACTCATCAACCACACTATCCCTATGATCAATTCTGGATAAAGACAACATCCTCACCACTAGTAACTTCCAGGAATGGTTTAGACGCCTTCAGGTTATCCTATGCCATGAACGAAAGTATTACATGCTGGAGTCAACATTACATGATCTGACTACCAAATAGGCAAGTGATGAGGATTTTCTGGTCTATGAGAAACATATGAATGTAACAGTCGACGTTCAATGTTTGATGCCATCATCAATGTCTAGGGAGATCATGAAGTCTCAAGAAAACATGGATGCTTATAGAATGTTCGACCACCTCTATGGTCTTTAACAAGAGAGATCAAGATAGAAAAGGTTTGAGATCTCTAAGGAACTCTTTCAGTGTAAGCTTGGAGAAGTTTCCCCAGCTGGGACTCATGTAGTCAAGATCATTGGCTACATTGAGCACCTGGAGGTTCTAGGGTTTAAACTCCCCGAAGAACTGGGCACCAATCTCATTCTCGCATCACTCCCTCAGATCTTCTCTAACATTTTTGTCAATTTCAATATGAACAAAATTGAGAAGTCTCTATCTGATCTTCTTATACTCATTTAACAAGTGGAAAAATATATAAAGCATGAAAAGCATTCTTTCCTTTTGGTGAATAAGCGGAAAGTGAAGAAGAAGAGATTTAAGCCCAAAGCTTCTTCATGACCTCCCATGAAAAGGAAGATCAGAGGGAAGGAAAGGGAATAAGAGGATGTTTGTTTCATATGTGGGAGGAAAGGACACTAGAAGAAGAACTGCACCCAGCCTAAGAAGTAAGGGGAAACTTCAGGTGTGTTTGTTATCGAATGCAATCTATCTTTTTCTAAAAATTGGGTATTAGACACAGATCGTGGTGCTCATATATGTATCCAAATACAGGAACCAAGTAGATTCAGGAATATTGATCGAGGGGAGGTAGATCTATGAGAAGCCATCAGAGCCAGACTTACTACTGTAGCTATCACAGGCTACCACCTCACATTACCAACTAGGATGATCTTGGTGTTAAAGGGTTGTTATTATGTGCCTCCTGTTACTAAAAACATTATTTCTATATCTAGATTAGATACAGATGGATTTGTTTTCATGTTTGGAAATGAATGATGATTCGTTTACAAAGATAGCATTTGTTATGGTAGGGAACATTTATACAATGAGCTTTATGTGTTGGATTACACAAACCAAGTAATGGTAATCGATAACAAAGGTACTTCACAGGACACATACCACTCCCAACCTTTTTCATGACCATCTAGGTCTCGTAAATGAGGAATGCTTGAAAAAGTTACATCAAGATGGATATTTAGATTCTTTCAAACTAAAACCACTTGGCGTATGTCATGCATGTTTACAAGTCAAAATGAACAAATCCCCATTTAGTTGGGAAGTTAAATGGGAAAAAGATCTTCTTGAACTGGTTCATACCGATGTGTGTGGACCATTTCCAGTTGAAGCAAGGGGAGGATACTCATACTTCATAACTTTTACTAATTATTTTAGTATATATGGATATATATACTTAATGATTTATAAGTTGGATTATTTTGATAAGTTCAAAGAATAAAAGAATGTAGTTGAGAACCATATTGGTAAGAAGATTAAGAAACTCCACTCAGACCGAGGTGGAGAATATCTTAATCAAGACATCATTGATTACTTACGGGAGTTTGGGATCCTATCCCAACTCAATCCTCCAAACATTCCCCAGTGGAATGGTTTGAGAAAAAGAAGAAACCACACCCTATTGGACATAGTGAGATCAATGATGAGTCATGCGAGTCTTACATTATCATTTTTGGGATATACGTTATAAACATAGGTACACATACTAAACCAAGTACCAACTAAATTGATAAATGATAATCTATACGAGTTCTGGAGTGGAAGAAAAGCCATGTTATCGAATTTACATGTGTCAGCTAGTGAAGCATTTGTTAAGGCCTCTTTAGGTAACAAACTCGCACCCCGAGGAACAATGTGTACCTTTATAGGATACACCAAATAAACAAGGGGATATTACATATACAACCCCTTAGACAAAAAGGCTATAGTGTAAAGACATGCCATATTTTTTGAGAGGGAGCACATCTCCAAAAGAGATAGTGGGAGTGAGATATACTTCGATGAAGTCAAGGCTCAAGGTACAAAAGAGTTGGTATAAGAACAGATTCTACAAAGCCCTGTGGAAGAAGAATCTGTTCCAGAGACACAAGTACTTCATAGGAGGACAAGAGAGGTTAGAGAACTAGAATGGTATGATTTTATAGTAATCGAGGATGGTGACTCCTTATTAGTTGATAATAATGATCCTATAACCTATGAGGAAGCTGTAAGTGGAACAAATGTTGCCAAGTGGCAAGAAGCCATGAATTTTGAAATGGATTCCATGTACCAAAACCAAGTCTGGATTTAGGTAGATCTGACAATTGATGTAAATCCCATTAGTTGAAAATGGGTATTCAAGAAGAAACTAGACATGGAAGTAAAATTCAGTACCTATAAGTCACTACTGGTTTCAAATGGTTTTAAACAATGCCATGGAATTGAATACGATGAAACCTTCTCACCAGTTGCAATGTTGAAATCCATCAAAATGCAACTTTCTATTGTGTCTTAACATGAGTATGAGATTTAGAAAATGGATGTCAAAATAGAATTACTTAACGGGAACCTTCAAGAAGATGTCTACATGACACAACCTGAAGGGTTTATGACTCCAAATGATGCCAATAAGGTATACAAGTTGTGGAAATCAATTTATGGATTAAAGAAAGAATCCGGGTTATGGAACATTCATTTTTATGAATCCCAAAAAAAATTGGTTATATCAAGAATGAATGTGAGCCTTGTGTCTACAAATGGTTTAGTGGGAGTGTAGTCTCTTTCCTAATAGTATATGTTGATGACGTATTAATTATTGGAAACAAGATACTGGTCTTATAGTCTGTTAAGGCATGGTTGAATCAATGCTTCTCCATGAAAGACGTGAGTGAGGCAACGTATATTCTTGGGATCAAGATACATCATGATAGATCCAAGGGATTTCTAGGCCTAAGTCAAAGTACATACATTGATAATATACTAAAGAGATTCAGTATGGAACAATCCAAGAGGGGATTATTGCCAGTGTCACATGACATTCATCTTTCCTAGAAAATGTATCCTCAGACACATGAGGAATGAAATATAATGTCAAGGACTCTATACGCATCGACAATTGGGTCAGTCATGTATGTCATGCTATGTACTAGGATGGATGTCGCCTATGCATTTAGTGCGGTAGGCAGATATCAAGTAGACCCAGGTGACCACAATTGGATGGCAGTCAAGAATGTCCTAAAGTATCTAAGGCATACTAAGGATATGTTATTCGCTTATAGAGTAGATGAGGAACTAGTCATCAGAGGATTTAGAGATGCTAGTTTCCAGACAGATCAAGATAACATGAAGTCGCAAATGGGATACATCTCCACTTTGAATGGAGGTGCAGTGAGCTAGGAGAGCTCAAAGCAGAGTGTGGTCACAGATTCTACAGTAGATTCTGAGAATATCACAGCTTCTGAGGAAGATAAAAAAGCAGTTTGGATACAAATCATCGTCCAGGAGCTAGATGTGACACCTAGAAGTAAATATCCCATCACACTGTACTGTGATAATACTGTAGCGATGTCTCTCGTAAAAGGGCCAAGGTCACATCAGTGGATGAAGCACATACTTCAGAATTATCATCTATTGAGGGATTTTTATCAGAGAGGTGAAGTTTTAGTGAAAAATATTTCCACATAAGAAAACGTGGTGGACCCCTTGCCTAAGGCCTTAACTCAGTAGAAACATGATCATCATGTGAGGTCTAGCGGACTGAAAGTCTTAGGAAGTTTACTCTAGTTCAAGTAGGAGTTTGTAAGAGTTGGTGCCCTAGAAAAAACTATTTTTACTTATATTACATGGATATTTAATGTATTATTACATATTGTTCGTTGTTCTACATGACCATGATGTAATAATGTCATAGAGTATTTGTTGCAATGATAAGGTCATGGAAATTCCCCTCTATGATGAGAACCTTGAATTGCAATAAAAATATTCTTAAATATAGTTTTGTGGTTGGATGATATACTATTATGAGATACATAGCATGTAGACTATCTAGTGTGAGTACTCGTAAGTAGATGATACTTCTTCTAATAAAGTTCGCACTTGGTAATCTCTAAGATAGGAGATTATGAGAACATATCCGCTAATAGGAATTCCGCATGTTTTGGTGTCATCAGATATTTCTATATGTGAGCATGTGTAATGATCCTTAGACTTTAGGATTATCATTAGAACATGTCATGAATTACGCACTTTGATTTACTGATGAATACCATCACATGGACAGTTGGTGGGAAGTAGGGTACATTGGGTGCATCACGAGTGGCATGTTATTAATGGATAACTCGAGATAGGATTTTCCCCTTCCATTTATGGAAGTTGTTATCTCATCCCTTTTACTGAAATAGAACCATCGTGTGAAATTCCATGGACATGGTGTAATGACGAGTTTATTTTAGGTATTCAAAGAACGTCATATCAAGCATAAAAGTAGATAACAGAATCATGAAATCTTCTTGATGAGATATTGCGACAAAGTGATTATATTAAACAGTGAGAGTTCATATGTTGATGTTGTTGTTTCGACTTTACATCATTTCTCTTGGGTGCCTTGACCCGTTGCTAGACAGTACTCTTGGACATTAGGCAAACCCGCCTAATGCCAACGAGAAAGAATCATAGAGGGTCACACACTAACTGTTTTTTGTGGTCTCGGTCAAATTATATTTGAATTCAATTAATGAAATAATTATTATTCTCAAGACCATGGAATAATTTAATTCAAGTTACAAAGATCTCATAAATTAAATAAAATATATTTATTTATTTTATTAAAATTTTATAAATATTTATTTACTAGTTTTTAAATAAAATATGTATTTAAGAGAACAAATTATTTATTCATTTGTTCAGGTGTTCAATAAATCGAAGTGGAGTTTTAGTGGACCACTGTCGGTCTAGTAGTAAAATAATTATTTGCAATATGGTAAATAATTATTTAACTCGTTAGAAAAAATTAAAACAATGCTATTATTATTTTATAACGCTGAATTTTATTTATAATTCAGTTTTTTTTCAATTTGGTGCACCCTAAATAATGACGCGGTATTCTTATTAAAGGAATGTGTTTTCTCTAAGTTCATGAATGTATTTAATTGTTTCTATGAAATTATATATTGTAAATGAAATTCCATGTATACAAATAGGAAAGTAAGCCTATTGTTCTAGACACCACACCACACGCCTAGTGAATTGAGAGTTGTTGATCCAAATAATTTCTCTCTTGAATCTTCTTCTCTCCCCTCTCAATAAAGAGAGATTTTCTTGAAGTATGAAGAACAAGAGATCAAGAATGACCAATATAAGTCAGTTGTTTCACCACGCTAGCACCCGAAGAACGAGTGGTGTCGATCGAAGGCCATCGGAGCACATGTGGATCACCGCTAGAGGTATTCTAGTTTGGATCCTTACAAGCACAATGAGATAATCTATAAGGGTCATTCTAAATGATCAACATCATCAATGAAGAAAAATACCAAAGATACATGTATTATTTTTTCTTTATAAAATCAATTAAATTAATTATAAACATGATGTGAAAGTTAATCTCTTAGGTTTCATGTATCTGTCTTCTTTATCAAAATATTTAATTCTATTCCATGGAGACTAGAATTCATCATCATATTGATCTCGAATAATCGTTGATCATGGTAAAAATCAATGTTGGGTCTCGTCCCAACCACGCTTTCTCTACACCCAGAACCTACAAGTGGAATCAGAGTTGTTACATCATTGTTTATAATAATTTAAATATATCATTGATGAATTACACATTTAATAATTTAGATGTTTCAATTCATGTTAATCATTCTGAAAATCTGAATCTCGATATCTATTCGTCCTCTTTCGTTTCTCATTATCCTTAAAGAAACGATATTTTATTTTAATTTTTGAATAAAATAAAATAGGGGATCTCATCAGAAGGATACAATGCTTCCTGGCCGTAAAACACTAGAACACACGGTGTGTATTCAGTATTATATTCCATGTAGTCAAGATTCAATGCATCAGATGAGTCCTCCAATTCAATCCATCTTTTAGAGTCTTTCTAAGTCCTAAATGACTCCGTGTGTTGACCAGGAACAAGTGGTACATAGTTTCTAGATTACACACCATGTGGCCCAATGGACATGGTGTGTAGTCCCTCCGGGTTAGGTTTGAACTGTGTACCCTGTAAACGGATTTCCCAGTTGAAGACTGTGTAATGAGGAACTACATGGCTTGTGGCCCACTTTACACGCCTTGTACTCTGAGGATTTCTGAAGTACACTCACACATCGTTTCCCCAGGCATGTACTTCGGATAGATGGTGAAAAATAATACACGTCGTGTATTTGGAACTACACATCATGTACTCATCCAAATTATGCAGATTTATTAAAATTTATTATTATATTATACAAAGCCTTGAGGCGAGTACTATTGGAGTCCTCATGTATTAATCATGTTTTAATGATCACAAATCTCATTAATGATGAAAAATATAATTCAACCTAGTTAACTCCAATAAATTATATCTAATCCTGTGTATTTATGTTTGAAGTTCTCTCATGATTTATAATGGTTAAGCTCAATCCATTTCATGCATATTACTATTTAAGTCTGAATACAGTTATTTTCCTAAGTACAAGACACCATGAAGCCAAACACCGTAAGCCAGACACCGTAATAAAGACACCGTGAAGCAAGACACTGTGAACAAGACACCGTGACACTCAGACACCATGAGCAAGACATTGTGACACTCAGACACCGTGACACTCAGACACTGTGAGCAAGACACCTTGACACTCAGACACCATGACACTTAGACACCGTGAGCAAGACACCGTGACACTCAAACACCATGACACTCTGAAACTATGAACCAGACACCATGACACTTAGACACTGTGAAGGAGACATCATTTTCATAACATACTATGACACTGTTTCTTAAACTATTTTGTTGTCTTTCAATTTAATTTTCAATGGTCATATTTGATGCCGTTAATGCACTGACATAAGTAATGTTTCTTTGTAGACATAGTACGAGGTACGAGGTAAGAAACACATGGAACCTATCAGCTAAAACTCATTCATTCGAAGATAAAGAGTGAAGAGTTCCCAATAACAATATAGCATGATACTGAACAGAAAACAAGCCTGTGAGAACGACCAAGAAGAACATATTGAAATATTTTTGAAGAAATAATTGTCACATGGATGCAATCTGACTCTGCTAAAGAACATACGAAGTACACTAGAATCTAGAGAACATATTCACATTATCAAAACTCATGAAGAACATAAGCTGAATCGTGACACTCTATTTTCAAGACAAAAACCAGATAAGGACTCAGAATTATTATTTTTTAATCAAAGGATTCCCGAGCTGCACTTCAAATCACTAGAGCATTCAAAACTCATATCTACTCTCTCTTAGTGATTCTTTTACTTACTTCTTGATCAGGGTGTTTACTCTATACATTCCATACACACACTAAATCCTGTGCAAAGCTAAAGGATTTCTAAATCCTTATACCAAAATCTTTATAAATTGGTTTACCGATGACAACTTTATAATAGGTCCCTATGTGGCTTGGTTATTATTTTTCTTTACCCATGAAAACTTTGGAAGAGGTACCTATGTGACCTGTATAGTCTGTGTACTGTTGTTAACCCCGATCCAGGGTGTAGCTCAAAGATTATTTATATAAACTGTTTTGTGGTAGGTGATCACCAAGTGGAGTGTATTAGGTCTCAGCATGAGACTGAAGCACTTGTAGCATATCCGATGTGCTGTTTAAATTTAGTCTTCTCAGTTTTACTGCTTTATTTCATAATCTAGAAAACACTAATTTAGCTTTGATAGATACTCTTGGAAAGAAGTTATAACTGATTTGTCTTAGTAGGATAACTTCAAAAGTAATATTAATAATACAAATTAATATTACTAAGAATTAATCAATATTCTAAGAATTTGTTTCAAAAGTGAAACTCATATAACAGTATAACCTTGATTAATTAGGCTGTATCTATTTTTGGGGAAAAAATTTCTTTTAAAATAATTATTTTGTAACAGAAATTTTTAAAGTTACTCAATTCACCCCTCCCCTCTTGAGTAATATACTCTGACCAACAAGTACTATTGTGCATGCATAAATATGAGGTACAACACGTGATGGGTGTTTTATATATATATGTGTTTAATTTAACATCTATGTAATGTTCATTTATACCCATTGGGTAGTTTGGAATAGGAATTCACTGGGTTGCTTCCTAGTTAAAAGATATGTACAAATATAATTTTAAATGAATTTATTCGTTTAAAATTATGATTGATGAGAATGTCAAGGAAATTGAGAATAGGGTTTAAGATTAATGGATTGATTAATTAAATATGATAATTAATTGATTCGAGCATGATTTATCTTAAACAAGAATGATTAAAGAATTGATTTCTAGTTTTATTTATTCATAAATATTTTTTCATGTATGGATGATCATGATCTAGATCAAGAACTTTGTATGTGGATGGTTTTTTTAATTTATTTATTTGGATTAAATTTGTTGGCTTGCGAGCCTTCCCCTCATTAATATGTAGGGTCTGTGTGCCCAAGTTTTCTTTTATATAAAACCCCCTTTTACCCATGAACTATATGTGAGTTTAAAAAGGGAATATGTAATGGATGGAACTCCCAATCTAGTGGAAGTGGTTCAAGCTGGAGCCGAGACGAATCCAATCCCAGGAGATACAGAGGTGTAAAGGTGGAAGTTATAAACACAAACCCAAAAGCTTCAAGGTGTTTCTCCCCTAGTCCAGGGTTAGTTTATCAACTGCTATATAAACTAAACATTAGAAAAGCTCATGATCATGCCATTTACTTTATATTATTTTTGTCAATTGCATGGTTTATCATTATGTATGTGTTTTCACGATCACATAATTAATGAATTAAACAAGTATGCAAGATGGAACTAAAATAAACTAATCTTATGTGTAAATATTATCAAGAAGTGTTTAATTAGTTAAGTATGTTCCACTAAATATTAACAATCATGTGATAATGATAATAAAAAATTCACACATAAGAGATAAAAAGTCCCTCAAATAAAATATTAAGTCAAAACAAGCCTCTTGTTACTTGATTAAGGGAAAAACTCAATAAAACTTTTTGTTTGACCAACCATTGTTGGGACACTTAATTTTATATAAGAATCCCTTATAAAAGGTTTGTGGTTGAATTAACCATATTACATCAAGAGTAGTAGACCTTTCTAGACTTGGTGTAATATTTGAGGCATGAGTTGAGGAAATCCAAAGTCATGATTTTAGGATTGGGGAGTCCACCCAACACATCGTGGAGCTGCAAGCCTACAATTGACAAAGATCTGATTACCTAAATACCTTCTAATATCTTTAACAACCCTCGTTGGGGTTATTATAAGGGAAATATGGATCCTTTCCACTAGAATATCATGGAAACTAGACATTCCGAGTTCAATGGTGAGGGCTATTGAGACTTGATAAAATAGCGGGAGACTGAAACAAATTTATTATTTCTTATAAAATGTAATCAAGAAAGTACTAATGATCTACTCTTCTAATTTTAGAATAAAAATGAAAAACTCATCAACCACTCTATCCCTATGATCAATTCAAGATAAATACACCATCCTCACTAGTAGTAAATTCCATAAATGGTTTAGATGCCTTCGGGTTATCCTACACCATGAATAGAAGTCTTACGTGATGGAGTCATCATTACCTGATCCGCCTGCCAAAGAGGTAAGTGGTGAGGATTTCCTGGTCTATGAGAAACATATGAACGATGCGGTCGATGTTCAATGTTTGATGTTATCATCAATGTATAGTGAGCTCCTGAAGTCTCATGAAAACATGGATGCTTATAGCATGCTCGAGCACGTCCATGGTCTTTACTAGGAGAGATAAATATAAGAAAGGTTTGAGATCTTTAAGGAACTCATTTAGAGTAAGATTGGAGAAGATGCCCTAGCTGGGCCTCACGTAGTCAAGATCATTGGCTGCATTGAGTTCTTGGAGGTTCTAGGGTTTAAAATCCCCAAAGAACTGGGCACCGATCTCATTCTTTCATCACTCCCTCAGAGCTTCTCTAACTTTGTTGTCAATTTCAATATGAACAACATTGAGAAGTCTCTATCTAATCTTCTTATTCTCATTATCCAAGTGGACAAAGATATGAAGCGTGAAAATCCTGTTGTCCTTATGGTGAATAAGAGGAAAGAGAAGGCAAAGAGATTTAAGCCCAACGCTTATTTATGGCCTTACACGAAAAGGAAGATCAAATGGGATACAAGGGAACATGAGGATGTTTGTTTCGCATGTGGCAAAAAGGGCCACTGGAAGAAGAACTACACCCGACCTAAGAAGCAAGGGGAAGCTTCAGGTGCGTTTTTTATTGAATGAAATATATATGTTTCTAAAAATTGGGTATTAGATACAGCTTGTGGTGCTCACATATGTATCCAAATACATAAACCATGTAGATTTAGGAAGTTTGATCGAGGGGAGGTATATCTACAAGCAGCCAACATAGTTACACTTGCTGTTGTAGCTGTTGGGGACTAGCACCTCATGTTGCAAACTGGGAAGATCTTGGTGTTAAAGGGTTGTTATTATGTGCCTTATGTTACTAAAAACATTATTTTTGTATCCAGTTTAGATACAGATGGATTTGTTTTCAAGTTTGGAAATTAGTTTTGATTCTTTTACAAAGATATCATTTGTTATGGTTGGGAACATTTATACAATGGACTTTATGTGTTGGATTACACTAACCAAGTAATGGAAATCGATAAAAAGGTACTTCATATGACTCATACCACACCCAACTATGAAACCACCATCTAGGTGGAGTAATTCCTAAATGAACATTACCTTATACATCATGGAATTGATATTAATGAGGAGGATTGAAGACAAAGTCTTACATGTTAACATTTATCTAAATAACTTAGCATAGAGAAGTTTCTAAATGAACATTTTATACCTTATAGTTGTGATGTACAGAGAATCAATGTCAAAACATGCAGAAACATTCATTAAATTTCATGACATGATTTGAAAATAATAGTTATATCTTATAACCATAATCCAGATTTAATTAAAAATGGATATCATGTGAATCATAGTATGATAAAAATTAAATATTTCATAAGGACTTGTTTTTAGATGCAATGATTTATTAGGACATAAACAAAATCGCATCAAGAACAAACACATTGTGTATATGTTGTAATTATCCTAATGGTTTCTTAGGATATTACATAAATACCTATGATATAAAAGTAGTAGTCATGTGATAAACTAATTTTCTATAAAAGGGTTAACATATATTTTGAGATAGAGGGTGTAAGATTAACTTGGGTTTAGTCAATGATTAAGATACACATATGGTTGGCATATGAACTAGTTCCAGAATTTTGTGTAGAACATGAATGTTCCAATGATACATACTATATAGGATGGTTAAAACCATAGTGATGGTTTGAAATTCACCGCAGTTAGTGATCCATTATTCATTGAGAGTAATAATTCTTATAAGTAATAAATATATGGAAATTAGATAATATTGTAAAGACCAATTAAAATTCAATAATGGATTCCATGTATCAAGATGAAAAGGGGTTTATTATTTTAAATACTATGGTAGGTATTTAAATGAAATTATACATGGATGATACAAGCATAGTACCAATAATGATTTATTTTTTATACTAAATATGTATGCCTAAATCCATTATAATTTTACTTATCATAACTAATTTCTATGATCTTTTTATGGAGAATTGGTTTTCATGACCACCATCTATGGAAGGTGGCTCTATGGCACAACCAGAAAGGGATAGTCACATCATAGAATGATAATTAAGGTTCCAAGTTACTGAAATCTAGTTTATGATGGAATTAAGAAACTAGATGATAGAATATTCATTTGGAATGAATTTTTCCATGTGTCTACCAGATTTTAGTGAGAGATATATAATTTTCCAAGTGAAATATGTTTAGAGACATGATGAAAACATATATTGGTCCAATAGTTAGTTAAGGCCAGAATGAAATAATATATTCTACAGTGATTGACCTAAAGTGGAATCCTAAGTTCCAGATAATAAGATCTATTGAGGTAGATATAAAAGTTTATTGGAACTAATCAATCATACATATAGTGACATGGTATTGAAAAGATACAATTTGGAACAATTTGAGTTAGAATTTTTACTAGTGTCACATGGAATATTCCTCTCTAGGTTGACATATTTGGTACATGGGAGGAGATTATCATGGTAAGGTGAAATCAATACACTAAATTAATGGATCAATCACTTATTCTATGATATGTATGTGGAATGATATTTTCAGGATATGATTTATAGTATGTATATATAAGTTATATCAAGGAACATTGTTAGAGTAGTAGTCATAACTTTCTGATTGTAATTTAGAAAGTAAAAAATATGTGTACCTGGTAGGTAGTGAATAAAGGATACTAGTTTTCAGGGGAAACAAACTATTCTTCCTTAGATATATGTGATCAAATATCACAGTTAGGCTAAGAATGTCAGAGACACAATCTCATAGAAGATAGTGGTATCCATAACTACAAACATTGAGTATGTTTCAGCTTCTGAGGCAGCTAAGAAGTAGTTAAATGAAAAAATTTGATCCAGTTCTTGGAATCATACATTGTAAATAAATCATTATCATAATGTAAATTATGATATTCATACTATCAAATATTTCAAGTTATAAAATTTGAAAAAAGGTATATACTCAGGGATACCATCTCTTAGGAAGTTTTACTGAAGGAGTTGAGGTTGCATATAACAGAAATTCCACAAAGAGGAATCATGATCGGCCCAAAAACTAAGGTTGTGACTCAGTAGATCCATGATCTAAATCATTTGAGATCTAACATAGTTGGATAAAAAGTTGTCTCAAGTGCAAGTGGTAGTTTTGAAATAGTGGGTTCCCTAGACCCAACTATGCAGTACTTTTGATTACCATATCATGTGTACTGTTAGCTATACATGATGAATTTTTACCACTATCGTATAGTTGTTTCTATGTCCACTATTTAATGGTAATTTTCATAGATTAAATTTCATGTGAAAAGGTTATATTAAATTTTAGGAAATAATGAGGACCACGATATACAATGAAATTGATCTTAAAAAAGGAAATATTGTCTAGACACATCTTACTAATCGAACACAATATATGTTTTAATATCAAGTGTTTGGGGCTCATAAGCATCGAGACTTATTCTGATGAAGTTCACACATGGTTATAACTTGTAGTGAGATCCTGAGGATAGACCTATTAATAAAAACACCACATATTTTTGGTGTCATTGGATGTTCCTATCTATAGAAATGTGTATTGGTCTTCTGACATGAGATCATTACCAACATGTTTCAATTGATCACATACTTTGATGCAAAGAAAAACAAATGATAATTAAATCAGGGTGATCTAGCATGTGTTGGGTGCATCATTGGTGGTATGGAATTGGATGAATGGTCAAGAAAGGATTTGTCACTTCCATGTTAATGATGTAATATATCCCAGGCTTATTGATTAGGATGATAGTACTATCATAAATGCATTCCCATGGTAGTCGTGGATAAATCAATCTAGTTGAATCAACAAATAATAAAGAAAGAAAGGGTGATAACATGGGTATGTGTCCTGCTTTATGAGATATTAAAGACAAAGATATTATATTACACAGTGCGTGTTTGTAGGTTGGTTGTTGTTTCTATGACTATCGTTATCTCATTAGGGGCTATGATGGGTTACTAGACCCTACACTTGGTCTATGAATATTATTCAATGCAATTGAGACAATGGAATAAAGGGTCACACACAATATTGTATTCAAGAATCTCCCCTATTCAGTTGAATGTATATATAGAACATAGTGGGACCCACCACTAGGGTTAAGGTTTTTTCCAAGGATATGCGATCAACAAAGAAACAAATTAATCCATATAATTCAAGTTAAGAATAATTAGCATTGAATTTATATATTAAATGTAATTACAATTTTTAAAGTAAATACATGGAAAATATTAATTGAATGGATATTAATTTAAAATATTCAAGGTTCATTTAATATTTATGGGAACACTTAGTCGAGTTTATGGATCATGTATTATTACATAATATATGTTTATTATATTACAAGAAGGTGATAATAATATAAATGGTACTTATGGATCAATTTAGTATTCATATAATCAATTATTATTTGTAAAATTATTTGGGGGTCATGGTGGAATATCTGGGTAATTTATTAACACAATATATATAGAAGATGAGATCCAATCACTAATGATTATTAATTTCATATCTCTCTCTTCTTATTCTTCTCCCCCACATTATAGTGAGAGAGGATCTATATTTAGGAGTTCAGATCTCTCTCTCTCTATCTCATGCATCGTAAGAAAGATGATGTAGTGATCGTTGGAGTGTCAAAGGCATCGTCAAATATCTATACTAGCACCCTGAATTCAAATATTGGTGTTCCCATAGTCTCTTGAAGCATGTGTGGAGTATCTTAAGAAATTAGGCTTTATATTCTTTAAACATCGATCTCCAATGATGAGCATATATCATGCAATGATTCATATCTAACCAGATATTTATGGTTTTTTATTATGTGATTACAATTAATCACGCGGGATCCTCTAGTGTTTATCTAGAAATGTTTCACTTCCAATGATGATCACATATCAATAATATATAGAAAAATATCAAAATCCATTTTGGGGGGATTCTGTTGCATGTCTGGTACATACAACATCATGATTTAAGGGAGTCTTACAAGAGGCATTTGGGACCCAATTGCAGGTGATAAAAATGTTCCACCCCAAGATAGATCTATAGACTTAACAAACCATATGGGTTTTGTAAGATATACTGAGATATTTCATGTTGGACATTCATTAGAGCTAGTTTAGGAAATGAAATAGAAATTTTAAGAAATATGGGAGTGAATGAGGGACACTCGGATTCAATATAAATCATTTGTGAACTAACATCATTGGACCTTAGAGTTCAATAAAAAAGACCATGTGTTCATGTGAGTCTCTCCAAAGTGATATTTTCATAGGTTTGGTTGTGGTTAAAAGCTATCCATAAGGTTCATCAGGCCATTTCAGGTCATGAAAGTTGTTATAAAAGTTTATTACTACCTATATTTACCACCACAGTTAGATCAGGTTCATGATTTAATCCATGTGTCATAGATGATGATATATGTTCATGAATCATCAAAAAATATTGACAAGGGAGAGCTGACCAAAAATTATGTAGATACATTTTCAAAGTACACGATGATCATTAAGGATCAACGAGGGATGATCTTCCATGGGTGACCTATCCAACTAGTATGAGTTATTTGGTAGTATGATAAAATCCATGAGATCTATTGGCAGAGTGAGAGACACATGTGATCTCCTTACCCAATCCTTTTATAGTAGGGTTTTCTTTTAGGGGTAAAAATCCTTGAAGTTGGAGAGAATGTGACAACTCTCATTTTCGTTTTAGTACCCTTTAAATATTTTTATATATTATTCTACTTTTTTAGTCAATATAATGTTATGAGTGTCACGTGACCCGATAATGAATCTATTAAATATATTTTTACCTCTGCGCACATATTTTCAAAAAATTATTGTTTTCCCATTGAAAATAGTATTGGATAGAGAAATTGGGACCACCATTGGTTTCAAAATATAGGTTTCACCCTAGCCGTGACATAAATTTCATTCTCATTGGACCCCTATTCAATGTGCAGTCAAGGATGGATATTATTATAATTAAATCAAATAATTAATTTATTTTTTATAATTGGATAAACCTAATTTCAGTCCTATTTAATATTATTTATGTTTAATTCCATAGTTTACCATATAACCTTAAGAGGTAATCTTTATATAGAGATGGATCCTCCATTAGAGAAACCTTTGATAATGAATGTAAAGGGAAATCCTTGAATCTATGAGTGGAATCAATAGAACTCATCATCAACATTGATGAAAAACTTTTCTTCATTAGCGATCAATACAAATATGAGACTGGGATTTTTATGGATTTATTCCCTATTAATTATGATTTCAATAATGGATTATTTATCTTATTTGGAATTATTCTTTTTTCCTTTTTAATGAATGACCCAGTTAATTTAATACTTTTATTGACCATGGATTTATTCCACTCCATTAGAGTTTTCTAATTTGATACATGTTACCATGATTTCAATTGATGTTTGGATTTGTAATGACCATCGATAAACATACCTTTTTTATTTTTCCTATCTCCCCTCATTATTCATGTTTTCATCATTAGCCTATTCTTGGCTATCAATATAACTACTAGTTTGGTTCAAATGCAAATTAAACTTCAGACCCATGTTATTTTGTGTGATTAATGATAGGGGTTATGATTTTCAGAAGAGATGATAATACATGTTGGATTATAGATGAATGAAGGAGGTTCAAGCCCTTTGATGGTGACATAAGCACAAATAGTATTGTGTGGTTCAACATCAATCCAAATTTTCATCCATAGGATGTAGAAAGTAATTATTGAAGGAGTTTCCTTCAATTCCAAGACCATAGATGAAGTTTTCATTGATAATAGTGGTGAGATTGGTGTTGGGAATGTTGTGGTGAATATTTAGGATAAAGAACAATATTTATGTAAATTAATTGACGGAATGTCTTGTGTTTTAGAAGAACACTCACCATGTAGTATGCTTTCTATGAAGACTAGGGTTTCCATTGGATGTAAATATCAGATGGCCATGTGGTAGGGCCCCACAACATGTGACCCTACCTATCAAGTCGATAATTGTACATGGAGTACACTCCTAAGCCCCTAGGGGGTCCCACACATTGTGTGACCCAAGATACATGTTAGGTATATGGATTTTTAAATTCCATGCCAAGTAGTAGGACACAACCCTGAAAATACTTGGGAGTATACCTATTGTACCCCAAGAGACATGCTGCTTAATTTTATATCGATGTTCTACCTCCCAAATATCCTTCTTCAAAAATTATAATTTAATCAGATTATATTTATTTTGGAGTATAATCCCATATAGAATATGGTGGTGACCATTGTTTTAATATCATAGATATGGAATGATGTAATATCTCATCTTTTTTCCAATTACGTCCTTCTTTCAGTCTTTTTATTGAATGTATTTCATTGGGATTTCCTTTATCTTTAATCCTTGGTAGTTGATTATTATTCAGATAAAAAGATATTTTTTTGGTAAAATGAATAACTGCCCAAGGATGTATGTTTTATTGAATTAATGGGATCTGGATATAAATGTGTTAAATGATTTATGAGGGTCTTTAGTGATTGAAAAAACATTGGAGGTGTTTAGGTATTTTTTTGTGGAAGCTGGACTGAAAGCTTTCTATAGGGGATTTATACATTGTGTAAAGGTATTACACTACGTATAAATTCTTCTAGACCCATATTATGAACCAGTATAGGGAATAAAATGGTTACAGATCAAGTAAACCTTTAATGTCTTGTGAAAGTTAAGCAGGATAAATATTTTCCTAAGGAAATGTTTTTTTGTCTTATCCCTTTAAAAAGGAATCCAGGACATGTAAATAAATTGCACACCATTTAATTCCACAATAATAATTTTTAAATGTGTGTTTCATGGCTGAATTTTCCATTCTATCCACTGAATCCTTCCTCATCTAGACCCTAGGGAATATCCCAGGCGATTATAGAGTGTCTCCCTCCATTAGAGACATCCTTTTTGTGTGATCAGTCCCTAGAAATTCCAGAAATTTGGTTTTGCCTTCCTCTTTCATTTTTCATTATTAGGGTGGTGGAATAATTGGACCAATTTTGGTTATGATATTGGTTTGTGTTGTTTTAGGTTCTTCTTGAGATCTTCTGCACCTATTTCCTCATCGATGTTACCCTTTGGAAGTGATGTGTTAATTACCCATTAGAGGTAGGGGTCTAAACCTTAACCATACGGTCTTTTTAATTTAAAGTAGGTGAAATATTGTAATTGCACCAACATAGTGTGCAAAAAAATTAATTAAATAATGAATGGGATTTAATCCTTGGAATCCCTTTTGATCTAATTTTTTATGAACTAGATTATGGTTACTGTTTAGGTGAGTGAACTCTGGATAATAAATCAATAGACTAATGGATTACACTTGTTTAGCATAACAAGTTTTTGGGTCATTTATTGATATAGATTCCCCTAATCCTGGTTGTATTATTGAAAAGACTCACATGTTATTGGTTTATGGTGAAATGATCAATGGAATGCATAATTGAAAGATAAATGGTAATTGTCATTATTAGCCATTGATGTGATTTCTTTACTATTATGATTCATTGTGACATATATTGAAATTATTATACACTGGTCTTGGCCGTTATTAAAATTTGAAATTCTTATATACTAGTCTTTGCCCTGATACATGTTGAAATTATTATATATCGGTCTTGGTTATAATACATGTTGTTTTTCTTATACCCTGGGCTAGGACCTTATTTGTTATTGAAATAAATATATAGTGGGATTGAACTAGATTTTTGATATTAATAATATGGATATATGGTTATGGTTGGCATGGTTTTGAGACATTCTTAAAGACATTTTAACATGGTATCCAAGTAGGTTATGTTGTACCATGGATATATGGTTCTGTTTGGTATGGTTGTGAGACATGCTTAGAGGAATTCTGGCATGGCATTGATGAAAGTTATGGTTTACCATGGATATATGAATATGGTTGGAATGGACATGATACATACTCATAGATATTCTGACATGGTGCCAAAGAAAGTTGACGTGGAATTAATTTAATTGTTTAATTAACTAATACAACTTTTTATTACATTATTTTGTACACTTATTATCATACTATTTATGTTTTTATAGGGTGGTGTTGACCTACTAAGTTATAATCACATCCTTTTTAGACCCTCATTTGGTACCCAATCATATTACATGGTTATAGGTTTGTACATTGGAAAAGGACTTCAACATTTATTATTGTTTTTTGGATGGGCTGGAGTTCGGAGATAGAACTGACATGGTGCTCGAGACTGGGGACTTTTGAGTCTTTACTGGAGTTGTATGGTATTTTATTTTAATTAATTCTAGCATGAAATTTAGTTAAATTTCATCCTATCATTATATTATTCCTTTATTATTTATTGGTTTATTTTTTCCTCCTTTTATTTACCAGTGGTATGAGATATTGTTTCCACTTGTATATTACCCTGATTATGTTATATATATTTTTTATTTATGCTTCCATGTAACTCCATACCAGGGGGTATAGTCTCCCCACTATACTAATCACATATACACTACTATTCAGTATCATTTGGAATACGACGAGGCTTTCTTGAGGCCTCATAATTATCCTTTTATGGACATGTGAGAGAGTGTCAGATCAGGGGATGTTACAAAGTGGTATCAAAGGAGAAGGTTTTTAATTTATGTTTATTTTCTATTTTGGAAAGGTAGAAAGAATACTATGATGTGTCAGGACTTGGTAATGAACTTGTGGATGGGATTAGTTAACCCATGTATTGGAAAAAATATGGGTGCCTAGGGATGTATTGATGTTTATGTTTTTTTGATACAATTGATGTTATTTCACCTTGGGTGATTCACATGTTCTGTGAGGTTATTATTTCGTGAAGTTATTGGTTCATGAGATTTATACTCATGGATTAGTATGGTGTGAGATGAGTATGAATGAATCCTGATAGGAACATAGAGACATATGTTGACATACATTGTTCATGATAGGGACATATTTATTTCATGCAATATATACTTTCATGCTTGAAATGTAATATAAGATACCTATTATATCTACTAAATGAAATAAATAAACTATTATGTCACGCTAGAACACTTTTATGACATGTTTAGATAGACCTGGAGTAGTGGTTCTCTATTTTTGTCACCTATTGAGGTTGACCTTGTTGTTATATCCATTGTTGTAAGGAGAGTGTCTCTCTTGTACATAAAATATATCCTCGTCATATTGAAGATGAGTATTAGGAGAGTGGTGATCAACATGCTAATATAGAAGATCAACCATATATTCCCATATCTCTTGAGGATTATATTGATGTTCATCTTTTTGAGAGCTTCCTGGGGTTCATGTGATCTATGGAAAGGGATACTATTCATAACGTTTCTTTGATTTCCGAGCTGGAGAGAGAGATCCAGCTACAATATCCACCAATATTCACTATGGAGAGAGACCCCCACGTATCCATGTTTTGGATTGAGTAATTCCAAATGAACTTTAAGAATCTTGAGACACTCATATATAAGAGGGTAAAACTTGCTGCATACATGCTTTATAGACCTTCCAAGCATTGGTGGGACAATCTGGAGTAGGATGGGAAGCAATAAGAGTTATCTTGGAAGGACTTCGAGGTCATGTTTCTGATCTATTTATATCTTGATATGTTTGTAGATGAGAAGGATTGTGAGTTCAAGTACTTGACATAGGAGGGAATGTCAATGATATACTATTTTAAAAATTTCACGAACATGCATCACATTGGGCCATCTTTAGCAGCCGATGAGATCTCCATGGAGAGATGTTTTTTGGATTGTCTTCACTATGAGTTTAGGTCGCAGGTGAACATGTTTCATTTGAGTTGTTTTTTGATTATGATTAATTAAGAACTCATCAGAAAGTGAATATGAAAGACGCCTCAAGAAGCATCCAAGTTGTTTTATTAGGGTGAGCTCAGAGCCCTTCTTTTGGCAGAAAGAAGCTCCATATGAATTTTTTTCCAAAGAATTAGTGGTTAGAGAATTCTGGGTAGTGGGTATCCATCTTAGGATCATGTTTCCTTACAGTTCTATTAGTGTGTTAAGGTTTTAAAAAAAGATCCTTAGTGTCCATACCCATCATTTTAGTGTCATTCTTGTGGAAGAATGGTTCGCAGATAAGGGTTTTGAAGGGTCATGCAACAGTATAGCAATATAAGGTGACCAATAAAGGTAAGTATTTATAGTAAGGACTCAACTACTATTTAGTAGATAGGTATCTGGAGTTCCATAGGACATTCTCGTTGAGTTAGGGGATGAGGTACCTTAGTTCCAGAGTAGTAGAACCAGGCAGAGGTAATAACTTAGGGGATTCAGGCTAGAGCCTAGGGAAAAGGGGTTGTTCTGATGCACGTTATGTATACTAGTATAACTAGTGTAGATACAAGACCATATACTATACAATATTAGTATCATGTACCCTTTATTGTGTTTTTATTGATGTAGGATCATCGTATTCCTTTTTTGTATTCTATTTTTTCAAATGTTATGGGCTTATATTTGGAATTCTTAGATTGTGTTTTGACCATCGATACACCAATGCGAGTGTGGTAATAGAATATCAAATTTAGAAAGGTGTGTTCTCTAGAGATTGGTGGTTACCATTTATTTTGGGTACTGTTGTGCTGGAAATGATAGGTTTCAATTTTATTATTGGTATGGATTGGCTAGTTCAATATTATACACATATTTATTATTACTGAAGTAAAGTTACATTTCAATCCCTAGAAGGAGGTAGTTATTCTAACCATGGTGAGTGGGATATTCATGAAATTTTGGCAAGACCAAATCTGTAAAAATGGATTGTCACATGGTTAAGATAGCTCGTCTTTCTCTTGATGATGGTGGAATGTAGCATGATTATTTTCCTCTAGTAGTACACAATTTTCAGAATGTTTTTCCTGATGATTTTTACTGATTTCCACTCAAGTGAGATATTGAGTTTACGATCAAGTTGGTATCGGGAGCAGAACCGTTTTTTATCCCGCCTTATAGAATAACATTGCAAAGATTTGGGTGTTGATAGTATAGTTGGAAGATCTAAAATCAAAAGGTTTTATATGGCCTAGTACATCTCTATGGGGTTCTTCAGTTATTTTCTCCAAGAAGGATGATGGGTATTTGTACGTATATGTGGTTTTTAAGAGATTGAACTATATGACGATTAATAACTGGTACCCCCTTCCACATATCTATGATCTATTTGATTATTTTAGAGGTTATAATATCTTCTCCCAGATTGATTTGAGATCAAGATTCCATTATTTGAGGGTGAGACCATCAGAAAATCCTTAGACTACTTTTAGGAGAATTTATGTCTTGTATGAGTTAGTAGTGATGCATTTTGGTTTGACCAATGCATCGGTGGTATTCATATCCTTAATGAATCACATCATTCATAATTTGTTGAATGAATTTATTGTGGTTTTTTCGATGACATATTAGTATACTTCCATTCAACAGATGACCATGCCGAACATCTTGACACCATGTCGAGTACATTGAGAGAGAAACCACTTTATTCCAAGCTAGCCAAATGTATTTTTTGGATTCATAAAGTGCAATTATTAGGTCATGTAATATAATAGGAAATATTTTCAGTGGACCCAAAGAAAGTAGCAGTTGTTGTATCATGGGATTAGCCTACGAATTTCTTCAAAATTCAAAGATTTCTAGGTTTATTAGGTTATTATTATTGGTTCTTTATACAAGAATTATCCCATCTATAAACACCAATTTTAGGGATGACCAAAAATGGAGTGAAGTTTTTTGTTCAGATGCTTGTGAGTTCGATAGTGATGGATTGATGTGATGATGGTTCAGTGGCATAATGATAAGGTCTTTGGGGTGATGATTACGAAGACTCAGGCGACAGTTTTCTTTGATGGTGATGAAGATGTATGGTGTTGGCGGTGTTAGGGAACAAGAAGTGGGATGCACATGGCCTCAGATAGAGGATGGTTTCATTTTGAAAGTAGAAATTTGAAATCTGAAAATTTTTTGGTGCGGTTCTTTGAGTGTTTGACGAGGAGGGTTATGATTTTGTATCTGGTTGGATTTTTGGTGGGTTAAAACATATCTGTTTAAGTGTCATTTAAAAATATAAAAAAAATGGATTATGGAAGATTCTTGTGATAGATCATTTTAGGGTGTGGAGGGTAGGCTGGCCTCAACACCTATCAAAACATTACCTATGTTAGGTAAATCATATATTGTGTACTATGATGCATTTGATGTTGGACTTAGAAGAGTTCTGATGCATGAGGATCGAGTGGTTTCTTATGGCTTCAGATAACTGAAACCACATGAAAGGAATTACTGTACTCACAATCTAAAGTTAGAAGTAGTTGTACATTCCCTGAGATTATAGAGACATTTTCTTATGGGTGAGAGGTTTGTGGAATACACATACCACCAGAACCTCATTTTCATCTTTTCTTAGAGGGACCCGAACCTTTGAATGTGAAGGTGGGTAAAGTATCTATAATATTTCAACTTCAAGTTGGGTTATACACCGAGAAAGGGAAACATCATTGTCTATGCATTGATCTGAAATACGTAGATTGAGGTAGTGTGGGAGTCTTAATATAAGTGGTAGATTATGGTACTCTTTATAGACATGCTTCTAGATTTTCAGGATTCTCGGGGATAAGTAGTTGTGACTTCGATGTCTGTTATACCCATTCTTTTAGACCTGATCAATATAGAGTTGTTGTCAGATCTAGTGATATTGGTTCTACTATATATATTATATTGTGGGGATAGAACATCTGGGCGGTCTTTTGGTAGTGGAAATTCTCTTACATTTTTGTGGCCGAGTATGGGTTCCTATGGGCTTGAATGATGAGTTGATGAGAGAGTATCATGATTCTAGAAGGGTGGTATATAAAGGTATTAAAAATATGTATCACGATCTACTTTGATAGTACCAGTGGTTAGGAATGAATAAGGAATTATCCTGATTTTTTGGAAATATGTTTCAATTTTTAGCAGGTGAAAATTGAACATCCGAGGCTAGATAGTCTTTTATAACATTTTCCCATTCTTAAGTGAAAATAAAATGATATAACTATGTATTTTATGATAGGATTACCCCGAAAAACACATAAGAATGATGCAATATGGGTGGTCATGGATCCATGGATGAAGTTACCCTACTTGTTTTTTATCATGAAAACCTTCACAGTTAATGATCTGGGTAGTCTTTACATGTGTGAGATAGTTCAGATACACGGTGTTCCGAAAGTATCATTTTAGATAGAGATCAATGTTTCACATAGCAATTATGGAAGGCTATTTATAAGGACATGAGATCACATGTTCATTTGAATATGGCCTATCATCCTCAACTTACAGTCAATCTTATAATACAGTTCTGGTTCTAGAGGATATGTTACAAGACTATGTTTTGGATTTTTCTGGTTCATGGGAGAATCATATTGAACTCATTGAGATTTTATATAATAATATATTCTAGGAATCCATCCATATGGAACCTATTGATGCTTTTAATGAAAGTTTGTTCCATTTTCATCTTTATTGGTTGGAGGTAGGTGAGTTAGAACTTATTGGGCCTAGTCCCATAGAGGAGATGTCTGAATAGGTTATGTTGATCAAGAAGTGGTTGGTGATCATGAAGAGTAGGAAAAAATCATATATTGACCATAAAAGATGACCTCTTTATTTTTAGGTTTTTCATCATGTTTTCATTAGTGTCTCACCTAGGCTAGCACATTTTCATATTAGGAAATAGGGAAAGTTGGAACCTATGTTTTTCAGGCCATTTTAGAAAATGGAAAGGGTCCATCTAGTGGTGTACTGATTATACCTTCCATACTACCACGAATGACTTATTTCTCATGTTGTAACTTTTAATATGTTATTTAGAACCTTATAATGTAGTAGACATTGAGGGTGTTGCGATTTTTGTGGATGTTTCCTTTTAGGATCACCCGATACATATTGTGGACCATGGTGAGATGTATCTCTAGGGTAGGACGATTCCTTTGGTTTGGGTGCAGTGACAACATGGGAATTTTCAAGATGATACATAGAATATGGAGTTGGTATGTGAGAATAGTGGTCATACTTATTTTTCAATACCACACAATGATGATTATAGAAGATTGGGGATAAGCTGTTATACAATGGGGAGGTTGTAAGGTCTCTTATTTTTCAGTTACAAACCTATTTAAATCTTTATGTTAAATGTCTTTCATTTGGTTTTCCATTTTCTTTAATCCTTGGTGGTTGAGTCTTATTCAAGGATAAATAACTTTTATTGGGGAAAATTACTTAAATCCTATCGATGTAAGCCTTTTCTAAATTAATGGGGTCTTTATATAAATTTTTTAAATGGTTTGTGAGGGCTTTACATGCTTGGGAAGGCTTTGGATGTGTTTTGGGTCATTTTTGAGGAAAATGGAGTGAAATTATATAGGGTATTTACACTCCATGCAAAGGTATTACATGATGTATAAATTTTGGCATACCCATTTTGTGAACCAGCACAGGGTGTGAAATGGTCACATGTCATGTAAACCATCCACGCTGTTTAAATGAAAAGAGGGATAAATATTATCCATTGGAGATGAATGTTTTGGAATATAACTTTTAAAATTAATACATGACGTGTAAATGAATTACAAGACATATAATTCCCAACGAGTAGTTTTAAAAGGGTTATGTGTGGATGTTCTTTTCATTCCATCCATTGTGAGCTTCCTCCTCTCAACCCAAGGGAATCTCCCATGCAATTTTGGAGCACCATCTTCCATTCTAGATTTCTTTTTTGTGCAATAAATCCATATTAAACCCTTGGATTTGGTTTTCCCTTCCTCTTTCATTATTCTCCATCAGGTGGGGGAGGAATACTTGGGCTATTTTTGTTTATGGTCAGTACATGGGTTGTTTTATGTTCATCAAGTGATCTTCTATACCTTCTTTTTCATTGGTGTTACCCTTTGGATGTGTTTTGTTAATCACTGGTTAAAGTTATGGGGTCTAAAACTTAACCCTATAGTATTTTTAATTTCAAGTATATTAAATATTGTAATTGTGCCAACATAGTGTGCACCTAAATTAAATGAATAATGAATTATATTTTTTTCCATGGAATGAATTATGATCCAATTGTTTATGACCTGGATTATGGATACCATTTGGGTGAGAAAACTCTTGATTATAAATGAAAAAACTAATGAATTAAATTTCCTTAACAGGACATGAGTTTAGGGTGATTTATTGATATAGATTAACCTTAGTTTGGATAGATTATTTAAAGGATCAGAATGTTATTGGT
The DNA here is from genome assembly GCA_963277665.1 of Viscum album. NCBI lineage: Eukaryota > Viridiplantae > Streptophyta > Magnoliopsida > Santalales > Viscaceae > Viscum > Viscum album. The sequence goes on from OY728155.1 coordinate 1,243,708,799, forward strand.
TTATGACCAAATGATAAATGAAAGGTGTAATTGAAAGATAAATAGTAATTTTCATAATTAACCCCTGATCCTTGTGACGTGATATTGTGATATATTTACTATTATGATTCATTGTGACAAATGTTGAAATTATTATATATCATTCTTGTCCTTGATCGGATGCTGAAATGCTTATATACTAGGTTTGGACCAGATTAAATGTTTAAAATATTATATATCGTACTTTTCCCTGATACATAGTGAAATTATTATATAATGGGTTTGGACCAGATACATGTTATAATGCTTATACACTGAGCTTGACCCCGATTTATTAAAGAAATTCCTATATAGTGGGATTGAATGATATTTATATGATTTATACCATGGATATATGGTTATAGTTGTAAAGGTTGTGAGACATTCTTAGATACGTCTCTACATGGGTTGAAGCAGGTTATGTTGTACCATGGATATATGGTTATAGTTGGCACAATTGTGAGACATGTTTAGAGACATTCTCAAATGGTGTTGATGCAGGTTATATTGTAAAATGGATATATGGTTATGGTTGGCATGGTAGTGAGACATGATTAGATACATTCTTTCATGTTACCAAATAATGTTTAAATATAATTAATTTAACTTTTTAATTAATTAATAATCCTATTTATTTCTTTATTGCATACACTTATTATTAGACTAGTTGTGTTTATACACAGTGGTTTTAACCTAATAATTTATTCTCACACCCTATTCTAGTCACCATTTGGTACTCAAGGAGATTACATTGATTCATTTTTGGAAAAGGGAAAATAAACTTTTTGTTGATTGTTATTTGCTGGATGGGATGTAGTTTGAAGATGTGACAAACATGGAGATTGGGACCGAGGAATTTTGAGTCTTTATTTGAGTCTTCTTGTCTTTTATTTGAATTACTTCAAGAATGATATTTAGTTACATTTTATCATATCATTACATTATTCCTTTATTTTTTATTGGTTTATTTTCTTCTTCTTTAATTTCCCAATGGTACGAGATATTGTTTCATATTTTCTAGTACTATTATTATTTTATTTATATTGTTTATTTTTATTTCTATATAACATTTTATTAGGGGTATATTCTACAAAATACACTAATTACACCACCACTACAAGTTGGAAGCCATTGGAATGCAGGGATGCATACTTGAGGCCTTATAACTAGCCTTTTATGGCCACATGGGAGTGTTCTAGATAGAGGTAAATTACAGATGAGGTGGAATGGGTGGTTTTATTATTCTAGCATAGATTGATGACATTGATACTTGAGTTTGATCTTTAGAGAAACATTAGGGTTGGAAAAACCCTAATGAGACACATAAACCAGGGAATGGGTCCCTCGTTTCTTAAATATGTGGGATTGGAAACCCCCACCCCTAACCCCATAAACACTATAGGGCATGGGTTTTTTTATCATTGGAGTGGAACCTCCACATCACAGAGTACTGAAGAGACATGGATCCTCCACCATATTGGGTTCATCACCCCCCTTGATCTTGAAATTCCATCGATGAGGTGTGATTACCTTATATCTAGTGAGTATTATATTGGGATACTAGAATCAAGATAACACTGGCACTTGGAGATATAGACAGACTCACCATCCTTATCTTGCTAGTAAGATCGATATCCATCTTTCTCTTTCATCATAGGTTCATCTATGAGAATATATGTTTGTTGGGTTTCTACTCTTGTATTCATATCATGGGTTAAGATAAAAATTTATTCCAATTTCTTCCCCCTTTGATTTTCATGGTATCCCACTAGGTATGTATATGATCACCCCTATATGGACTTTTCCTAAATTTGTTTTATCTTATGAAAATGACAGACAATTAGATGGTGACATTGGAGGTAGTGGTGTTGGTTGAGCTTAGCAGTACTTAGTGATGGTGATCATAAGTGTTGGTGGGTATTAGTTATTTTGATTAGGTTTTTACCACCCCTTAAACTATTAGGTTTGGACTCGGTTAATTTTTTGGTTGGGAATATATTTTTTACTCATTACATTTTCGGTATATTTTATATCATTTCACTTTAGTTTTTCTAGAGGTTATTACAAGAATTTGTTTCCTCTTAGGTTAATAAATATTTATTTATCCTCTATTTTTGGGATGTACTTGGATTTTTTTGTGTATTCTTTTGTGTAGTTTCATTAGGACAAGGCTTCCCATATGTGAGATATGTCAACTAGGTGCCAGTGGTCATCCCTTGGTCTATTGGAGATGTACTTGGCGTGTAACACTCAGCTTATTGTCAGTACAGGTGAGACTCGAAGGGTTAGGTCATGAAAAAAATAAATATTATAAAATGGATTATATATTTTCATTCAGAATAATCAATATTAGGTAATATGTTCAACTTAACATTTGGACATAAAAATAAGTTACTATGGTAAAAGTTTTTCACCATGGTTATGGGTAAAAAGGGTTAGGGGGGTTAACTAAGATATAAAGCTTCAAATATCAATATGAATTATATAACTATAATTTTTTTAGTGTATTTAAACCTTAACTTGTCTTATATTCAAAAGTAAACTTATTTTGTGCCACTTTTCCATGAATATTCCTTTACATTATTTGAAGGTAATGGGTATTTATAAGTGTGTCTCTCCCCTCACTTATTAAAGGGAACCAAATATAGTCACTTATTCAAATAACCAAAGCACCATTTTCTCATACATTATATTCCCAAGTACCATCGAAACAACCTTATCCATGAATTGTATTTTTTGGTCTTTCTAAAAGACCCACCCATGAATCCTTGAGGGGTTTTCAAAGGAAATTATCCAATAAAGAGGTATATGTTATTACTAAGATTTTTCAAGTTTATTCCATCTTAAACCTCCTCCAAGAATTCAATAACCATATTAAAAGAATGAAATACCAACATTAACTATAATAAAATGTATTTATGTTAATGTTATAACCATTTTCTCTTTAATTCCCATCTAATGAAAAATTAAAATGCCTCTTTTGTGTACGTGAGACAACCACCTCCACAAAGTGACATATTTCATTTCTCATCACCCCATCACATGGATGGTTATGTTGATAAAATTATTGAATATATATATGATATATGTAAAATAATTATGATTTTTTAAATATACATTATTTTCTAACTTATTTTCTTTCCACCCATTGAAAAATGAGAACATCTCCCATGTGTGTGTGCAGACTACCGCCACCATGAAGCGATGTAATTTATTTTTCCTTACCACATCATATTAATGGTAATATAGATTTAATTAATTAATATATATTATATTTATATGAAATAGTTATTACTGTATAAATATAATTTATTATATTCCTTATTTTCATTCTATTCATTGAAAAATGAGAACATTTCATCATGTGTACGTGTGGACTACCACGTCCATGAAGTGATGAATTTTATTTTTCATCATCATATCACATGTATAGTTATAAAATTTTATTTAATGAATATATATAATGTTAAAAAGATAATTACTATTTTTGAAATATAAATTATTATTTACCTTCCTTCTCTTATATTCGTTGAAAAATTAAAATGTCGATCATGCGTCTGTGCGGACTACCGCCTCCACGGATGACGAGAGTTGTTTTTCATTTCCACAATACATGGATGGTTTTGAAAATGTATTTAGTAAAAATATATGATATTAACGATTAATAAATTTCATTAAAATGTTTATTTAATAATAATATAGTAATTATTAATCATTATAAAGTATTTTTTGATATCGGTAAATTACTCAAAACACACCCATCACTGAATTCATCTTAAAGAATCGTAAATAAAAATATCAAGGATTGATATTATAAAATTATAAATAATAAAATAAAATAAATTAAATTATATAAAATAATCTATAATTATAAAAATTTTATCCAATAATTGGATCTGAAATCACTATTAAAAAACATGTTTGGAACAATAGAAATTACTAACATCTGATGTGGATACTGGAAATTAACTAGATAAAGAATATATGAATGATTATAAATAAAGAGTGTAAAAGTTAATATATATATAAATATGAATAATAATATTAAAAAATATTAATAATTTATTTATTATAAAGTATGTTAAGTGACTTTAATGGAAGTCGAGATTAAAGGTAAGGGTTTCTTTGTCTCGATTTTAATTCCTTGAAGAGTGCTTCTTATTATGCACCAAATTAATATTCTATGGTTTATATAATACCTATTTTAAATATTATATAATTATTGAATATTTAATCATGATAATTACTTTACAATTCTATATTTTTTCTTTCAAGAGGTTTCAATTAAAATGTTATAAAACTCAAAAGCATTTATTCATTTCAATTTCCTTTTATTGAGATGTATTCTATATTAACCACCTTATTTATTTTGTGTGCTTTATATACTTCCAATGAACATATTTTATGATAAATTTCACTAAAGTTATAGTTATTTATTGATACATCTAATTTTATCTCTTTCATGTGGTTTAAATTCAAAAATTTCCAATGTTTTAAGGGTATATGATATAATCTCACTTTTATTAGGATTGTTTATAATTGAATTTTTATTATGGGAAGTTATATTCTATTTATATATTAAGCCCAATATATTTTCTTATCCTCTAGTTATTTATAGGTTTTTCAAGAATTAGTTCTATTTTTTGTCATTAGTACTGAAAAAGGATCAAAAGAATATTTTTAATAAAATCTAACCTTATATCTTCTAACACCCCAAGATTTCAAAGTATGTTATCTCTTTAAAGTAATGCAATAGCTTGCGCTACTCGCAACACTGAGTTCAAACGTACCACGACATACCAAACTAACCATTCAAAAAAAAGTTGTGAATAGTAGTAACTGAATTTTAAATTTTATATACTCCATATAATTTTAACATCCATATTATGTGTTTCTTAGACATAATATAAGAACATAGTCAATTTTTTAGACAAAATAAGTATATTTCAAAAAATGCGATTTTACCACCTTTTAATAGAGAACCCATTTTAAATCCAATATTTGACAGTTATGTATATTCAATTGGAAAAAATAAACTTCTTCTTTAGAATAAGGACATAAAATTTAGTTTGGACAAATTTTTGGTGTTTTTTTGACAACTGTCATATTTTGATGAATAGTGAAAAATACTAAATTCTAATTGAAAATAACTTTTTTTAATCCAAAAAAATTATACTATTAAATAATACATTTTAATGGTTTTGACATATAATTATATTATTTTTTAATTATTTAATCCAATATTGGTCATTGGAAGTAATTTCACATTTAAATTGGACATAAACACAATTCAATCTTTTGATAGTTTTTACTTCTCAAAAACCCGCTTTCTGGTTTTGAAAATGAGAATTAATTTTAAATTATTTAATGAAACTCCTATATTTTGAATTTGGCAAAATAGAAAAAAAATTGATTCATAATAGAAAAATTATATTATGGGTAGTTTTGGTATTTTTCAAAAAACTTTCAATTTTTGATAAATAGTGAAAAATACTCCATAGTACACAAAAACCGAATATTTATTTAAATATTTTTTTATTTAAATTTATTTTAAAGTAAAAATAGATACATAAGACCTATATTATGATAATTCAATTCATTGGAGTCATTTTATAATAAGATTAGATATATAAAATTTTATTGAATTTTTTTAACGTCTTTTACCCACCTTCTTGGCCAATTTGAAAATTTGCATAAATCATAATTTTACTGCTAATGTGAATTGAATTTAAAAAATTATAGAGACATGGATGAAATATTTAAGTAAAATTTTGTTCAATAGGATTAAAATAATTTTTTGTGAATCGTAACTTTTGAATTTTATTTACCTCGGTTAAAAGTAAATAGGGAAATTAAAGGTAAAAATGATATTATAATTACCATAACACATGTATTAATTATATTGGATAAGTTTATTTAGACCAAAATAAACCTTAGGAATAAAATAATATCCTTTTTTATACACTTGTATTAGATTAGGACATTTATTGTTATTTTATTTAAAGAAGAGTTAAAAGTGTTAAATTCATATTTTAATAACTAAACCATTTTTAATATAGGGTTATACATAAGATAAATTTGAATATAAAGATTAATTAGAAAGATAAAAATATTTCTTAAGACATGGTATTTTATTTATAATTTTTTTACCTTAAATAATTAAATTTATTAATGACACAATGATGAGGCAGTAATTAGCTTATTAATGAAATATTAAAATAATTGATATTATAAATATCCAAATAATGTAAATTGAGACTTTAGAGGAATTAAAATAATTTTAAATGTTAATATTACATGTTATTATTGATTTTATTTATTTTTTTCAAAGTAATGATGTTTTTATTGACTTTTACAGAAACCAAATACTAAATAGTGTCAAAATTGACATAAATGAGTTTTTAGAAAAATACTTTATTATTAATTGATATAATATTAATTAAAATTTAAGGTTCATCCAAAGGATTTATAAAAGGTAATAAATTTAAATAATGAACCACTTGGTGTCCTCTTGTCTCTTTATAGTAAGTTTATTAACCAATTGTTATAATAATACAAGAATAAATGGTAAAAGTTAAACTGTGTAACTAAGAGTTAAATCTAAAAGATAAAGTTAATATGGTGACCTAAACCTATATAAAACCAATTGTTTGATAGGATTTAGATCCATACCTACCTTATCCTCTAAATAAATTCTTTTTAGCCATTATTAACTGAAAATTATTTTATATTAAAATAATATTTCAAACTTTTCCTAAAGTGACCCTCACCTCTCTTATAAAAGGGTACATACCCTTCTCCCAAAATCACACCTCCAAAGCCATTTGTCTTGGACAACCCCTACTCTAATATCCTTCAAACTACCCTCAATTCAAACTAGGGACCTTAATTTAATCATAATTCCAACCTAAGGAGCCCTTTTTTTCAAATCAAAAGGAAGAACCCAAAGAAGAGGTAATTACTTCATCATCTCTTTCAAAGTTATTTTCTTTTTCCACTTGCTCTTTATTTGTTTTTTCTATACCAAAATAATAATTTTAGTACCTTCTATATACAGTGATGTTATTATAAATATGGTAAAACCATATTCATTATTCTATCTATCCTATGAATGACAAAGTCACAATACGTGCTTACATACGGCTTACTGTCTCCACATCGTGGTGTAATTTGTTATTCAACACTTCATTATTTGGATGCATATAATAATGATGTATAATTGATGTAAATAATAATATAACATTTTGATGATTTTTTATATATGATATAACATCCAATTAAATAAGACTTCACCATCAATAGAATGGTATTGTCGCTCGTTCGTACGTATGGATTACCATCTCGACGAACGCGATGGGATTCTTTCCCCATCTCATCCATTAAAGAATAATTTTCATTTTATGAATAAAAATAAGGTTTAAGAACTTAATATCATTTTGGGTATAAATCAAATACATTCTATCCATAATAAACACGACTTATGTAGCGAAACATATAAAGTAAAATGAATCAGTTAACACCTAAAACAATGACAATAATGAAATATTATTAACAAAATTATTTTAGAACATCATTTATAATATCATATTTATGTATATGGTTCTTGTATAATTTTATAAGAATGAGTTAACTATTATACAGGCCGTTAAATTACCCATGACCAAGTAAAAGTACATGGTAAGGGTTAATTTTACAATCTCTTTATTATCCGAGGTTGTTTATACATAAGAATCTACTAGAAATTCTTTATCATACTCATCGATGTTTCTTAAAAATTTATTTTAAAACATTTTTACTATTTCCTAGAGTATGAGCTAAATTCATTTGTACCATTTTTTTAATTTTTTTAATTTTTTTTAAAGGAATCTTTATGTTGTTTTCCAAACAAGGTACTTTATGACCTTTTCGACAAAGTATGGTAAGAATGTTTTTTAAATTATACAGTGGGTGCAGATATTTTCCACTGTTATAACACCTTATAAGATTACCTTACAGTATTATAATATTATTTTCAAAATAAATGTTTTCTTTTAAAATTATGCTACTTTTTATTGATTTTAAAATAGAAAGATATATTTCTCTCAAATAGTTTTGATGTCATCTATGTCAACATCCTTTGATGGATTTTACACTTGTTTGAAGTTGATTTATTATGATACAATTTTTCATATTGTATTGAAGGTTTTTTGATATGTTTGACTATGGTTGTGTTATTTTAATACCATTCATGGTTTATGGTTAAATTATTAACATTTCGTATGCTAGTTTTAATATGAATGTTTATGTTATGTTTCAACCTTTTCATATGAGGGATGCATTGGACTTAGTAATTGACGGGTGAGGCCTGATATAGCTCTTAGATGCATCGGTAGGTCTCATGAGACAAACTAGTGTCTTGTAATAAGGCCTTGACAAAATCTTATTTGTAGTATTGTAATGAGTCCTTGGCTATGTGGTTATAATGTATGAAATTATGCATTCCATCATTATGAAATTAGATATTGATATTAAATGTGATTATTCTACATGTAGAATATCCATGTGAATAAGAAATTGAAATTATTTGATTTTTATTTTCCATATTATTCTGATGTTTAAGTTTAAAAAGCTTGTGTTATAGTCTTATACATTTCTTTAAATGTTTATTCTTATTTATGATAGCTTCTGCTTTATTGTTATCCTTACTGAGCATCTGAGCTCACCCCTTTCTTATGTTTTATTTTTCCCAGGATGTGAAGAAGTATATTATGATTACAATGAAGGGATAGGCCAAAGGATATGAGTGTGTTTAAAGGGGACACAATGTTTTTTATCTCATGATGTAATGAAAAACTTATGAATGTACCTAGTACATCCGAAGATACTAAACTACTCAGCCTTTCAAGACTTGATCTCTTGTGAATATGTCAATGTTATGTAATAATGCATTGAATCTAGGAAACTAGGGTTAGGGAATTGCAGTTGGTATCAAAGGAAGTTTAGTAAAAACCATGGAAGCTAGATTTAGAAAATCTTATATTAGATAAAATTACCCTAAGATTGACTTTGAGGGTTACAATAAAAGAACTTCCAAGAATTTTGGTAATATAGAGATTTTGTGTATTTTTCAAGAAATAAATCCCTGTCTAGATACGAGCAGGTAGAGGCAGCTTTGAAACACATGTAACTAGGAGTAAAAACTCCGACAAGGAGTTTTTGGCTTGACCTAGGGTATCCTGGTACCTGAAAATGGGCCTTGATTCTCTCTGGGTTTTGACACTCATGGGGGATATGCTTCGGATAATTCCAATTTTCTTTATAAACCATTATGAAGGATTTATTAGTAAATACATCCACAAAGAAAAAATCTTTTTTATGATTATGGATTATATGCATAAACTGTTCAATTTATGTTAGGTATTTTATAAGTTTTAATTATGCATTACGATTCATAAACTAACCTAGTGCATGCCATTGTTTCTAAATCGTGCCTAGTAGAAGGAATGAGAACTCCAGAAATACACATGATCCAAAGAGTAAGAAGGATCATATATTTCATGGATTAGGCCAAAATTTAGAAGGGAAATAGTCTCCCACATATTATCATCATATGGAGAAATAGTATCATGTGTTAATAAGATAAGTAAAGAATTATTAGAGTCTTATGGATTTGAAGGGAAGCTGGAGAAGAAAAGTATGGCAGAGAGAAATGGATAAAGTGAAGAAGGAATAGAAGGATTTTCCCATATGTGATAACTGTGGAAAGATTCGCCTTGGTAAATTCTTCATGAGAATGAGATTTTGTTATATGTGTGGAGAAAATGGAAACCATGTACGTGATTGAAAGGGTAAGAAAAAGTTTTCAAATGTACAATGCTTCATCTGCAAGGAGTTGGGACGCTACATGAATCAACATCCCAAACATCATAGTATACCCCAAATGATGTTATTGTATAATAATAAAGTAATGATACTACCACAGATGAAGAGGAATGATTAGTGTTCTTAAATTTTTGTTACAGAATTATGTCATTTGATTATTTTATTAACAATGTAAAATTTAGATGAATTATAAAGTATATTAGGATTGTACTACAGTATGATTTCATTAATAATTTGAGATTTTATGGTACCATGTAAAGTAACATAGATTCAAGTTAAACATTTTAAAAAATATATGGTTGTGGTAAAAATAACACTTATTTTGTTATTGAAACTGAGATAATGATTTCTGAATAAGATATGATTGTTTTGGACAAATTTTATTGGATATTCTGGACTACCTTGAAACTAATTAATTGTTGGTTTATTCCATCATTATTAGAGTTTACATCATTTTTGGATATAAGGAGTATATCCAATTTTCTATAAGGAATAAGGGAGAATGAATATAATCAATAATTTTTTATGGTAATTAAGGGTGTTTCCATGTTTTAAGAGAATACATGATGAAGGTATTCACATGTTATTATGTGGAAAAAGAGATCTTCAATATGTTTACCTTCATTATTAATTTTGGACTGTGAGTTTAGACAGAATTATTTTATATATGTCTAAAGTTTTGAATGAATTAAGTTGGAAATTGGATACAATTGTTTGAAGATAAAATATTTCATAAGATAATTTTTGGATTGTTATAAAAAGGACAACCTAGAGGTTGGGCAACAATCTGTCGTGTCTGGCAAGGCCACGAGACTTGAGACTATAACCGAAGGGCGAAAAGGGTGAATCACCTACCACTGGCCTATGTGATGTCTGGGTTTTTATAATGTAGTTTTTTTAAATGATCTAATAGATAAATTATGATTTTTTTTTGAAACCCTATACAATTAGGATAAATAGAATATTTTTGAGTTCTATTATCTTTTGGGGTGAAAGATGAGTTTGTGGTAGAAATTAGAAAAAGGGTGGAACTCTACTTGTCAAGTATTTTTTTCTATGAAAAAATTAATTCTTAAACTTTAGGGTAATTATATTAAAACAAAAAATGTGTTATCTTAATACCTTATGTTTTGATGAACCAATGATATTTTAATTCATTATAGATTGATGGCTTTGAGGCTCTGAATTTTATATTTATTGTTCACTTGTTTGTCATTAATGACCTCAATCACTCTCTATAAATATTTATGTTTTACCTCCAATTATGTGTCTCAAATTTCATCCAATTTTCTCTTATTCAAAATCCTAATTTGGTGGTGACTTTTTCATATCCATTTCCCTCTTATTAAGAGTAAATTTTATTAACCCTATTTCTAATGTGAGTTTTCCACAAATGTATTTTCTATTTTGAACCTTTTATTTTAGATTTTTTTTTTGAAATTGCAGGGACACAATTTATTGAATGAGGGGATAATATAACACCAAAGGATTTCATAGTAGGTTATCTCTTTAAAGTAATTTAATAGCTTGCGCTACACGCAACACCGAGTTCGAACGCTCCATGACTTACTAAACTAGCCTTTCAAAAAAGCAATTATGAATAGTATTAAATCCATTTTGAATTTTATATACTCCATTTAATTTTAACATCCATATTATGTGTTTATTAGGCATAATATAAGACCAGATTCAATTTTTCTGATAAAATAAGTATTTTTCAAAAAAATGAAAATTTACCTCCTTTTAATGGAAAATTATTTTTAAATCCAATATTTGACACTTTTATATATTAAATTAGACAAAATAAACATTTTATTTAGAAGAAAGACATAAAAATTTAGTTTGGATAAATTTTTGGTGTTTTTTTGATAATATTCATATTTTGATGAATAGTGAAAGATGTAAATTTTAATTGAAAACAACTTTTTTAATAAAAATAATTTACGGTGTTAAATTATACATTTTAATGGTTTTGAAGTATAATTAGATTATATTTTTATAATTTAACACAATATTTTTCATTGGAAGTAATTTCACATTTAAATTGGACATTAACACATTTCAATCTTTTGATTGTTTTTATTTATCAAAAACCCACTTTTTGGTTTTAACAACGTGAATTAATGTCAATTTATTTAATGCAACTACTATATTTTTAATTTTTTAAAATATAAATTATTTTTGGATTCGGAATATCAAAATTATCTTAGGGGGAATTTTTGGTATTTTTCTGAAAACTTTCAATTTTTGACGAATAGTGAAAAATACAGCATAGTACATAAAAACCAACTATTTAGTTAAATAATTATTATTTTTATTTAAATTTATTTTAAAGTCAAATTAGATATATATTACCTATATTATTCCAATTTAATTTGTTGGAGTCATTTTATAATAAGATTAGATATATAAAATTTTATTGAATTTTTTTAACGTCTTTTTCCCTCCTTTTAGGCACATTTGCAAATTTGCATAAAACATAATTTTACCACTACTGTGAATTTAATTTCAAAATTTCATGATACATGGTTGAAATCTATAAGTAAAATTTGGTTCAATTGGATGAAAATAATTTTTGGTGAATAGTAACTTTTGAATTTTATTTACCACGATTAAAAGTAAATAGGGAAATTAAAGGTAAAAATTATATTATAATTACCCTAAAACATGTCCTAATTATATTTTATAATTGTATTTAGACCAAAATAAAACTTCGGAATAAAATAATTTCCTTTTTTATCCACTTGGATTAGATTAGTACATTTATTTTAATTTTATTTAAAGAAGAGTTGAAAGTGTTAAATTCAAAATTTAATAACAAAACCATTTTTAATATAGGGTTATATATATTATAAATTTTATTATATATTTAAATTATAAATCTAAAAATAATTCCTACATCATGGTTTTTTGTTTATAATTTTTGGACATTAAATAATTAAATTAATTTATGACACAACGATGATTCATTAATTACCTTATTAATGAATGATTAAAATAATTGATATTATAAATATCCAAATAAATGTAAATTTAAACTTTTGATGAATTAAACTAATTTTATAGGTTAATATGAAATTTTATGATTGATTTAATTTATTTTTTTCTATGTAATCAAATTTCTTTGACTTTAACAAAAATAAAATACTAAATAGTGTCAAAATTGACATAAATGAGATTTAGAAAAAAATACTATATTATTAAAAGATATAATATTCTTAAAAATATAAGGTTCTTCCAAAAGACTTAGATAAAGTTATATATTTCAATAATTAGCCACTTGGGGTTCTCTTGAATTTTTTTAGTAAGTTTATTAATAATGTATTATAATAATACATGAATACATTGTAAAAGTTAAACAATTTAAGTAAGAGTTAAACCTAAAAGATAAGGTTGATATGGGGACCTAAACCTATATAAAACTTATTGGTTGAGAGGATTTCGACCCATAACCACCTTATCCTAGAGATAAATATTTTTGGATCCATTAGAAACTGAAAATGATATTATAAGAAAATAATATTTCAAACTTTTTCTAAACATACCATCACCTCTCTTATAAAAGGGTACATCCCCTTCTCTCAAAATCACACCTCCAAATCCATTTGGCTCGGCCAAAACCCTACTAAAATATCCTCCCAACTACCCCCACATAAACTTGGAGGCCTTACTTTGATTATAAATCCAACCTATGGAGCCCTTTTGTTGAAATCAAAAGGAATAACTCGAAGAAGAGGTAATTACTTCATCACCTCTTTCAAAGTTCTTTTCTTTTTCCACTTCTTATTTCCTTGTTCTTTACATACCCAAATAATAAATTCATTACCTTATACATACTGTTATGTTATTATAAATATGGTATAACCATATTCATTATTCTATCCATCCAATGAATGAAAAAGTCACCTTATGTGCGTACGTACGGCTTACCGTCTCCATGTCGTGGTGTAGTTTGTTATTGAACACTTCATTATTTGAATGGGTATAATAATGATGTATAATTGATGTAAATAATAATATAACATGTTTATTATTCAATATATATTATATACCATCCAATTACATATGATATCAAAATCAATAGAATGGTATTGTCGCTCGTGCGTGCGTACAGATTACCGTCTCCACGAACGCGATGAGATTCATTCCCCATCATAACCATTCAAGAATAATTTTAATTTTATGAATAAAAATAATGTTTATGAAGTTAATATAATTTTGGATATGAATAAAATATATCCTATCCAAAACAAACATGACTTACATAGTAAAACGTATAAATTAAAACGAATCGGTTAACACACGAAATAATGATACTACTGATATATTATTAACAAAACAATATTAGAAGATCATATACAATATCATATTTATGTATATGGTTCTTTTATAATTTAATTACAATTATTTAAATATTATGAATGATGTTAACATACCATTTACCAAGTAAAAGTACAATTTAATGGTTAATTTTACAATCTCTTTATTATCTGAGGTTATTTATATGTAAGCATATACTGGGAATTCTTTATCATCCCCATCCGTATTTATTAAAAAATGAATTTCAAAAAAATATACTATTTCCTAGAATATGGGATAGAGTCATTTATACCTTTGTTATAATTTTTATAATATGTTTTTAAAGGAATATTTCCATCATTTTCCAAACAAGTTACTTTATTACTTTGTTGACAAATTAAGGTAGAATGCGTTTTTAACTTATCTAGAGGATGTGACTATTTTCCGCCATTGTAACACCTTAAATGCTTCCTATAAAATCTTATAAGAATATTTTCAAAATAAATATTTTAATTTATAATTATGTAACATTTAAATGATTTCAAAATAGAAAGAGATATTTTTCTCAAATAGTTTTGATTTCATCTATGTCAACATCGTTTGATGGATTTAACACTTGTTTGAAGTTGAATAATTATGATACAATCTTCCATATTGTATTGAAGTTTTTGTGATATGTTTAAATGTCAATGTGTTATTTTTATACCATTCATGGTTTATGTTTAATGTATTAATATTTTGTATTCATGTTTTAATACGAATGTTAATTTTATTTTTCAACCTTTTCATATGAGGAATGGATTGGACTTAGTAAGTAATGGGTAGAGCCCGTTATAGTTCTTCGATGCATCGGTATGTCTCATGAGACAAACTAGTGTCTTGGTACAAATGTCCTTAAAAATAATCTTTTTTGTAGTCTTGGAATGAGGCCTTGACTATGTGGTTATGATATCCGACATTATGCATTCCATCATTATGAAATTAGCTATTGATATTACATGTGATTATTAAACTTGTAGAATATCAATGTGAATAAGTAAATGGAATTATTTTCTTTATATTTTCCACATTAAGCTGAATTTTAAGTTTAAAAGGCTTGTGTTTTGGTCTTATACATTTCCTTAAATGTTTATTCTTTTTTATAATATCTTATACTGTATTGTTATCCTTACCGAGAATCTGAGCTCAACCCTTTCTTATGTTTTATTTCTCCCAGGATGTGAAGAAGTATATTATGATTAAACTATAGGGATAGGCTGAAGGATATGAGT
The DNA here is from genome assembly GCA_963277665.1 of Viscum album. Classification (NCBI taxonomy): domain Eukaryota; kingdom Viridiplantae; phylum Streptophyta; class Magnoliopsida; order Santalales; family Viscaceae; genus Viscum; species Viscum album. The sequence continues at coordinate 1,243,724,248 of OY728155.1, forward strand.
GTGTTAAAAGGTGACTCAATGTTTCTTTTTTTATTTCATGCAGTAATGTAAAACTTATTAAAGTACCCGGTACTTCCAAGGATACTAAGCTAATCGTTCTTTAGAGACTTGATCTCTTATGATCATGCCAAAGTAATGTAATAATGCACCGACTCTGGGTAACTATGGTTGGGGCATTATATCTCTCTTTTCTTGTCGAGACTATTTTCCTCCAAATATATGTTATTAAAAATTGTATTATGGGAGTGCTTATCTAATTTTAAAATATTAATAAATTTATATTTATACTATAATTGACTATTTTTACAAACGTTTAAAAAAAATATTCTATCCATTTTACAAACTGGTAATTTTTTACTCCCTTTACAAAATTGTGAAAATAATGTTTATTAACATTAACAAAATGAACAAATTTTCCCACCATCATTTCAATTCTTTATAATGAAAATTAATTTATAGGCTTCAATGTTTTTCTAAAGAAATCCTATTCTGATTATTCTGGGAATTTTTATTTTTAAATATAGTTACCGTAAGAAAGGAATTTTTTCTCATATTTTTCAATGCATATATTTATCAATTTTATAAAAGTATTTTTAATCAATGGATATATCATTTAAATATTTTAATGCTTCATTTGGGATATAATACTATAATACAATCCACTTTATTTATATATATGGATTTTTATTATTATGGTTTAAATAATTTATCATAAAACCCATTTTTTCCCATGGGTTAATTAATATTTTAAAAAATGAGGAATGATTTCATGTTCTTATGAAATATATCTAAATGTTTTATTATTATTTGATGGGTGTGTCTTTTAAATACTTTTAAATAATTAGTTAAATTTTTATACCTCATGAGATAAATATGTTTAGTGTTAACTTAATACGGTTAGCTATGTTCAAAATATTGGGCAAGAATTCAATGCAGTTATCTATATTCAAAAAGTTTAGAGTAAACTCAGTGTTGTTGGATATGTTGAAAAAATTGAGTGTGAAATTAATGTGGTTATTTATGCTCATAATATTTATATTGAATTCAATGTGGTAATATATGTTCACAATATTGATCATGAAATCGATGTAGTTAGCAATTTTTACAATTTTATGAATTTCTATACTTATGCCTATTCCGTATTTTTATGTTATAACCTTATGTTATTCTACATGGTTCATGTATATTTTTTCATATTTATTTACTCTTATTCAATGGTATATGTTTGATTGTTTTGGATTGAATGTCCTTCTATTATGACTTATGAAAAACATATAGTGTTCTTGCTCATTTTTATAATATATTTCTTCCATGCCCATGATTATGATCTAACCCTTAATGATATATTGATAAGTTTTTCCCATAGTGATAATTTTAGCTCTCTGCTTTCATGTGTTTTACAAACTCAAGGATATAAATAGGATTATAACCTAGGATATTTCTATAATGGGATCTATTGTAGTTTGATTATAGAGAAATGATCCTAAATATGTGAAATAATGTAATTATGTAACTAATATCCAATGACACAAAAACTTTATTTTTAGGGGTTGTGCTAGTATTTTTGAGATGTAATGTTTAAATTATGGAATATATGTAAGTTTGTCATGATTCATGTCATTTGGTATAAAATAATATGTGTAAAGAAACTTTTTTTTATCATCTAATCTGGTAGTGTGGGTCTTGGGAATCTTAGTTAGAATCAATGTAGGTTTTAGTTTTCTTGAGATTAAGATGAGGGAACTTTGATGATAAACCTATAAATAAGTCTAAGTATATGATAACATCCTAAAAATTTGGAAAAGTAGATATTGTGTGGTTTCCTGGTAGTGAAATCTCTATATGGATACAAACAAGTGGATTCATGATCTGGAAAAGATGTGCCTAAGGGTTGCAACCCTGAAAATGTTGGTTGGGTATTAACTCGATCTTTACCAGGTTCACTTCAAAGAAGCCAAACTGCAAGCTTGGTTTGAAACTACCAAGGGATATTATTTTGTTAATTCAAATTCTATTTATGAAATATTATAAGGGATTGAATATAATTTCTAGGGTTTATTTATTTTAGATTTAGGAGTTAGTAGAGTGCTCTTTTAAAAGAAATGTTTTTCATGGAGTGATTTCATATACATTTTTTATGGAAATTATCAAACTCTAAGTAATATTAATAATGAAAATGAATATTTTTTATATGTGTAGATATGAATTAAAATTTATTATTTCATATATTATTCAGGTTATATTATGTGACATCGAAATAATTGTTACTGATTTCCTGATGGAGGAGGAGATCACAAAAAACTCTTCTGTCCCTTTTAAATTACATACTTGGAATCATTTCTGCAGAATCATTCCCTTTCAATTTTAGAAAATTTTCCAATATAAAAATATATTCAAATTTATTATATAATATGTAAAATACCTACTCTATACCCTAGTATCACCAAGAGACATATATTGTTTTCCTAATAATGGAGGCATCACTAGGGAATTTTCAAGTATTTCACCTTATCTAAATATTTTGAATTATACTACGATTCTAGAGTAGGTGAATAAGGGGAAGACTCTAATATATCCTATTAGCATTTAGTTTTAAATTATTTTATAATTGTAATTAAATTTATTATATTGGAAGGACTATTATTTTAATGTTTTAAAATTAACTCTATTAGGATATTTTTAGAAAAATAAGTTCTAGGAAGATATTTTGAAACTGTATTTCATAAATAATAAAATTTCAAAACCACATCATTGTTTTTATAAACATAAACCAAATTTTAGGAGATTTTTTTGGAAGTGAATGTTTTTGAATGTACCCTGAAACATTATTATAATTTAGGGACCATCTACCTTTGTGAATAACATGATGATGGTAATTATTTCATACCCTAGTAAAGGTATGATTTTTTAAATTAATAGTGTATTTTGAGATCACCATTGGGTTATGTTTGATAGAATTATATATTTCTAATTAAGGGATATAAATTATGGATCAAATAATGAAGAATGTGTTAACATATATTTCTTCATTTTTTTCATTGTAAGAGATTACTAATTTTGTAAGAATGTAATTGATTTAAGGGGATAAAATCAAATACCCCGATATTTTGGTATATATTTTACTTTAATTAAGTACTATGATTAGTAATATTTCTCCAAATATATACCCAAACTAAAAAGAGTCATCGAATATTACAGTTACTAGAAGAATAAAACCTCTATTGAATAAAAGTAAAAATCTTTTAAAAAATTCACACATTTAAAGGATAAATAATTAATAAGATTTAGTTTTTCAAAAACCCTGTTTTTATCAAGTGTTCTGTATTTTATCTCAATAAATTATATTTACTATTTTTAAAAAATTATTATTATTATATGAAACATTTAAAAGTATGATCTAATATATTATCATTCATTTAATTGTTAAATGATATGATAAAATATCAATAACACTCAAAGCTTAAAGTTCATTTTTCTATAAAAGTGATTTTCCATCATATAATGTATTTTTGTTTAAAAGATAAATTTATGAACTTATGAATTTTAATTTGATGATTTTTTTTTATTTTTTAATTCATTGTATCAAAATTTACATAGGATTATTTTCTTGAATTTTCTAAAAAGGTTCATTTTTAAGTTAATAGTGAAAATTTTCTTCAATAAATACCATCACTTTGAAGACATCATCATGATATAATAATGGATTAAAATTTTACAAAACCGTTTTATTGAAAAAAATGTGTATTTAAAGGACTGAAATAAATTATTTAAAAATATAATTAATTATTTATATATATTTTTTTAACACATTGAAACATGAGTGGTATTTCATTCTAATAAAAGAACTATTTTAGATATTTTTCTTTAAGTAATTATTTAAAAGGTTACATTTAGTTTTGTATTGATTTTAAAATGAAATAATTATAATTAATATATTCATAAGAAAATAATTTTTGTGATTATCAATTGTATACATTATTTTTCTCAAAAATAACTTTTCTACTTAAAATGTTATTTTTCAAAAAAAATCATTGTGTTTTGAATACTTATATTAAAATTAATTTTTATCAAATATATAAATTTAATCATATAAAATGAATTTAATATTTTTAATTATAATATTAAATATTATTTAACAATTTAAACTTAATTTTTGGGTATAGAAATAAGTTACCAAGGTAAATGTTTTTCATCGTGGTAAAGGGAAAAAAGGTTTAAAAGGGTGTTGAACTTAGTGATACATAATACAATATTACTAAAACCTGTATAAATAAAATTCATTGAGTGTATTTAGACCTTAAGTTTTTCTTATATTCAAATATTTACTTATTTTTATTCATATTACTTTGAAAATGACTTTATATTATTTTACAGATAGTGGTGTTTACATGGGTGCCACTCCCCTCGCTTATAAAAGCAATCCCTCACTCCTCACTTATTCACACACCTAATACTTGACTATCTCAACCAATATGAGAAAAAATATAATACTAAAATCCTTATCCATGACCTATATGTTTTTTATTCTCAAAATACCCACCTTATAATCCTTAAGGCGTTTTCAATAGAGATTATACAAGGAAGAGGTATATGTTCTTACCGAGAATTGTTAAATTTATTTACTACTAAACATCCATATATTATAAAAATATATTAAAATAATGAAATAATAATATTGAATATAATTAAATTATTTTTATGATAATTTTAAAACCATTTTTTATCTCCTTTCCATCTAATGGAAAATGAAATGCTCACCCGTGCATATGTGCTGACTGCCGATTTCACAAAGCAATGTAATTCATTTTTCATAACCACATAACATGGATAGTTATATAGACAAAATTAATAAATTTATATGATATATATTACATAATTATTATTTTTTAAATATAAATTATCATATTCCTTAATTTATTTTCATCCATTGAAAAATGAGAATATCACATGTGTGTACGTAAAGACTACCACCACTACGAAGGGATGTAATTCATTTTTCATCACCGCCTTACATTAATTGTGATATAAATGAAATTAATTAATATATATGATATAAATGAAATAATTATTATTATATAGAGATAAATTATTCTATACCTTTGTTTCTTTCCATCCTTTGAAAAATGAGAACATCGCTCCTGTGTACGTGAAGACTACAACCTTCAAGAAACAATGTATTTATCTTTTCCTTATCTCCTAAAAAATATTGTTATAAATATGGATTTAATGAATATATATGATATTTATATCAAAATTAGTATTTTATAAATATAAATCATTCTTTAGTTCCCATATATTCCATTCATTAAAGAATGAAAACATCATTTGTGCGTATGTGTGGACTTCCGCCTCCATGGGTGACATCTTTTTTTTTCATAACCACTTTACATGGATGGTCATAAAAATATATTTGAAGAATATATATTATATTATGTAGTAATATATTTCATTAATATTATTATTTAATTATAACATAATAATTTTTAATTTTTATAAGGTAATCTATTGATATCAGTAAATTTCATGAGCCAAGATCATGGTCGATTTTATATTCATAAATTATAAATAAAAATATAATTAAATGATATTAAAAGAATATAAATAATAATAAAATATGTATTATATAAACTCAAATAATATTAATTATGAATTTTTTATCCAATATTGGGGACTGAAATCAGCATTATGAAACATGTGCAGAACAATCAAAATTACTTCCATCAGATGATGAAAATAAAAATTAACTAACTAATGAATGTATAATGAATGATTATAATTAGTTATTATAAAAATTTAATGTATATAAATAATGTTATGAAATAATTTATTAATATATTTATGTTTATTAAACAAGAGTTTAAAGAACTTTATTTGGAAGTTGAGAGTAAAGGTAAGGGTTTCTTTGCCTCAATTTCAATTCATTGATACATGCTTATTATTAAGAACAAAATAATTTTATATGGTGTATATATAACCTATTTGAAATATTATATAATTATTTATTATTAAATAATGATAATTAATTTTCCCCTTTAATTTTTCTATTTCAACAAGTTTTTATTAAAATGTTATAAAAGTAGTAAGGGTTTCCTCATCTTAATTTCCCTTCATTAAGCTATATTCTATATTACCCACTTATACTACCCATTCTTGAATTTTATGATTATTTTCATGAAAATTAATGGGATTTATTAATACAAATAAGGTTATATCTTTAATGAGATAAAAAATTCAATGATTACCCACGTTATAAGGGTTTCAGATACAATCTCACTTTTTATCAAGATTATTTATCTTTAAATTTATTTATTTTTGTTATTTATCACTTAAAACCCATTTATTTTCTTTTAATATAGTTATTTCTATGATTTTAAATTAATATTTCCTTTTTCCCTCTTCGGCACTGAAAAAACACAAATAGTTTTTAAGGAAATGTTCACTTTATCTATCATTTTTTTGGGGATATTTTTTCTCTAGATATATGTTCTTAAAAAAATTATGGAAGTTATTATAAACTTTTATAATATGAATAAATTTATTTTTACATTAGATTTTACTTTAATTATAATCATTTTAAAATAGTTTTCTTTTTATTTTCCGAATGGGTCATTTCTAACTCCCTTTACAAGAGTGTGAAAACATTTTTTTAAATATTTATGGTAGGAATGGATTTTTCCATTATCTTGAAATTTATTGATTATAAATAATCCTTGAAAAGATTAATATTTTTTTATAGAAAATAATGTTACCATTATTATGTGAATTTTTAGTTAAAAAAACCAAAGAAAAAGTTGTTTTCTCTTATTTTTCAAATCATACTTCCATATCTTTTATAAATGAATTTTTATTATATGTAAACAAAATTTAGGGATTTTTTAAGATTTACTAGGGATATATTATTATGATTACTTGAATTTTATTTCAACACATGGCTTATAATAATATGGCTTTAAAGAAGTTATCTTGAAATATATTTCTTTCCCATGAGTTAATTAAGATTTGAAGGAATGATGAACGCTTTCATGTTCTATATAATTAAACTGAATGGTCTGTTATTATTCAAGGGGTGGGTCCTTTAAATCCATCCAATGCATTGGTTAAAGTTTTATACCTTATGAGATAATGATATTGAGAATGGAATCGATGCATTTATCTATGTTTATAAGATTGATAATGAACTTGGTGTGGTTAGATATGTTCATAATATTGAGCATTAAATAAATGCGGTAACATATATTTATAATAATAATCATAAACTAAATGGTGTTAGCTATGTTCACAAGATTGATCATGAACTAAATGAAATTATATATATTCAAAATATTGAGTGTAAACTTAAAATGGCTAGCTATGTTCAAAATATTATGATTTCCAATTCTTATGCTTATTTTATATTTCTATGTTATATTATTATGTTATGCTTCATATCTCTTGTTTATTATATCGTGTTTCTACACACCTATTATATGATATATGTTTGATAATTTGGGATTACATGACCTTATATTATTCTTTATAAACAACTAATATTGTTCATTTTATTTTAAATATGATATTTCTTACATGCTCATGTTTATGATCTAACCCTTAATGACAAGTTGATAAGTTTTTCCCTTACAAATCATTTGATCTCACCCACTTATTATATTTTCTATTACCTAGGTTATGAAGATGAGTATAATATATGAGATGTTTATAAGGGGTGGTATATAGATCATTAGGAAGAAATGATCATGAATATGTGAAATAGAATTTTTATATAGCTAATACACAAAGAAATTATATAACACCCAAAAATTCTAAAGTACAAATCGGTATTCAATAGTGCTTATGACACACAACGCCAAATGTAAAAAGTGAATATGTTAACCAGATACATTAAAATATTAAATAATTATATTATATTATATATCTTTTAATGAATACATCACTAATTTATCTTGAATCACAAGTAAGAGCAACCTTCCATGATAGCTTGTGTTACATGCAAGTACAACCATCCTCGATAGATTGTGTTACACTATCGAATAGCCAGAAGGCTGAAATTTTTATTGATTTTGGATAAGCCCCCCTGTAACGGAAACGGGGGGAAACGAAGAATTCAAGGACATCAGGACATCAACAAAATTTGAAAAAACAAGAGGATTGAAACCCAGAACAGGACTACAAAAAAGTGCCTCACCCACCATTAATATCATTAAGGTGCACCTCCACCAAAGCATGGATGATCAACAAACTTTCCCGTACAAGAATGCATGGGCCTGGTACCGATTGTTGCACCATATCCTATCAATCTTCAAAATATGAAAAGTCATGCCTGGAGAAGACGACCAGCTCAAACCTCTTGTGAAGAAAATCCTTGTACCTTGTCTAAGTTCTCCAAAAGTCCATCCATTTAACCTCCAACAACAAAATCAGAACAACTAGAAAAAACCTTTCAGAGCCAATTGCACTCATTCCACACAACAAAACCACCAAATCATCGTAGTAAACAAGAAACACAAGATCCATCATGGAAAGACCTTCCAGAATACCACAGGACCACAAGAATCCCAAACCAAGAGGCCATGCCCCCTCCGTGCCATTCTGAGGCTGAACTTGTGCCACAACCTCAAAAAATAATACAAGATCCAATATTTCATCATGCCTCCATCCGCCTAGATCAAAAGCTACACCCACTGAAAATGCATGTCGAGCGTGGCATGGCGAAGCCTCACTAGAGTAACTGAATACAAATCAATATTTCAGATAGTTTTACTTTAAAATCTGTCTTGTTTCCCCGCCCACAAGATTAAATTTAAATTGATTTCTTCCACTAATTTTATTTAAATTTGTTAAAATATATTAAATATTCAGAATCATCATAATTTATTATTTCTAATAATACCATTTTTTTGACCAAAAATATTAGTGAAACTAATTAAAATTAATTACAACAATTAATGTTAAATTAAGATTAATGAGGGACTAAACCTTAACCTTAAGACCCAAAATTACCTATAAACTTGTAGAAGTGATATTTTATGGACATATTTATACCCTATTCTGTATTTTATTGAAATATTACCCTTATTGAATCCAATTGAAACATGAAAAACATGGTATGAATCCTTTTGTCAAAATATTAAAAGTGTGTCACTCCCCTTCATCTATAAAAAGGCCTCCTCTCCTCCCACTTGGTCAAACCTCTCAAGCCACTTTGTCTCAACCAAATATCTTCCCAAATAGATCATAAATATCCCTACCATAATCCTATAATCCTCCCCTTTTGAGTAAATCTTTCTATGGAATCCTTTTTGTATAAACCAAAAAGAGTTACCCGATTTTTAAGGTAATTCTATCAAATAATCTATTTTATTTCATTTAATCCTCCACCCCTTAAATTATCATTAAATAATTCTTATATAATTAAACCAATGTTATAAATATACTATGATTTTTTCTTATTAATTTTTATATCTATACTTATACACACCTCCATCTAATGGGTGATGGAGATAGAGTTTATGTGAACGACAACCTAGCAGCTCACGAAATGATACTTGTTCATTTATCCTTTACCACCTCTCAAGGTGGAAATTATGATGGAAAATTTATTTATATATGTTATATATGATATTAATAATTATTTCCTTAATATTATGTTATTTGTTTACAATACATATCATTTTAATTTCTATTTTGTTTAAAAACAATAACATCATTTGTGGACGTCGGGACTACCGCCCCCACAAGTGATGTGATCCATTAACACGATACATGGAATTTATAAAGGATGTTTTTAATTAAACATATGTGACATAAAAAAATCTATATGATATTAATGACATACTTTAATTTCTATAAGTATTATATTTACCATTTTCATTATTACCCATCCACACATTTAAAAGGTGATAATGTTTTTTGTGGATGTGTGGACTACCGCCTCCTTGACATGATGCAATTATTTTTCATTAAAATAATTATATATATAAGTATATATGATTAAATAATATGGTATTTATGATATAATTATCATTCTATAATGATATTATTTTAATTCCCTTATTCACATAACGATCATTGAAAAATAAGAACATTACCCATGTATACGTACAACCTACCCTCTCCATGATTGTAATGTTGATTCAATTTTCATAGCCATATGTAATGATGGTTTTATAAAAACAATAATTTATGTATAAATATTATAATTATGTCATGATTATTATTCTATATATGTTATATAATGACCCATTTGACCATAGTTGACCTACAAAAGTTGTTTTTGACACATAAATCAAGTTTGGTCAAAACACCTACATAAAATTAATTGTTTAAGTAGTTGCACACAACATAGAAATAGTTTAAATAAAATAATAATATACATGAAAAATGTTATTAATAATGTATAAAATTAACATAATTTTATTATATAGGAATCTAAAGGATATTCACCCGAAAGGAAATGAAAGGTATGAGATTTTAATCTCACTATTTAAATCTATGGAATAAATTTAATATTCACCACCTACTTCTTGGTTTGGTGTATATACTATAAATTTTGCTATAATATATCATGAATTACTTTATCTTAATTTTATTTAAATTTTTCATTTCATGATTATTACTTTTGGTTATTTTGATTCATATGTAATGGGTTTCTTCTCAATTTACATTCCATTGAGACTTATTTGTTGTTATGCACCTAGTTCCTTTTATATGGTGTGTATCATGACATTTTCATAAAATATCATGAATCTATTTACTCTCATGATTTTATAACTTTCATTTAATTTTATCCCTTCACGATGATTATGATTTATAATTTTTAAAAGTGGTATGAGACACTTTGGAATTTTTAAAGATTATTTTCCTCAAGAAGAATTTTACTAATAATTAATTTCCATTCAATGAAATTATATGACCATTTTTCAATAAACCATATAATTTTATTATCAACTTGTTAATCATGACCTTTTTAATGTATTAGTACAATTTTTCTACTCTTTGGTACTCATGTTGTTAAGAAAATGTTTTTAAGAAAACATGAATTCATTTCTATCCTTAGTCGGAGAACCTTTTTTCATCTAAAAACCATGTTTTATTCAAAGGTTTTCAAAAAAAATTAAAATGATTTTGTAAAGAAATTTTTACCCTTTTTTTCTTTTATGAATGTTTTCAATGTAATCTTCTTATCACTTTTCTAACAAGTATTTTTTTCTAACCATTTATTGTGTAAAGGGAATATTATTTTTACCATGTAAAACATGTACGAATTTACCTATCATTATTCCTTCAAACCTTCCTTTTCATGTTTAAAAGGTTACTTTTTAAACAAAAAGTTTTTAAAATTTATTTTCAAGGGAAAAATCATAAAAATTTTCAAAACAAAAGGATATCTCCCCCAAGAATGTTTTTTAAAATATCTTTTTATAATATTACCATTCATTAATGATAAAAACTATTCATTTGACTCCACTTAGGATATTTTGTATTGATACCATCTTTATTCTTCATCTGGCTATTTTATGATTTATTAGGCCTAGGATAGTATCCACATTCACTTTCTTGATTTATTTTTTAAACCCCAAGAAAAATTCAATCTCCTATGATCATTGAACATTGAATTTCCCCTAAATTATTCATTTTATTTATCATGGATATTATTATTTACTAAACCGTATACCATTTTACATACATTTAACAGTTTGATTTTTATATAATTATATGGGTAAATATTGATAATTTTGTATTCTTTATTAAATATAAATATTTGATAAGGTATATTATTAATTTTGATTAATTTATATAAAGAAATTTTGAATTGGTACGACACAGGTGGACCAGGTTATAACTATCCTCTCGATGCATCGGTAGTATCATGGATGAGTTAGTTTGATGGAAAATTTATATAGTTTTTTACAAAATATGCAAAATTTTCTTATAAAAGGTCTGGATGGTACTGTTTCTATGTACCTAAGAAAAATAGAGTCCAATAATCAATAATTTCCCTCATTTAGTTACATTTATTATTTATCCATGAGATTTTGTATTGACATATCTATGGATACATTTAATTTTCAGTTAATTGATTAAATGGAAAGTGTTTTAGTTTTTTACCTTGACATATTTATTTTTCCTTATCTATTTATTTAAATGGCATGTATTTCAAGGTATTACATTTCCATATTGTTTATTTACTTCCTTCTTAGTTTGTTGATTATATGGTATGTGTGTTCATTTAAATACCATTCTATAACTATTACTCTCATTGATTCATTATTGAATCCACTATATTTTTTTCTTAATGAGAATTTAAGCTCACCCTTATTATGTTTCTTTCTCTAAAAAATCCAAAATGCATACTATGAAAGATATGTAGGGATTTACTAAATAGATTAGAGTTATCCTAGATGTTTTTTATTTAAAGGGAAAAAATATGTTGTAATTATTGTATTCAATTTTAGTATAAGACTCATTAATGTATAGGGTTTAACAAGAATACTAAAATTTTCAGTCAATTGGGATTTGATTACTTGTAATCATGACAATGTAATAGTAGAAGACACTGGCTCCAGGATATCTGTGGCCGGGTCTCTATAGTTGGTATCAAAGGAAGTTTAGTAGAAACATTGGGAACTATATTTTGGAAAACATAAGCTAAGGAACATAACCCTATATAGAATTTGAGGATAAGTATATAATAAAATCCAAAATTTTGTTAAAGTAGAGATTATGTGGCTCTTACTAGCAATATATACTTGTATGGATACTACAAGTGTATGTGGTTCTGACACAGATGTACGTAAGAGTAATAACTCTAAAAAGGTGTTCCAAGCCTAACTCAGGGTCACCTGGTACACAACAACTCGCCTTACTTCACACCGGGTTTGAAACTCATGGGGGATACAATTAGGATAATTCACATATTCTTTAAAAATATTATGAATGATTTGGATACATAATAAGTATCTTAAGTTAAACATAATGTGTTTTATATTGAATATAAGGTTTTATGATTTATAAATCATATAAAATATATTATGGATAAACATTAGACCAAGGAAGGATGTTGGAAAAAAATATCAAGGTTTCCTCTCGATGTTTTAAGGTTTTTGTGGTTATTAACAAATCCAAATAATCATGAGTGGGTATGGTTGGTGTTTTCTGAAGTAGGTGTTTAGGTTATCATAGTTTCTATGTGTTTTCCAAATTTTCATCCATCAAAATCGAGAGTTCTGTTTTTGGAAAAGGAATGTTTTTTTGTAAAGGAGTTTGTAGAATGATAATGGAAAATTTGAAAATTAAGGGTTTCCATATACCAACACTTTACAGCCCATGAAAGATTATACATGGACCATATAACAGTATAAGGACCACATAGGGAAAATGGATTTCAAGAAGGAATGATGTTCACAGGAGGTAAGATGTTTGCTGAACGATTGTAATATACTGGATGGATCGTCATTTGTGAAAAAGGGGTGGTGATTTGTGGAGTCACAAAAGGTTTTATTCGTGGAAGAGATCAGTTACCACAGCAGATCAAAATGTTATGTGAACCTCATAGGGAATAATAGTTTGTGGGAGAAGAAGTATGTGGTGAAGGTTTTATCACATCAAATATTTGAATAAAATGGATTATAATATTTTATAGGATCTATTTTCCCATATAAGGACTGTTAATTCCATAATTATGAGGATCTATTTTCATTAGTGAATATCATTGCTCTGGAAGAATTCAGTTATGTCTGAATTTGGATTGTGAGGAACGATTCTATGGAGTGAAATACTTCACAAGAATAGTCTATGAAAGTGTTTTGTGGGGATTTGAAGCTCTTAAAGGAAATAAGTCATATATGTAGAAAATGGTTTGTGGAAGAAGAAGTTGTGTGAGGGGAGAAGTGGCCGAAGAAGTGGTGCTATAAAATTCGTGGAGGAATGAGGTTGTTTGTGAAGGGAATTAAAAATTTTGCGAAATAAATTTCCATAAACTAATAGTATGTGGAATAGTGAATTTCATCTACAGGTGAAAAATGGACTTCAACAGAGCATCTAATTACAGTTGATGATGTGTGCTTTAATGCAAATAAAGGGACCTACAAGTCAATAAACTATTAGTGAATCCCTTCTAAGAGCAGTGTGCAAAATAATAGGAAGATGATGACCCTTTCCACCAATAGTGATCCAACAAAATAAGCATAGGGAGTGACCCTTGGGAATATAGTGAGAAGCCCCTAAATATTGTAAAGGCAGTAATCCTGGGCATAAAATCAATCTATCCAAAACCATGTAATTGGTAGTGAGATTTAGTTGATTTGGAACATCGATACATCACCGTTGTATGCTCCTTTGACGTATCCTAGTTTGGGTGAACCAGGTAAAATTAATGTTACCTATGAATGGTTCCATTTCTATTCATATATTTCTACAGAAGAAAGAGATATATGTGTTTTGTTTAATGATGAAACAAGATCTGAAGGGGGATTAGTTTTAATCTTTCATACCCTGATTCACCCCCTCTCAAGGTATCCGGCCTATTAAACCTAATAATTGGTATTGGAGGCCGGTTGGAAGTAGATGTTTCTCTCTCAGTATAAGAAATGGAGGTTTTCAATCAAAAAGGGCTTCTGATATTTGATACAAACAATTTTCATCTATGGAAGAATCCAATGTTGAACAACTTTCTATCATTAATAATAGATTTCTTTATAGCACCTATTAATGTAATATCATCCAATATCAATAATGGTGCTTTATCAGAAGCTGAACAAATAGAATTTTATGTTTATGCTAAAGGGATCAATACTTTAGGGGAAGCCCTATCAAAATAAATTTATATAAAGTTGATTTCTTGTAAGTCATCACATTCTATGTGAAAAATGTTATTGAATATTTATGATGATGACTCAAAAGTTAGAGAAGAAAAGCTATAGGTTATAAGGAACAAATATGAGGATCTTATAGTGCACCCTAATGATTCTATTCGTACATTATTTGATCGATTGAATGTTATTATGTAATACATGTGTGGTCTTGGAAAAATCATTTATGATATAAAAATATTCAAGTGAATCTTGAGAGAACATCCACCTCGGTTTAATATGAAGGCTTCTGTATTAGAAGAAAAGGATCTGAAAGAGAAAACATTGGATAAATTTTATAGTAATCTTGTTGTATATTAAATGAGAAATGATGATAACGATGATGTGGAAAAGGGGAAGTCCAATTTAGTGGAATTCAAGGCCATGAAGAAGCCTTCTATTGAAGATATCTGGGAGGAATTTAGTTTGGTTGATTTCATTCCATTTCTCTCATCAAATATTCAAATATTAAGAGGAAAGTTAAAAGGTAAACATCCACTTGCATGCTTCCTATGTGGAAATATTGGACATTTTGGAGCAAAGTTTCCCATGTTGATTGAATAGATGATGAATAAAATGATGAAATTCTCTAAAAGAAGTATATATTCATTGTTAAAGGTAGGATAAGTGATAAGAGAATGTTATTCAAAAAGAATAATATACTATTAAAAGAAGATGAATGTTTGGAAGAATCGGCAATGGAAGAGTTGGAAGACTACAAGTATCATTAAATAGATGCTTTGGTGGAGGTTGTCATAAATTACATAACAAAAGAAGAATGTGACAATGAAGAAAGATAACTTGGATGAAGATTTAACCTTTATGTTGAATTAGAATCTTCTCTTTAAGAAATAGTTGTTTGGAGAGATAAAATAAAGAAACCCAACAAAGTGGTTCATGATTCCAAACATTACATATAATAGTAGGAATAATATAATTCTGAACTAAATATATAAATTATAAAATTTATATCTTCAATTCTAGAGTGTTCATCTAATATTGTTGTGTGAAATAAAATAAATTTTACAACATAAAAGAGAAATTGATAGTTTGACTGAAATTGGAAAAGATCAAATCAAACATATTTAAGAACTTGAAGAGAAAGTTATTGGTAAGCAATGAAGTGTTAATAATTAAGAAAAATTGTTGACTCGCAGAACAACATATGGAAAATAGATAACATAGTAAACAAAAAAGATGTAATTGGAACATAGTTTTCTAGTATAATAGAAGCAATAGTAAAATCCAAATGATAAGGCTAGTATGTGGATTGATGGAAAAAAATAGTAATGGTTGAAGTCATACCACAAGAACCCAATTTGATATTGAATATTTATTTGGGTATGAAGAAGAAGTAAAAGATTCAGAGAAACCAAGGGATAAACGATGGTGAAATATTTCTACACAGGAATGCACCCTACATAAGATGCTATTGTTGTGGAAATACGGGACACTCATAAAATGTTTGTTCCATAGAAAAGAGGTATCTACGAATGTAGGACCAAAATAGGCAGCAATACATCGCTCAATTTTCTAGGTCATCATTTTATGGTCTCTTTTCCAGATATGGAGGATTCAAAACACATGGAAAAATATTTCTCATCAACAATATATGCTAATGTGCCAAAGATGACTGAGGATGGTTATAATAAATAGAAAAATGTATCATCAAATGTTCTAAAAATGATAAATCTATTTTCTGATCTATAAGATGTAGTTGGTCCATCATATTCTGAGGAGTTTCAGGAGTATCAATCCATACGGGTATGATGTGAAAAACATTGATAAAAAAGAAACGATTTGAGCAGGCAGTGGTTTAAAAAATTGCGTTCAAGGAATCAGATCACACTGGGATATAGATCATTAACAGTGGATGAACCTACCATATGACAGGAAATAAGGATCTCTTGATGGAAATTAGGTATGATAAAGAAGGTATCATAAGATTTGTTAATGATGAATGGTTCAAAATTATTGTCTTTGGGAAAGCAATGTTTTGGGAAAAATACATGAGACATACAGATGTCTTGGTTGTTGAAGGTATAAGTCACAACTTATTAAATGTAAGTCAATTCTGTGACTCAGAAAATTCCATAAGATTTTCCAAGAAACTATACATCATTAAGGCAAAAGATTGTGCTTCTATATTTCATGGAATATGTACAAAAGAGAATCTATACCACATGAGTGGAGAAAGATATATGTAATTTCTGTCCAAGTAAGAAGAAAATAAGTTCTTTTATAAACATCCTAGCTATGTGATCCAAAAATACTTAGAAGATCTTATCAAATGTGATGATGGTTGAGATCTCTCTAGATTATCACATCATTGTACACATATGTGGGGCGCCTACCAATAAGGGAAGATCATTCGAAATACATATAAGGAAAAAAGGGAAAATGTGAACAAGATTGCTTGAGTTGGTTCATATTGATGCGTGCAGACCAATTTCACCAAGATATCTCGATGGGAGGATATATTATGTTCTCTTAATTTATTATTATAACAGAATGGAATGGTATCAATCATTACCCACAATACATAGGTGTTCTGTTATATTACAAGATATCGATGGGAAGTTCAAAAGATGCTATGTTAGAAATTCCAAAGGATCCAAAAAGATAATGGAATAGTGTTCACAAATATTCAGGTTGAGTATTATCTTGAGAAACATGGTATAAGGCATCAATTTTCAGCTATGAGAACTCCAAAGAAGAATGGAGTAGTTGAGAGAAGCAATTGGATTGTTAATTACATGGATAGAATGATGCTTATTTAGAAAGACCTTCCAGATAAATTTTGGAAAGAAGCAGTAAAGATAGTGGTATACACTTCAAATAGAGTGTTCATATGTATGAAAGAAGACAAGACTTCTCATGATCTATGATCTGGAATGAATCCATAATTGAAGTACTTTCAAGTCTTCAGAATTAATTGTTTCATTCTCAATAATGAGGAACATAGGAAGTTTTAATCCCATGGAGATGAAGGGACATTTCTTGGTTATTTAAGGGAAATAAAAGAATATAAATTCTTAAACAAATAGCTATAAAAGGTAGTTTAAATTAATTTTGTAACTATAGTGGACAATGAATAGAATATTCAATAAATACATCATCAGTCTCATGAGGATAGTGATGAAGAGACAAGAAGGTCAAGGGATGATCCAATTATAGAGGTTGATTCAAAAGAATATTAAAATAATTAAAAGGATGATTTCAATTCAGTATCTACACAAAGACATAAGGGAAGAGATAAATTTGACAGACAAAACAAAATTGGTGACCGGGCAGTGTCATTGTAGACACGGTAGTGAAGACACTACAGAAAGCATCATACTTATCATAGGTGGAGCCTAAATGTTTTGGTGAAGTATCTGGTGATAATAATTGGGTTCAGGCTATGAATGAAGAGCTTGACCAAATTGAGAAGAATCAGATATGGGATATTTTTTCTAAACCAAAAAACAAGAATGTCATTAAGTTTAAATGGGTCTTTTGTGACATGTTTAATGAATATGGTGTTGTGATTCAAAACAAATCATGAATACTATGAAAAGGGTACACCTAGATAGAGGGCATCTATATTGATGATACATTTTCACCTTTATTAAGGCTAGATACAATCAGATTATTCTTAGTAATAGAAGTAAAAACAGAGTTCAAAGTTATCCATATGGATGCCAAGTCAGCATTTTTGAATGGGGTTCTATAAGAATAAGTTTATATTGAATATCAATATGGTTTTCTCATTCATGAATCTGAGAATAGAGATTTTTGGCTGAATATTGACTTATATGGTCTGAATAAAGAACCAAAATCATGGTATTCAATGCGAGATTAATTTTTGAATAAGATGTACTTTTGATGTGGTGAAGCTGATTAAAATTTTTATGTCAACAATGAGAGTTATCAAAGAAATATGGCTCTAGTGTGTGTTAAATACATAATATTTGGTGGATTAGATGATTTACAGCACATACAGTTTTCTAAATACACGAAAAGTGAGTTTGAAATGTTAATGATTGGTGAACTAGTGTTTTTTCTTTGTTTATAGTTGACTAAAGGAAATAATAGAACACTAATTTATCAATAAAAATAATCCAAGGAGGTTTTGAGAATATTTTTAATGGAGAATTACATGAATATGATGACTCTAGAATCTACCCAGATGAAACTATCTTGGGATGATGAAGGAAAAATGGTTAATGTCATAGAATATAGGTAGATTATTGGAATACGATTGCACATAATAGCGACTTGACTAGATACAATTTTTTCCACATGCCAAGAAGTATTATATCAAAAAAATCCCAAGCTTTGGTCTTTGACCAATGCATTTCCTTTTAAAAAAATTATCACAAAAATCCCAAGGAAAGATATTTTTTGGCAGTAAAAATAATACATTGGTATATCTAGGTCATGGTAGATATTGGTTTGATGTATGATGAAAAATCTCAGCTTGAGTTATTGGGATATACAGATACAGACTGGGCTGGATTTGAAGATGATAGAAAGTCAACATCAGGTGGTGTATTCAACCTTATATAATTTTTTACTTCTTGGATAAGAAAGAAACATGATTTCATTTCATTGAGCACCGTAGAATATGAATATATTACGACCACTCAAGCTTGCACGCAGTTATTGTGGACGAAGAAGTTTCTTGATGACATGGGTGTTGAAGTGAAATCTCTTATTATAACCCACTGTGATAATTAAAGTGCTATAAATATTAGCAAAAATAATGAGCATCACTAAAAGAAATATCACATTGAGATAAAGTATCATCTCAACAAAGAGAAGGTGGAAGAAGGCCTTGTGAAGTTGGAGTATGTTCCTACATAATCACAAGTTTCATACATTATAATAAAGGACTTACCAAAAGAATCATTTTAGAGAAAATGACTAACTCTAGGATTTCAGTTGACTATCTTTACTTGAAAAAGTTTGAATGTGGATCCCCCTCTTCCCAAGGTAGGGTGTGTTTTTCCATAATATAATAATTTATGTCATCTACCCTATGGAATACCACAAATAAGTGACTTTCAGGTTCATTGACAAAGGGGGATAAATTGTGGGTATCAAAGGGAGAAAACGTCTTAAAAAAGACAAATGGTGAAGCTTTGAGGTGGATTAATGATATATGGGGAGTTGAAGCTATTATGGGGAGTAGTGAAATAGGGGGAGTATTAAATCTGACGATGACAGAAGTGATCGGTCAAAAAATACATATCATTATGGATGAGGTTCATGAAAAAAGCAGAAGAGTGGTTTTGGAATGACATAGAGTGATTCATTGTTGAACGTTTTATATTACTCTTGCTTCCCATGCTGATGATGGCTCATGTGGGCTTAAAGTGTGTTTTGAATAAATCCTATATCACTATCTTAATCGAAATAAGTAAATGCAAGTTGATTATGGAAAAAGATATAATGATTTATCAAACTGTGAAGAGTTGTCAACAAACCCAAAGGGGAGATGTTGGGACAAATCTCTCATGGTTTCCTCTCAATGTTTTTGGGTTTTTTGTGTTTGTTGACAAATCCAGATGATCTTGAATGATTATGGTGGGTTTTTGTAGATGCAAGTGTTTAAGGTGGAACATTTTCCCAATGTTTTCTAAATTTGTGGGCCTCAAAATTAAGAGTTTGGTTTTTGTTAAAGGAATGTTTTTCTATAAAAAAGTTCACATAATGGAAAAGAAAAATTGGAAAAGTCAGGATTTCTATGTAGCAACACTATGAAGACCATGATGGATGGTACGTGGACCTAGACATGGTATGTGGACCACATAGGGAATATGGTTAGTGGTAAATAATGTGGTTTGTGGGAGGAAATTAGTTCACAGAAGGCTTTTGGTACATGGGAAAACTCTTCATTCGGGAAAAGGAGGTAGTGATTTTTGGATTTTCGAAGGGTTTTGTTCATGTAATTGATCGACCACCAAAAATGTTCAAAATATTAAACAAACTATATAGGTAAGAATGATTCACGGGAGAAGAAGTATGTGATGAAGATTGTATCGCATTGAAGATTTGAGTAAAACAAATTAAAGGATTTTTTAGATCTATATTCATATATAAGGACCTCTAATCCCATCATTATGAGGAGAGACTTTCAATATATAATATCAATTCTCTGGAATAATTTGTCTTAGTCCAAAATTGGTTCTTGAGGAAGGATTCCATGAAGTGAAGCAGTTCACAGGAAAAATTCATGAATGTATTTTGTGGGGATATAAATATTACAAATGAAAGAGTTCCATGATGGAGAAAATGGTTTGTGGAAGAAGAAGTGGTCTATGGGGAGAATAGGTCTATGGAAGTAGATCTAGAACATAGAGGTGGTACACGGAAGTGGTATGTGGAGGTTGTTCATAGAATTGGTACGAAAAGGTAGTACACATTAGTAGAAGTGGAGGTAGTCCACATAATAGGTGATCTATGAATCATACACGCTATGTGGTGTAGCGCAGTTCACAGACAAAGTAGGTTGTTCCTTAAGGGACTGAAATAGTTTGAAAAATCAATTTCCACAAACTAAAAATACATAGAAAAGTGGATTTCTTCTACGAGTGAAAAGGGACTTCAATAGATCATCTACCTACAGTTGAGGATATTAGATTTCATGAAAATGAAGGGACCAATAGGTCCATAACCTACTAGTGGACCCCTTCCAAGAGTAGTGAGAAAGTGAAGAAGAAGATGGTGATCCATTCCATTAGCAGTGATCTAGAGAAAGATACATAGGGAGTTGTTGAAAGTGGGTGCCATAGACCTACCTTGTTTTGTACTTTGATTTCCGCTACATGTATTCAGTTTGTTTTAATACACGAGTTTACCTTTCCATAATAGTGTATATACTTCTGCATCCACCTTGTTTATGTCAATGTCCTTAGATTGCCTTTCACATCAAAGGGTTATAGTAGATCCCAGACAATAATCAGAACCCTGAGATTCCATGATACAAATCTTAATGTAATGTCCTATGGTCTAGATACATCATTCTGAAAGGACACAGATGATGTGTGACCATCAGGTGTTGGGGGATCATAAGCATTGATACTTATTCTCATGAAGTTTGCACGTGATGATCTCTAGTATTTGAGATCATGAGGACAGACCTGCATTATAGGAACACCACATGTTTTAGGTGTCATTGGTTGTTCCTATCTACAGACATGTGTAATGGTATTTTTATTTGAGATCATTGTCAATGGATGTCATTTAATTACGTACATTTGATGCAAGGAAAAATCCATGGCAACTAAGTCATGGAAAGGTAGTTTGTGTTGGGAACTTAATTAATGGCATGACATTGATTGAATGATCAAGAAAGGATTTTCCACTTCCGATTTCAGGAAGAGATATCTCAGGCTTGGTTGATTAGGATGGTTGCACCTTCATTAAATCCATGTCCATGGTAGTAGAAGGTAAGACCGTCTAGACAAATCAACAAACAATATAAAGAAAATAAATAATTATGACACTAGTATGTATTCTTCATTATTGAGATATCGATGACGAAGAGATTATACTACACGGACCATGTTCGTAGGAAGTTAGTTGTTTCTTTGACTTTGCCTTATCTCTATAGGGGCCTCGATGGGTTGCTAGACCCCACTCTAGGTCAGTGGATATTATTCACTACTATTGAGGTAAGGGCCTAGAGGGTCATACACAATAGTGCCTTGAGAATCTTCCCTATTCTGGGAATAGGAATTTAGAACTTCGTGGGCCCCGCGAAAGTGTCCGAGCACTATCCAAGTTCTATGGATCACCAAGGAATAAATAAATTCATTAATTATTCAAGTTTTGAATAATTCATTGTATTTATTTATAACAGGTATGTTAAAGTTATATAGTAAATACAAGTATTAATATTATTCGAATGGATTTAAATAACCTAGGTTTGTTTAATATTAGTTTTAGGAATGAGCTGAGTTAAAGACTCAAATTTATCATGTAATATATATTACAAGTAAGTGATAAGTTATAAATATAATGTATGGAATAATTTTATTTTTTGTAAATAATTATTTATATCACTTATATAGTGGACGTCTATTACACGGGGGTCGGGAATCCATACTGTGTGTTTTAAACACTCCCTATATAAGTAAAAGAGTGGCTCTCTCATGGATATTATTCACGTGTCAAGATTGAGAGCTTCTCTCACCTCCTAGAATCTAGAGAGAGAGTCTCTCAAGCAAAAGAATATCTTCAAGTTCATTGTTCTTGGATTGAAGCTTTTTCCATTGTGGTGATCTTCGCTGCACTGAAGTGATCGTCGAAGATATGCGCTAGCACTTAGATCTTGAATAACAGCACGCAAGAAGATTCATAAGGTGTGTGTGGACGATCTAGAGGGATTCGACGTCGGAGTCTTTGAGCAACGATCACCAGCGTCCTGCGGCGGATTTTCACAATTCAATTATGAATAAGAAAAATGTTTAGTTTAATTTTTCGTGCTCTTTTTAAACCCTGCGAGATCCTTTAACCAAACTGGCCCAAGATCACTGGAGTTGAAAGGGTGATGTCACTTCGGTGAAGCAGAACATTTTAAATTCTTGGCCCACTAGCTTCTGCTGCACCATCTCGGTACCTAACAGTGTTATCAGAGGGATCGCATGGTTCTTCAGAGTCAACAAAATTAAGATGCATTAAATTTAATTGTGGGGTGTTAAAACGGTTCATTCGGATTCGACCACGTGTCGTTTAATTTTCAAATGATCAAGTTACGATCATTTAAAATTTTTAATCGGATGAACTTCATGTTTTTATTTCATTTCATGTTTATTTCAAATTGATAATTACCATCAAATATAATATTTTGTTAGAAAAAAATATAATAAAATATTTTATTATAAAATATTTTCCATAGATGTGTGTGGAAAATATTTTTAATAATAAAAAAAGGGGAAAGGGGGGGATACCAGGACCCCAATTTGCGGCCTTCTTTAAAAAAATGAGACGACCAAGACCCCAAAATGGGGTATTCTTCCCTTCAATTAAAAAAGGTGGGGATGGATTCTTTTTGTCTAAAGACAAAAAAAGGAGACCCAAGTGGGTCTTCCCTTCCCTCACAAGACGCACAGGGCTCTCCCCTAAGGGAGAAACCCTAGCGGCCCGCCAGTCACCTTTGAGCCGCCTCCTGCCAGGCCTCCCTTCTACGTGCCAGACCCACTGCCCAGAGAATGTAGGCCACCTTGGGCTATGCTGCTTCGGCCCGCCACCCTTACTGGAGCCGGACCCTCGGGCAGCGCTGCTCCCGAACCCCAGCAGGACAGAGCCCGCCAGTCCCCTTCATGCCTTCCCATGCTACACCGGACTACGCCGGAACGAACCACACCGGCCATTGCCAGTCTCAGTCGCGCCAGTCCAGGCCATGCCGGACCAGGGTGCCTCCTTACCGGCTCGCCGGAGTAGCGGGCTACCGGCCATGCAGCTGGCCGGTTTGATTCCTGTCCTCCTCCCACCTTTTCGGTCTTTTCCTGAAGTTGTTGCCGCCGCGGGAGTCACTAGACCAAGCAGTCATGCCACGGTAACCCCGTAGTTATGCCACAATCATGTCACAGTCACACTGAGGTCCTGCCGTGGTCATTCCATGATAATTCTGTAATTGGCTCTACTCCAGGATGACACCCCCTGGCGGTTTGCAATCTCGCTGGACTCCATGTCTTGAAGTAACCCTACATTAAATTAATTTTAATTAATTTAGTTTTTTTAAATAAAATTAATTAGAATTAATTTAGGGTTTAAATTATTTTAATCTGATATATTAATTTAATTTAAGTTTAAAATTAAATTAATGGTTTAATTTAATTTTTTTAATTAAAATTAAATTAAACAATTGGAACCGATAAAATAAATTATTTGAATTTAATCAAATTCATTTAATTTATTAGAACACCCTCTCACTATTTAAATTTATTTCAATTTAATTTTCTTGTGAATATTTTACCACGACTGGTCTTGAGAAAGTGTCTGAATTGTGTATTTCTAGTATTTATTTATTTATTTAATTATTTATTTAATGCGTGCGATGATTGTAATAATTATTTAGATAAATGACAGTATGCAAATCGTCTTTTTTAATTCAAATATGTATAAGGGCCTGCGTGTCCATTGCATGAGATGTATTTTGTACCCCAGACCCCCTCGCCTGTGTGCAAGTATATTTGTAATTAAATGATGATGATCCAAGACGCAGGCCCGCCTTGAAGAGGCATTAAAACAGATGGAAGCTGAGCACATTGCACTGGGAAAGCTATGACGTGAGTCAATTCAGGGCTCAGGTATGGATTCCCCTCAGTCAATATGGATCCATTATGGATCGGTCTTTATAGAATGGTCAAGACCAGTCGGATTGCATGAATTACATTATGCATGGTTTATTATTTTATGCATCAACATGATTATTGCGTGATCACATAGAATTGTAAACAAGATAAAATGCATAAATATGTGGAGAATTATATTCTATTGCATGTTTAGCTATGAGCACGATAACCCAGTTTGAACATAATAAATAGAAAAGGATTATATTCATCAATAAATATAAAAATCCCTCAAAGAGATATTAAGTCTAAAAGCCTTCCATTTCTCACATCTAAACAAAACCGGCTATTTGGGTGCTCGTCTCCCTTAGTTGAGAGTGCCACTTACTACCGGGGAATTTTTATGAGAGAAATGGGTCGACATAACATAAGTGAGTAGTCAAGGATTGTCCTAAGATAACTTTCTATAACATTAGATGCATGATATTGAGGGAATCAAGTTCATATTCCAAAAGCTGGGACTTTACTCAACAACACAATGAACCAAAAGAGAAAGTGGTTGTCCAATTTAGTGCCTACCTTGAAACCCTCTAAGCAGTGTCATAGCCCTAGCTTGTAGACTATGGGGGAGGTTTCAAGGATCCTTTCCACTAGAATGCTCAAGTGATAGAGTATTCTGAATCTAATAGTGAGGGCTATTAAGGGTCGCTAAAATAGTAGGAGACATTAAAATGATATAATAATTTATTAATAATAAATGTAAATGGTAATCAAGACAAAGTACTAAATGAAAAAAAAATTATCTGATGTCGATTCAAAATGGAAATAACCAACACCACAAGTACTTTATCACTGTGATCGATCTTGGATAAAGAAAATATCCTGACTGGAAATAACTTCCAGGAGTGGTACTGGTGCTTGCGCATAGTACTACGCCAAGAAAGGAAGTTATATGTGCTGGAATCCCCTATTCCTGCTGAGCCTCCTCAGAGAGCAAGTAAGGTGAAAAAAGATAAATAGATAAATCATATAGACGATGCACTTGATGTACAATGCATCATGTTGTCATCCATGTCTATAAAATTCTAAAAAAATCCATGAGGATGAAGATACCTACAAGAGACATTCACATATCCAAGAACATTATGAGGAGAGGGCCATGCAAGAAAGGTATGAGATCACAAGTGCACTTTATAAGTGCATGCTAGCAGAAGGGCACCAAGCTGGTCCTCACGTACTCAAGATGATTGGGTATATTGAAAGGTTTGAAGTACTTGGGTTCAAACTGAATCAAGAACTAGTAGTGGATCTCATTCTTGCCTCATTACCATCAAACTTCTTGACTATTATTGTCAATTATAATATGAATGATATGAAAAATTCACTCCCAGACCTTTTGGATTTAGTTCTCCAAGATGATAAGGATATGAAAAATATCAATTCATTTGTCCTTATGGTCAACAAGAAAAACAAGGTCAAGGAAAAGGGGTTTAATAACAAGTCAAGGACAAAGAAACCAATGCATATTCCTGCAAAGAAGCCAAAGATTCAGAGGCAATGTAATGAGTAGGAATTTTTCTTCTTTGGATGTGGCAAGAAAGGCCACTAGAAGAAGAAACATGTTTATGCTTCTACTTCCAGTATTTTTTTCATTGAATGTAATATATATTTATCTACAAGTTGGGTATTGGATATGGCATGTGAATCACACATTTGTATTCATATATAGGAACAATGTAAGTTCAAGAATATTACAAAAGGTTATGGTGATCTTCGTGCTAAAAATGGTGCAATTCTGGTAGCCTTGGCAGTGGGAGATTGTCACTTAACCTTACCAACTGATTTGGTTATAGTTTTAAATAATTGATATTATGTACCTTCTGTTAATAGAAACATTATCTCTATGTCGATTCTAGACACTATGGGTTTGTATTTAATGTTTGGAAATAAAAGTTGTCTCTTTTATTGGGATACCATAAGTTATGGTATGGCACATCATAACAATGGTTTATAAATTCAGGAACTAGAAAACTCAGTAATGGAAATAAATGAATAAAATAGCCAACATTACTCCAATAACACCCACCTATGGAACTTCAGGATTCATCATGTAAATGATAAGCGATTACGAAAATTGCATCAAGAAGGGTATCTAGACTCATCACAGTAGAACCCTTAGATGTATGTCAAGATTGTTTACAAGGAAAGATGACAAAAGCACATTTCTTAGGAAATGGAGAAAGAGCCAATGTAGTGCTGTAATTAATACATACTGATGTATGTGGTCCATTTCCAGTAGAGGCAAAGGGTGGTTTTCTATATTTCATTACTTTTACAGACGACTATAGTAGGTATGGGTATATCTACTTAATGCGGTACAAGTCAGATTCCTTTCGGATATTTAAGGAATACGAAAATGAATTAGAAAACCAACTTGTTAAGAAGATAAAATAAATTCTATTAGACTGAGGCGGAGAATATCTTAAACAAGCATTCATTGATCTCTGGAAGGAGTGTAGGACAGTATCCCAACTCACTCCTCCTTATACAACACAATGGAATGGTGTTAGTGAAAGGAGTAATAGGACCTTGCATAACATGGTCAGATCAATGGTGAGTCATGAAACCCTTCCAATATCCTTTTTGGGATACGCCTTGTAGACAACAGCATATAGACTTAACTGGGTACCAACTAAAGCTGCAAAAGGGATTCCATTTTAGTTATGGTATGAAAATAAACCCAACCTAACACACATGTGTTAATGGGGGTGAGAGGCATTTTTTCAGACTTCTCCAAGTGACAAATTAGCATCCAAAAGCAATAAGTACATCTTTATAGTTTATCCTAAGAAAACTAGAGGTTATTAACTATATAACCCTTTAGATAGAAAAGTAATTATGGAAAGATACACCACATTTCTATAAAGGGAACACATTTCTATAGGAAATTTTGGAAGAAAGATTGACTTCAATGAAGTTAATGCTCCAGATGAACATGAGTTGGTAGAGGAAAACTCTCCATAACAGAAAGTGGAAGAAGAAGTTGTTCTTGAGACACATATACTGCATAGGACTATACGAGAGGTTAGATAACCAGAGCGTTATGTTTTTCTTATCATCAAGTCAGGTGATACATTAGTTTTTCAGGATGATGATCCTCTAACCTACAATGAAGAAGTATAATGAAAAGAAGTTTCTAAATGGCAAGAAGCCATGAATTTTGAGATGGTGTCCATGTACCAAAATCAAGTTTGGATTTTGGTAGACCCTCCAGCTGATGTAAAGCCCATTGGATGCAAATGGGTATTCAATAAGAATTTGGACATGGATGGTGAGGTTAATACCTTTAAAGAAAGACTGGTTATAAAGAGTTTCAGTAAACATCAAGGAATTTAGTATGATGAAACCTTCTGACCAAAAGCAATGCATAAATCCTCAGAATATTTCTTGCAATATAAGATTTTCATGATTATGAAATTTGGAAAATGTATGTCAAAACTACTTTTCTAAATGGGTAGTTGGTTGAAGACGTCTATATGACTCAACCTGAAGGGTTTGTCAAGTCAAAGAATTCCAATAAAGTATGCAAGCTACAGAGATCCTTTTATGGATTGAAGTAGGCATCAAGATCATGGAATGTTCAGTTTGATGAGGCCATAAGAGATTTTGGTTTTATCAAAAATTAATGTGAGACTTATGTCTATAAAAAGGTTGAAGGGAATTCCATCGTTTTCCTAGTATTATATGTTGATGAAATATTAATTATGGGAAATGAGGTGCACGTCTTACAGTCAATTATGACTTAGTTAAATGAACGGTTCTCCATGAAAGACTTAGGCGAATCGGCCTACATTATAGGAATCAAGATCTATCAAGATAGATATCAAAGGCTGCTTGGGCTAAGTCATTGTACATATATTGACAAGGTACTCAAACGGTATAGTTTGGAACAATCCAAGAGAGGATTGTTACCTATGTCACATGGTGTAAATATCTCTAAGAAAATGTTTCCAAAAACACAGGAGGAGATTGAAAGAATGAGTAGAGTCCCTTATTATTCAGAAATGGGTTCTATCATGTATGCCATGGTATGTACTAGGTTTGATGTCACCTATGTGTTAAGCATGGTGGGTAGATATCCAGCCAATCTAGGGGAGCTGCATTGGACAACTGTTAAAACTATCTTAATGTACTTGAGGCGTACTAAGGATATATTCCTGGTGTATGAAGGAGATGACGAACTATTTGTGAGGGGATACACTGATGCTAATTTCTAGACAGATCATGATGATATGAAATCACAGTCAGACAACATATTTTGTCTAAATGGTGGTGCAGTGAGCTGGAGAAGCTTGAAGAAAGCTATGGTTGCTGATTCTATAGTAGAGTCCGAATATATTGCAGCTTCTGATGTAGCAAAGGAAGAAGTCTAGATATGCAGCTTTATCACAGACATTGGTGTTGTACCTAGCAGTGCAGACCCTGTACCAGTATATTGTGATAATACTACTATAGTGGTTCTTTCCAAGGATCCCAGGTCTCACCAAAGAACAAAGCATATTATTCGTAGGAGTCATCTCTTGAGGGATTTTACTCAAAGAGGTGATGTGATAGTTAGAAGAGTAGTCACAGAGGACAATGTGGCAGACCCCCTGACTAAATCCATTTCTTAGCAGAAGCATGATTCACATGTGAGAGCTAGCAGAATGAAACCTATTAGCAGTTGTCTCTAGTGCAAGTGAGAGTGTTGAAAGTGGGTGCCCTAGACCCATCTTGTTTTGAAATTTTATTGACACTACATGTATTCAATTTGTTTTAAGACATGTGTTTATATTGCCATAATATTTTAGATACTTCTGCATCCACTTTGTTTATGGTAATTTACTCAGATTACCTATCGCATGAAAGGGTTATAGTAGATCCTAGACTATAATGAGAACCTAGAGATGCCATGACAATAATCTTAAACTAATGTCCAATGGTCCAGTTACATCATTCTGAAAGGACAAAGATGATGTGTGACCATTAGGTGCTGGGGGCTCATAAGCATTGAGACTACTTCTCATGAAGTTCACACTTGATGATCTCTAGTATTTGAGATCATGAGGACAGACCCACATAATAGGAACACCCCATGTTTTGGGTGTCATTGGTCATTCCTATCTACGGAAATGTGTAATGGTATTTTTACTTGACATCATTGTCAATGGATGTCATTTAATTACGTATATTTTATGCAAGGAAAACACCATGGAGACTAATTTATGGAGAGGTAGTTTGTATTAGGCATGACATTAAGGGCATGGCATTGGTTAAGTGATCGAGAAAAGATTTTTCACTTCTGAGTTCTGGAAGAGATATCTCGGGCCTGGTTGATTAGGATGGTTGCACCTTCATTAAATCCATGGCCATGGTAGTGGAAGGTAAGACCATCCGGACAAATCAACAAACAAAATAAATCAAATAAATAATGATGACACTAGTATGCATTCTGCATTATTGAGATATCGATGATGAAGAGATTATATTACACGAACCATTTTCATAGGAAGGAAGCCATTGGTTTGACTTTTCCTTATCTCTATAGGGTCCTCGATGGGTTGTTAGACCCCGCTCAAGGTTGGTGGATATTATTCACTGCTATTGAGGTAAGGGCTTAGAGTGTCACACACAATTGCACCTTAAGAATATGCCCTATTCTAGGAATAGGAATTTAGAACTTGGTGGGACTCACCAAAGGGTCCGAGCACTATCCAAGTTCTATGGATCACCAAAGATTAAATAAATTCATTAATTATTCAAGTTTAGAATAATTCATTGAATTTATTTATAACATGTATTTACAAGTTATATAGTAAATACAAGTATTAATACTATTTGAATGGATTTAAATATCCTAGGTTCATTTAATACTAGTAGGAGGAATGAGTTGAGTTAAAGGCTCAAATTTATCATGTAATATATATATTTATATATATTACAAGTAAGTGATAAATTATAAATATTATTTACGGCATAATTTTAATTGTCATAAATAATTAATTATACCACTTATATAGCGTACGTCTATTACATGGGGGTCGGGAATCCATACTGCATGTCTTAAACACTCCCTATATAAGTGAGATAGAGGTTCTCCCATGGATATTATTCATGTGTCAATATTGCGAGCTTATCTCTTTTCCTGGAATCTAGAGAGAGTCTCTCAAGCGTAGGAGGATCTTCAAGTTCATCAATCTCGGATTGAAGCTTATTCCTTTGTGGTGATCATCGTTGCGCTGAAGTGAGCATCAAAGATCCATGCTAGAACCCGGATCTTGATGAATGTCATGCGAGCAGATTCGTGAGGTGTGTGTGGATGATCTAGAGGGATTCGACATCTGAGTCTTCGAGAAATGATCGCAGTCGTCCTGCAGTAGACTTTCACATCAATTTTGAACAACTTAAATGTTTAGTTTAATTTTTTTTCTCTATTTAAACCTTTCAAGATCCTTGGACTAAATCAGGACAAGATCACTGGAGTTGACAAGGTGATGTCACTCCGGTGAAGAAGAAAATTTTTTATTCCCTGCCCACCGGCTTCTGTTGTGCCTTCCAGATACCTAACAAAAGTGACCCTTATTAATGCAGTGAGAAGACCCTAAATATTGTAAAGGTTGTGATCTTGGGTATTTAATTGATCTAGCCCAAACAGTGAAATTATAAGTGATCTTTAGTTGATTTGGTATATCATCACATCATCATTATATTCTCCTTTGACATAGCCCAATGAGGATGTACCATGTAAAATCCCTTGTCTTATGAATTATTTTATTTCTATTCATATATTTATATGGGAGAAAGAGAGAAGTGTGTTTTATTTAATGAATAAACAATATCCTAAGGCGTATTAGTTTTAATCTACCATACCTTGATTCACCGCCCCCATCTCAGGGTATTTGACCTAGTGGGCCTAAAAACGATCTATGTGAAAATAAGTGGGTGAAGTATTTATGTACTAGGGTTGTATTGAAAACCTGTGTTACAAATCTATTTGTTGATAACCTAATTTCAAGGATGTACATCATAGTAATTTTGTAAATTATATTAATATAGTTTTAGAGAAGGAAAAACTATAATAATGGTGACAACCATTCAAATATTTCAAGGATACAGGTCTTGAACCCATGATTGAAGGACGATAAGGGTTTCACACCAACCTCTAACCTATTTAATGTCTTGGATAATTTTTCATAATTTAATAATTGTTAATGATGAATGAATAATATCCCTTTTGAGGATTAGAGATTAATATATAAACCATATTGGTTTTCGAAGATAGTTAGAGACAAATTTTATACATGTTACTCTTTTATAGGCCATACGATCCTTTAAAAGTTTCTTTTAGTGCTTCAAGCATACAAAATTCATTATTGGTAATTAATTTTTAGGAGTAAAGGGATGAATTTGAATTTGATCAATGAAAAACTAAAAGATAGTATTGTTCATATGAAATTTAAAACTATAAAGTAGGAATACTTCCTTATATTCTTAGAAAGTAAAATAATTACCCCACATTAGGAAAATGACTTCGAAAAAAAATGTTTTCCTAATAACATAATTTTTGTTGAATCGAAAGTCTCTTAAAACATAAAATATTTATGGATTTGAGGCCCTCAAAATTCTATTGACCATTCAACTTTTTTTGTGATTCATGACCTTATTCAAAACATATAAATATTTATGACTTTCTTCCAAGTACATATTTTCACTTACCACTAATGTTCTCATACTTACATACATAGTTACATGGTATTACATGTGACATTTTTACTTCTCATTATTTATTTTCTTGAGGATTTTTGTGAGACCTTCTCACGAAGTGGAATATAAATGTTAGAAATATCAAGCAATATGATACCAATATCATGTTTAAATTGTGAGGACACAATTTAATTAAGGTGTAGAGAATGTAACACCCGTAAATTCTAAAGTTCAACTTTGTTTTCAATAGTGTTTATGACACGCAACCGAAAGTATAAAAATGGAATATATTAACTTGATACATTATAATATTAAATAAATAAAAAATAATATATATCTGTTATTGCATGTGACACTAAGTTATCTTCCCTCACACGCAAGATAGACCTTCTTTGATAACTTGTATTACACACAAGACTGAGTTTCACCAAATAACAATGTATTATTAAAATATTATTATTTAATATAATAAGACATAAATTAGAAGTTATAAATATTATTAACTAACTTATGAAAATTTATGTTTCTTATAAATATAGTATGAATTTATTAGTTACAAATTAATTAGAAATGAATATAAGAGCTAATTGAAAATAATGGGAATATTTTATAGAAAATTATTTTTATCATCACAAATAGGTTTTACCCTAATAAATTAAATTAATTACAATTAGTGAGTAATTTTAGTGTAATATATTTTATATATTAAATATAATATTTTTATATTAATATAATTTAGTTATATGAATAATATAAGAAAAACCCCATTATTTCACATAAAAACCTATATTTTTATTAAAGCACTTTTACCACCTTTTAATGGAGAACCCATTTTAAATATTAATTTTGATACTATAATTGATTTAATATGTCAAAATAAAATTCATCTTGGAAAAATAAACATCAAAATCAGTTTAAGGAGAATTTTTTATATTTTTCAGAAACATATCATTTTTTAATGAATAGTTAAAAATATATAATTTTAGTTCAAAACTACATTTTTGGATAATTTATTTCTAAGATGAAATTATACTTTTAATTGGTTAAAAAGTTTAATTAGATCATATTTTTATCAATTAATACAATTTATTTCATTTTAATCAAATTTAATATGAAATTGAAATATAAAAACATATCAAACTTTCAGACATTTTTACATTAAAAACCCGCATCATCATCCTGCCTAGGGAATTAAATTTAAATCAATTTTTACCAATTATATGATTGAAATTTGGAAAATTTGATTCCTTGTTTTGAATAATCATAATTTATATTGTCTAATAATACCAACTTTTTTGACCAAAAATATTACTAAAAATGATTAAAATTAATTACAATGATTAATGTTAAATGATGATTAATAAGGAACTAAACCTTAACATTAAGGCACAAAATGACCTATAAACTTGTCGAAGAGATATTGGAAAGAAAAATTTAGACCGTATCCTCTATTGGAAATAAATGGGACCATTATTTTATCCACTTTAAACATGAAAAGCATGGTTATAATTCCTTTTTCAAAATAATATATGAGTAACACTCCTCCACTATAAGAGGCCTCCTCTCCTCCCACTCCTTCACACCTCTAAATACACATTGGATCAAAAAATATCTACCCAAATTTCTATTAAATTTTTTTCGAGGAATCCTATAAGTCTCTCCTTGGGAATAAGTCCTCCCAAGGAATCTTTTGGTATAAACGAAAATGAGTAACCTAATTTTTAAGGTAACACTTTCAAATGATCTATTTTCTTTCATTTACTCCTCCAACCATTAAATTATTTATAAAAAATGAATATATAATGACAAAATTATTGTTAATATACTTTTATGTTTTTTTATTAAGGTTTCTAGCTACACTTACACACAACTCCATCTAATGGGTTTTGAACATACCAGTTATGGGAACAAAAAACATCGCCCCCCAAAACGATGATTGTTCATTTTTCCTTTACCACCTCTCATAGTGGCCATTACGATGGAAAATATATTTATTTATGCTATAAATTATATTTATTATGTCTTTATGTTTATTTAATTATTTTACAACACATATCTTTATACTTTTAGTCATGTGTAAAAATGGTAACATCCTTTATGGAAGTGTATAATTCCGCTGACACACACCTATTGCAGGGCGTAGACAAAAACAATTATATTTTTCCTAGTGCAGCACATCGGCTAACCAGGGTCATCTCTCTTGAGGAGCCTTTAAATGTGGTTCACTTACTTTATTCCATATCACTTAATCTATCTATTTTTGTTGTTTTGTATTTAAATGAAAGAAATAACAATATTTTTTGTGTTTTTGATATGGAAATTCCAAACTATCATCTAATTAAAAAAATGAGTTGATGAAGAAATAACTTGGATTTGGGGTTCAGTCTTAGATTCAATCATTATTTATCTTTATGTGTTTGATTTTATTTTGATAATCCAAACATGAAATCTCATTTTTGAAAAACTATTCTATTCTAGAATAAAAATAGTTTGAGTTTCATTTCATTGTGGACCGTCACACAATCAAGGATATTCTCCTCACCAATGAATTATACTCAAATCATCCACAAACATAAAATTAACTTTAAAGAAAATTCAAGAACACCTTGACCTCCCCCGGAGCCAAGTCTCAGGATTAGCCTCTAATTTCTGAGAGTAGAAGATCACAATGGTGGATGGATGGGAAAAGAGAGAGATAGAGGATAGAGATAAAGGAGAATAAATAATTTATAATGGTTGTTAAAATTATAATAATAATATTATTACTTAATATTAATATTATTATTATTATTAAGAAAATAGTTTTTGAAAACAGAGAGGGAGAAAATAAAATAACTTTAAAATAAGAATTTGATAATTATAATAATGATAATTAAAATAATAATAATAATAATATTAATAATATTAATATTAATACAAATAATAACAATAATAATAATTACTATTAAAATTAGAAAATTAAGAAAAAGAATTTTGGGATGGATGGAGAAACAGGAATGCGTGGATTAATAAAATTAAAATTTGAAATACAAATGAAAATTAAACTAAAAATAAAAAAAATAAAAAATAAAAAGAAGAAATGAGGGGGGAATAGAGGATCAGCAATATCCCGTGCCCCGGTGGGATCCCTCCTTGGCATTGGGTGTTGAGCTGATCGTTTTCGAAGGAGGGGAGTGCCTCCTTTTATAGGCAAATTTTTTTCCTCCTAGAGTTTGTGCATGGATGGACCCTTAAATGACTTTTTACACGTTTTATCCTTCATAAATGATGTTCATAAATGTCTTTTCTGTCTCCCCTCATAATATCAATGCATTTAGCCACTGGATGTAGGAGTTATGGAATTTGTATTAAATAGTACTTTTTCTGGCCGAGATTTTCATGAAGCTTCCTTTAAATGCATAACAATCAGTATACATCTTAATGGATGAAAAACTCAATGTAATTTAATGGGTGATCGCGCCTATGAGTCCTCTTCCATATACAGGTAGAAGCACTAAAATTTTAGATGTGGAGACCGAATTGTGAATCAATTACGGTGGTGGGGTCCAGGTTGTCCACCTGAAAAACTTTCCAACTTCAATGAATTGTTAGGCCCTTTAGATGGCCGAATCAGATCCTGGTCCAGGAGAAATATTTTGAGGAAATAAAATCAGGATTCTAAAAAAATTTAATAACAACGTTTGGACATATATTTTATGAGAAATTAAAAAAATACCCTTGTGGTCAAAATCTGTCCAAAATCCAAAATTATGCACTTTTCTCAATTATGTTATTTTTTATTATAAAATTCAAATCACCCATTATTTTAATAAAACATGTAAATACATGGGGTTTATCATTGAAAAAAATCTAAAATACTCAATATTTGATAAAAAGATATGCACGTAAATTTTCTCTGTCAAATACCCCCACACTTAAACCATGCTTGTCCTCAAGCATAAAATCTCAACACGGAAATCAGAGGACACCAATGTTACTAATATTCAAATTTCAATGCAATAAAATCAAATAATTTTTAATTTGAAATAAAAGTTTCAAAATTATGCATAAAATATAATTTTTTCTTCCCATTTTTCAAAGAAACAAATAATTCACATATTTTACTATTCCCCTTTGAAAATTGAGGGAACTTATCCTTTCATTCATTCAATATCCTTGATTCATCATTATTAAACATGCCAAGTCCTGATTTACCTCACTTTTGATTCTTTTCTCTCATCTCTCATGATATAATTCAAGTAGAGTTTGTCTCATATCATGAGAACATGCATGTTATCTATAGGTTTGTAAATGAACTACTTTCTCCCCTTTGTAAAGACAAAAGACACATAAAATGATGAGGACTTTTAATAAAGGTTCAAATGACTTTGAGGCTTAAGGATGGTAGGATTTGATGCTTTAAAAATTAAGGATCAAGGAGGAGGCTAATCTCTAATGTAAAATACATGATTTTAAAAGTAAAACTGTAATGAAATTATCCCCTTTAAAGTAGCAACACCCACTTCCAAAAATTCAAAGTAAGGTCATGATCAAATTATGCATAATGAGTGATTTTCATACCCTATTGAATATTTGTTTTTGTACTTTTTTTTTGTTTTTTGAAAGTTATGATCAGATCAAACCTCACATCCATCACCTAACCACATACAATCATAATATTTTTAGTCTAGAAAATGGTGATTTTTGGTTCTCCCAAATCAAAACCCATTTTCTATTATTTTTGGATCTTTTTGTCATTTTGACATTTTTTTAATTCAGGAGGGGCAAAAAATAGAGTATAATGAATGATTCCACAACCTTTTACAATTCCCCCAATAACACCCCCACACTTCTTCCTTACAATGTGTATCATCGCATCCACCATGATTCCCTTTACCCCCACACTTCATCTTTAAAATATCATGCAAATACCATGAGTATTGTAGGAATGGATAAAAATGGCTTGAAACCCGGCTCATACCTATAAATGTCATTCATGGTCTCTATGGGATAAAATAAGGATTGATTTAAATGTGGTATTTTAAGGATATGTGATTTTCAAAGGATGCCTCAATAATTTTAAATTTCTTTTTTTACAGTCATAGCTTTGACAAGTTTAAATACAAGTTCTCGTCGGTTACGTGCCTCAATATCACTCAAGAAATATGATCAAGAATAAATAGGAAGTACTTTGTCTAGAAATCCTATCAGAAATGAGAAATATAATATTGGACAATCACTCATGGCATTACTAATAATAAAAAATCAATTCACATAAATTTTAGAAATCCAAAGCATGAAAGATGGTAGAAAAATTTAATTTACATGAATCAATTAATTCCTTCAAATCACGGGTCACTATTTCAATAACTATGCTTCATATTTAGAAATTAAATCATACATTTCAACCATTTAATAAAATAAACATTGAAATCTAAAACATTACATCACTGGGTTCCTAAGAAACTAATGCCTCCTAAATATGTAGAGTAAAATATTAATTCAAGTGTGGGCATGAAATTTTATCTTTAAAGCTCAAAACATGTTGTGGACTAAAATTTGGAGAGTTTAAATCATTAAACACTAAAATCGAACTCCCTTTTTCAATGAAAATTAGTCCTTCCTATAAAAGAAAACATCCCAATTAAGTATAAGGATCATGTCATTTAAGATAAAAAAAATATAGAAGGGAGGGGGATGCATGCTTCACTATATCTAGGAAAAGGAAAAAAATGACATAATTTCCTAAAAAGAATGTAAAGATAAATCTTGGTATAATCCCTCAAGTGGGCCCTGAATTTTTACTACCTCTATAGGGAATTACCAGCTGTTGTCCAAAGTCAGATGGTGGATGAAGCTTCTTTGATTTGAACCACCACATATTGGTTTTCCCTGCTTGTGCTTCATCATTCTGGGTGAGTGATGATCCATGGATTGATTACATCATATCCTCCCCCTTAAGAATGATGTACAGTTTATAATGGTGGGGGTAGGATAAAGTATGTACCATCATCTTTCTTCTTGGTTTCTACATGTCCAAACTCTTCTTCTCTATTAAGTGGTTCCTCAAGGTATGTTGCATCAAAAGAATAATCACTGGGAAAGTCAGAGTGTAATTCTATTTGAATAAAATTAAAACATGAAGTATTAAGATCAAATTCTTCCCTATCAAAGTAAGAAGATTTTTTCATGGTTTCTTTAAGAAAATCCATCCACATCTCCTCATGAAATTCCTTCAACAAATATTCAGCATTTTCAGGGAGCTATATATGTTTCTCAACACATGCATATCCAGGTTCTTCTTCATCCTCCAAGGAATAACTGAGATTGTCTGATTATATATAATCAAAACCATAATGATTGATGAAACATTCAGATTCAATGAAATCAGAAGAGATAGAGTCAATGGATGGTTCAACTCCCTCAGTCGGTTTAGCTACAATCTCTGCCTCAGTTCTAAGTGACTCTTGGAGTAGAATCTTTGCGGGTGGATGTAGGTAGTCAGGCTCCTCCATCTTGACTTCAAATTCCACCACTTAGGTGGTTTCTTCCTTCAATGGTTCTGGCTCTTTATATTTTTATTGCAATGGGAGATCGGGTAGTTCCTCACATTTAATCTAGAATTCATCCAATATTGGTTGATCTCCTACTTATGGCTCAGTAGGAAAGTCATCAACCTTTTCCACCTCAGGTTATTGATCCTGCTCAGGGTTGGGTTACTCCATTAATGCACGAACATAGTCAAATGATATTTCAGCTTTTCTCGTCAGTGGTTCAATGCTTTCTCTAAGTTATTTCAACAGATTCCTTCAAAAATATTCTTATTCTTGTTGTTATTGATGCACCTATGAGTAATTTATCCAGGCATAATAATCTGAATTTGACTCCATCATGAAGGTTTTTTTAGTTTTTTTAGTTTAAAAAAAATGAAATCTACCTTAGATGTGAAAATAGAAAAAATAAATGAACAATTGATTGGCTCCCTGGAAATGACGCCAGTTTTGATGCATGCTTGTCACAGGATATGGACAAAAATAATTGTATTGCTCTTAGTGCAGCATAGTGGCTGACCAGGGTTGTCTCTCTTGAAGAGCCTTTCAATGTGGTTCACATACTTTATTCTATGTCCCTCACTCTCTCTCTTTTTGTTGTTTTGTATTTAAATGAAAGCGATAACAATATTTTTTGTGTTTTTGATATAAAAAATATAAACTATCATGCAATGAAAACAAAATGAGTTGATGAAGAAATAACTTGGATTTGGGGTTCAGTCTTGGATTAAATCATTATTTTCCTTTATGTTTTTGATTTTTGTTCGATAATCCAAACATGAAATCTCATTTTTGAATCACTATTCTATTCCAGAATGGAAATAGTTTGAGTTTCATTTCATTGTGTATCATCACCTAATCGGGTACAATCTCTTCACCAATGAATTCAACTCAAATCTACAACAAACATAAAATAAACTTTAAATAAAATTTAAGAACACCTTGACCTCCACCCGAGCCACATCTTGGGATTAGCCACTCATTTCTGATAGCAGAATATCACAATGGTGAATGGATGGGAAGAGAGAGAGAGAGGAAATATATAAATGAGAATAAATAATTTATAATGGTTGTTAAAATTATAATAATATTAATATTAATTAATAATATTATTTTTATAATTAAGACAATAGTTTTTGAAAACAGAGAGGGGGAATATAAAATAGCTTTAAAATAAGAATTTGATAATTAAAATAATGATAATTAAAATAATAATAATAATAACAATATTATTATTATTAATATTAATTCTAATAATAATGATAATAATACTTACTATTAAAATAAGAAAATTAAGAAAAAGAATTGTGGGATGGATGGAGAAAAGGAATGCATTGATTAATAAAACTGAAAATTTAAAT
This sequence comes from Viscum album, assembly GCA_963277665.1. NCBI lineage: Eukaryota > Viridiplantae > Streptophyta > Magnoliopsida > Santalales > Viscaceae > Viscum > Viscum album. The sequence goes on from OY728155.1 coordinate 1,243,765,011, forward strand.
ACAAATGAAAATAAAACTAAAATAAAAATAGAATAAAAATAAAATAAAAATAATAAATGAGGGAGTAATAGAGGAGTAGCAACGTCACATTCCTCGGTGGGATCTCTCCTTGGTTTTGGGTTTCGAGCTAATCATTTTGGAAGGAGGGGAGGGCCTCCTTTTATAGGCATATTTTTTACTCCGAAATACTACATGTGGATGGCCCCTTAAATGACTTTTTTTCGTGTTTACACCTTCTTAAAAGATGTTCATAATTATCTTTTCTGTATCCCCTCAAAATTTTAACGAATTTAGCCACCAGATATAGCAGTTATGGAATTTTCATTGAATAAAACTTTTTATGGCCGAAATTTCTGGAAGATTTCGTTAAATGTATAACGATCAATATCCACCTTAATGGATGAAAAACTCCATGGAATTCAGTGGGTGAGCGCCAATAGGAGTCCTCTTATATATACATTTAGAATAACAAAAATCGTAGCTGTAGAGACTGAATTGTACATCTGTTACCGTGATGGGGTCCACGCTGTCCGCCAAAAAACTTTCCTACTTAAATAAATTTTTAGGCCCTTTAGATGGACGAATCATCTCCTGATGCTGAAGACAGAATTATAGGAAATGAAATAATGATTCTAAAAAAATTTAATCACAATGTTTGGACATATATTTTATGAGAAATTACAGAAATACCCTTGTGATAAAAATCTGTCCAACATCCAGAATTATGCACTTTTCTCAATTATGCTCATTTTTATTATAAAATTCAAATTACCCATTATTTTAATAAAAGATGTAGATAAATGGGGTTTATCATTTAAAAATAGTAAAAAATACTCATTATTTGATCAAAAATATGAATGTAAATTTTCTCTGTCAACCATCCACTTAAGAGACGTAATTCATTCACATGATACATGGAATATATAAAAGATGGTTTTAATTAAAAATATATTACATAAAAAAAAATATGATATTAATTACATAGTTACCTTTATGGAAATATAATATATATCATTTTTTCTTATTACCGTTTCACACACTTAAAAGGTGACAACGTTATTCGTGGACGTGTGGACTACAACATCCTCAACATGATGTGATTAGTTTTTCATCATAATAAATCAATATGCAATTATATGTTATCATTATGTAATTATATGGTGTTACTTACCTTATTCCCATAACGATCATTGAAAAATAAGAACGTTACTCATGCATACATACGACCTACAATCTCCATGATTGTAACATTGATTCACTTTTCATAACTGTATGTAATGATTATTTTTTTGAATGTATAATTGATAAATAAATATGATAATTATGTCATTATTATTATTCTAGAGATGTTATATAATGACCCATTTGACCATAGTTGACCTACCAAGGTTTTTTTGACACATAAATCGAAATTGGTCAAAACACCCCACATAAAATTAATTGTTTAAGTAGTTGTACACAACAAAGAAATAAGTGAATTAAAAGGAATTGTAAACATGAAAAAGGTTCTAAATAAAGTAGAAAATTAACATAAGTATAATATACCATAATTTAAAGGATGTTCACCCAAAAGAAAATGAAGGTAAGGTATTTTCAGCTCGGTTTTTTAAATATTTTAGATAAATGGCATATTCACCACTTATTTATTTTTATGGTGTATCTAATATCCATTTGGATATACTGTACCGTGAATTATTTTATCTTAATTTTATTTAAATGCTTGAGTTGATGATTATTACTTTTGGGTATTTTGATTCATATGTAATGTAATTCATCTCAATTTATTCTCCATTGAGATTTATTTGTTTCTATGAACCTAGTTCCTTTTATATGGTGTATATCTTATCCTTTTCATGAAATATCATGAATATACTTACTATGTTGGTATTATAAATTTCATATAATTTTAATCCAACATGATAATTTTAATTTAAAATGTTTCAAAGTGGTATAAATTTTTTTGGAATGTTTAAATATTATTTTCATCAAGAATAATTTTACCAATCATTCATTTTCATTTGAGGAAATTATATGACCATTGTTCAATAAACACATTAATTTTCCTCTTCTATGGTTAATAATGGAATTTTTCAAGTATTAATACCATTTTTACACTCTTTGATACTCAAGGTGTTTTAGAAAATGTTTTCAAGAAAACTCAACATTATTTCTCTCTTTAGTCAGAGAACCTATATTCTTCTAAGAATTTTTTTTATTAAAATGTATTTAAATTTATTTTGTAAAGTAATTCCTACCCTTTTTTTATTTTACCAATTTTTTCAATGGAATCTTCTTGTCCCTTGTCGAAAAATTCATTTTTCTAACCTTTTACCATAGTAAATGAACTTTAATTTTACCTGATACAACATGTACAGATTTACCTAACACCATTCCTTTGAAGCTTAATTTTAATTTTCAAAGAGTTAATTTTTAAAGAAATTGTTTTTAAAATTAATTTTCAATGAGAAGCTTTTACAAATGGTTTTTTAAAACAAATGTATATTTTTCTCAAGAATACCTTAGAATATATTTCTATAATATTTCTATTCATCAATGAAAAAAAGATTTTATTTTAATGCACATGGGATATATCATATTGATACCATCCTTATTCTTCTTATAGATAGTTTACTGTTTGTTTTTCCAAGGATAGTATTCATATTCAGTTCCGTGATTTATTTTTTAAACCCCTAGAAATATTCAATATACTTTGATCATTTAACATTCTATTTCCCATAAATTCTACATTTCATTTATTATGGATAATACTATTTTCTAATTCATATATTTGTTTACAAACAATTTCTACTGGGAAAATTATTTGCTTATTTGGGGAAGTATTGATAATTATGTAATCTTTATTCAATATGGATATTACACAAGGCATGTTATTTATTTTGATTAATTGATCTGAGGAATTTTTTTGGACTTGTACAATATGGGTGGGGCCCGATTATAGATATCCCCTCACTGCATCAGTGGTCTCATGGGAACAGTTATTTGGGAAGCCAAATTAGATGGGTTTTTACCAAATATGCTAAACCATATTTTGAAAGGTCTTGAAGGTACTGGATACATGTACATAGAAACATAGAATCTAATAATCAAGCATTCCCCTCAATTAGTTTCAATTATTATTCCTCTATGAGAGTTTACATCGACATATCTATGGATAAATTTAATTTTAAGTTCACTGGTCAAATGGAAAGTGGTTCGGTTTATTACCTTTTCATGTTTACTTTTCCTTATCTAGTTATTTGAATGTCATGTTTTTCCAGTTATTACCTTAACATTTTGTATATTCACTTATTTCTTAGTTTTTTTATTATATAGTATGTGTGTTTAGATATTTGCAATTCCATAATTTTTGATCTCATAGATTAATTATTTCTTTCAATATATTTTTCATTTATTGAGAATTTGATCTCACCCTAATTATGTTTCTCTCCGCAAGAATACAAGAATCATACAATGAAATATATGTAGGTATTTACTAGATGTATTAGAGTTAACCTCAATGTTATTTATTTAAATAGAAAATAAATTATGTTTTAATTAGTTTATTCAATTTTATTACAAGACTCATTTACAAATCAGGTTTACCAAGACTACTAAACTCTTAGGTCCTTTGGGATTTGATTCCTTATAATCATGTTAGTGTAATTATAGCACACACTGGCTCTTTGCTATTTAGGGTCATGTCGCTAAAAATTAAACATTTACAATTTGGGGAATATGAGATTAGTTTTTATATGTAATGTTTAAATTGTGTAATATTGGTATGTTTGTCTTGAGTAATCTCAATTGGTATCAATGATTATGAATAAAGAATGTGTTTTTGTTATCAAATTTGGGAGTGTGGGTATGGTGTGTCTCATGGATGGTTATAAATTTTTATTTAATGTATAAACATTATAATTTTATCTTTTTTATGATTATAGATATTATGAAACCATTACCAATGTGTAAGAACCAGAATGGTCAAGTCGAAACATGCATGGAAAATAAAGAAAAAAACACTCAAATATTGATTTTAATGAAGAATTGTTAACAAATGGGTGATTGGAAAGTATAAATGAATTATATATATATATATATATATATATTAATATAAGTATTAATATTAATATTTTATATATTTACAATTAATATAAATTAATTATACAAGATGTTAGAGAACGTACAAAATAAGTTGGGAGTTAATGTAAGGGTTTTCCATCTCAAACATATTTATTTCAGACATGTTTTGTATTATGAATATATTTTTAAATGTTTTATATGAAAACTATTTTTATAATTTTATCCTGATATCATTTATTCATGATAATTAAATTTCTATTTCATGATTTCACTTTAAAATGGTTATGATCCAAAAGTTACTAAAGTCTTAAGGGTTTATTATTAAGTGAAGGGTCGGTTTATTTGAGCCGTCTAATGTATTGGGTAATGTTTTAAATATTATGAGATCATAAGGGTACAAAATAGGTGTAACAAACCAATATTTTATATTTAGTCCTTTTAAATAAACATTAATTATATGATATATTTCTTTACACACAGCACTGGGTTTAAACGAATTGTGTTATACTATTGAATTATTAATATTTAATGTGATATATATCACCTCTCCATTATATTGGAGGGTATTAATAGGAATAAATAAATCATAAATAAAATATTTTTTACAAATTTATATAATTAATTAATTGTTTACCAGTTGATAAAATAATTTAAAAGTAAAAAATGATATGGTTTTCAGAAAAAATGTTTTTATGTGTTCAATGTGTTTTTATCATAATAAATTAAATTAATTACAATTTGTTAATGATTTTAATAAAATTTATATATTATATATTCAATATAATTTTATAACATTCATATAATGGTTTTCACTAGGCATGGGTTAAGAATAAATTTAGTTTTATGCTCAAAACACATTTTTCTAAAAACAGTTTTCATTACATTTTGCATGAAAATTTTAAAATGGATTTTAGAAACTTCATGAAATTTAGTCTTGAATAATTAAATCCATTTTTTTAATAAGTATGTAAAAATTTGGTAAAAAGGAAGACATTATTTTTTTCATTATGAATAGTAACTACGGTGAATATTTGTCACATCAGTAAGGGTAAATCTGGTTATTATGGTTAAAAAATAATGTGATAAGGCTTTAAAAATTTTTATAGGACCAAAATTATTACTAATTAATGAGTTTATTTCAACCATACTCATCCAATGTTCTATGATATATAAACTTGGTGCCATTTTTATTTTATAATGACTGTACTATTATTTTAAGTAAATAATAAATCCAAAATGCCACTATTTTTTTTAATAAATGAAATATTTTTTATAGGTATAAAAGGAGTTTATGTTTAGTGATAAATACTTATATAAATATAAATAATTTTTTTAACAAGGTAATTTATTTTTAATATTTATTTATATAATAATTACCTTAAATTATTACATGATGCCGATAGAGTACTTGTTCACGTAATAGAAAAACCATAGAAATAATTTTGAAAATATTAAAAGTAAAAAAATTTGGATGAATTATTATGTTAAAAAATAGATAAATGTAACATATTATTTCTGTCTTTAAATTTTTTATTTTAATTCCATCTCTATCTTGTGGTCTTTAAATTCAAAGTGTGAAAATAGTCTCGAAAATGACTATAATGGTTTCTTTTATTAGTTGTTTTTTATTAAATGATTTAAAATTTATAAAAAACATTAAATTTTCCATGTGAATGGGATATAGTTTATAATATAAACTATTGTCCACTTATGTCTTGATTTTATTTTTATAGTCAAATTCATGACCACTAATGAGTAAAAACCTTTGATATCATGGTAATCATCAAAAGAGTTAACAGGGGTTAAAACCAATATATAAGGGTTAAAATAACACATAAACTTGTATTAATTTTTTTAAAATAGATAATATAATCTCATAATCATTATATATTTGAAATATATAAATTTGGTACCACATTAGCATGAAAATTAATTTATATAAATTTAATTGTTTAGGTAATTTCAAGGGTTCTTATCCCCTCATTTATAAAAGTGAACCTCTTATTCTAAATTATTCACAAAGTTTGTTCCTTCTATATTTGAAAATACCTTAACTAATACTATAATGAAATAATACTGTAGGTCTTGGTTTTATTATAATACAATCCTTTCAAAGATTATGGTGTAATCTAAAAGATAATTCTCAACGAATAGGTCTAACTCTTAATCAAGTACTTCCGATTTTATTTCTTATTACACATTATATAAACTAATTTAATTCACAATAAGATGATAAATATAGCATCATAAATATAATAAGTTGTTATTATGTTGATTCCACAACCACGTTCAGTCTTCTTTCCACCAAATGGGAAATAGAAGTATCGCTCATGAGTATGTGTGGAAAATCGCCTCCATGTGGTGATATGATTCATTTTACATCACTTCCTTTGATGGTTGTTTATAAAATGGTTTTAATATATATATATATATGATATTTATTATTTAAATGTGATTCTTTAATGGTAATATATTATTTATCTTTCTTTCTTTTTTTTGTTGGAGAATGAAAACAGTGTTCATGCGTACTTATAAACTACCATCTCCATGAATGGTGTAATTAATTTATCTACATTTAACTTCTATGGATGAATATAAATATGTACATAATGAATATATATTATACTATATCATTATTAACATTATTTATATGGTTAAACTTTGATCACATTACAAGAACCAAAACTTTCATGAAAAATGAAATTAGTAGAACCTAAAAACAACATTTTTAATAGAGAATTATTAATAAATGGGTGTTGAAATTTTATAATATAACCACATATGATATTATAAGTATGAATATTTATGTATTATATAATTATAATAAATTTAAATTTATTATATCTATGTTTAGATCACTTTTGAAGCAATTGAAACTTGAGGTAAGGATTTCGCGTCTCACTTTTATTTTTGTTGGAAATATATCATATTCACCACTTGTCTGATTTGTGTGGTGTATATACCATCCAGGAATTTATTTTAGGATTATTTTTATGTAAATTATTTTTATATAAAAATCCATCTAATTATCCATATTTTATGATATTTGGTTCATAAATCACCAAATCTGTAAAGGGTTTATATTACAATCTCATTTTTACCGGGATCGTTTATGCTTAAATTTTTAATGATGAAATTATATGGTCTTTATCTCTCAAATATTATGTAATTTATATTCCTCTAGATATTTTTTGAGATTTAATGTTTTATTTTCATTTTAATCTCTTTAATTACTCAAGATACCAAAAGAATGTTTTTAAGGAAAACTAGCTTTCTTTTATTATTCAGTCGGGAATATTTTTCTTCCATGTGTATATTTTATTTAAAATATGTTAAGTAATATTTTAGTATTATCATATGATTATTTAAATACATTTTTACCCATGTTTTAATTTCTATAAAAAAAACTTATTTTCAGTTTCCGAATAATGTACTTTTGAATTTTTACCGATAATGTGAATGGAATATTTGTTTTAATGTACATGACATGAGCAGAATTTCACACTATAGTGACCACTCAATGATTTTAAGTTTCCTTTTAATGTTTTCATGGTTCTTTTAAAAGAATTTTTCCCATAATATATTTTAATTTTATAGATTTTAAATAATTTATCTGTAAATGATATGGGTATTTCCTTGAAGAAATGTTTTAGTGATCTTAAAAATACACTTTTCATCCATGATAACATCCTTTGATGCCACATATGATTCAATGGGGATATTATTATGTAATAGCATCCATATTCTTTCTTTATATGTTTTATGGTTATGATAATGAAATATTGATGAAACCCTTTTTTTCCACAGGATAAGTTATGATGGAATGATAAATGATTTCACGATCTTGTGGCATAGAGATGAATATATTATGAATGTGTGATGAGAAGAACTGTTGGAGACCTATAATTTGTTAGGTAAAGTTTAATTTCATATGATCTAAAAGGGTACATATAAGTTTATCTCAATCTCAAAAGATAGTACTTGGGAGGTTATCCCAGTCCCAAAATAGGGCACATGGGAGGTTACCCCAATCCAAAAAGAGGGTACCCAGGAGGTTATCCTAGGCCCCAAAGAGGGTACACTGGTGGTTATTGGAATACCAAAAGAGGATATATTGGAGGTTATCCCAAGTCCAAAATATGGTTCCTGGGAGGTTATTCCAATTCCAAAAGAGGGTCCACGAGAGGTTATCCCAAGCTCAAAAGAGGGTATATATGAGGTTGTCTACTGCACCAAGAAGAAACATAGGTGGTTATCCCAAGCCAAACATGTGATGAGTATATTTGTATGTATACTTGACATATCATTTCTATTATCATTATTATTAAACACATTATTGATCTCATTTATGACATTATCTTGTGCTAATTTTATACTTTCACGAATCATGTTATTTGATTCCTTTATGATTAATATCTCTTGAACTACCAACACTTATGGAATGACTCATTATTATGATTTATAAATTTTTAGATTTGGATTTTAAATTATAATTTCATGTTTAAATTCCATTATAATCATGTTATGATTAAATGATCATTGATATGTCACTTTTTTACCCATAATGAGCATCAAAACTCAGCTGTTATTATGTTTCCTTTTCCCCATGATGTGAAGAAGTTTTTTATGAATGATATGTATAATAAGGGTTCTAGTTATGTAGAACTGTGTGGGAAATTTTTTATATCTGTTATGTACTAGTTTTTTATATATCAATGTTTCTAGAGTCACTAAACATTTACAATTCTTGAATGGATCCTAACTATATGTAATGAATTTTCATCTACTAAGATGTAATATTTATGTTTAAAATATTTGGGTTGACATAGTTGGTATTAGTGAAAGGTTTAGTTATATTTAGAATATAAGTTGAGGAAACTTTATGGACAACCTTTAGGATAAGACTAATTATTGGAGAATAACTTAAGTTATGGTAAAGAAAGAAGTGTGTTTTTCCTAGAAAATACATCCTTTTCAATATACTATCAAGTGTATATGAATATAGAATATATGAACCTAAGGGTAACAACTATAAATGAGGATGATTAATTATTAACTCAATCATCAGTAATACATGATGAGTGGCCCTAAGACTATACACCTAACTAGACACTCTTGAGGGATATGTGTGGGTTAATTTACATTAAAAACATTATGCTAGATTTAGATAGATGATGATTATGGATAATATAGGTTAAACCTAAGGTGTACTCGAATAAAAATAGGGCGTCGCGATTTAGATATCCTATGAATATTATTTTGTGATTATATGGTTGGTCACTATGATTATTGTTACTCGTACTATGATTTTTAGGATAGTAATTAGATGGAACCCAAAGAAACCATGTTAATTCTGAATATAATGGATCATGAAATCCTCAAGATCATCCAAATGTTATGGTATATGTAATAAAAAATCATATTACTTTTTTACATAACATTCTCAATCCATGAATCATGTTCAGATTACAAGCAAAAAAAGTAAGGAATTGTGTTCTATTGAGAACTTCATGTGGAAATATCCACAATATTTTAGTTGATATTCTGATATACTAGTTACTGAGCAATGGATCAATTCTACTGAAAATATGTTTCTCATTCTCGAACATTTAGAAAATGAAAAAGTTATTTTTTTTATCCTTTGGAAGGAGAAGTAGATCAATGGTGGGATCTTATCCATGACATCAGGGAACATGAATAAATTCACTCTATGGAGTGGGATGAGTATTGAATGTTATTTTTCAACAAGTATATTCCTTGTATTATTTTTATGAAAATGTAGAACGAATTATTTGAGATAAAGTAGAAGGATGGTGAATCCATTAGTACCTATGAGGAACATTTTACAAGACTCTCAGGGTATGATTCTGTTATTATCATTGAACCAAAAAGTAATATTGATCAATTAATCAGTGGCTTAAAACCAAGTCACAAAAGGGTGTTATCCTTAAGGGACATCAATGGTTATGAATCAATTGATTCATGTGCTACCAAGGTAGAAATGTATATTATATTTACCCCTCAATCTTATTGTTTTGATAAGAAAATAAATTTGTAATTCAATGTAAGTTCTAATAATAAAATCCTTGGTGGGAATAATATGACTATTCCTTTATTCTAAAAGTATTAAAGGAAACATGGAGGAAATTTTCTTAAGGGGATTACTAAATTCTTTACATTTAAAAAGAAATTCCATTAAGAAATCAAATGTTGATGTGATTTGAAGAAGTTATACAATGATCTCAATTTATATAAAGATCCAAGGAATGAACCACAAATATTATAGTGTTTAAAATATAAGGAGTATGGGAAATTTGTTAACGAGTACATAAATCCATGGGTTAATGATGATGACTGATGTCATCAACCTCTTAATCCTAGATACAAATGAAAATATCATGTTATCGTTATTTATGATGTGGGGTATGATAGTGAAATGGTGAAATGTGCACATACTATCTACACTATAATTATTAATGTCTTATTTGATTTTTGATATACCCACTATTTTTAGATAAATAATTTGGTAAGGGTATCACAATACCACCTCAATGACTTTATATTAATTTATCACTAAAAATATCTAATGGTATGGTGATCTCATGTCAAGTTTATGATTATTTTATGAATAATTTTTGTGGGAATTTTCTTCCTAGAAATATAGTTATTCTTCATCTTGTCGAATTTGTTGTTATTTTGGGAATGGGTTGGATTTATTTATATAAATATCATATCAATTTTTGAGGAATTGATGTCAAATTTGATATTATAAACCATCCTATGATCTTCTATTGGTGCGAGGATAAATATGATCTTCCAATGGAAATTAAACCAATATTATGGGTCTTGATTCCTATTAAAAATGGGTATTTATCTAAACATTTTAGGGAGAAACTCAACATATAATATAATTCAATCGTATGGGAGTTTTTTATATATTTATATAATATTTACCTAGTATTATTCTAAATTGTGTCATTGAATATTCAATAGAACACATACTTGGTGTTACACCTATTTCAAATATTCTATATAGAATGGTTCTGAATAAGTTTCCTAAATTGAAGAAGTGGCTTCAGGATAGTCTTAGTAAGGGCTTTATTCAACTAATTGTGTCACCATGGGGTGCACCTATTTTTTTAAGAAGAAATATGGATCAATACAGATATATATTGATTATAAAGAACTTAACAAGACCAAAACCAAAAATAAGTATCATCTTCCCCATATTAATGATTTGTTTGATCAATTAAAAGGTGCTCAATATTTTTCCAACATAGATATTCGATCTGGATACTATAAATTAGGGATTAAATGTGAAGACATGCCCAAGAAAACATTTTTTATGAGTTGTAGACACTATGAATTTATAATGATTCTATTTTGTTTTAATAATTTCCAAACTATTTTCATGGATTTTATGAATTTAGTCTTTTGAGATTACCTTGATGAATTTTTGGTTTTCTTCATATATTATATTCTTATAAATCCCAAGAGTAAGTAATAGAATCAAGATCACTTAATTATTGTACTGAAGGCCCTAATAATGGATAAATTATAAGAAAATTTTCATAAGTGTGAATTTTGGCTATAGGAGGTTTAATTTTTGGTTTATATAATCTTATAAAGGGTATATCTATGGACCCATAAAAGATGAAAGTTATTGAACATTGTCCCAAACCAACCATAATAATTTATATATATAGTATTCTTGTCTTTTCTGGAAATTATCGACCTTTTGTAAATAATTTATCATATATTTATAATCCACTCACTAATTTTACTTAGAAAGGATTCAAGTTCTTTTAGATTGATGAATGTGGGGAAAATTCCAAGTAATTAAAAAGAAGACTGGCTAGTGCACCTATACTCACACTACCCTTCTATGGAGAATGGTTTGTGATCTATAATGATGCATCAAATAAGGTGATAGGATAAATCCTCATACAAAATTATATGGTGATATCTTATACCACATGATAATTGAAGGTTCCCAAGCAAAATTACCCAACTCATGACCTAGAGTTAGCAGTGATAATATTTTCATTATATATGTAAAGGAATTATCTTTGTGGATAAATCCACAAAATATACAATGATCATTAAATTTTAAAGTATATATTCACCTAGAAAGAGTATATTATGTTCCAGAGAATATCGTTGGAGTTGATTAAAGATTATGACGTCTCAATACATTACCACCTTGGGAAGGTGAATAAGGTGGTTGATGATCTGAGTTTAAAGGATCGTTGTAGCTCATTTATGATGAGGATCACAAGATATCCAATACTTATATATTTTAAAATGATGGATTTGGATATCTTGAATGAAGGGGTAAAATATTATCTTTCCCAAATTATTATTCAATCATCTATACATGTAAATTTTAATGAGGCACATAAGGAAGATGTAGAGCTATAAATGAAGGTGTGAAATGTTCCAGATTTCAATCTTGATTATGATGGAATGAAAAGATTTCGGAATAAAGTGTGTGTCCCATAAATTTCATAGTTGAAGTAGGATCTGTTGGAGAAGTCTCATAGATCATCATTATCTATTCATCCTATAATTATGAAGATGTATAGTGATATGAAAGAGTATTTCTTATGGGATAGCATGGAGAAAGGTATTACTGAGTATGGTTATTAGTGAATTGTATGTTATTATGTTATTTATTATAAATATAAATATAATTGGATGTTACAACCATTACTCATACCATAATGTAAATAGGAAAAAAATCACCTATGATCTCATAGTTGGACTCCCCAAAACATCTAAGTGTCACAATTTTATTTGGGTTGTAGTGTTCTGCCTTAAACTTTTAGTGTATTTAATTGATACCAGAGAATATTTCTCTCTTGATAAAATCTCTAAGATATATATTAAGGAAGTTATAATGTTTCATATAGTTAAAAATTATATTGTATATAATTGGGTTATGAGGTTTATCTCGATGTTCTAGAGAATTCCTTAAAAATCTGTGGATATTGAGTAAGGTTTTAATACTTCCTATCATCATCAGATAGATGGTCAGTTTGAGAGGATTATTCAAGCCCTGGAGGATATGTTAAGATCTAGTTCTATGGATTTCAATGTTGGTTGGGATCAACACCTTCCTCTTATCAAATTATCTTATAATAATAACTTGCAGTAGATTATCTTGAGGTAACTTTATGAATCCCTATAAGGGAAGAAGTGTAGAACACCAACATACTGGGATGAAGTTGGTGAGATAAATCTATTCAGTCCCAAAATGGTTGAGGAAATGGAAGGGAAATCCAGATACATTCTTTAACATATCAAGGCATCTCAGATTCCACATAAATATTATACTGACTATCATCAATGGGTTCTGAAATTCAAAGTTAGTGAGAAGGTTTTCCTATGAATTTATCTATGCAAGAATACTATGAGATTTGGAATGAATGTAATTTTTATCACATGGTATATTGGTCCCTTAAATATTATTCATTGAGTTGGGACTATAGATTATCACTTGGTGCTTCCACAAATATCTTTCAAGTTCAATATGTGTTACATATATTTCTCATGAGGATGTCCATAACAAATCCTTTGCATGTATTAAATTAAACCTTTTTTTTCTAGAGGATTATATTTCATATGAAAAAAATCAGCAGAAATCATAGATCATAGAGATAATGTGTTATGTAACAAGACTACTCACTGGGTTTTTAATACCACAACCTAGGTTCCACACACTAGTGCCCCGATCCAGTCATTCACATGACCTCAAGAGCACCTCCTCATATGCCAGAGGATTCCAACTAGAAATAAGGGATTGGTATATCAATAATGGGGAGACTATAACTTCTTTTATCAAATTAATACACCAAAAGAAATAAACAATCAACAGCAAAATAACATATAACCATAAATAATACCAATATCACAAGACAATCGAAGCAGGAGATAAAATATCCAAACTAAAGTAGAAAACATATCATGCTAATATATGTGTCAAGTTTTTAAAATGAAAACCCAAGAGAATGATATTGAAGACTCTTAGTGGGTACTAAACCATGTCTAGATCCCTTAACCATGCTACATCCCAAATCATTCATCTAATATAGTGTGTTTTCCATTAACATGTCATGCATCCATGAAAGCTATTTAGGTACCAATATGGTAGCCCAAGTAGGGTGTGAGTACAACTCAATAGGCCCACACCAATAGTTTCTAAAACAAATCTAGTCAATAACAGTTTTATTCAATTGTGTAAAGAAATAATTTCAATGCATAAGTAAAGAGTTATCCTATTATCAATTAATCTTTATTAAACCACATAGACCACTAGGTTCTTGAGGACACATGTACCTCAATACCTACTTTGGCCAATTCTAGTTCTGAACTATGTAACATATTCAATCCATGTTTCATTAGAGAACATGGGATCACATTATCCATGTTACTTCAATTTCATTATTTCAACCACTTGGATCTATAGTCTAATGCCAATGATTTGGGTGTAGAACTCTATGAATACCTCCCCATGAGTATTTGGAGTACCGGTCCCTATCTCATACCATTTATAATAATTGGGTGTATAACATCATGTATAACACCACATTTATCAATCATTCATATATATCATAGGCCTATAATTTTATGTCTAGCACCGCATTTCTAAATCATAAATATGTTTTGTGGGCATAAAACATCATTTATAGCACCTCATTTCTCAATCAAACATATATTTCATAACATATCTCATTATCACATTTTTTTCACATTTTCATGTCAACCAAGATTAATCAACATTAATATTCTTATCAAAATTAACCACCACAAACTTCCATTAATTAATTAATTAATTAATTAATTTGAGTCCCTTAGTTAATTTAAAATTATATTAACCACAACTATCCCATTAATTAACTCACAAATTAATTAATATTATCTCTTTCATTAATTAATTCAAAAATTAATTGACCACACTAAGTACATTAATTAGTTCAACAATTAATTAATCCTCTCACAATCTTAACATCCAATAACTAATTAAAAAATTAATTATTCTCAATTAAAAATTCCAAAATTAAATAATTAAATAATTAAATCAAAACGTAATTATCTCCAATTCCAAAATTAAATACCTTGAAAATTAAGTATTCAATTAATTATCCCAATTCGATAATTCTATTATTCAGTCAAATCCCCAATTCCTCACTTCATTAATTTACCAAATTATTTAATAAAATTTTGGAATTGAAATTTCAAATGAACCATAGAAATTATACAACAACATACAAATATTTGATATCAATACTATTAGATTTGTATAATAGACCACCTACCTCAATTCATTGATGAGCCATCACCCAATGAAAATCTCTAAAATTGAGCAGCACAATGGAATATATTGGGATCCATATCAAAAACCATAAATCAAGATTACAAAATATAATATTTATTAATTATATATCTAGATAAAAAATCCTAGATATAGGTTCATAAAATATTTTTATATATCTAACAAAACTGGGAAATAACTTCCCACCAAAATAATGAGAGAATAAAGGAGGGTGAAAGGGAGAGCAACAGGATTGGATCTACTTACTTGGAGGGATGCAGATCATTGATAAGAGCATAGAATAAGGAATAAAAGAGGCTAATAAGTATTGGAATTCATCTTGATACCTTCAAAATCAAGAAATACAAACTAGGGTATAATGTGGATCGAATAGGGTGAGTTTTGGGGTTTGAGGGATTTAAAATTTATTTTTCGTGTGACTTTAATTCCCGCACACAGTTTTCTAGTAAGGCACCCACAGTTTACCCTATCCATGTGCCTAAACTGTGATCCTACTATTTTAGGGGTGCATGGTTACTTCTAAGAGGGTGCAAGGTTTGATAAACCATGCACGAACAATGCAATTCCCCTCTCTCCAAGATTACACGGTTAGCTGGGATGGGGCACACAGGTTTCCCTAGCCATGTACTAACAATTCACAACCATTTTTCTTTATTTTTTCTTAAAATTTCACTCAAACACACCCCTAGTTATAACCCAAACTAAAATTAATCAAATAGGTACATAAGATTACCTGAAATAAATCCCGAGTCAACTTTAGAAAAGGTTGGGATATTACAATCTACCCACCTTATAACACCTCATCCGCGAGATTCACTCCCGAGAATCCCTAAGATTATGAGTCAAAAAGATTGGTCCCCTGAGCCCTTATATTTGATTACCTCTCCCATGTTTCCTCTGGAACATGAATGTGTTTCCACAATACATGAACTATCAGCATGGTATTTCCCCACAACACTTTATCACTATGATTGAACACACATATCATATTATCCTCAAAAGATTCATCTTGATGGAGTTCAAACTCATCCACATTGAGCACATGAGAAGGGTCAGGCTGATACTATTGTAGTTGTGATACATGGAAAACATCGTTCATAGTGTTGAATTTCTGTTGAAGTTCTGGTTGGTATGCCATCAGCCTGATTCCCTTCACAGCCTCAAAAGGCCCAACAATCCTAGGTGCCAACTTACCCAACCTTCATATTCTACGGTGACCCAACCTAGGTGAAACCTGAAGGAATAAATGATCACCCTCGAGAAACTATTGGGGTACTTGATATATATTATCATATGTCTTATGTATACTCTAATCCATATACATATGTTTTCGAATTAAGATTCACCTAAATTGATGTCTTCTACACGATACTCAGTCCCAATAACTTTGATTCACTAGACTCCATCCAACATAGAGTTGATCTACATGGAATTCCATAAAGAGTCTCATAGAAGTAATTTCTATATTTTCATGATAATTATATTTATTGTAAAATTCCACTAAATACAAGTGATTCTCCCCAAAATTACCAAATTCAAGAACACATTCCCACATCATATCCTCAAGGACCTTTATAGTACACTCTAACTGTCCATTTTTTGGTGGGTGTAAGATTGTACATAGTAATGCCATTGTAATGATAAGATTATTCAAGACCTTCCATAAGCATGAAGTGAAATTGGTGTCATGATATGAAACTGTATTCCATGGCACCCCATGTAGATTTAATATCTCTGGAACATACAAATCTCCTAGATAATCTACTGAGAATGTCTCTCATATAGGCAATAAATGAACTGCATTCATCTGTCGATCCATAATAACCTAGATAACACCATTTTTCCTATGTTCCTTTGGGAGAACCACAAAAAATCCATTTTAATGTTGTCTGAATTCCATTCTGGAATGGGGAATGACTACAGCAAACCTACAGGTCACTGATGCTCTACCTTCACCTAGTGAAAGGTATAACATCATGTCATAAACTATACTATATCATTTTTTATGTCTTCCGAACAAAACTATTATCATATGTCCTGGGAAATTTTGTTCATTACTTAATGTACCACCCACTTTGAGGTATGAAATTCCCACACCAACTCCTCTTGGATGATTTTAGGAATAAAAATCTAATTTATGACATAGATAATCCCATCATTATTTATCGACCAGTATGAAGGTGTCTCCCCACATTCAAGGATTTCCCTATAAGATAAGAACTCTGGATCCTCGTACTACCTATCTCAGATATATCTTGAAAGTGTAGACTTTACTAAAACCAATATGAGAGTCATTTGTAACTGACTGTCCTAAACCACCACATGCATCTCAACAAGAAAGTTCATCATCTTCCACTCATCATTGGACTCTTTAACTTCCTGGGCTTGTGTTTTAATACCTAAATAAGAAACCACACTATTTCCATTGTTGGGTGTATATGCTAGCTCAAAATCAAATGATTGAATATAATAAACCCATATCCACTATTTAGATTAAAATCTCATTATAAGAACATATACCTCAAGATCTTTTGATCATTAAACACTATAAAATTCCCGCCAAATATACAATGCCTTCAACACTTCCAAGAAGAAACCAAAACTGCTAGATCGAGGTCATGCATTGGGTAGTTACATTCATTTTAACTTAAATGTTGAGACCCATACTCCACAACTAGATCTCCCAACATCATTCCAGCTCCAAGTTTGATCCTAGAAGTGTCAAAATACACTGTCTACTCCTCACCTGACTTGGGTATGATAAATATCAGGGCTGATGTAAATTTCTTATTCAAATCCGAGAAGGCATTATCAAATGATTCTTACCAATAACACTTTATCCCATTTTTGGTCATTCCTAAAAGTGGTGCTTTAAAATGGTAAAAATCATGGATAAATCTCAATAAATATCCAACTAACCCCAAAAATCTACTAATATCTAATTAATTCTTAGGATGTTCTTGAGAAACCACTACCTAAACCTTCTTTGATTCCACTGACACCCTTACTATGAGATGATGTGTCCCAAGAAGTGTACCTAATAAATCCAAAACTAGAACTTAGATGGCTTGTCATATAGTAGATTCTCTCTCAGTGTACTCATGATGATGTCAAAATATTGGGCATGAGGATCATGAGTCTTGGATTACACCAAGATTTAATCCATAAACACTACAACAAATTGATCCAGGTATGGGTGGAATATTCTATTTATCAATCCCTTGAGCACCTCCAGTGTATTCATAAACCCAAACAGCACTGAGATGATCTCATATAAGCCATACCTTCTTCTAAAAGAAGACCTTGGTATATCAGAAGTATGAACTCCCAAATGATGATATCCTGATCTCAAGATGATCATTGAGAATACACAAGATCCTCTCAACTTTTCAAATATATTTTCAATACATGGAAGAGGATATTTGTTCATTACATCCATCTGGTTAAACTATTGATAAAAAATAGACAAGCATAGAGTCCCATCAACCTTCTTAGAAAAAAGAACCGGATAATCCCAATTTGACGTACTATGAAGGATAAATACCTTATCCTATAAATCCTATAGTTGAGCCTTGAGATATTGAATCTCTTTTGGTTCCATTCTGGATAGTGGAATAGAAACTGGATCATCCCCCAACAGGATCTCAATAGTGAATCCCACAACTCCCTCAGGTAGAATCCCTAAGAATTCTTCAGTAAAAAGGTCATGAAACTATTCCACCACTGGTGTGAGGATATCATGATTTATCCCTCCGTTATCTAGAAATAAACTATAATCCTCGGTTATGATCTCTCCCAGTTGCTGAGTAATTGGCCCTGATCAGCCCACCTAGATATCCCAATCCCCACAGTGAATATAATTGACACCCTTAATAGATGTAAAAATCATTATCCTCTAGTAATAATCAATGTGGGATCAGTACGTGACTTTCCAGTCCATACTCATTATTAGTTATAAACTTGATATATCAAGAATATACATATCCTAGAGAAAATAGCACTCCCTGGTCCAAAGAGAACATCCCTTTCACAGACATGTGTCTCTAAATCGTACTCCAAATGGTGTATCTATCATCATAACCCCACTTATGAACTCCATATATAATCTTAAACCATTAAGAATTTTGGAATATATAAAGGGATGAGAGGATCCAATATCTAATAAGGCACCAAATAATATTGAATTTACAAGAATAGTACCTATCACTATAAATGATCCAGCCTCACTATCCACATGTGTAGGATGAATGGAATGTAATTGTCTTTCCCTCTTCCTTGCGTCATAGTTTGACTCCCCTAAGCCGTACCAATATATTTATATAAGTTATCTTTCCAAAAATCCCCAAGTCTACTACCTCTACCACCTCATCCAGTATAACTCTTGTGGCTAGGCTGATATGGTGTATAAGACCCTCTTCCCGCACTCGTGTTCTGTCTAGCTCCCCCATTACTAACCATCTATCTTGGGTTCCTACAGAACCTCTATAGATGTAAAATCTTTCCATAGGATTGTAACTCTATTGGTGTTAGGGGGAAATGTTTTCAAAAGCGTCTTATCTTACCACTTGGGTGGAAAAGCACTTGGGTGAGATCCTGAGAAATTAATCCCCCTGACTATCAACTCGGCTTCCCACTACTCTGGATAATGTTCTCATAACGATGCTTCATTCTCTCAAAATACATACCTCCAAATCATTTAGAAGATACCACCTATCTTCCACTTGAATCCTCTTTTAGGTTCCCCTCTGATATGAAATCCTAATTTACCACTTCTGAAAAACATCTTCAACCAAGAGAAATTCACCTTGGACATAATTTCATATTTAATTCCATCCTAAAATATTTTTCATAAATTATCCTGATCCTTTTAAAATGTTAGAGGAAATAACTAAAAATATGTGAAGAATCTAGTATATTCTATCATGAACATGTTCCCCTAAGTCAATATCAGTAACTCAGCTACTCTCTCCTACCTGAGCATATTTAGATAAATGTTCTTAAAGAACATCTCATAAAATTCCTTCTACACCAGAGTCTCTAGCTATCTATCCAGAGTCCATATGTCCCACAAAATCTTTTCCTACCCCTGAAACATATAATAAGCCTTCTAGACTCACTTCTCAATAGTAGTCTCCAAGAGGTCATGTATAATATGGGTAGACTCAATCCATAAATCAGCTCTCTCAGGTCCACCCTAACTATCAAATGTCTTAGGTTGTTGCAATTAAAACTCCGTCTTCATGACATACATTCTTTTCAAAAACCTCCCATTGTATCTTCCCAGAATCGTATGATGTGAGTGAAGTTATTTCAAAACATCCCCTCCACATCCTCAAATTTAACTATAGGTGCCTCAAGTTCCACTTCTGTTAGAGAATTCCAATCGTATCATCCCATCGTCTTATCAACATGCATCATTGTAGATGTATATATATCTACAATGAAAAACAATCACCTTATGACATAGTTCAAATAAATAACCCATTTTATAGTAGGAAAAATCACAAGAAGTCATGAAAATTCTTTTCCCCAATCCTCGCCACAAAGTCAAATCCAAGGTACCATCACTACCCTTAACCATCCTAAACCAAGGTCCCAGTTAACAAGGGTAAACACATTTCATTGTTCATTTTTTCACATTAGATGCCCATTTTTACTCATTTGTATCTTTTCACTATTTTCAAATTTCAACTTCAATTATCTTACCTTTTCATTTCAATTTGAAAAAGGAAAGGGAAATAATTCATGTCCAAAATCTTTCCAAAAACCTGTTTTTCCATGCGTGCCTAAAATGATTCATGTCACAAAAAAATATTGAGGCATAGAATGATGCATGAACACTCAAATATCATTTCCTACTAGGACATGATCCAATTCTCAAAAAATATCAAAAACAATAAACAAGACACAAAATAAGTGTGTCACTCAAGGTGAAATAATATTAAATTGTATCAATGAAAAATAATAACAACAATACAACCCTTGGTACATGGGTTTTCAACTCCCATGCATGAGCTCATTATCGTGCCCAAACCCTTACTAGTATCTAGTTTGCCTTTCCAAAAAATTTAGACAAAAAAAAAAGAAAAGGAAAACCCTCTGATACAAGTTTGTAACTTCTCGACCCGAGTGTCACAAACTGGTGCCCTGAGATGGTCGATCACATGAACTCATGGGAACCTGCCAATATGCCTGAGGCTACCAAATTGTAGTGGGGTTCTGGTAAGTTGATCATGGGGAGACTATAACCTCTTTTATCAGAGTAATAGACTATAAAAAATAAACAATCAACAACATAATAACATGTAACCATAAAGAATAACAATATCTCAAGAAAAAAAAGCCGGAGGTACAATATCTAAACTAAAGCAGAAAACATTCCATGCTAATTTAGGTGTCAACTTTCTAAAATGGAAACCCAAAATAAAGAGACTAATGAATCTTTGCGGGTCCCTAACCATGACTGGTTACCTCAACCATGCTTTATACTGACTCAGCCATCAAACATAGGTACTTTTCCCTTAACATGTCCTACATCCATGAAATCTATTTGGGTACCAATCTAGTAGCCCGAGTAGGGTGTGAGTACAACTTAGTAGGCCACCACCAATAATGTCTAGAATAAATCCAGTAAATAACAAGTGTATGCGATGGTATAAAGAAATAATTATAATACATGAGAAAATATTTATCAAATTATCAATTATTATTTATTGAAGCACATAGACCACCCAGTTCTCAAGGACACACATACCTCAATTACTACTTTTACCCACGCCGATTCTGAAACATGTTACATAATCAATTCACATTTTGTTATAGCACATGGGATTACATTTTCCATGTCACTTCAATTTCATTATTACGGTCACTTAGAACCATAGTCCAATGCTAATGTTTTGGGTGTAGAACGCCATGCCTAGATCTCTATGATTATTTGAAAAATTAGTCCCTATCTCATACTATTTAGTATGATTGTGTGTATAACTCCATGTCTTGTACCCAATTTATCAATCATGTAGATATATCATGGGCATATAACCCCATTTCTAAAACCCCATTTATCGATCACACATATGTGTCATGAGCATAGAACATCAGGTCTAGCACCCTATTTCTCAATCATACATATATGTAATAACATATCACATTATCACGTGTATATCATTATCACATGTGTTTATATTTTCATGTCAACCAATATAAATCAACAGTAATTATTTTATCACAATTATCCTAAAAAAACTCCCATTAATTAATTAATAAATTGATGAATCCAAGTGCATTGATTAATTTGATAATTAATTAACAACATAAATATCATTAATTTATTCACCAATTAATTATTAATATATCTCTCACTAATTAATTAAACAATGATTTAACCACACTAAGTCTATTAATTAATTCAATAATGCATTAATCCTCTCAGAATCATCACATCCAATAATTAATTCAATAATTAATTATTCTCGACTAAAAACTCAATAATTAAAGAATTTAATAATTAACTCAAAAATTAATTATCCCCAATACAATACCTTGATAATTAATTCATCAATTAATTATCCCAATTCCACATTTCCATTATTCAATCAATTCCTCAAATCCTAACTTCATCAATTGAACACATTAATTAAACAAATTTATGAATTGCAATTTCGAAAACAAACAATAAATATTATACTATAAAACACACGTATAATATATCAAGACTATAATATTTGAATAATATACCACTTAAATAAATTCATTTATGATAGAGCTCTCAACATATATCCCCAAAATTGAGCTGCATAATAGCGTAGATCAAGATCCAAATATAAAACCATAAATCAAGATTAAAAAAAATATATCTCTTAAATTTATATCTAAATACATAATCCTAGATATAGATTCATCAAATCTATATCTAGATCTAAAAAATAAAAAAATAACTTTCCACCAAAAGAGTGGGAGAAGAAATGAGGGTGAACGTGAGAGCAACGTGATATGATCCCCTTACTAGGAAGATGTGGATCTTCAATCTGAGCTTTGAATAACATTGAATAAAAGTCAAAAAGTCTTGGAATTCAAATGTAGATCTCCAAAACCATGAATGTCTCTCTAGGTTCTAATGGCGGTTTAATAGGGTTAGTTATGGGGGGTTTGGGTATTTATAATCTAATTTTTGGGGGACTTTAATTCTAACACACAGTTGGTTGGGTAGGGGTGCCTGGTTTTCCCTAATCATGTGCCTAAATAATGCACCTATTATTTTAGGGGTTTAATATTTCTCCTAATAGGTAACATGGTTGAAAAATAATGTTACAACCATATGATTCCCCTCTGTCCATGGTTTCATGGTTAGCTGGGTGGGGGCACATGGTTTTCCCAAATTGTGCGTTAACTGTGCCCAACCCTTTTTCTTCCATTTTTTCTCAAAATTACACCCAAACACACCCCAAGGTATAAAAAACAAAAAATACTCAAATAAAGAAAAAATAGTACATGAAATCATTCCATGGTCAAATTGAAAATGATCTGGATCTTACAAGGACAAATTTATCTAGAGGAATCAAAAATTTGAAGAAGAAATATGGGACCATGAGGATGTGATGTAATAGAGATATCCCCATTTTTTATATTTTAGTTATATAATTTCAAAGGATAAATTAATTTTATAGGGTTTTTAATGCAACTCCTCAAAATTTATAAGAATTTCCATTGAAATAAACTTTATATATTTGATAAGTTGCTTTACATGAAACATTGAGTTTAAACAAACCATGTTATACTATTGAATTGTTATTATATAATGTGATCAGTATCACCTTATCATTGAATTGACTAGTATGAATAGGAAAAACTAAATTATAAAAAAATTAACATATTTATTGAATTAATTCATTGGTTAACAATTGAAAAAACCATTTCAATGTAAAAAACATATGTTTTTGTAGAATTTTTTTTGTATTATGTGTTTTTATCTTATTAATTTAATCTATCCCTATTTATATATGATTTTAATTAAATATATAAATTTTATATCCAATAAAATGATTTAAAATTCATTTAATGGTTTTTACTAGGCATGGTTTAAGAATAAATAAAGTTTTATGCTTAAAATGCATTTTATAAAAATGGTTTTTGTTATGTTTTTGTGCTTATTTTAAAATATATTTCTACCTATTGTAGAAATTTAATCTTGAAAAATGGGTTCCATATTTGTAATAATCACTTATAATTTTTTTAAATAAGTAAATTTTTATGAATAGAATTTTTGGTAAATATTTTTTACATCGGTATAGGTAAATTGGATGATTATGGTTAAAAATAATGTGATAAGGCTCTAAAATCTATATAAAACTTAATTTATTTATATTTTATTAGTTTGTTTAGACCATCATAATCCAATATTTTAATATATGGAAAATTTGTTCCATTTTTCTTTGATATTGACCTCAATATTAGTTTAAGTAAACAATAAATCCAAAATTCACTCTCATTGTTTTAATAACTCTAATATTTTTTATAGAGATAAAAGAATTTTATGTTTGATTATAAATGATTATTTGAAATATTACTTAATTTTTTTATCATGGTAATGTATTTTTAATTTTTTATTATGAAATAATTACCATAAATTCTTATTAAACACTGACACAATAAATGTTCAAGTAATAGAAAAATAAAATGAGTGATTTTAAAAATATTTAAAGTAATAAAATTTGGATTAATTATTGAGTTACATGTTTTTTTAGATATATATAAATATATATAATTAGTTATGTGTTAAATGTTTTTATATGAATTCCATATCTAAATTTTTTCCTCTAAACTCAAACTATATGAATAGTCCCAAAAATGACTTTAATGGTATTGTATATTAAATAATATTTTATTAAACGATTTAAAATTAATAAAATGTTATATTTGAAAAATTTCATGTTTTATGGTATATAATATAAATAAAAAATTTGACTTATTGGTAAATTTTCCTTTTATTGTATCTTTAATTAACACTAAAGAATAAAAAATGTCCACATCGTGGTAATCATCAAAAGGACTAACAAGAGTTAAAAACAAGATTTGAGGGTTAAAACAACATATAAACTTTTACAAATTTTATTTTATGAGATTATTTAGACTCATAATCATAATATATTTTATATATATCAATTTGGGTCCACTTGAAAATGGAATATAAATTTATTTTAATTTAATGATTTAGGTAATTCCAAGGGTGCCCTTCCCCTCATCTATAAAATAGAACTTACTCTTCTTCATTATTTACAATGTTTTAGCCTTCTAGATCAATAAATACCTACAATAATTACATAATAAAAATCCATAACATGTATTATAGGTCCTATTTTGATCAAAATGTCATCATATCAAGCCTTATGGAGTAAGCTAAATGAGGTTTCTCAATGAAGAGTTATAACTCTTAACTGAGTACTTCCAATTTTATTTCTTCATCCAACTTCTATAAAATTTTTGTAACCATAATAACAAGATGAATAATGTATCATAAATATATTTATATGTTACTATGATTATATATCAACCATTTTCCTTCTTTATTTCCATCAAATGGGAAATGAAAGTATCGCTTGTGTGTACCTGTGACTACCACCTCCAAATAGAGATATAGTTCATTTTTCATATCCATGTTTCATGGTTGTGTATAATAATTTATTTAAAATATATATATATATATGATATTTATTATTTAATATTTATTCTATAATGATAAAATATTATTAATATTACTTTCCTTATTTTCATTTGAGAATGAAAATATTATTCATGCGTACGTACGAACTACATTCTCCAAGAACGACGAAATTCATTTCTCTGTATATATATATATTATATTGATGATTATAAATGTGTATATGATGAATAAATATTTTATTTATATCATTATTAATATTATTTTTATTTTTTAACCATGATTAAATCACAATGACCAAAACATTCATGAAAACTAAATAATTAACACCTAGAAACAGTGTTTTTAATAAAGAATTATAAATAAATGGCTGTATAAATGTTATAAGTGAGCCATATATGATATTATAATATTAATATGGTTCTATTATATAAATATAAAAAAATTTATTATACAGTTGTTTAGAGCTCTTATAAAGAAAGTCAAATTTGAGGTATGAGATTCTTGTCTCAATTTTATTTCTGTGAGACATATGTCATATTCACAGCTTGATTCTTATATGTGGTGTATATAATGCCTATGAATTTATTATAGGATTATTTAGATTTAAATTATCTTGATTTAAAAATCTAAATATTTTTCCATATTTTATGATATTTTTATTCATAGATTACCAATGTTTTTTGTGTTTTATGTTGCACTCTCATTTTTATCGGTATTTTTTATGCCTAGATTTATAAATATTTAATTATATGATATTTCTCTACTAAATATTATGTATTTTATTATAAATTTCTTATTTATAGAGAATAAAAGTTTTAATTTCATTTTCTTCTCTTTAATTACTCAATATACTAAAAGATTTTTTAAAAAAAAATTTACTTTATTTTTCTATTCATTCAAGAAACATTATCATTCATATCCATATATACTTTAAAGAAAGTTTAAGAATGTTTTTATTATTATCCTCTTATTTATTAATGTCAATTTTACCCATGTTTTAATTTCTAAAAAAATAAACGGAATCTTCTTTTTATTTTACGAATGTGGTACTTTTGATTTTTTACTAAAAATGTAAAAATAATTACCATTTTAACACACTCAACATGAATTTAATTTCCCATCATCATTACCTCTCAATGATTTTAAGATTAATTTTAAATTTTACATGTTTATTTTCAATGAAAAAATTTTCCTTAATATTTTTGTAAATGTTGAGATTTTAAATAAGTGATTTCAATATAACACGGGTATTTTCCCCATGAAATTTTCTAGTGATCTTTAGAAAGAAAATTCTATTCTATAAAAACATTCTTTTATGTTACAAATGATTTAATGGGTATATCATTCTATGATACCATGTGAAGTGCATTGTGTTGCATTTGTTGTCAATGAGGCATGAAGTTGTCTTGAAATGAATGGATGTCAAGGAGTCAAGATGTGAATGTCAAAGGATGTGATGGTGTTGGTGGTGAAGGAGAATGTCCATGGAACATATAGGCATGTCACTTAGGAGATTCACTAAGTGACATAGGAGATGATGGTTGAAACATTCTCTAAGAAAATCTGACGATTGCTGAACTGATCTTTAAGTTCTAAGAACTTGTATCAAGATGATACAAAGTCACAACATGATTAGAAGACCATGCATTGTCTTCACAATGAAGTCCATGCACTATCACTTAGTGCATGTGAATTTGAAGAAGAACCAATTTGATCTCTGATTAGATCAATGAAGAACGTTGAAGAATCTATTTGACTAAGGAGCTCGGTTGATGAAGATGAACCTTTTGAATTTCACTCCTAAGTGAAGATTAAATGTTGAGGAAGAATTGGAGGAATTCTTAAGAAGAAGAGAAGATATGAATAAGGGAGGATGGATAAGAAGATGAAGATGTGGCACTTGGCATGTTACACTTGGTCACTTTGTTTAACAAAGGACTTAGTGTTTTTGTTGCAAAAAATAGGCCACCAAGGAGGCCAGCCGAGGGTCATCACCCAAGGCACATGTGGGACTCAAGGTCACCACGCCCATGGGGAACCCTCAGGCCAAGGCAGCATCCCTTGAGGCAGGGGCGCACCCGCAGACACCACATGGGCGCCTGGGGCACGCCCGGAGGAGCGCAGGGGGCCGTGTGTAAGCCCCCGAGGGCACGCGGTGGTGAAGCCCGCACACCCAGGATTCCTAGTGGGCGCTAGGAGCGCGCCCGCAGGAGCAGAGAGTGGGCGCAGAGCGCGCCCGCAGGGAGAACACGGTGCGGGGCGGCACCGTGGAGGGAGGAGTTTCAACTGGCGGGTTGCGGCAGCTCCAGGGTAATAAAGCGCGAGAAAACCGCGCCCCGTTTCGATGTGGGACGCGGAAAATTCACCGGAATTGAATCTGAGCCGCACATCTCATCGCGCGTCTTATTTCCGCCGCACGATTAATCTGCCGCGTCCCCGATCTGATCCAAGCCGTCGAAGGCTTTTTGATCACCGCATCCAACGGTGCTGAGTCCATCTTCTACCTCGAGCTCGACCGAAGCCTCCCGCGAAGCCGCCGCTGAACCAGTGCCTCCCGACGACAGAATTTGAGTATCCGGCCACCTCCGATCAAACAAAAGTGTCCATTGTGATCGTCTGTGCCCACTGAACATAACCATGCAATAAAATAAGCATGCATGCGATGAAAGGAGGATTTCGAGCGAGGCCGAAGCAACCGGAGGTGCGAGGCCATTCGGTGTTCGTGCCTTTGCATGGATAGGGTTTAAACAGAGGCCGTGCATGCGTTATAAATCGCATGCACGAGGAGGAAGAAAATAATAAATGAGCCCGCGTCAAACCGAGAATACATATCAAGATTTGGAAAAATCTTGAAGATCCGAATATCTCGGGTGTTTGAAGTTTTTCTCACGCGGATGAACCGAGGCTCTCCTCGCCTATAAAAGGAGCACCCGAGGCTCTCTGATGGTTTGTTGATATTCTGAATATTTGAGGAGTCCCGTGAGAAGCACCCTGTGCCTCGCGAAGAATTACTGCGCGCATCACTTGCGCGGCAGAAGCCCGGAGCTCCCATTAGCTCCGTAGTGTTCCTTTTGTGCATACTTGCACAAAAGAAGAAAGGGAGAGATCCCTGCGCGCCTTCCCTTTGCGCAGCAGGAACAACCCGTGGCCGCAACATCTTGCGCACCCACGGTTGAAGCCCCGCGGGTGTTGCACTTGCGCGCCCCGCGGCAGGAGGAGCTTGCGCGCCCCTGTGCTCATGCACCTTGCGCGACTGCCCCTTGCAAGGACTTGCGCCAGTGTTGAGGAAGAACAGGGCCGCACCCCTTGCGCGCCTTCATTTGAGACAGAGATTTCGGGTTGTGTTTTACACACAGTGTGTGTGTGAAAAATTTGAAGAACCACCGTGGGCAGTGTGTGTGCAAATGGAATAAGAGGATCCTACGGTTTTGTGTGTGCAAAGAGGAAGACCCGAGGACATTGTGCCTTGGGTGTGTGTGAAACAAGAAGACCACACTATTTGTGTGTGTGCAAAGTGGACAAGATCACCTACGGGCCAAGTGTGTGCCAAGTGGAGAAGAAGGCCCTACGGCCGTGTGTACTTAACAAAACAAGAAAAGGCAGTAGCCTTGTGTGTGTGCAAGAAGGGAAGGAAAGGCCTTTGTGCCTTTGTGTGCAAAAAGAACAACAAGTGGCCGTAGCCCTTGAGTGTGTGCCAAATTGAGGAACACATCTTGTGTGTGCTAAGTACCCTAAGGGCAGTGGGTGTGAGCAAGACAAGGCCATACTTTGTGTGTGCATTTGAAGGAGAAGGCCGTAGCCCTTGTGTGTGAAAAATGAAGAACCAAGTGTGTGCATAAGTGAAGTGCACACTTTGAAGAAGATTAAAAGAACAAGGAAGTGAGTGTGCTAAACAAGTGAAGGCCAAGTCTAAAGTGTGTGCAAAGTGAAACAAGTGTGTGCAAAAAGACAACAAGGCCGAACCTTAGTGTGTGTGCAAAAGAAAGTGTGTACACACTAAGAAGAAGAGAAGACATCCACACTAAAGTAGAACACACTCTAAGTGTGTAAACCAATTGGATAAAGTGTGTGAAGTTCAGAGAATGTGTGTGCTATAGTTGATTACACCCTTTGTGGGTTTACTGCACCTAGAAGAGAAGAAGGGGAGTGCATGCATGCATGCATGCACGTGCACACGTGAACAGTGCTAAATCAGTGGTGTGCATCTGAGGAGTCCAAGACTTGAAGATCTTGAAGAGATTTGAGAAGGCCATGCACTCAGTGCATGAAGTTGAGTTGAAGTGAGACTGGACCAGACTGAAGTTAAAGATATCAGTTGTCTGAGTATTCAGTAGTTGAAGAGTGAAGGCCGGAGAATCCTTAGAAGAAGGTGATAAAGCCTGAGCTAGACGAGAAGACCCTGATCACCACAAGTGATCAGAAGAAGAGCAAGGCCAGCAGCCTTTATCCCAGGCTGCTGAAGTTACTTGAAGAACATAAAGTGAAGAAGTGCTACTCGTGTGTCTCGAGGAGCCAGGAGAAGACCCTGTGGGACTCAGGGAGAAGAAGTCTTCAGTGGGATTCTGGAGCAGGCCAGTGGGACTCTGGTAACACTGTGGGACGCAGTATAAAGACCCTCCTGTGGGACTCAGGAGAGATACAGTGGGACTCTGTATCGACCATTGTAATTCTAACAAGTTATAATGGGAGAATCCATGCTGAGAGAGCATGGCAAGTATGTAGGCCTTTGGTGCCGAACCTTGTAAATCCTTGTGTCCTGTGCCTTTTCATTACTGCATTATCCGGGAAAGGTTGAGAGATACAAGAAGAGTGGATCGAGGCTTTAACCAGCCATAGAGGTTTAATTGATAAAGAATCAATTAGTAAAAAGTTTTAAAGGATCACTGATTCACCCCCTCCCCCTCTCAGTGATTCACACTGATCTGGGCACTTCAATTGGTATCAAAGGCAGGTTACCTCTAAAAGATCCAAGAGAGTCTATATGGAGTGCAGATTTGAGGAAATGAAAGAACAGCCTCAAATGGAGATATCTGCCAAGACTCTGAAAAACAGAATGAAGAAACAGGCAAAGAAGATGAAGAAGAAGGCTAGTGCAATCAGAGAAACTCCTTCTATGGAAAGAAATGTGAAAGTCACATCAGATGACAATTCCTTTTATCATTCTTCTGATGAAGCCTGGTCTAGCTGTGATGAAGATGGAAGGAACAATGATCTTCTAAATGCAATAAAATATCTTCAGAAGAGAGTCCCCAAGGAAATTGCAATGTGTATAGCTACAGGCCTCCTTGATCTTCAAGAAGAAAAATTACAGCTAGAAGATGAAGCCAATTCTCTGGAAGTCCAATTGGCAAAAAGGGTTGGCATAACCAACACTCTCAGAAGGCTGGTGAATGCCAAAGATGAAACTGTATCTCTTTGCAATGAAAGATATGAAGACACTGCTGAAGAATTGCAGAGAAGCCTTTCTGAGAAAGAATTATTTAAAGTAATAATCAAAGATGTTTTCCATGCACTGGAAAAGAGGCACAAAGTGTCAATGAATGTCAGAGATGCTCAACTCGAATACAAAGTCAAAAGGGTGAAGGAGCTGGACAATTCATTGCTTGAATTGAAGACAGTGCATGATGACCAGATGAATCAGCTGAAAGAAAGTTGGGAAGGAAAGCTAAGAGCTGTTGAGGATGAGAAGAACTCCCTTAACATGAAGTGCTTAGAACTGGAGGTGATATTGAAACATCTGCAATCACCTAAAGATGAATCCTCCCAGTCAGCTGGAAGAAGACATGTTGCTACTCAAGTATGCTTTGAGTAGGATGATTCTAAGAGAAAGACATCCTCTAATAAAAGTGCAACATCTTCTAGAAAGAAGGTACCATCCATACCATCTTGTACTGATGCTTCTAATTGTGTTTCTACAAAAAGTGCAGGATGGAAGAATAACTCCAAACAAATATGGATGAAGACAGTAAAGAAGCAGAGCTCTCCTGAAACAGCACAACAGGTCAAGAAAAGTACCCTACAATCAGAAGGACTGAAGAGGTCAAGATTCGTGGGACAATGCTGGTGTTGTAACAAGTATGGGCATTGTGCAAAGGATTGTTGGTACAATCCACTGAATGCCAAAGCACAGAGGAAGCCCATGCCAAGGGGGAGCAAGCCAGAAGAAAAGAAGCAACATCCACAGGTCCAGAGACATCTGTTTACTGCAAATAGATTTGGATTACTTGACAACATCTGTGATGGTTGCAAAAGTGGTCAAAAAGATACATGTCAGTCTCCAACTGTATCTAGAGCTCAAAAGAAGAAAAGATCACAGACCCTGGCTCAAAAAGATTCCTTGGGAAGCAAGAAGAAGAAAGTGGAAAATGCTCCCAAGAAGTGTTTGAGAAATAAAGAGAAGTCCTTGGAGTCTGAGTCCAAGAAGGGTGATGCATCCAGAAGGACCACCAAGAAATGCTTCTACTGTGGAAAGAAAGGACACATCATGGACCTTTGTAAAGAAGCCATGAAACTAAATAGAAGCCAACTGCACTTAAACAGACAATCAATCCAGAAGAAGCAGAAGGGATTGGTTGAAAATAAGTTGCCTAAGAGTGGTAGCTTAGCAGCATCCAAAGAACCATGTGGAACTTCCAAAACTGAGGCCACTCTTCCAAATGATTTACTTGTCATATGGACACATCAGTTGCAACTTCCCAGAGAACTACAAAGAGCTGAAGATGAAGCTCTGGAATTTGCTAAAGCAAAAGGGAAGAAAAAGATTTCACATGAAGATGGGTTGAGATCCACACCAGCACAATCATCAATGAAGATCAAATGTGCAAGTGTGAAGAATGGTGAAAATGGGACATCTCGGTTGAGAGAATCTTCTCAACCTTGTTGTTCACATTGATGAACCAAGGAGGTTCCATCTTATTCCCTTATACTATTGGTATTTACATGTGCTGACATTGCAGGGAATTGAAGATGATGATCATTCTCAACTGGAGGATGGTTTGGACAGAATGGAGTGCACCCCTTGAGGGGGAGCCAATCTGGAGAAGATGATGTTCTAAAATTAATATCATCTTGAGAAAGTGAAGGTATTCCAATCATGCTTTCATCCCTTGTTTCTTAATTGAGTTTATCTTGTCAATTAAGGGGGAGTATGGATTGAAGACAAATGATTGAAAGGGGGAGCTTTATCTTTGCACTGAACTTTCTAATGAGTTTTGTGAAGTATGTGCAGGATTTAGCAATTCATTGGTATATCTGAAAAATTTCAAACCCCTAAGCATGATCTCACATGTACAGTGAATTTTGGACAGCTTTGAATTCCTTGGTCATATCACTCTTGTTTTCTACACCGGGTTAGCCCAAGAAGACTTAGAGCTGATTTACTAAAGGTTCTTTGCTAAAGAGAACATGTGACATCATCCCTCTCTTAGTGTTTTTCAAGAAAATACTTTTTAAAGGGAGGAAGTGATATTTTGAAGAGAACCACACCACACCTTTGCATTTGATTGCCAATAAGGGGGAGAAAATATTGGCACACATATTGACCCATTCATATGTGCTGAAGGAGTGTGTTGACAACAAATACAAAGGGGGAGATTGAAGTGCATTGTGTTGCATTTGTTGTCAATGAGGCATGAAGTTGTCTTGAAATGAATGGATGTCAAGGAGTCAAGATGTGAATGTCAAAGGATGTGATGGTGTTGGTGGTGAAGGAGAATGGCCATGGAACATATAGGCATGTCACTTAGGAGATTCACTAAGTGACATAGGAGATGATGGTTGAAACATTCTCTAAGAAAATCTGACGATTTCTGAACTGATCTTTAAGTTCTAAGAACTTGTATCAAGATGATACAAAGTCACAACATGATTATAAGACCATGCATTGTCTTCACAATGAAGTCCATGCACTATCACTTAGTGCATGTGAATTTGAAGAAGAACCAATTTGATCTCTGATTAGATCAATGAAGAACGTTGAAGAATCTATTTGACTAAGGAGCTCGGTTGATGAAGTTGAACCTTTTGAATTTCACTCCTAAGTGAAGATTAAATGTTGAGGAAGAATTGGAGGAATTCTTAAGAAGAAGAGAAGATATGAATAAGGGAGGATGGATAAGAAGATGAAGATGTGGCACTTGGCATGTTACACTTGGTCACTTTGTTTAACAAAGGACTTAGTGTTTTTGTTGCAAAAAATAGGCCACCAAGGAGGCCAGTCGAGGGTCATCACCCAAGGCACATGTGGGACTCAAGGTCACCACGCCCATGGGGAACCCTCAGGCCAAGGCAGCATCCCTTGAGGCAGGGGCGCACCCGCAGACACCACATGGGCGCCTGGGGCACGCCCGGAGGAGCGCAGGGGGCCGTGTGTAAGCCCCCGAGGGCACGCGGTGGTGAAGCCCGCGCACCCAGGATGCATAGTGGGCGCTAGGAGCGTGCCCGCAGGAGCAGAGAGTGGGCGCAGAGCGCACCCGCAGGGAGAATACGGTGCGGGGCGGCACCGTGGAGGGAGGAGTTTCAACTGGCGGGTTGCGGCAGCTCCAGGGTAATAAAGCGCGAGAAAATCGCTCCCCGTTTCGATGTGGGACGCGGAAAATTCACCGGAATTGAATCTGAGCCGCACATCTCATCGCGCGTCTTATTTCCGCAGCACGATTAATCTGCCGCGTCCCCGATCTGATCCAAGCCGTCGAAGGCTTTTTGATCACCGCATCCAACGGTGCTGAGTCCATCTTCTAACTCGAGCTCGACCGAAGCCTCCCGCGAAGCCGCCGCTGAACCAGTGCCTCCCGACGACAGAATTTGAGTATCCGACCACCTCCGATCAAACCAAAGTGTCCATTGTGATCGTCTGTGCCCACTGAACATAACCATGCAATAAAATAAGCATGCATGCGATGAAAGGAGGATTTCGAGCGAGGCCGAAGCAACCGGAGGTGCGAGGCCATTCGGTGTTCGGGCCTTTGCATGGATAGGGTTTAAACAGAGGCCGTGCATGCGTTATAAATCGCATGCACGAGGAGGAAGAAAATAATAAATGAGCCCGCGTCAAACCGAGAATAAATATCAAGATTTGGAAAAATCATGAAGATCCAAAGATCTCGGGTGTTTGAAGTTTTTCTCACGCGGATGAACCGAGGCTCTCCTCGCCTATAAAAGGAGCACCCGAGGCTCTCTGATGGTTTGTTGATATTCTGAATATTTGAGGAGTCCCGTGAGAAGCACCCGGTGCCTCGCGAAGAATTACTGCGCGCATCACTTGCGCGGCAGAATCCCGGAGCTCCCATTAGCTCCGTAGTGTTCCTTTTGTGCATACTTGCACAAAAGAAGAAAGGGAGAGATCCCTGCGCGCCTTCCCTTTGCACGGCAGGAACAACCCGTGGCCGCAACATCTTGCGCGCCCACGGTTGAAGCCCCGCGGGTGTTGCACTTGCGCGCCCCGCGGCAGGAGGAGCTTGCGCGCCCCTGTGCTCATGCACCTTGCGCGACTGCCCCTTGCAAGGACTTGCGCCAGTGTTGAGGAAGAACAGGGCCGCACCCCTTGCACGCCTTCATTTGAGACAGGGAGTTCGGGTTGTGTTTTACACACAGTGTGTGTGTGCAAAATTTGAAGAACCACCGTGGGCAGTGTGTGTGCAAATGGAATAAGAGGATCCTACGGTTTTGTGTGTGCAAAGAGGAAGACCCGAGGACATTGTGCCTTGGGTGTGTGTGAAACAAGAAGACCACACTATTTGTGTGTGTGCAAAGTGGACAAGATCACCTACGGGCCAAGTGTGTGCCAAGTGGAGAAGAAGGCCCTACGGCCGTGTGTACTTAACAAAACAAGAAAAGGCAGTAGCCTTGTGTGTGTGCAAGAAGGGAAGGAAAGGCCTTTGGGCCTTTGTGTGCAAAAAGAACAACAAGTGGCCGTAGCCCTTGAGTGTGTGCCAAATTGAGGAACACATCTTGTGTGTGCTAAGTACCCTAAGCGCAGTGGGTGTGAGCAAGACAAGGCCATACTTTGTGTGTTCATTTGAAGGAGAAGGCCGTAGCCCTTGTGTATGAAAAATGAAGAACCAAGTGTGTGCATAAGTGAAGTGCACACTTTGAAGAAGATTAAAAGAACAAGGAAGTGAGTGTGCTAAACAAGTGAAGGCCAAGTCTAAAGTGTGTGCAAAGTGAAACAAGTGTGTGCAAAAAGACAACAAGGCCGAACCTTAGTGTGTGTGCAAAAGAAAGTGTGTACACACTAAGAAGAAGAGAAGACATCCACACTAAAGTAGAACACACTCTAAGTGTGTAAACCAATTGGATAAAGTGTGTGAAGTTCAGAGAAGGTGTGTGCTATAGTTGATTACACCCTTTGTGGTTTTACTGCACCTAGAAGAGAAGAAGGGGAGTGCATGCATGCATGCATGCACGTGCACACGTGAACAGTGCTAAATCAGTGGTGTGCATCTGAGGAGTCCAAGACTAGAAGATCTTGAAGAGATTTGAGAAGGCCATGCACTCAGTGCATGAAGTTGAGTTGAAGTGAGACTGGACCAGACTGAAGTTAAAGATATCAGTTGTCTGAGTATTCAGTAGTTGAAGAGTGAAGGCCGGGGCATCCTTAGAAGAAGGTGATAAAGCCCGAGCTAGACGAGAAGACCCTGATCACCACAAGTGATCAGAAGAAGAGCAAGGCCAGCAGCCTTTATCCCAGGCTGCTGAAGTTACTTGAAGAACTTAAAGTGAAGAAGTGCTACTCGTGTGTCTCGAGGAGCCAGGAGAAGACCCTGTGGGACTCAGGGAGAAGAAGTTTTCAGTGGGATTCTGGAGCAGGCCAGTGGGACTCTGGTAACACTGTGGGACGCAGTATAAAGACCCTCCTGTGGGACTCAGGAGAGATACAGTGGGACTCTGTATCGACCATTGTAATTCTAACAAGTTATAATGGGAGAATCCATGCTGAGAGAGCATGGCAAGGATGTAGGCCTTTGGTGCCGAACCTTGTAAATCCTTGTGTCCTGTGCCTTTTCATTACTGCATTATCCGGGAAAGGTTGAGAGATACAAGAAGAGTGGATCGAGGCTTTAATCAGCCATAGAGGTTTAATTGATAATGAATCAATTAGTAAAAAGTTTTAAAGGATCACTGATTCACCCCCTCCCCCTCTCAGTGATTCACACTGATCTGGGCACTTCACCATGCTTATCCATTCTATAGATGGTGTATGGTAAGGATGATGAAATATTGATGAAACTGGTTTTCTTTCCCATGGGTTAAGTTATAATGGAATGATAAATTTTTTCCTGACCTTATTGAATAAATATGAATTGATTATGAAAATTTGGTGAGTTATTCCATTATACCCCTAAAATATATTTGGTAAATTTTAATGTTATAATAGCTCAAAGGGTAAAAGAGATGTTATCCCAAACCCAAAATAGCATACACAGGTGTATATCCCAATCCCAAAATATGGTACACTGGAGGGTTTACCTAGACCAAAAAGAGTACATTGGAGGATACATGAATCCCAAAATAGAGAACATGGTCGGTTATCCCATGACCAAAGTAGGTACATGGGTGATTATCCCAAGCCTCAAATGTGATGAATGTCTCAATGGGTATCGTTGACATAATTTTTCTATGATTATGATTATGCCACACATTATGCCACTATTTTATGACATGATCATGTG
This sequence comes from Viscum album, assembly GCA_963277665.1. Lineage (NCBI taxonomy): Eukaryota > Viridiplantae > Streptophyta > Magnoliopsida > Santalales > Viscaceae > Viscum > Viscum album. Next base: position 1,243,802,755 of record OY728155.1, read on the forward strand.
ACAATGTTATGGAATCATACCTTATGTTATTCGAATCATTTATGACTCATGTATTATTAACTACTGAGATTTTTTGAATGACTCATGATTATGATCTATGAATTTCTAGGCATGGTTTCCAAATTTTAAGCTAATGTCTTAATAATTTGATACTCATGTTATGATTAAATGATCATTGATGTTACCCTTGTTTAACCTTAATGTTTATCTAAGATCACCATATATTAGGTTTCATTTTCTTTAAGATATGAAGAAATGTTTTAAGTATGATATGATATGTCTAATAAGGGTTATAGTTTTGAAGAACTAAGTGGGAGATGATTTAGATCTTTTATGGGATAGTTTTTTATGTATCCAAGTATCCAAATACACTAATCCTTTATAGTTATAGTGTGGATCATAATGTTTTGTAGTGAATATTTATCAAATAAGATGGAAATTTTATGTATGAAATGTTCGGGTTGCCACAAGAGGTTTTACCAAGCCTATGTCAGTACACGAGAGTTTTCCAAATCCCAAGAGGGTACATGGAAGGTTTCCCAAGCCCAATAGGGTACATATATGGTTCCTTATGTGATTATCCTGAGCATAAGATAGTACATGAATGGTTTTCCCAATCCCAAGAAGGTTCCTTGGTAGTTACTCCAAGATCATTGTGTGATTAATTTCACAATTAGAAGCTTTAATAGATGATTTATATTATTATGATTAATCCACACTTTTATGACACAAAATTATGTTTTATACTTATGATATGATATCATGGATCATAATTTACTATTGAAGATTCCAAATTATTATTACTCAAGTATTTTATTATGACAAAACTTTATACCATGACTCACATTTTATGGTTTATTTCTTGTTGTGTATGATCTCATATGTTTTGATCATGATATCACACCCTTAATATTATATTATTTTCACTTAGGATATTAGATTGACAATTCCTATATTTACTCTTACTGAGCACTTGATCAGACCCTTCTTATGTTTATATTTACCGTGATTATGCACAAAGATATTATGTATGATATGTATATAAGGGTATAATGTCTGATGAATTTTGTGAGTTATGGTGAAGAATTATTATAGAATAAGAAAATTTGTGTATAATGTGGAAAATTAATATTGAATGGAAAAGAAATGGGTTTTGGTAAGTAAATATTTCTCCTAATAATCAAAATCTATAAACCAAAAAAATAATTGGGTACATATGCAACATAATGTTGTTTATTGATATTGTATTTTTTATGGTTAAATTTGGGTTGCTTCAATCGATATCAAAGATGGAATGTAAATAATATGTTTCTAGCACAATATCCTAGTGTAATAGTATTGGGGTGTCTCAAAAAGGATTCAAAAAATCATTTTCCTAAATTTACATTATTGAAAATTGATCTTACCTTAGTCTGGTTAAGGACTAAGATATATTTTGGATAAAAAAATAGTAATAAAAAAATCCAACCGATCCAAAGCTCTTATAAAAATTGTATATTATATGGAAAAAACCACCAACAGAGACAAACTATCCTCATCAGGAACTAGATATTATAGAAATTATTATGTCTAAATAAGAGATAAAAATGTGATCAATAGGGGACTAAATATACCTTTTTAAATTATTGAATTATAGTAGATTAAAACACATTAGTGAAATAGAGAATGTATGTACTCTATAAGAGTAATGTTCAAGAAGATAATGGAATTGAAGTAATATAATAGATAATAAAACCAAAGTTTATAGTATTTTAGATCAATAGATCCTACATATACTCTTTATAAACTCTCTAACCCCATGGGAGTGTTGAGATTCACTATAATATATAGATATCCCTTTACAATGGAGAATACATGATCTAACACTTCCTTTTATAAGTACATAAGGAACTCGGTCTATTACATATAAACAAAACCTACATCATCTTTTACCAATATCAATACAAACCTTTATGTTTTTTTGATAAAGTTATCATAACAATGACACTAAATTTCAGTTGGAGGGAAAACTATGTGTTCGATGAATTAAAACTTGATAAAAAAATTCCAATACATAACACTTGAACAAAATAAAAAGTATGAAATGATTGAACCATATTGTAAGAACCCAGAGCTTTGGTTTCAGGTACGGATCTCTTTTACGGGGTTTTTAAGGAAAAATGGAGAATCTGGAAATTTTTAGGGTACACACCGTGTACTTTATGAGTACATGTCGTGTACTCCTCTGCCACTCGAAGCTGTGTGATTGGCCGTGTCCGGGCCAGACACACGGTGTGTAAGGATGAGGTGGAGGCCGATTATTTTGGGGTACGGAAAATCAAAGTACACGCAGTGTACTCAATAAGTACACACCGTGTACATTCTTTTTATTTCATTAATCGGACTGAGGTCGTGCCTAATGCTCGTAAACACCTTCTTCTCCACCTAATTTCATCCAGAGCATCCGAGGAGGAAGATTCTTCTCTGAGCCACCGATCCGTCACCGGTTGTCCGAATCGAACTCTGTCGATTGCAGAAGAATCACAGTGGTGAGTTATTGGTTCTTCTCTAGCCTGGTTTCTTGAATCTTCCTCTCGCATGAGTTATCTAAGGTTGAGCATTTTAGATCTTTCTGCATATCTACTCCATTCTAGGCCAATTCACGGGCATAGGTTCAAGTATATCGATCTCCAAGGATCGAGGTAGGTGTTTTTTTCCCTACATTGAAGTTCATTGAGTTTTGGTTGCAAAAGTGCAGGATACCGATGTATCAGGTATCCCGGGTTAGGGTTTTGATCCTATTTATTTATCTACCTTAGATTTCTTGTATGCTTGAGGTTATTAGATGATTAATAATTGCTTGTTAGCATGTTTGAAGATTACCCCATGGGTGTTTTCCCTTTTTTTGGTTGTTTTTTGCCGTTTGGCATGGTTTGCCTATGAGGCAACCCCTATTGCATTGCTAGTATGCCTGTTGACTTGATTGCATGTATTGCCTGCTTTTTACATGATTGTGGATGCATTTTGTAGCTATTAGCCTAGTAGTTGTCTAACTTACTTAGGGCTGCTAACAGTTGATTACGCATGACTGGACTGCTCAGGGCCGTGAGAACCTGGTGCGGGAGATCAAAGAGGGAATAGATGATTAAGTGCTTCCCTAGAGGGACTGTTGGTTTAGTTTCGTATGCAGGACCTACGGGAATCAGACTCTGTGCTTCCCAAGAGTGTTCTTAGTTTACCACGCATCAAGACCACATGAGGAATTAGACGTAAGTGGTTCCTCAGAGAGTCTGTAGCTATTATTGCAAGACCATAGGGGAATTGACGTAAGAGCTTCCCAGAGTGTTTGTGCCTTGTTTGATTACTGGACTATAGGGGTTTGCTAGTTTAAGCCACACAGAGAGTCAGTGTGAAATTTTAATGGTTGGCTGTGATGAGTCCACCAAGCCAAAGAACAAGCTTGGGTTTTGTACTGCTTGTGTTAGGTAGTCTTTTTAGATACCTTCTGTGTTACTTGCTTATCTTGGAATAAGAAACTTTGCTGGTTTTCCCTAGTTGTGTAATTAAAATAATGTGAATGGTATTTGGTATAATTGTTTACTGCGTTGTTTACCTTTAATTTTTCTATATCACTCACTAACAGTAGGTCACAAATATTGTGGTGGTTGCCTACTGGGATTAGTCTCACACCCTGTTTGGGTCCTGCTTTTCAGCCGAAATAGATTATTTGGTTTCAGGATTAGGTATGGATTGTGGCCCTTCCACCTCAGGTACTTGATTGCTGATCGGAGCTGGAGAGCATGGGACCGGGTCTTGGCCCGCGATGCTGCTTGAGTTGCTGTTTACTTTTATTACTTTGGTTTCAATTGTATTTCAGCATATTGTTTTGCTTACTGCTTTCCATAGACACATGTACCATTCTGCATCATTATTATATCAGACATTGCTTTTACTTTCAGTCCAGTTGTTGCATGGTATTTACTGCTTCCGCTATTGTTTATTCTTATTATTCCCATGCATACTTTAACAAATGAGGTCATAGTTTCCCCACTGACTCACCAAGGCTCTCGCTGCTAGTCGGCAGCCTCTGGCGTTTGGGGAAATGTGCTAGAGGTCATGTGGTGAACCGGGTACGGGGCACCAGTGGAAGGGATCCGGATTCAGGTCGTTACAAAGTGGTATCAGAGGGGTTTTCCTTCTTTATATTTCCTTACTATTTTGCGACCATAGCCAGGTATATGAAGAACTGGTTAGTTTGTACTTAACTATACCCGGGAGTAATTAACCCGTGTACAGGGAAAAGCTATATTACCTCGTAATTTCAATTTTCAGTTTTTGCAAGTGTTACAGTTTATTATATTTCACCGTTGGGTGATGCACATGTTTTGTGTTGTTAAAGTTTATATGATTATGGTTTTATTTGGTTGCAACCCGATGAGATGAGGGTGTGCCATCTCATGCATCATATAGGCACCAGGTAGGAAATCACTGGCCATGCATTTTACCATGCCATCTAGGGTGAATTATAATTGCATGCTGTTGTGATAGATGCCGTGATAGATTATTCATGCCGTTGTGGAAGTTATTGTGATAGAAATACTTGTTGCACTGATAGAGTATTACTTCTTTTACAACCTGTTTAGCATGGGCGCCAAACTCTTGTCTTGGAGGTTTTATGGGCCCTCAAAGATCAGAATTTGGTGGACCATTGTTTTTTATGCTGTTTACATGTTGTATGCATTGTTATGATTCCATGCTTCGATTAGCGGGGAGTATGGGCCCCCACGGATCGGAATTTGGCACATAGCTGGTTGTTTTTCAGTGTTTCTGGCGTTCAGAGCAGTTTCAGAGCTACTACCCGGAAAAAACCAGAATACACGACATGTACTTTATTCATACATGTCGTGTAGTTTTTGAACTGTGTTACTATCTATGTAAACAAAAAACACGGGATGTCGTAAAATCTTTGGGGACACGTCGTGTACCTTATGTACACGTCGTGTTGTAGTCAACCGTGTACCCGGCCATGTCGCCAACAACACGGGTCAGGAAGCTCATGTAGTGAACGCCGTGTGTTATAAATACACATCGTGTAGGTTTCTTCTGGGTACCCAGCTGTGTCATGAACAACACGGGTCGGTGTTATCCATCCTTATACACGCCGTGTTTGTTTGGAACACGCCGTGTAGGGGATCAATCGTGTAGCCGATCGTGTAACATGCTACACGGGTTGCCGAGCCTGTCTAGTACACGCCATGTGTTAGAAGAACACGCCGTGTGGTTTTATTCTACGTACCCGGCCGTGTCACGAATAACACGGGTCGGTGTTATCTCCTCTGATACACGCCGTGTTTGTTCGGAACATGCCATGTAAGGGGTTAGCCATGTGGCCGACCGTGTAACCTGTTACACAGACCGCCGAAGCCTGGCTTGTACATGTCATGTCCTCAATGAACACGTCGTGTAGTCTAGTTTTTGGAACACCATGTAGGTTAGCCGTTCAAAGAGACTCGGGCATGGGAGTGGATTCCATGTACACGCCGTGTTTTTGGACAAACATGCCATGTAGTCTGGAATGTTACACTACAATGGTGGCAGAATTACACACCCATGTGAATGGCTTTAATAAACACGCAGTGTAGTTTAAATACATGCGGTGTAGTTTAGTTTTTTTTTAAATTTATGTTTTTCTCTATCCTATTCCCATTGTGTACTCTTGCATTATCTGTTCATGTTGATCCTAAATATGAAGTGTTCTTTTGACCTTTCAGGGTTATGGCACCAAGACGTCCTCCCATTGCACGCAAGGAACCGGTCAGTGACCGTACGCCTGATACGGTAGACCAGGGACTACCGGTTGTTCCACCGATTGTTCCGGATATGGAACCTGCAGTGATTCCGAACACTGGTGCGGATGCTCAGTTCAGAGAGGGTTTCTTGAGGTTCATGAAGACCTTCCAGGGATCTCAGCATCTTGCCCCATATATGGTAGAGCTGACACGAGTCTTCCAGCAGTAGCATCCTCCCACTTTCACAGGGGATGGACGACCTCAGGTTGCAGAGTCATGGCCAGAAACCATGCTTTACATCTTTGAGCATCTAGAGACACCCCCAGAAAGATGGGTGAAGCTCTCGACTTACATTCTGCGAGACTCTGCTAAGAGATAGTGGGATGTAGTCTCACAAGCAGGGTGCCAACAGAATATGGATTGAGACGAATTCCAGCGTACGTTCTACGACTACATCTATCCAGTGACGTTGAGGGCCGACAGGGCCAGGGAGTTCATGAACCTACAGCAAGGTACTCTTTCGGTCATGGAGTATTCCTCATGCTTCACTAAGTTACAGCATTTTGCTCCAATTCTGGGAAATAAGAGCGGTTTTTGGTGAGGAAGTTTTAGGAGGGCCTCAAACCATAGATCAGATCACAGGTGAACATTTTCCAGTTGACTTTTATTACTCTGATAGTCAACCAGACACTGATCATGGAAAGAAATCTGAGGGAGACTGGGGCTGTTGTCCAGGGTGGTTCAACATCCAAGGCTGAGTCATTTCATACTGACAGTAGGAAGCGTCACCGCGAGTCTACTCGAGGTGAATCGAGGAAGCGGGGTATGTCTTCTGGAAGATGAGAACTTGCTTCTGGCATCCAGGTGGTGTACTATCAGTGCAGAAAGAGCAGGCACATAAAGCCTCAGTGCCCAAGAGATCTTTTGGAGTGCCGAGCTTGTGTCAATAAGGGTCATCTATAGCATTTTTGCAGGCTTCTTCTTCAAGCGGCTAGTGAAGGAGGATCTGTTTCTACCCCTCATTCAGGAGCAGGATTAGCAGTCCCAAAATAGACTGGGGGATGGAGTTCTTCAGGTCATTCAGGCTAGGGTAGAGGTTGCGGACGTGGTGTTCATGCTCAAGGGGGATCATCTCAGGGATATCAGGCTGCTACACAGGGCTGCAACATTGGCCAGACTTTTGCAGTAGAGAAGATTCATCGGGAGCGGGATTCTGGACCTTCCACAGTTCAAGGTACGATCCTAGTAGCCTCAGTTTTATCTTCTTCACTTTTCGATATCGGAGCTTGTCATGGATTTATTTTTGTACACACTGTGGAGAGCCTTAGACTCACTGTCCTTACTTCTGAGGATACCTTGGCACCAAACACTCCTTTGGGGAATAAGAACTATTAATGTGCATCAGTGTAGGGATTTCCCCCTTGAGGTTGGTGGGTGTAACTTCATGTGGGATCTTTATGTCCTGGAGATGATAGGTTATGATGTCATTCTCGGAATGGACTAGCTAGTTCCTTTTCAGGCCTTTGTCGACTGTTATCGTCGCAGGGTGAGTTTTACATCACCAGAGGGTGGGTTTTTTTATTCACAAGGGCGAATGGGATGTCCAGGAAAGCAGAGATGGACCAGAGCATCATGGGTTGGGTAGAGTTATGGCCCAGATTACCAGTTTATACCTGGATGATCAGGGGACCTCTCAGATGGATTTCCCCCCAGTGGTTGATCGCTTTCCAGATGTCTTTTCAGAAGACTTCTCAGGTTTTCCTCCGGAGCGTGAGGTAAACTTCTCGATTGAGCTTGTGCTAGGTGTCACACCGGTATCCATACCTCCTTATAGGATGGCTATGCCAGAGTTGCTAGAGCTCAAGAAGCAGTTGGAGGAGTTTTAGGCTAAGGGATTCATCTGACCTAGTACTTCCCCTAGGGGTTCACCTATGCTCTTTGTGAAGAAGGCGGATGGTACCTTACGGATTTGCGTGGATTATCGGAAGTTGAACCAGTTGACAGTCAAGAACCGATATCCCTTACTGAGGATTTATGATCTCTTTGATCAACTTCGAGGAGCTCGGGTGTTCTCAAAGATCGACTTGAGATCTGGTTATCATCAGCTGCGCGTTAGGCCTTCAGATATACCCCTAAAAGCCTTCAGGAGTAGGTATGGACTCTACGAGTATACGGTAATGCCGTTCGGCCTGAAGAACGTGCCAGTGGTTTTCATGGAACTGATGAACCGAGTGTTCCATCCTTACTTGTATTCCTTCGTCGTGGTCTTCGTGGATGATATCTTGGTGTACTCTCACACTCGACACAACCATGCAACCCATCTTGAGATCGTTTTGAGTACACTGAGGGAGCATCAACATTATTCTAAACTCTCAAAGTGCCAATTTTGGATGGATGAGATTCACTTCCTGGGTCATGTCATCTCAGAGACAGGAGTATCAGTAGACCTAGAAAAGGTGAGAGCAGTAGTCACCTGGGAGAAACCGAAGAACGTCTTTGAGGTACGTAGTTTCTTGGGGCTTGCTGGTTACTACATGCAGTTTATACAGGGCTTATCGCACCTAGCAGCACCGTTGACGGGCTTGACTGAGAAGGGGGTGATGTTTGTTTGGTCAGAAGCCTGTGACTCAGCCTTCCAGGAGCTGAAGGGGAGATTGACTTCAGCACCGATTCATGTTCTGCCAGAGTCGGTCAAGAGTAATACAGTTTTCTGTGATGCATCTGGAATCGGTCATGGAGTAGTGCTTATGCAGGAAGATCTTGTTGTCATGTACGGATCTCGGCAGTTGAGGCCACATGAGAAGAACTATCCTACACATGATTTGGAATTAGCTTCTGTTGTTCATGATTTGCGTTGTTGGAGGCACTATCTCATGGGAGAGCATTTTGTGGTATATACTGACCACAGGAGCCTCAAGTATATCTTCACGCAGCGTGACTTGAATCTGAGACAGTAGAGGTGGGTTGAGTACCTATAGTCCTTTGACTTCAATCTTGCCTATATGCCTAGGAAGGGAAATGCTATGGCGGACGCACTGAGCAGGAGGACTCAGTCGCAGGCAGTTCAGGAAGCCAACAATGAGTGGCATCTCATGGCTCTTTTCTCTGAGATGCATCTGGAGGTACATGACAGACAGGGTCGGACGGTTCTTTCTTCCGTAGCTGTTACCTCTACCATTTTTGATCGATTTCAAATGAGGCATCTATTAGACCCTGAAGGCCTAGTCCTACGGAAGGGTGTGTCAGATGGAGACCCTACTCCGGGGAGGACAATGGGAGATGACGAGGTGCTATGTTTTCATGGCCACATATGGGTTTCAGCAGACATACATGAATAGCTGATGCAGGAGTCTCATGCATCAGCTTGGCCAGTTCATCCTAGTGTCACCGAAATGTACCGAGACTTTCACCGCCAGTATTGGTGGCCAGGTATGAAGATGGATGTGGCTGGTTTTGTTATACAGTGTTCCACCTGTCAGTAGGTGAAGGCAGAGCATCAGAGACTAGTAGGGCTTTTGCAGTAGTTACCCATTCCTGACTGGAAATGGAATGATGTCGTGATGGACTTCGTGACAGGGTTACCGAGATCGCCTCAAGGAAATGATGTGGTTTGGGTTGTAGTGGACAGGCTCACGAAGGTTTCACACTTCTTTCCAATCAAGGAGACCTTCAGTGTTGATGAGCTGGGAATGTTGTACATCCAGGAGATTGTACGTCTGCATTGATTTCCACACACCATTGTTTTAGATAGGGATGCACATTTTACTTTGCACTTTTGGAAGGGGCTACAGAGGGCGTTGGGTACACAGGTACTTTTGAGTACAGTATACCATCCCCAGATTGATGGCCAGTCCGATCGTACAATCCAGGTGCTTGATGATATGCTCCGAGCTTTCATTCTAGACTTTGGAGGGTCTTGGGAGAAGCATATTCCTCTAGTGGAGTTCGGCTACAATAACAGTTTTCAGGCGACTATTCAGATGTCACCTTACGAGGCTTTGTACGGTAGGCCATGCCGATCACCTTTATACTGGCTAGAGGTAGGAGAGGCAGCTTTGCTAGGGCCTCGTCTTGTTCAGGATACTTCAGAGAAGATAGAGCTGATTCGGAATAGGATGGAAACAACGTAGTCTCGACAGAAGTCTTATGCTGATCAGTGGAGACGACCTCTAGAGTTCGAGGTCGGGGATCAGGTTTTCGTGCTTGTCACACTGAGGTTGGGACACAAGAGGTTTTAGAGATAGGGTAAGCTTTCACCGAGATATGTCGGGCCATTTGAGATTCTGGAGAGAGTCGGGCTGGTTGCTTATAGGTTGCAGTTACCTCAGAGATACCAGGCTATACACGACGTCTTTCATGTTTCTCAGCTTCGACGGTATTTCTCAGACCCGTCTCATGTTTGGTAACCCAAGCAGGTTGAGTTAGAGCAGGATGAATCTTTCGAGGAGCATACTATCAGGATTGTTGATCATAGTTCAAAAGTGCTCAGTGGCCGGTCTGTCCCTCTAATACGGGTGCTATGGCAGCACGGTCGTATACAGGACGAGACTTGGGAGAGGGAGGCTGATATGCGATCACAGTGGCCAGAGTTGTTCGAGGTTTCTCCTTATATTCCTTGCTAGGTAAATTTGGGGATGAATTTCATTAAGGGAGGATGTTTGTAAGAACCCAGATCTTTGGTTTCAAGTACATATATCTTTTACGGGCTTTTTAAAGAAAAATGGAGAATCTGGAAATTTTCAGAGTACACGCCGTGTACTTTATGAGTACACGCCGTGGACTCCTCTGCCACTCAAAGCCATGTGATTGGCCGTGTCCGGGACACACACATAGTGTGTAAGTCTAAGGTGGAGGCTGGTTATTTCAGGGTACAGAAAATCGAAGTACACACCGTGTACTCAAGAAGTACATGCGGTGTACTTTCTTTTTATTTCATTAATCGGACCGGGGTCATGCCTAATGCTCGGAAACACCTTCTTCTCCACCTAATTCCATCTAGAGCATCCAAGGTGGCCTATTCTTCTCCGAGCCACCAATCTGTCACTGTTTTTCCGAATCGAACTCCGTCGATTGCAGAAGAATTGCAGCGGTGAGTTCTTGGTTCTTCTCTACCTCGTTTCCTGATTCTTCCTCTCATCTGAGTTATCTGAGGTTGATCATTTTAGACATTTTTGCAAATATACTCCATTCTAGGTGAATTCACGGGATGAGGTTCAAGTATATAAATCTCCAAGGATCGAGGTAGGTGGTTTGTTTCCCTACGTTAAAGTTCATTGAGTTTTGGTTACAAAATTGTCAGATATGCATGTATCAGGTATCTCGGGTTAGGTTTTTGATCCTGTTTATTTATCTACCTTAGATTGCTTGTATGCTTGAGGTTATTATATGATTAATAATTTCTTGTTATCATGTTTGAGGATCACCCCATGGGTGTTTTCCCTTGTTTTTTTTTTGTTGTTTTCCATTTGGCATGGTTTCCTACGAGGCAACCCCTATTGCATTACTAGTATTCCAGTTGACTTGATTGAATGTATTGACTGCTATTTACATGCTTGTGGATGAATTTTTTAGCTATTATCCAAGTATTTGTTTAACTTACTTAGGGCTGCTAACAGTCGATTATGCACGACTGGACTGCTCAGGGTCGTGAGAACCTGGTGCGGGAGATCAAAGAGGGAATAGACGATTAAGTGCTTCCCTAGAGGGTCTGTTGGTTTAGTTTCATACGCAAGACCTATAGGAATCAGACTTTGTGCTTCCCAAGAGTGTTTTTAGTTTACCATGCATCGAGACCATGGGAGGAATTATACGTAAGTTCTTCCTCAGAGAGTCTGTACCTATTATTGCAAGACCATAGGGGAATTGACGTAAGAGCTTCCCAGAGTGTCTGTGCCTTGTTTGATTACTGAACTATAGGGGTCTGCTAGTTTAAGCCACCCAGAGAGTCAGTGCGAAATTTTAATGGTTGGCTGTGACGAGTCCACCAAGCCAAAGAACAAGATTGGGTTTTGTATTGCTTGTGTTAGGTAGTCTTTTTAGATACCTGTTGTGTTACTTGCTTATCTTGGAATAAGAAACTTTGCTGGTTTTCCCCGTTTGTGTAATTAAATGAATGTGAATGGTATTTGGTAGAATTGTTTACTGAATTGTTTTCCTTTACTTTTTCTATATCACTCACTGACAGTAGGTCACAAATATTGTGGTGGTTGCCTACTGGGATTAGTCTCACACCCTGTTTGGGTCCTACTTTTCAGCCCAAACATATTATATGGTTGCAGGTTTAGGTAGGGATTGTGGCCCTTCCACCTCAGGGTAATTGATTTCTGGTTAGAGGTGGAGAGAATGGGACCAGGTCTTGGCCCGCGATGCTACTGGAGTTGCACTTTACTTTTAGTACTTTGGTTTCTGTTGTATTTCATCATGTTGTTTTTCTTACTGCTTTCCATAGACACATGTACCATTCTGCATCATTATTATATCAGACATTTCTTTTACTTTCAGTCCAGTTGTTGCATGCTATTTACTGCTTCTGCTATTTTTTATGCTTATTCTTCCACTACATACTTTACCAAATGAGGTCATAGTTTCCCCCACTGACTCACCAAGGCCCTCGCTGCTAGTCGGCAGCCTATGGCTTTTAGGGAAACGTGCTTGAGGTCATGTGGCGAACCGAGTACGGGGCACCAGTGGAAGGGATTCAGACTTGGGTTGTTACACATATAAAAAATAAAAATAATATTGGAGTATAACATATATTTTATACCTTTCAAGAATTATGATAAATATTGTAACTATGGGTTACCATCAATCCTCAGTGATTTGAATTAGTAGACTATGAACAATGTATCACATGAACTCTTTAGATTCTTTAGCAGAAAAAAATTATATCTCATGTCAGTAATATCTATCTTGTGTCATGTATTTTGAGTTCCTAAACCCTTATTTTAAATAAATATTATCCAATAGATAGAAAAAGAACTCAAAAATATCATCACATCGGTGTTTCCTCAAAACCAGTCATGATGATCTGTGGTTATAAAGAATAATAATAAAGAAATAATATCATTACCTTTTAAAAAAATTACTACACACATCCTACATCAAACTCTATTAAACTAGTTCAAATATATTCATTAGATTTTATAATTAATTTAATATTAATTATACAAAAAATATAAACTTTTATTAAATCAAAATATCAAAAAATTGGTAAAAAGTATCATATAAATTACTTTTAAATAAAATAAACCACCAAAGATTAATTTTAGTTCTTAGGTAAACATCATTTTACATAATCATGAATACCACATAAAAAATAATTTACAATATGTAAAAAACTATTAAACATGAAAATTTTGTAAGTATGTATTCCTCATAATTATAAAACACCCATAAGAATGAATTTATAGTGCAAGGGCCATTTTAAATCGTTATGATGATTTAGAGAAATAAAACAAGACTTTTAGAAAACCATTTCATAATACTTCATAGCATTATATGAATTGAAAACTTTTTTGTTTTGACTTTGAGATAAAAACTTATGAATTTAAAAAAAATCATATAACTTCAGACATTGTGGAAAACACTAAAAATTTAAAAACCACTAATTCATTATAATAACCTTATAAAATCTAAATTCATTAAAGAATAAAAACTTTTCTCTATAAATATTATGAGAAATTACAATTATTATAATTAATCATGTGATGTATCTATAAAAAATGTGAGGTATTTTTAATTTTCAAATAAACTTCCAAATTCAATACTAACAATATTCTTATCAATTATAATTAGTTCTCACAATGCCCAAATGAGATTTTTGGACCTATGTGAGGTTGGGATAGGTTGTTTTGTGGTCCAACCCATGTTAAATATGACATTATTGGTATGGTGTCTCATGGCATGACTAAGGAAGGGATTGGGAGAACAAGATTTTTATATTGGAGCGTGAGAGTAAATAAGTAGTTGGGAAGTGGTTACGGGGTACCCTTTTGATATATTCTTTGATATAATATTACTATTCTTGTATGATATATTTAGTGTGAGATCCTTGGTATGGATGAATTATAGTTGACCTGTTATGTTCATATTGGTTCAGTTGTTTTTTCATTGATGCATTATTATGCTCCTCTTATATTTTCATGAGAGTTCTTGAGTGTTATCCTACTAAGTATACATGCTATCTTAAAACCTATATATAAAAAATATTTTTCATGTTTCTAGTGTGTGTTTGGATATCTGACTAGATAGTATACGTTCAGAGCTTAGAGTAGTTGTCAGAGTCATGACCTAGTATATTTTTTCGTATTTTATTTGGAGACTTGTATTTTTGAGAAATATTCATACATAGAAGGATTATTCTAGATCTTGGTTTATTTATATTCTAGTGTTAATTGGTGGTTTTATTTATGTATTATTAGGACATATGAGTGTTATTCCTCCCATTTTAATGTTTTATACACTTAGTTCTAGAATTCAAAGCAGTTCCTATTACAGGTGGGATTGTGGGGTTACTCTTATATTTTTTATAATCCTAAGAGGGGTTCCTAGTGGGGGAGTGTTGTGAAAGAGTGGTATCATAGGTTTTAGAAAATATTTGGGGTGGATAATAGAGTTAATAACTTGTTATTATTTCATTTTTTGGTATAGAAATTGTATCAATTGAGCATGGATAATGATGTGGGTCAAGGAGATAGGCTAGGACATGGGATTTTATCCCCCCTACAATTCAATTCAAGGAATCTAATTTTATAGAATCACTATGTGAAATGGTCCTAATTTTAGGGTATAAACCAAAGAATGTTTCATGGATCATTCTTGTAGAATTTTAATTTTTATGATTTTGAGGGAAACTAATAATATGAATTAAATGAATTTCTTGCTACTGATAATAGGTTTTTTTGAAAATATTCCTATAGGTCATCATCTATACATGGGTAAGGTTGGTAAGGTTTAGCAGGCTGAACTGATTTACTCCTAAGGTATTCAACTGGTTGATGGGAATGAATTTTAGAGAAATATTCTACATGAGTTTCTAAATTAGGTATTGGCTATATATGAGGGGACTATCTTACAACTTGAGACAAAGCACTAGTTAGAGGAGTTAAAAATTTCTTTTATTTTGATCTGGGTAAGTGATTATTATTGGGTTCCATTATCTATTAGTTAGATGTGGGGATCATTTAATTTATTGTGGGTTATTTATATTGGGGAGATAAAGGTGGAACATGTTTTTTGGGATGATTTCCAAAAGTAGTTTTGTATCGAGTTTCTATCATTGACGATGTGGGAAACAAAGAAGCAGAAGCCACTATATCTTCAAAATGGGATCCTAATCATGTGATAGTATGCGATAAAGTTCAGGGAACACGTTTTCATATCCCCTTTTCTCTTTTCGAAGAAGGATTCAATATCCTGGTTTATAAAGAGGGTATTGTTTCATGTTATTCGATATATAGTCACTATATCTACATTGCTTATATAATTTAAGGTGTATATGAATGATAATTTCATCAAGAGGTTACATTCTAAATTGGTATTCTATCAATATGGGATCCATCATAGTTCCTCAAGGAGTAGGGTTTTTGGTGTTGGATCATATATATTAAGATTTTTGTGGTTTTGGCTGGTTGAGATTTGGCCTCAGCAGTTTTTTTCCTCTCATTTCTAGGGGGAGGGAGATTATTGAGAGATTTGGAACAGTTTTATTTAAATATAGAGGTTATTTTAATCAATGATCTCAGTGTCTCACCATTTTTTAGACCTAATATAGATAAATTTTCCATGTCTCTTATCATCCCCGACAAGAGTTTCCTCAATGTCTGTATCACCAATAGAGGTAATAGGGTTTTGTTCCATAAGAAGACATTGACATGGTATAGTTCTTCCCCATGATGTCCCTTTTATTTATCGTGACCATATAGGTGTTCATCAATAATAATGAATAGGGTCCAAAAATTTAAAACATCATTTTATACATGTATCGGTTCCAAAGGGGCCAAAATTTATTTGAGGTGCCTTATATTGAACTTCTACCTTGGGTTATAGTTTTTTTTACATTGAAGTGTCACAATCCATTATTTTAACCACATTTTTATGATACTTTTAAGTCAATATAGATAGGGTTATAGTGTCCAAAGTATTAATATTTATATATGGAGGTTAGATGAGTTTACTTGATGAGTTTTGTGGTTGTTAGCTGATAATAGGTTAAGATCATTTATCTAGGGATTTCTTTCTATTTTAGATATAGTTGTATATTGACATTATTAGTATCCATTGGTTGTATTTTTTTCATGTGTTAATTGATTCCATTTTTATGAGAGTAGTGTTCTATGACAATGGACCCAACATGTGGTATTCATTAGTGAGTGAGATCATCATATGGGTCGCATATGTTTGGAGACATTGCTATCCTGACTAGCATTCTTATCAATGAATTTGATAGAGGCATTTGTGGTGGAGTTAGCTGGAATCATTGAGGAGTTTCTAGATGTGTTTCATCAGTAGTTATTGAACGTACCCTATTTACATGATATCATGTTTGGGATATATTTTCAGCTCATTTCCTATCTAATTCTGATGGCTCTTTATCTGATGTGACATTCCAAGCCAGGGGAGCTAATGATTCATATTAATGGAATAATGTAAATGTTCTTTATCTGTAATAGTATGTCATTCTGTGGTTATCATGTGTTATTCAACAAGAAGAAATATGTTTTTTTTTTGTATATATATTTTCATTTTTTGAATCAAGTGATGTAAAATAAATCTTACCCTATTTCTAGGATTGATGATTTGTTCAACCAGTTAAAGGGGTCATTCTGGTTTTAATGATTGATTTATAATCCAGAAATCACTATATGTGGTTGAATTAATAAAATATCCGCAATACTAAATTTAGGTCTTTTATGGTCACATCAAGTTTCAATTTATATTTTTCATTTTCATAATCACCTCTACTGTTTTTATAGGACTTGTGATCTTTGTGTTATATGAGTTCCTAGACCAATTCATTGAAGTGTTCATCAGTGACATAATAATGTATTCAAGGTCATATGAGGAGCATGTGTAGCACCTTAAGGCTATTTTAAAAGTCTTATAACCCCATCATATTTATGGGAATATTTCAATGTGTAAGTTTTGAACATGTGAAGTTCACTTACATGGACATGTGGTGTCTCAACAGAGAGTGTTAGTGGATCCATCAATGATTGTGTAAAATATTTATTGGGAAACATCCAATAATATTTCATGGGTTTGTAGTTTCCTCTATCTCATAGGCTATTATCATGGGTTCTTTTCTGAATTATCTAGATTTTTTGGCCTCATTTAAAATATAAAACATGAAGGACCATGCTTTCCTATAGAATATTCAATGTCCTGAATCTTTTTACTTATTGAAGGCGATATTGGCCATTGATATTAGGATTATTTTGCATAAGAGGTTTGATGTTTGAGATGTTTTGTGAAGCTTCGTGAATAAATTTTGGTTATGTCTTGGTATAGAAGAGAGAAGTGATATCATATAGGTAAAGAAAGTTACATCCCCGTGAGCATAAATTTTATACCCAAGATCATGAGTAGATGGTAGTTGTTTTTTTATCTAATTTTATGATGAGATTACCTCATCTATGAGAACTATATAGTATTTACACATAACAAGAGATAGATTTATGTTTTATATTAGAGGGATCTGAATCAGTGACAACCGTGGTGGATGGATTTTCTCTAAGACTATGACTTTGAGATCTCCTACACCCCAGGGAAGGGGAATGTGGATACTAATGCACTGATCAATAATTCATGAGAAGATATTGTTTGGGGTCTGGAGTTTCTCTAATGGTGATGGGTAATTATTTGGTGATTCATCTTGAAGTATAGAAGGAAAGTTGATTAGTTACTGAAAGTGGCTAATATTAATTTTTAAGATATTAATATTAATGTGTTTAAATGTTCATAAACATCAATTTTATTCCAATTCAAAAATTGAACTTCATTTCCCATCATTGTGCAATTAATGCTTATAGTGTCAATTTGGGCCCGCTCAATAATTTTCTTGTGGAAATTAAAATATTCATCATTTTAAATTGATATGTTGGTATATGATTCATCACATTATTTGGAACATTTTTTCTTTTAGGTGTGACGGATGAATCACAAGTGAAGATGGATATTTTTTCACCTGAAGGCATAAACTTGCTGGAAAAAGCATAATGGGCCTAAGGCCCATCAAACAAATGTGGGTCCCATAAACCAAGACCAATGAAGCTCAAATATATACAGTAGAAAGATGAAAATATGAGGATCATTTTATTCAACTGTGTCCAGAGCTAATTCTGATGTTTTCATGATGATAAAGGGATCTGAAGTTGAGATTTAAATGGTGGACCCGACATTAATGTACAGATATCCGTCCCACCATTTAGAACATAACATGCTGACCCAAATTTCCTGAACGTTTTATAGCTCATAGAGGACAGATGGACGAAGATATATCTCTTCTACAACCGCTCTGGATTCGGCATTCTTAAATTACAAATTCACACGTCAATATGGTGGACGGATCTGGACAGTTTTCCGGGTCAAATTCAAAACATCAATTTCCTTTTGATTATTCACCCTCCTTTTGACTCTATTAATTGTTGGGGGTGAATCAATTATGGGGGGATGTACCTAAGGCTCCTAATATGTATATATAAGGAGCTAGTGGTGAAGGGAATTGGGGTGGATATTTTTCTTATCATCTTTTGTTGCTTGTTTCATTGTAAGGTTATGCTTCCAAATTTCCTTTGTAATGTTTTCTATTTCCATATAAGTTTTTTTTGTATCTTTATGTTATTAATAAAATTATTTCTCTTCTATATTTTCCATTTCATTTATTAAAACTTTATTATCACAAAGCACAGTGATATCTCTATGTTTTTGTGAATTAGTTCACACATAGGTGTGAATTTCATTCACACACACGGAGAAGTGCTCGTTATTTCTACGGTTTTAATTTCTTCAATCCAATTCTTGTTAGCCATCTTCCGCCCACCATTGAGAGTATACCATCAATGGAGGGCAAACCCTTTAATGGGTTGATCATAGGAGGATGCAAATTCTACCTTGAATGTTATTTTAGGAACGAATTATTGTTAATTGGATAATTAATTTAAGACATCCATTCTTCAGTTATTTCTACTCTTCATCTTTACTGTGTTTGAGAAAACTAAATTCAGTTACTAAATGATCATATACCTCGGAGATATCATTAATTTGGTTCTCTAAGTGTATAGGGGATTAGTAATTGTGTTTAGTAAGCACCAAACCAGAAAATGATGAAGGTAGTGTTATTTTTGAAGAATAGATTCATCAAGAATTAATAAAACCAAAATTGTCTAAAGAAGAAAAATTCATTCAATCCACCCCAAGCATAATCCTAAGATCAACCCATTTTCTTTGAATTGAATTCACTTAGGTTTCTTATTGTTCTTTAAAACCATCCAAAATCAAAACCAAAGTTGGCTACTTCATAGCCCATCCTTCACCAAATCATAGCATCTCATGGTTACTTTTTCGGTCCCTGTGGACTCGACCCCTACATAGACTACATCGATCGCTTTTACCGGTAGGGTAAATTTGGGCACAAGAAAATTTTGGCGTCGTTGTCGGGGACCAAGTAGGTCACCTTAGAACATCTTTCTATTCTCCCTCATTACTATATTATCATCCTCATTTCTCTTCTCTTTTCCCCTTTCCATTTTTTTTGACCCCTGAAAATC
This sequence comes from Viscum album, assembly GCA_963277665.1. Taxonomy (NCBI): domain Eukaryota; kingdom Viridiplantae; phylum Streptophyta; class Magnoliopsida; order Santalales; family Viscaceae; genus Viscum; species Viscum album. The sequence goes on from OY728155.1 coordinate 1,243,822,289, forward strand.
ACGATTCCAAATTTCCAAATGAATCCAATGGAGTATAATCAACAATATCCCTTCACAAACTCAGGATGTAATTAGTTTGAAAATCGACATTGGGAATCACCAACCTTTTGTAATCAACCTTTGAATGAATACCCCACACCTGATAACATGAACGATATTAGTAATGATGAATGTTTAAAAGATTAATTTCCATACATATCAAGAATGATTGAAAAGATAAATAATGAGGAAGTCCAAGATGTTCAAACTAATTTCCAACCTAATCCTCAAAAAATCATTGAGAAATTGTGCCATCAAATGGAGAGAATGAATTCCGCGGTTTCAACCTTAAGAGTAGAACTTAAAAGCATTGAAATGGTTGTGGAACCCATTCCCACTGAGGTTGTCTCTTCCTCATCACTAATACAAGAATATTGTCTTCCAAAAACCTCACATGAATTTATTGATGAAAAAACCATTGGATTTGGGATAGTTGAAGATAATAAAGGAATTGTTATGGGTGATTAAATCAATAGGAAATTAATTTTATGGATTCACAAAGGGAAATTTTGTCTTCATGGATTGAGTGTTCGGAATATTGCTCCAATAACAATTTTTTAGAATCACCGATCATTGAACCATTGGGAGATATAAAGAATATTTTTTCTATACCCACTCATGAAATTCAAATGGAAAATTTTGGGGATGAATCATCTTTTCAAAATGAACCAAGTATTTCAAATGTTTTTAAAGAAGAAACACTTTTTTATTCAAATTATCATTCTTCTTTAGGAAAATTCAATCAAACTGAACTTGATGTTTTAATACTTCCTTCCCTACTCAATAATACCTCTATTTATGATAACCAAGACCATTCAATTATCATCAATTTTCATCAAGAATCTCACCAAGTAGGAATGATCCTTGAAATCTTATGAAATAATCCAGATAAAACATGCTCAACCATTTTAGATATTCCTTGTATTTTACAAATCATTGTAGAAAATAGGATTTCATACGAAACAAATTTCAAAAAAAAAACAGTCAATCTCAATCTTGTTGAAGTGGAGAAAGATGGGTTCATTAAAATTTCGAAAGTTGGAATTGGATAGGTTGGGGGGTTCAAGTCGAGCTAACGACGTTAAACAAAAGCGCTGCATGGGAGGCAACCCATGGTTTTCATGTTTTCTAATTATTTTGAATCATTTTATTTCATATAATAAATTACCATAGACCGTTGACCTGTTCTTCTTTTATGAGTAAGGATGGGTATGAAAGGGGAGCTCCATATTCATCTGTGTCATGTGGGGTGATCTCTGAGTAATACCTTACCCAGAAATCTAAAAAGAAGACAATGTATCATCAGATTATTTTGTTTTGTTTTGTTTTTATTTTTTTATAGGTTAAAAAAATAAAAGGACATGTCGTAAGTCATAAGGAAAATCCATTCACAACCATCCAATCCGCTGAGACTCAAATCCAGGATTGAAGGGAGACTGTGGCATGAGCTTTCATCATCAACCACCAGGTGACTTCATTCCATTATTATCGTTTTAAATTTCCTCTTTGAACAACTCTCCCATACCCCTTCTATGTTTTCTTTAAACACTGGGGACAATGTTATTCTATGTTAGGGGGAGATGAAACAAAAAAATGTTTTTTTTCTAATAAAATTCTTGGAAAAAAAATTCCATTAACCTTGAACATGATAACACACATTGCAAACTCTGAAATTGGATATCAAATAATTTTGTATTCCTTGATTCAAATTTTAATGCAAGTTTAAGTTTATGAGCCTAGATTTTGGAAAGTGTGGTTTTCTGATGTGTTTTTTCAAAGATTACATTTTAATCCTCTTAATAAAAATGCCACAAAGCTCGTCTACTAGATTTTGGGTGTAAATTTGAGTTCTTGGGTCCCATTCATTATAGCATAGGGTTCTGGGGTCACTTTTAGTTTAATTTGAGTATCCAAAAAAAAATTAAATTTAAAAAAAAATAATGACCACATAGAGAAATGTTTTTTCCAAATGCGTGGCGCCCGACACTTGGGGATCATGAATCCATAGTTGTCTTTCCCAGAGTTAGGCTTTATATCTCTATTGTAGAGAATGGAATTGACAATATGTGTGGCATCCGACACTTGGGGATCGCGACTCCATAGTTGTCTTTCCCAGAGTTAGTCTTTCCATATCTATTGTGGATCAAAAAAATCAAAAAAATGGATACTCATATTAAGGTTTAATGTGATTCCAACCTATCGCTTCGATTTTTCCCCTTGAACAATAAAATTAGCCTCATATCTTTTATGATGCACAACACTTTATCATGCTTAATTGACATTGGATGAAATGTGGTGATGAATTTGAACAAAGGAATGGGCCTAGTATTGGGATATTCTTATGGACCTAGTTTGTTTTAAATTATTTTTATGGGTTCCATAATTTTTTTGGTATGAGATATTTGGGTGAGTAATGTGTATTAAAATGTTTTTGGAAAAGGGGATTTGAATTTCATATTTGTAATATATTTTTCTCAGGACTAGCAAAACTCAAGTTGGGTGTGTGATTAGTTACTGAAAGTGGCTAATATTCATTGTTTAGATCTTAATATTAATGTGTTTAAATTTTCATAAACATCAGTTTTATTCCAATTCAGAAATTGAACTTCATTTCCCATCATTGTGCAATTCATGCTTAAAGTGTCAATTTGGGCACACTCAATAATTTTCTTGTGGAATTTACAATATTCAACATTTTAATTTGATATTTTGTTATATGATTCATCACTTTTTTTGGAACATTTTTTCTTTTAGGTATGATGGATGAATCACAAGGTAAGATAGAGATTTTTGCACCTGAAGGAAGAAACTTGCTGGAAAAAACATAATGGGCCTAAGGCCCATAAATCAAATGTGGGGACCATAAACCAATCCCAATGAAGCTAAAATTTATAAATTAGAAATATAAAAATATTATAATAATTTTATTCAACTGTGTCCAGAGCTAATTCTGATGTTTTCATGATGATAAAGGGATATGAAGTTGAGATTTAAATGGTGGAACCGACATTAATGTACAAAAATCCGTCCCACAATTTCGACCATAACATCCAAACAGCTGATCCAAATTTCCTGAAATTTTTACAGATCATATAGGACAGATGGAAGAATATATGTCTCTTCTACAAGCCCTCCGGATTCGGCATTATTAAATTACAAATTCACACTTCAATATGGTAGACGAATCTGGACAGTTTTTCGGGTCAAAATTCGAAACATCAATTTTCTTTTGATTATTCACCCTCCTTTTGAATCTATTAATTGTTTGGGGGTGAATTAATTGTCGGGGGATGGAAATAAGGCTCCTAATATGTCTATATAAAGAGCTAGTGGTGAATGGAATAGGTGTGGATATTTTTCTTATCATCTTTTGTTGCTTGTTTCATTGTAAGGTTATGCTTCCAAATTTCCTTTGTAATGTTTTCCATTTCCATGTAAGTTTTTTTTGTATATTTATGTTCTTAATAAAATTATTTCTCTTTTATATTTTCAATTTCATTTATTAAAACTTTATTATCACAAAGCACAATGATATCTCTGTGTTGTTGTGAATTAGTTCACACATAAGTGTGAATTTCATTCACACACACGGAGGAGTGCTCGTTATTTCCACGGTTTTAATTTCTTCAATCCAATTATTGTTAGCCATCTTCCACCCACCATTGAGAGTATACCATCAATGGAGGGATAACCCTTTAATGGGTTGATCATAGGAGGATGAAAATTATGGGTTTAATGTTATTTTATGAACGAATTATTGTTAATTGGATAATTAATTTAAGACAACCATTCTTCAGTTATTTCTACTCTTCATCTTTACTGTGTTTGAGCAAACTAAATTCAATTACTAAATGACCATATACCTCGGATAGATCATGAATTTGGTTCTATAAGTGTACATGGGATTATTAATTGTGTTTAGTAAGCACCAAATCATAAAATGATGAAGGTAGTGTTATTTTTGAAGTATCGATTCATCAAGAATTAATAAAACCCAAATTGTCTAAAGAAGTAAAATTCATTCAATCCACCCCGAGCATAATCCTAAGATCAACCCATTTTCTTTGAATTGAATTCACTTAGGATTCTTTCTGTTCTTTAAAACCATCCAAAATCAAAACCAAAGTTGGATACTTCATAGCCCATCCTTCACCAAATCATAGCGTCTCAAGGTTACTTCTTCGGTCCCTGTGGACTCGACCCCTACATAGACTACAACGATCGCTTTTACCAGTTGGGTAAATTTGGGTGCAACCAAAAGTTATAGAGGTTTTATATTTCATATGATAGTCTAACTATAATTGAGGCAACAGGTGGAGGAGTCTTAATGGAGATACTCCTAGGTAGAGGTGATCTTGGACTGTGCTCTTCGTGGTGATGCTCTAGAGGGATGTTTAGAGAATGATCATCATCAATTGATGTTTCAGGGTAGGTTTTTTGTTCCATCATTAATGTGTGCAGAGTTTCTATGAGAGTTTAATAGCTCTTTAGTGGAAATTTTTCTTAGTATATCTAAGATGTATCATTCCTTGAGGAGATAGACTTAATGTTTTGGTATGAAGCCATTAGTAGTAGTGTTCATGTCTTGATGCCCATTAATTTATTAGGTGAAGGTAGAGAATCATATTCTAGGTGGTTTTCTATGAGCATTTAATTTTCCAGAGTGATAATGAGAGGATATATTGATAGATTTTATCACCATACAACCACAATATGATGGTTTGGTTGATGTTATTTGGTTGATTGTGGATTTTTTGATAAAATCAGTCCACTCCCTAGTGATTAGGAAGTTGATCATTGTGGAAGTTTTGGTGAGGTGATATGTGGTTGAGGTGTTGCATCTTCATGGGGTACTAAGGCACATCATTTTTTATTTGGATTCTGATTTTATCTTATTAGTTTGGAGAGGATTATATCATGAAATTTTCTCTCTCTTATTCCTAATAACTTCTTTCCATACTTATATGGATGGGAGGGTAGATCAAGTCATCCAGATACTGGAGGATGTATTATAGGCTTTTGTTTTTAATTTTGGTGGATCTTATGGGATGTATTTTAAATTAGTTGATTTTTCTCATAAAAAACTTCCACACTCCCATTGGTGTGGCCTAATTTGATACATTATAAGGGAAATATTTTCAATATATAAATTTTTGGACTATGAATGGGGATTCAATGTAATTTGGACTAGAATTTTTGTAGAGTATAATAAAGAAGGTCCAGATTATCTAAGAGTATAATAAGGTGGTGGAACACCATCAGAAGTCTTATGATGATTATTGGATAAAAAAGACAGAGTTTGAGGTTGGTGATCATGTGTTTTTTAGGGTTTCCCTTAATTGTTGGAAGTCAAGGTTTGGCTGAGGGATTAAGATATATCCTTTTTTATCATTCATTTCAAGGTGTTTAAGTATATTATGGAGTTATCATATTGGTTGGTGCTTCCTCTATACATTGTTTGGATCAAAAACATGTTGCTTGTGTTGGTTATAGAGAGTGAGATTTCAAGGGTGATGTGATGTTCATGGAGTGGTTGGATAAGGTTCACGTTCTTTGAGTGAAAGTGTTGTGTGGGAATTTTATCCCTTTATTTCAAGTTCTTAAGATGAATGGTGATTTGGAGAAGAGTATGTGGGAAAGAGATTTACAGATATGAGCTCAGTATCTCAATATATTTTGATTTATTTTACTTCTTGATACAAAAATTGAATTTTTATTGAATTTAATGAAATTGTTACTTATGGATATTTTCTTGGGCCTTTTATCCTATTTTTGATTCATAATTTGGGGGTGGAATCATTCTATGTAATATATGACTCTTGGGGGAAAGTAATTTGGTGGTGTCCTATATTTCCTTCTTGTTCAATTTTGATTCTTTAGGATGATAATATTTTTAGAGGTTTTTGATTTAATAAACCAAACCATTATGGCCCATTCCTTTATGAAATTTGGGTGGTGGAGGTGTTAGAAGTTGTTTAAAGGTAGAATGGTTTTAATAAAAGATGAGATTTAAGTTGGGACTATGATTTCATGGTGTATCAATTCAGTTCATGGAATGATAGGTTTATAAGTAGTATATATGGGGTTCTAGAGTTCTTGGTTGTGGTATGACAAGGTGTGTTCTGGCACGACATATTCGAAGGTGGAATTTATCAAAGGAATGAATATTACAAAGAAGGGAGGGTCACTTATGAAGTTCCTTTTACCAATTTCATGGTTAAAACATGGGGTATGAGTTTCATGGTGTGTCATGTCTTGGTATTGGCGTAATTTTCTATAAAATAACTTCATGGTTTTATCTTCCTTGTCATGGTACAGATCCCAGAGGTTTGGATTTAGTTGTTCTTCCTACAGTAGTTTCATGACACAGTGATGTGGATCATGATCTAATGACTCCTCAATCATATAGTATTTTGAATTTTTACAAAGACATTAATGTGAATGATATACAGGAATTCATGACATGAATTTTGGAGGTTTTGTGGAATCAAAATGTAACAAAGTGAAAAGGGTTTGTTGTGCCATGATTTCATGTTTCCTTGAATGAGAATAAATTGGAAGCCCCTTATGTTTTACACTATTTACTTCCAATTATCTTTAAGTTTTTATGATTTTAGGTGCTTTATTAGAGACTCTTGAGACCCCTTAAATATCTTTTAATCCATGGCTTCATCGATTAGGAATTCCTCTATCTAAGGTGAATTCCTTATATTTTCTTCTTGGTTTGTTTTATTCCCATCATCTAGAAAAGACTATAGTGGTGGTTTGTTAATGGTTTTAGTGATATTGAGTCATGATTTTTATAGGTATTGATATGTTCTAGGTTTTTGAGTTTCACTTGCTTGATATGGACCTTAGGATCATCTTTTCTTTGTGTTGTTCATTTGCAATGATAACCAAATCACTGGTTGAGGGTGGGGATTCAAGAACCCTATTTTTTTACATGTAAATCATAGAAGATTCATGATTTTTTTATTTAGTAGGATAGTATAGATTTAGTTAACTATGATAATGAATTTTATATAACACCCCAAAAAATAATAATAATATGATTGATATCTCTCTTAATAAGCAACATCGAGCATTAAGCGAACCAAAATATACTACTAAAATAATATTATTTAATTGACTCGTTATCACCAAGATATTAGATTAGTATTATTTAATAGTGTTAAACACATTATAAAAAAAATATAACAGTTACATATAATGTATTGATTAATAATAAATAATTACTCAATTTTCAGTAAAATTATTTTATACTTAAAAATTTGTTTTCTAAAAAACAAAATTATTTCATTTTGTGCATTAAAGTAATAATTAATTTCATGAAATTATATAAATTTTATTTTCAAAAAATGAACAAAATTAATTAAGTTATCATATAAAAATTAACTTTAGGTGAAATAGGGATAATTTTCTGAATTATGGATTTTTCAGTGAACAGTGAAAAATATAGATTTTTCAAATTCTCTCATTTATTCTCATTAAATAAATATTGAAAAATTATCATTATAATTTTGGATTTTTTTATTAAAATTAAATATTATCTATTTTATTTTTAATAATATAATTAATTTTATTTTTATCATCAATATTTAGGATTTTGATATACGTATTTTTTATTTTTAAAAATGTATTTTTCTAAAAACATTTTTTCATTACATTTTATGCATTTATATTAAAATTATTTTTTCCCATTTATAGAGATTGAATAATAAAAATGGATACCATTTTTGTAATCATTAGGTTTAAATTTGGTAAATAGTTCCCTATTATCTTTGGTCACTATGAATAGTAAACTTGGTAAATATTTGTTACATCGATAAGGGTAAAACGAGTAAAATAGTGTTAAAACATTGGGAAAAGACTCTAAAATTTCTATAAAACTATTATTTATCATATTTTATGAATTTAATTTGATAATTTACATAAAATTTATGAAACAATGGAAACATTATTACATTTATTCTTTGATTTTTGACCTTTACAATATTTTAGTAAAATATAAAGTCTAAAATGTAACTTTCACGCTTTCAAAATATATAATATTTTCTAATAGAAATAAAAAACATAAATTTAGTTAAAATTTTTATTTTAAATATGAAGGATTTTTTTCAGGTAATTTATTTTTAATTTTATGTAAATAAATAAGTAACTTAATTTCTTATGAAGCACTAACACAGTTCTCGTGAAAGTAGTATAAAAATAATGTAAATAATTTTAGAAAATATAAATGTAATTTCATTTGAATGATTTATAGTTTCCCAATAATTAAATAGACAAATAAAAAATATTAGTTATTTTTAAAATGTTTTATATTCACATTATTTTTATATCTTGTTGTTTCCAAAGTAAAATTAAATGAATAGTTACAAAAATGATAGTAATGATTTTTTATAATAAATAGTATTTTGTTAAATGATTTAATATTACTAAAGTTTATATATTTATAAAATTGAATTTTATATGGTTTAAAATATCAAAAACGTTAAATTTATGAGTCTATTGTCCTTTTATGGTAATATTCTTGGCCCTTAAAGGGTAGAAAATTTTGATATCATAATAATTGTCAAAGGAATTAATGAAGGGTAAAAACTAAGCGATAAGCATGAAAACATAAACAGAAACATGTCAAAATTTTATTTTAAGAGATTATTTAGACTTATAATTATTGTATATTTAAAATATATCAATTTTGAGTCACTATACAATAAAACATAAGTTATATTAATTTAATACATTAATTAATTTGAAGAGTGACCCTCTTCTCACTTATAAAAAGGGCACCTCTTCCCCTACTTTCCTTACACATTTTGAACCTTATAGCTCATACAAGACTTAAAATAATACCTTCCTATATTCCTTTAAAACATAATTTATCTTCTTTTATTTCCAATAAAAATCCCTTTAAGGCCTAAAGTGTAATCTAAAAAAAGATTCACAACAAAGAGGTATAACTCTTGACCAGGAATTTTAAGTTTTATTTCTTATTATACCTCATCTAAATCCATGGTATACATTATAAAATAACTAATTTAGTATAATTTATTTTATAATATTATTATTTTGGAATTTAAATTATTTTTATTGAAATAATATTAAAATATATGCTTTATAAGCTCTATATTTTTTTGATCCTCTACATATTTAAGGAGTTTTAATTTTTTTCTTCTAAATATTCTCCTTTTTTTAACTTAAATTAGTAAAGATATGTTTAAAATAAAATTGGATATTATTTCCACTTTTATTGGGTATATAATTCTTCCATGTCCATATTTTTTAAAATTATTTTCCAAACATCGTATCAATTTACTCAAATAATTTATTAAGTAAATTTAAATTTTCCTTGACTTATTACAAGGATTTAAAGTATTCTTTCTAATGTTTTATTAATGTTTCATTTTCTATTTTCTTTATAAAAAGTCAAAAGGAATGTTTTTAACATATATGGTGCTAAAATATTATCCAGCCTCCATAACCATTTTACTTTATTTTGGATTCTTCTACAAGTTTTCCATAGTTTTACAAACAAAAATCATTAATGAAATATTATTTTAATATTTTTATTACTTTTTCAAAAAGACTTTAATTTACTAAAAACCTATATGTTTTATTAATTGATAGACATTTCTCATCTCATGATTAATTTTTTAGTCATTAACTTTCTCTTGAAACATTCACATTCTTATGATCATTTTTCATTGGACTTTATATTTATATTAACTATCCATATTATTTGTATCGTGGAAATTATTATTACCTAAATTGTATACCATTTATACATGCAATGATTTTTTTTGAATATTTTTTATTTACGAGTGGGGCCCAAAATTATATAGCACTACGATGCACTAACAGGACTCATAAGACAAACTAGTTATTCAAACTCATTAAATATATTTTTAGGTGTATACATATACATTGATTAAACTCTCCTAGAACAAGGCCTTAATTGTGATGATATCATAATATTTGAAATCATGAAATCCAAGATTAAATAATTTCTTCATTAAAAAGTCAGTTATTATTTTCCATGTGATTATCGCATTGATAATATTTATGGATTCATTTTTTCTGAAGTTATTGATTAAATGGAATGTTTTTTAATTATTTACATAGTCATAATTATGATGTCTTATTGTTTATGATATATTACATTATACATAACCCTTATTATGTCTTTTATCTCAACCTTATTTTGTTTTTATTTCCCTTGGATTTGAAGAAGGATATTATGAATGATATCAGGAATTCAATATTGTATCTTATACTGTATTTTTATATTTCCAATGTAATATAGGAATAAATTTGTATCTATTTTACCAATAATACTAAAATATTTAGTCATTTGGGATGCATTTTCTTGTATATATTGTCAATTTAATAAATCAGCCTCCGAATCTAGGCCACTGGGGTTGATGTATTTATAGTTTTTATCATATTAAGTTTAATAAAATCCTTGGAAACTAGGCTTAAGAAAATATATATTAGGGAATATAACCTTATGATAGACTTTGAGGATATTTATAATTATATAATAATATTATAAAGTTTTTAGAAAGATGTAGATTATGTGGTTTCTTATAAATACATCTACGTATGGATACTATGTGTGGATATGGTTCTGGCATAGATGCATGAGTGGTAATAACCTATAAATGAGTTGGTTGAGAATATCTTGTCCATAATTTCGGTGAATAGCTAATTTTATCAGACTACACACCTAATTTGATATTCAAGGGGGATATTCTTCAGTTAAATAATATTTTATTTATAAACCATTGTCGATTATTTCAATAGATGATGGTCATGAATGGAATGGGTTAAACCTAAGGTGTCTTAGATTAAAAATAATATGTTATGATTTATACATCATATAGATTATTTTCTTGATTATGTATTTTCCCGCTATCTTTATTATTGCTCATAATATGATTTCTGGTTTCATTCATGGGATGGAACCATAAGTAACCATGTTTACATTGAATATGATGGAAAATATGGTGATTATGAGCAACAAATTGGGATGATGATCAGATTGAATGATATTGTGATTATTCCTACTCAATTATCATTATATAATATGAATAACTAGAACCTTAACCAAATATCAGACTCACAAAATAATGGATGGATATATTTAATTGATATCATAGTAGGTGGAGACCTTGGAGAGGATATGATTTAGTTTAAAACATGTTAATTATGTGGGAAGAAACACTCAGGGAAATGTCTCAGAGGAATATGATGATATTTTATTTGTGGAAAAGAAGGGAATATCACAAGAAATTTCTAAGTAAAAACAAATAGTTAGATGAAGGGATGTTAATTTAATTATAATTTACCATTTATAGTTTAATTTATTATGTGTGGATAACATAGAGATTATACTAATCAATTCTCTAATACATGGGTTAACTCCTAAACCAAGGAAGGACATACGTTATTCCAATCATTGAAGAAGAATGAATAAAGTTATTATGTATTGGTATTTGATAATTATATTGTAAAATTTAAATATCAATGATATTATAGTTATAATAATCATGAAATATCTGAGGATTATTCAATAGTATATTTTTTAAGTATTTGAAAACATATATTGAATGGTACCAATAACCAAGAAAAGTGATTTTTGTTGAGGTGGTAATTTTAGAGAAAACAGTATTAATGTAAATATAAATCTTAATATGTGTCTAATGTTGTGTTTATAATGTTTATTTGGGATAAAGAGATGATTTACATTGATCACCACAAAAAAAAAATCACCGCTTTGTAGTAGTTTATTAGCAGTGATTCTAGAAACCACTACAAAATAAATTTGCTAATATATTTATACATATATAATATAGTTGATGTTTAATGAAAACAACTCCCTATTTTTTTAACAATTAGTATTGGTTTCAATTAAACCACTGCTAAACACTATAAAAATACCTAATCCCCCCACCCCCAAACTCCCCCTCTCTCTTTATGTGGCCCGACCGCTATCCCCCCTCCCATGACATCCTCATCTCACCTACCCAGTGGAGACCCCAACCCCCATGACCCCCCTCTAACATCTCTCCCTTGGCTCAGATCCCCCCTCTGTAGTGACACTAACCCCCTACCCCTTCTCGGTGCTGACCTGTGACCCCCTCCCCCACCTAGGTGGTGACCCATGACCCCCCTCCTCAGACCTCCCTCTACCAAGATCCCCCTTTTCGGTGACCCCATATCCCCTCCAACCTCCACCTCCCTCTCCCCTCCTCCATGGGGACCCCCTTCCAGTGAATAACTTGACCCTAAATCCCCTATTGGTGACTGTTATCACCCAACACCCATATCATCTACAACCATGACACCGAGACCGGTTAGTTTATTTTTGATAATATTTTTATTTTGTTGAATTTTTAGTTTGAACATTCATTACTCATTGCAGATTAATTCAAGGAAAATTTTTGAAGTCATTATTGTTGAGTTATCTGATTTTATTTGAACCGTAATTCGTTGAAGCTCAAGACCGTGTTAATATTGGAATGGGGTGCAGAATTGAGAAATAAATTAAGAATGTGAAGATAAAAGTGGGTGGAAATTTTTTACATTGAAAACACCTAAAAATAATGTGGTATAAAATACCATGGATAGGAATTTAAGGATTTAAATAAGTGGAAATTTGGGTACAATTTATCAATAATACAATAAAATTCTCACAAAATTATCTCATTAATAAATAATAAATTATCTAACAAGTCATTAAAATTGATTCAGAAATAATTTGAGGATGATGTTCTAGAATATTGATTGATATATGAGGGGGCTCACAATCCATAGGTACGGGTAAGCCATCAAATTTCCGACACTTAATTTAAACGAGAGACCTACATAATCAAATATTGGATCCAATGGCCACTTCCCCTATATTTTATTTGATTTACAATTTTTATTGTTTACTTTTGTCTTCATAATTCATTATTCCTGTTAGTTTATTCTTTTGAAATGTATTCCACTTAGAATCCTAATTATTAATCAATCATATTTCTATTTTTTTTATGTTATCATTTTATGATGCTTATGTTTTCACTAGGTTCTTTCCGGATTTTCACCATTGAAACTTATCATAATTAATCTATTTTTTCGAAATATCTTATTGGTTACCCTTTCTGAATTTTTTTATATCCTCACTTTCTTTAACTAAATTTTAAAAAAATCTATCAATATTTCATTATTACATGAAACCAAAGTTGTTCATGAGATCGATCCCCCCACCATATAAATAATATTATCTATATATAAAATATCAAAAATTGATAAATATTTATAATATTTATTTTAGAGGTAGATTTACACACTTAAATAATTAAATATTATTTGTTTCAATCATGTATATAACTTAAAATACCATGATCTTGGGTCCTATTAAAACCCATATATATCCTTCTTTAGCGTAAAAAATTAATTTTATTTTTACTGAGATAGACACTTTATCTTCAAAATCTCAATTTAGGGAGACATATTTGAAATCTATTTGAATGTTTATGGGATTACTTTGTGGTAAAATGTGTCGGTCATCCAATTTATGTCATTATTCATCTATGTTTGTGAGAAATAATAATTTATTTAAGCCCTTTTTTATATTATAATTTTAGTAAGAGAAATTTCATTATTTTATTCATCCGATTTTCTTTTATATATATTATGAAAGGGTTAATGGAAAAGTTGGGTGATATATAATTTTGATTGTACCTATTTGATTAAAAATTTATATCTTTATATGTGAATGTGTATGGAAGATAAAATTCAATACTTATAGATAAAATATGGATTAATTTACCAATAAACAGACATTTGTATGTCGAGGCTTTGGAAGAATTTTTAGATTATGTAATTGAAAACCAATCAGTATATGGCAGAATAAAATGTATGTGTATCGATTGTAAATTAAAGTGAGTGTTCAATAGAAATAAAGTATATGAGAATTTGATATGTAAATAGTTTCTTGATCAATCTGTAAGTTGGATTTTTTAGGTGAATCAAATGTTATGTAAATTCAAAACAATTAAAATATTTTCAATAAAATACCATGTTACCCGATAGAGGAGAATTCAGTTCAAAATTTGTTAACTGAAATATTTGGTTTTGTAGAATAAAATGTACAAGATCTTAATAGATAAAAAGAACCTTCAGTTGTAATAAACCTAGTTATTATCCATGATTATGCTGGCCCCTACGCTGGACCCTCCCCCACTTATAGGGTAGGGACTATAAACAACCTTCAATGGAGCAGCCTCACCCTTCAATCCATTTTCAAATCTGAATTTGCTCCCTTCTTTCCCTCAAATTGTGCTCGAACTGAAAGTCCCAGATTTTCTCGATGGATTCCCTAACCTACAAATTTATTCTAACGAGTTCTCAGAATCATCTAAACTTTTGAATCATACCATAGTTTTCAGATTTTATCAGTGAGGTCCCTTAGTCGATTCGTTCGATAGATTCATCTTCGGTGCTTGGGACTTGTAGGACAGGGTGATTGTGGGTCTCCTGGATAATCATCAAATAATTATCCATTTTGCATCAGAAGTAGAACTCATCAAATCATGGCCGAGCGCACATTTTAGTGTTAATGGTTTCTGATTCATGATTCTTCAGTGGCCCTTCAATCTACATACGATGTAAGATCCTCCATTTATGGCGACATGGGTTAGCTTCCCTAATCATCCCTTTCCATTTCAAAACCCCACCATTATACACATGTTAGGAAATATTATTGGTAGATATATGTGTTTGGATAGTAGAACTGAAGCTCTTTCTCACCCTATTAACCCCTACGTATGTATTGAAATGGATGTGTCAAACACCCGTTTGAATATGTATGGATTACTGTGGGTGAGGATTATCGATGCAAGCAACGAGTTGTCTTTGAAACCTGGACGAACATCTGTTCAGGATGCAAGTTATTGGGTCATTTGATGGAATTATATAGTAAGGGGTATCAGTATGCTGTGAGGAGGAACAAGGATATAGGCATTGAGAAAGTGGTGCCTGATGAAGCAAATAATCTGGAACAGAGGCCTCTGACATGTACAGGATCTCATGAAGTTTTTTTTGTGGAAGAGTCTAGGCAGAAACCGCAATCACAGTCACCTTTAAAGAAAGCATCAATGCCTCAGGAGCTACCAATGGTGGAATCTATTTTTATTAGGATAAAATTGGACCTTGAAAGTCCCCCCTCTTCAATGCATCAAATTCATAGTGTGAGGGTGAGAGATTCACTTAACCAGGAGACGATGCGAGGGGTATTGCAGGGACTAGGTAGTAACACCGCCACAGTTTAGATGGTGGATGTCAAGGAGAATACCCTAGATGGGGTTCTTGTACCGGTAGTGATTCTCTCTAGAAAGAGTTGCAGAGGGCAATTATAGAGGTTCCATACCAGGCTAGTGTTGGGGAAGCAGGGGGATCGGGTTCAAGGAACCAATCTTTAATTCAGATGAGAAATAGATTTGAAGAACTTGTGGAGATCGGATTGAGCTATGAACTTCTTATCCCTCCTGAGATAGATCAGGGACACATGAAAATGTTCAATGAAGCTGAAAATTTTCATTCTATAGGAGAAGCTTCAAGTCCAAATGTGAATAATAGTTATAAGAGGAGGAAGGGTAGGAGGGATTACTCCTCCTTACCTAATCATTTGTAGACTCATTCAACTAAGAAGATTAACATCAAAAAAGTTAACCATAATGTTTTTAGTCACCGGAGACCAAGGTTCCAGGGTAAACAACCCTTGGAATTACTATTATGCTCTGAGGGAGAAGTGGTTGAGAAGGTCTTGAAACTAAATGCTTCCGAGGAGGATGTTTCTAAAATGGTTGTGATGCCTTTAAGGGAAATTATAAATGAGGAGAAATATGCTTGGATTGATAAATAGGACCCTATTATTCTTGGGGGTTTCAAAAAAGAGAAGATTAGTATTCCGGAGTACATACAGTATTGGGATCAAATTGTTTTTGAATTTGAGAGTATGATGATGGAATCACTTAGTGTCTAGGTTCATTCTATATCATGTGAATTTTTAGAGAAATGGATTCTGGTAAGCTAAAATTGCTCTTCCAAGACACTAGTTAACTGATAGAGGTTGTTTCTTGTCTTATAAGGGTTACTGTTTCAGTTTGTATCTTCCCTTGGGTCTCCCATTGTGCTTTTTAGAGTGAATATTGGGGAATTTAGATTTGTTTTTGGATCTTCTTCAGTTAGGGATTAGAGAAAGAAGCCTTCACCTATTCATGCCATTTGGATTGTGGGTCTGAGAGGGTATGGCTTTACCATCGGTTTTGTGCCCATGCATCTTTGCATGGGACGACTTTCCGAAGGGATAGGAATTGGTGAAGGTTTATTGACATGTTGTAGTTATTGGGGCAAGGCAGAACCTGTTTGTTTGTTTGATTGTAATGCTGAACTTTTTGGTTTCTCACTTTCTCCTTAAAAGTGTTTCGATAATAAAAAATTAATTTTTAGTCAGTCAAAAGAACCTTCATTTGATCTTGATCAGGTTAATGTTTCACATAATATCAGTGAATAAAAAATTATTTTTATGAATTGGTTGAATACAAAATGAAATAATTGTATGAAGGGTGTTCCAAGTATTCAAATATGTCTTTTCTACTTAAGTTGTATCAAATAAAGTGTATCTATGGAATTACTAATAAATAAATTTCTATAATTTTAGAGTTTATTCATGATTTATTTAGTGAAACTAATATCCCTACATAAGTATATGTGATAAATAAAGTTGTAAAAAAACTTGGACTTGATTATACAAAGATACATTCATACCCTAATTATTGCATTCCTTACTAGGTATAAGTGTCTGATAAATAAGAATGCAGAATATTTCATACAAGTGTATTGGATTAAATGAACAACAATGATAATATCAATAAATGCCCCCCCTAGGAAGAAACAGAAGAGGATAACTCCTACAAAGTTATTCTGTTACTTTCCTCTGAAAAAATTATTTCAAAGATTATTCATGTCATCTAATAATGTATATGATATGAAGTGGAATAATTAGGATAATAATGATGTCTTGATGAGACATTCTAAAGATTCATCATCATGGAAGATGTTTGATTTTCTATATCCATATTTTTCAGATCCTAGGAATGTATTTTTGGGATTGGATTCTAATTTTTTTAATCCTTTTGGTACTTTAAGTAATCATTATACTATTTTTCTAGTTATTTTGATCCCCTATAATTTACCTCTATGAATTTATGTGAAGAATAATTCTTTCACTTTTTCGATGATTATTACAGGAATGTAAATACCTATAAATGACATATTTTTATACCTTAAAACACTAATAAAATAATTGTGATAATTATGGGATGATGGCATAGAAACATATTAGGCTTCATGAGAAAACAATTAAAAATGCATTTAGTATTAATGTGGAAAATTATCAACATTCCTGGAGAAGGAAATTTTTCTGGTTGGAACACCCATATTGGTTTGGCTTGTCCAGTTTTTAATTTTGATTTTTATCCTTGATATTTACCTCATAACAAAAAATGGCGTTTTATTTTTCATTGTTGATTTCATGGTGCTTCTTATAAAATTAGTTTTAACAAGACATGATTCAATTGATATGCATAAATGAGAATGTCACCAAAGTTGTTATATGGTTTAGAAATCTTGGGATAATTAATG
Source organism: Viscum album (assembly GCA_963277665.1). Classification (NCBI taxonomy): domain Eukaryota; kingdom Viridiplantae; phylum Streptophyta; class Magnoliopsida; order Santalales; family Viscaceae; genus Viscum; species Viscum album. The sequence goes on from OY728155.1 coordinate 1,243,840,019, forward strand.
AATTTCACTGAATAATTTTTAAATTATCATCAGTTTAAAAAATCTGGGTAAAGGATACAAGGTACAATCTCTGAAGAAGCTAAAACAAAAAAATGTAAGAAAAATAATATATTTTGCAAACATCATTATTGGGAGTTTAATTTGATATGTTATAATCTTAACATAATGCATATTGAGAAGAACATTTGTGACAATGATATTTTTATAGTTCTTAATGAGAATGGTAAATCAAAAGATCCCCTTAATTCTCATAAGGATCTAGATTCAATGAATATAAATCATGGTTTTTGGGGAAATGAGAATGGAAAGTATCTTTAGGCTACTTTTACAATGAAAAATCATGAAAAAAACGTATTCATTTGAACTTTAAACAATATAAAAGTACCATATAAATATTTAAGTAACTCATCATGATGAATTGACTTAAAACATCTGAAGTTACATGGATTGAAAGGTCTTTACTTGCATATTTTTATAAAGAATTTATTTCCATTGTATTTTTGTAATACTTTACCTAAAAAAGTAACTACATTTATAGTTGATATTTGTACCTCTTTCAATGGTATTTTTGGAAAAAATCTAAATCCAAATGAGCTTTATAAATATCAAGAAATAATTTTTTTGATAATATATCATTTGAAGATATTATTTATCCATTCAATCTTTATGGCCATGATTCACTTGACTTTTCATATAGTTAAAGAAGATAACCTTGTTTGACTCGTACATTATCAAGGGATGTGTCCAATTAAGAGGTATATTGATATTATTTTTATGCTCATCGATGAATTTGATTTTAGGAAATCATTTCCTAATTTTTTTAATATGCTTTTTATTTTTTCATTTGGTACATTGGTCACTTGAAAACATATGTGAGGAATAAATATCAACTAAAAGGATCTATTGTCTAAGGTTATATAGGCGAAGATTTCTTGAAATTATGTTCTAGGTATTTCGATGGGATTGAAAACAGATTCGATCATCTTAGAAATGATGACAACATTTTCACTACTTCTCATTCTAAAAATCAGTCATAGATATTTCAAAATATTGGAAGACCAATTAAAAATGGGTCAAATTTTACATTGAATGGGTTGGAGTTACTACAATAACGAAGATATGTGACACTCAATAGTGTTATTTTAGATCCATTTATGGAATAATTGAAACTACAAACAAATAGGAGACTAAGGGGTTGAGTTAGAAATGAGCTAGAATTAAAAAAAGTTGTTAATAAAGAGATTGTTGAATGGTTCACCCATCGTGTAAGTATATACTCATATTCATATTATTGATGTGTAGTTTCTTTTTATATGTTAAAAGTAACACCTTATATATATTTTTCTAGATAATTATTGTTGAATGTTGACCTAAAATATCAAAGGAATTGATGTTTTTTCTTGAGTTCCTCTAAGGTATGCTATGATATTTTATTCCTACAATATTCATGGATTTTGGTTTCATAAAATTTATCATGAAGAAGACTTGAAAACTATGAATAATGGTTTATTTACACCTTTAGAGATGGGATGCTATGGGATGTTGAATGATATAATTAAATTAAACTATCATTTCTAGTTTCCAGTAGTCTTTAGTCAAATGAAATTGGGTCAACATTGATACGGGTATAATGAAAGATTCATTAAATTTTAATTATGTACACTTCTCTTATTTCAAATATACCAATGAGAATACAGAGCACGATCCATTTATCTTGACTTCACAAGAGAAGACTATTTATTATTTGTATGATGAAATACATGATGGTTGGAGTGTTTTTATACACTTAATCTAGAGAGGCTTATATGATATAAACAATAAAGTTTAATTTGTAATTTGTGATTGTAAATCTCAAAAATCAAAATACATTGGATAATTTTTTCCTAAAAATATAAAAATAGTATATCTTACAAGAGAGGGTGGAAATGAAAGACTCGTCATAATGTAATTTTGTAATAATGAAGACATTGAAGATGAAGTTAAAGTAAATTATAAGTTGGAAATGAAAACATATTACAATTTCTCATTTAAATGTGTTTTGTACATATATATAGTGTCTTAGTTTTTATTTTCTTTTTTTGTAAAAAGATTCAAGTCTTTAATTTTTTATAAATTTGATATATCTTAACCATTTGAAATGTAGGAATCATGAGAAAAAATCACGAAAGACTATCTAGGGTCTGATGGGAGAGGATCCTACATAGATGGACAAGCCCTTTGGTTAATTTTCTTTGGAAGCACAAGAGCATGCGAGAGAGATCCTATGATCGTGAGATTCATATATGGACTCAGTACCCATAACTTTTTGTGCATATTATGCTTTCCAAAGAAACGCACCATGAAGGATGGGAGAATGTAACAACTCTATTTTTGATGGATTAGTCCTTTTAATATTTATATGTATATATATATATATATATATCTAGATTTTTTTATGGTAGACGTAGTGTTTGGAAATCTCAAGACCCAAAAATTAATATATTAAAAATATTAATATTTTTATAAAATCCTACCCACACATTGATTTGGGTTAAATGGTTTTCTAACTATTAGAGACCTCATATGGGAAATATAATACAATGGTTGATTCTGGGATGTATGGTTTACCCTAGACGCAACCTAAATTTGGTCGGCACCATATGTTCAGTTGAGGCAGCCATTAGTGGGTACATTAAGTGAATTAAATAATTCAAATTATTTATTTAATAACCCTAAACCTAACCCTATATCTATAAATACACAGTATTAAAAAATCACTAGAGTTAGATACCTAACCCCGAGAGGATTTTAGAGGTAGAGGATCTTTCTCCGTTGGTGTTAGAAAACCTGAGGACACAAATTGATGAACTAATCGAGGTTCTCCATGATACAGATAGATAATATAGAAGATCTCATTCACCATGTCAAGTGAACAATTTCTTCACTAATTATCAATCCATAAAAGATCTAGGGATTTCTATTTTCGGTTTCTTTCCATTTATTAACCATTAATCATGGTTTTATTATCTTCTTTAATTTTTTTAGTGATTTCATTCATCGCATTAGCCTAAAATTAAAAATTATACATGATTCAGTTTATTTTTAATTATTGTACCTAATTTTACACCTTATATTCCATATTATATAATAATTGGATAATATCACATCATCAAAAGGTGGATTCACTTCATTTATGTTCATTTTCTCCCAAGGTTCAATGTGTTATTCACCATTTGACCACAGGGTTGTGAAAACCAAAATGTTTTTATTCCCCCGTAAGTAAAAAATACCTATTTCACTCCTAAAACTATCTGAGTCTCTAGAAAATTCAATATGAAAAAAACCTCGTAATTTTTCTTCCTCCCCAAAACATAGAGCATGATCTTTTATTCCTTTCAAATACAGAAGAATCCACTTTATAGATTAGAAATGTTTCATTCCTAGTTTTTTCATAAATTTTCATAGAACTACAACTAAAAATGAAATATTTGGTCAGGTATAAATCATTTCATACATTACAATTTTGACAGCTAAATCATAATTCACTTTCTCTAATTATCTATGCTCATCTTCTGTTTTAAGTGATTATGTCATGGATAGTTTGAAGTGTCCAAAAAGATGGGTAGAAACGGGTTTTCATTTAGTCACGTCATACCTTTAAATGAATTTTTATAAATAATTCTTTTGAAATAGAAACAAATTTTCATTATTTATATCTATTTATATCCTCATACCCAATATATTTTTTTTATTAACTAATACCATTTATCCCAAAAGATCAGATAACTTATTTTTTAATTCTAGAATATTTTAAACATCTGTTCCAACAAGAAACATGTCATTAATATAAAAAAATGAATTAATGAATTTTCATTAATTCCATTTCATCTTGTAAAAAAAATACTGTTACATGTATCAAATCCTTCTTTTGACATAATTATTCAAAATTTAGGTTCCATCATCATGGTTCTTTCTTCAAACCATATATGATTTTCTAAAATATACAAAAAAAATTGTCCTCAAATTCGAGTTCACTTCTTAGCTGATTCATATAGATTCCCTCTTCCAAGTCACCATGAAGGAATGTTTTCTTAAGATCCACATGCTCCAGATACAGATTTTTTTATGCCAATTTACTTAGTATTGTTCATAGAGTAGAATGGTTTACTATAGGTGAGAATATTTCCATTAAATCCAATCATTCATTATATTTAATCCACTTCACTAATATCTATGCTTGGTAAAAAAAATTAACATCATTCTCTTCCTTAGTCTGGTATACCCACTTGTTCTCAAGTGCCTTTTCACCCTCCATATGCTCAACTATAACCCAATTTCTACTAAACATTAATTAATCCATCTATTTATTCATTGATGACTATCACTCCATAGAATCACTAAGTGAAGCTTCCCCATATATATTTTCAGGTACTCCTGCATTAGTTAGGAGTAGAAAAAATAAATCATAACAAAAAATCTTCACTTGTGTCATGATTCTAGTTGATCTTCTCAACTAAATTAGTTGAACTGAACTGCTTGGATCTTCTCTATCTACCGGTACATGAAATTGTAATACTCTTACTTTTAGGGAACATAAATAAGGTTCTCTCAGTTTAAATTTAGATAGTATTGAACATTATAGTCTTTATGATGGTCTTAATTATGGAATATTGGTTCCCTTAAAACCCATAACTAAGTTCTCTAGTTTTATTTTGGAATTTCTGGTACTCTAATCAACCAAGATTTCAATATTTGATTCAACTTCAAATTTCTATCCAACCAAGTTTCGATATTTCCATAAAAGTTTCTCATCAAAGACAACATCCCTAATTTTTATGATTGGTTTCATATTACCATCAGATGATAGATATCAAAAAATTTCATATTTGTATCCAAGGGGAAAAAATATTTTTGATTCTGATTCAACTTTATCATAGTTCTTTAAATTCACAAGTGAATATGTTGAACTACTAAAATCACTAAGATGTTGAACATAAAGTTATTTTCAAGTCCATATCTCCTCTAAAATTTTCTACCAAGTTCTTGTTGTTTGTCTTATATTTTTGAGATATACCCCCATGTTAAGTGTCTACACCCAAATTGCCTTCGGAATTAATGAATGAAAACTCATAATTATACCTATCTCAATTAAAGACCAATTCATCATTTTAGATACTCTATTTTTTTGGATATTCAAGAACTGTCTTTTCATACCTTATTCCTTTCTTCTTATATATACTCAAGAAATTGGTTCTGGTGTACCCACTACTATTTTCTATTCATATGCACTTTAAATTTTGACCAAATTCCCTTTTTTTGTATATTTCTATTGATTAAAAACCTAAAATACATCATAATAATGTTTCAATAAGTTAATATATACTTTCCTAGTATCATCATCAATAGAAATGAGAAAGTAGAGGTAACCACTATAGGACAAAATAGGGAAAGTTCCCTAAACATGTGAGTGTACAACATCCAATTTCTCATTCCTAGGATTTCAACCATCTAAGTTTAAAGAAAATATTTCCATCTTTTCCATCACACAAATTTTACACATTCCAATTTCTATGTGATCAAGGTCATGTATTCCACTGGCCTTCAAAACATTAATGTTATTTTTATAGAGGTGACCGAACCTGTAGTTCCATACTTTTGGATTATTAGAAACTGTACTTATGAAAACCAACATTCCATATGAACTTCTTATCATGTAAAGGGTCCCATCATTTACACCTCATTCAAATATCATTGATACTAATGTAACTATTCATAAATCATTTGAAAATTTTTTATTATAGGTTACAACATCATTTTTTCCATTATAAATTAGATTTTATCTAAGGATGTGGAAATGGATAACTTCTATAAATTTCAATAATCATCCATTCTTTATTCAGATATTGACCTCTCTTTTTTCAACAATATTCAAGGCATAGCCATCTACCAGATGGACCTTCCCAAAAATTCCCATATACATAATTTATTATGTATTTGTGATATCTGGTTGAATGATAGGGTACTCTAGAGTTAATTACCCATGATTCTACCAGAGTATTCCAACTTAGTAATCTAACCTTTAATTATTTAATTATATTAATATAATATGGACTATCAAATATTTTTTCCTTTGGGCCTCATCCTTTTGAATCTTTCATTTCTTAATAATATTTCCCTTTTTCCCAAATTTCTAATATGTTGTACCAAGACCAACTGACTTACTTCAACTTATTACAAGGTAATTTTCTTTTATTTTTTTATGGGGCATAATTTTCATTCCTTTAGTATTAATTCACCACTGGTAAGTACAAAACTTCCTTCCACCTTAGTTCATTATTCAATACTATGTTCTGGATATCAGCAAATATCATATGAATTTTTAAATTGTAGTTACTAGCTACAATAACTGTAACATTCCATATTTATAGAAGTGAAGATAATGGTAGTAATTCCCATTAATCATTAATAAAAGTTATCTTTATTGATGGTATTTTCCAATGATTCATGTTGAATTCATTTAGATGATCTACTACAGGTCTTCCTTCAGATAAAAATGATATGAAAAATCACAACATGAAAACATTATTTAGGGTTATCAGTTATTCATACATATCAATCAAATCATTCAGAACATGCACTATAGTTTTATTATCATGAATGGTTAAAGTAATATTTATTTCTAGAGAGATTCTAAAAAGTTCCAATAGTTTACTATAAGTGGGTTCTCATTCATCTTTCTCCACATCATTAGATTTACCCCAAATAATGGTACTTATAAGTCCTTCTAAATCAAATGATCTTCAATTTTCAGTATCCCAAATCCAAAATCTGATTCATGGAATTTTTTCAACTAGATATTTCCTTCATCTTTTGTCATACTTTTTATTCTCCTAATAGGATGAAACTCAATCCTAAAAATACCCTTTGATGCCACTTGTTGGAGAAGAAAAATCTACCTTGAAAATTGGTTAGCTATACTGCTGATACAACCATCATAAGTTTGATTGAAATTCGGTTAGATGTTCCCACATAGATCAACATAATGAAAAATCTGATCCTTCATAACTTTTCTTCCCCTAAACTAAGTGTATCATAATTGGGAATTTATTTCACCCTACACACCACACTAAGTCATCCTCACACACACCTAATCTTAAAACCACAAATTCAATGGAAAAAATGAAATGTTAATATATATATATAATATAAATACATAAAGTAGAAGATAAACATATGATATTTAACTTTATTTCAAAATTTATATTACATTCATATGAAGAACCACTACGACTTTGTTAAATTGCAGAAAAAAATAATTAAATTCAACCGAAAAAACACCAATAGTAATATTTCATTACACAACCATTACCACTCTGTAAAGCTCCTATGCACTGTATATTCCACTAGTACATTATGAAAGTATCATATTTACTATTCCACACTCATGTTAATTACTCATGGTTGTTCTCAATATACTTTTTGAAGTAACATAGTCTGTTGTTCTAATCACACTTCCTTACCATATTCATATAGAATATTCCAAATGGAATGTCATTTTTGATTTCCAATATCTGTGTTGACCTTAACCACTTGATCCATGAAATCCATCTAGGTTCTTATTTCCAAATAATCCCTTATAAAGATTTTTCCAATATTATATACCATCCTTGATATCATTATCAGATGAAAACATATAATGACCCTAACTAGAGCTAAAGAGAGGAACTGTCAGGGTCTTTATATTGATCTCCTCCACCTGTTGTTGATCAAAAAATCAGTGAATGTAAATCTGGTTCATGAACTTTAGATGCTCTGGACTTCTGATGGTCTAAAAAAGGATGCACATTCCAACTACAGTTTTGGATCTCAAAGATATTCTATTCCTTATGAAATAAATGTAATTTTAAAAAATCTAATATTTAAAAGATCTTAGAGGATTAACTAAAGATAATGAAGTGAAAACCACTTGTCTATAAAATAAATAATAACAAAAATTTAGAGAGGACTTATACTAGACTATTTCACTCTACTTGTTGGAGAACCAATTAATGTTGTTACTATTTTATAAATTATTTCTTGTTCAATTTTAAATATATAATTCTTTATCCTTATCCTCTCACATATACTTCCCTTTGCATGGAGGGCTAAATTTTAAGTTATTGGGGATCGAAAGTCTAAAAAAAATTGTAATTCTTGAGTTTGTGTGCTTAATGAAATAAAATTATTTCTCTATTTTATAAAACTATTTTTGGTTTTAAATTAAAAATTTTTTTTATCAAGAGAGAATGTATTTGGTTTTTGACTCTGTTCATTATTTATTACTTTTTTAGATGATCTTATTATTAATCCACATTTTCTTATTAGGTATGTGGTGGAATGCCCTAAAGCTAGTAGTGAAGTTCTTTGTGTTTGTCAGTGCCTATGGAAGCGTTAGTGGAAAATAATGGATGTTTAATTAGAACAATATTCATTCTGGAATTGCCTTATTCAATTAGGATGGTCCAACAAATCACTTTCATGTATAGGAAAGAGGGTATAACAAACTAAGATCTTAAATAGGAATATTTTGACCATCGCTGTTAGATTAAGGGGTAGAGAAGAAGTGATTTTGGATTGTATATCTTTCTAGGTAATAAAACAATAGTGCATATCTTGAGACTATGATATCATTGCAATAGGTTATATAACCTTGACAAAATTACCATCTCATTATTTGTTGTTTTAAAATCCTTATTCCATTGCATTCTTTAATTTCAAAACCAAATCATCCAATGATAAACCATTTTTATTGAACCTAATAAAATGATAACATATTTTGAGAAGACCTCTCTAGAGACTACACTAGGGTCACCATAAATTCTACATTTTAACCTTGGAAAAAATTATTTTTCCACACCTCACAAAAGGATCATGCATTAGACTTACATTTTAGATAGATGGGATTATTGATTGAGTGAAGTGATTAATTTTATTGTGCATATAAATTGAATGAATTTAATCAAGTGAATAATTAATATTGATGGTGTCATAGTGATATTATAAATTCCCTTATAACCACCCTTTGACTCGAGTTAAAATGTGAGGATGACATTCGTCTTTCTTACCCACAGTTCAAGGTAAGGATTGATGATTACATATTCATGAATTTATTTTTATTCACTCATGATATTCAGTTTGGGAATAAGGATGATACACAAGATGGTGTTATGATATGAATCACCTGAGAGTTTACACTCTTTCATGCCCATATATCCAAGATTGATGTGGTTGATGATTCAAAAAGTATTTACTCCTTCCACAACAATAATAGGTTTAAAAAAATTGATATTTAGTAGGATATCAATAAAGATGTGTATTATTAAAACATATCTAGAATGATATTGATGGATATGTGTGTTCTCTAGTATCTCAAGATTATGTATCATGGATGATTAATTAGGCATAAAGAACTATGAAGGGATGTGAGATGATAATATTGTAATTACTGAGATATTATTTTTAGTTTTATGATTGTCTTTGAAATTTGGGGTGGATATGATCCAACATTGATGATATAGTTAGAAAAGTGTATAGGGTTATATCTAAAATCTCATTTCTAGTGATAGGGATTTCAAATTCAGCTACGAGAACCTAGTAACACTCTAAAAGGACACAATTAATGGGGATCCTTATTAATTCTTATAAAAGTGTTGAAATATATTATATATAGGTAAAAATTGTTATTTTTATAGCATGATGAAAGTGAGATATGGGTATCATGATAAGGATTTTTCTCAAATATAATTATGATTGAGTATTACATGTTGTGGTGTTGATTTTTATACAATTTTTTTAATGATAATGTACATAAAAAAGAGTTGTTTATAGGGTCAGTTCATTGCTTAATATGACCATGCTAAGTAATATTACTCACCACTATTTTCACACTGATGTATTATTCAACTTGTTTCCATAAAGATTAAAAGATAAATATTGTGTATTATATTGGAGGTTAGAGATGAATGGTTTATATTTTATCTAATGGAATTTAGTTTTCAGTACAATAATCCATTCATGATGTTTATTTTCAGGCTTACATATATTTAAGATGTGTTTTTTAAATATAGTGATTTATTTAATAATATTAAATTGTATTATTGATATTTTTTATATATTCATGTGTTATATTACATATTTGTTTCTTCACTACTACCAAACTGGGTATATTTAGCACTAGTGATTTAACAGTGCTAGCTAAAAGTGATGTTAAATAGCCCCTTTGATAGTTCTAAAAAAGTGATGTTAAAGTTGGTATTTAACATTTTTTTTATAGAGATATAAAAGGGGTTATTTAATAGTGCTAAACCAAGCACTGTTAAAGGGGGACCATTATCCTCACTTTTATAAAAGTGCTAATAGGGGGGTTATCAGCACATTTTTTGGAAGCGCTGATAACGACCCCCGTTATGAGTTCTTTTTTAGTAGCACTAATATTGGTATACTTAAAAAACTTATATTTCATTAAAAATAATATATTAATATGTAAATACATTTATATTGATATAAATATTATATATATTTTTTAAAATATTTTTTAAATAAGGTAAATATAGATTTACACTTAATATATAACATATTTAATAAAAATAGATTATAAAATAATTTAAAAAAATATTTTTTAATTAATATTTTTATTATTATTGAGTAATATTAATTTAATAAAAATTTTAAGATAAAAAAAATCAAAAACAAAATAAAGGATCTAAAATAAGTTGAAAACGTAACTCAAACATCAAATGGTCATAAATTATGATTCTAGTGTCTGTTTGGGCTCTACCAAATATCAAATAAAATAATTTGATGAGATATATTCCCTTAGTGATAACGGTAAACATGTGTCACATTTCTCAAGGCCAAAAGCCCAGAAGGCCTCCAAAAATGTATTTTTAGTCCAGTTACCCCAATTTTTGACATTTTATGGATTTCCATCTTCATTTAAGGGGATATTATTGCCTTTTTTTGGAAGAGACTGAATTTATTCCCAGGTCTTACATTCATATTGATATTATGGTATTGAAATTTTATTGTTTTTCATAATGTAATTTTCTATATAGTTAAATATATGCATTTTTTCTTATATTTAATTATAATAATTCACTATTATAAATACATATATGAAAATATTTACAAAAAAATTTGTATTCTAAAATATGTAAATAAATACTTATTCTAAAAATATATTTAAAACAATATCTAACAATTTTTTACGTTATGGAAATATATTTATAATTTTTATATGTAGATATATGTGTTTATTAATAAAATGATATATATTTATATTCTATTTTATTATATGTAAATATATAATATATTTAAATAAATATAAGTATATTGATAACATACACACACATATATTGTATAAATATATTTAAAAATAATTATATAAATATAGAAGTAATATATATATATATATATCAATATATATATATGTGTGTGTGTAAATATATAATTAAATAAACATAAATATCATTAAAGTGATAATAAAGCAACATGTTGTAGTGGTAAAGGCATTCCATATTTGATGGATAGGTGTAGAGTTCAAATCCAGGCTAGTGAACATGAGGCTAGAGATTCAAAACGTGCCGATAAAAGTGGTGGTGGGGTAAAAATCACTAATAAAGGTGGGGAATAATTGTTAAAGGTTTCGTGGAAGCGCAAATAATGGATTTGGGCTCATGGGCATCCAAAAAACATAATTTTACCCCCTTTAATAGCGCTTCCTTTATCAGTGCTAAAAATCACTATTAAAGATCCCCTTTAACAGTGCTAAAAAATTTTGTTAAAAGGACCCTTTAACATTGCTAAAAAAAGAACTTCTATAGGGCCCTTTTAACGGTAATTTTTAGCACTGTTAAATGGGTCATTTAACATCATTTTTTAGCAATTATAAAAGCTTCAGTATTTTAATCACACTCCGATTATCAGCACTTTTTTAGATCTAATAAAGGATTATCCTTTCATTGGTAAATGCCTCTTTTTTATTAGTGATTCATTTATTTTAATGTGTGTGATGTTTTATGATAACTGGTGAAAGTTTGTATTTATAGATAATTTCTCCCTTCATTTGAGAATATAAATCAATGTTTTCCGCTAGACACTAGCCTGTTAGAGGGGGTATTGAGGAGATAACTTATGAATATTATAAGAAATAACACAGTAAGACACCAAATAATTCTATATCATATCCATAATAATTCCTTAAATTGGGATACACTCATAAAAATCATATTGTTAGTGTTAAAATTATTATGATTGATTTCATTCACCTTATTTGGATTAAAAATTATTAGATTTGTACCTATAAACACCTTAAATATCTTCACCTAATTCCTACCCTGTACCTAAGAGTTAGTGCCCTAAATAGTTTTTCAAATTAATGAGATAAATTTCACACTACCCCAATAAGAACTAATATTCTATATCTTGATCTCTCTATTAGATCAAACCTAAATTATACACCAGTTGTTTAACAAATGTACTAAATGTCCTCAAGAGTTGTAGAATAATACACAAATATTGCTATCATTCATGAGTTGGACCATTTCTCCAATCATGAAAAATGATATCTCAGTGGTCATTATATTCTCAAATGGACTTGTAAATCATTGACTCCTCGAATTATACCATAGTGGGTATCAAGTGATTCTATGTTTGTTCCAAGATATACCATCCCTAAAGAGAACATATCGTTTAAGAGAGTGTGGAAATTCACACATGGTGATATTTCTCCACATATTTATAACTCTAGGTCATCTAAAACTTATATCAATTACCATACTGTTCAAAGACTACTAGGGCCACATTGAAAATTCTTTAAACTCTATATTATTAAAAAATTTATTGGATATACTCAATACATTTTTAACATGATATGATATTATTCCACCATAAAAATTTGGATAATACCACTCGTTGAAACTAATAATAACCTATCTATAAAAAAGGTGTATTTAATGGATTTCACTTTCAACACTATCCAAAGGTAAACTATTATTAATCACTATTACCTAAGGTAATTATATTTTCTTCTCAAACAATTTTTCATAATAGAATTAGCTTACAAAATTCTCAGTTCATATCATTAAGATTCTGGTCATATCTGTCCTAATAAGACACACCATAAAAACATGTTCTTGTATGTAAGATGTGTTCCTTTTCGCACACACCAACCATCTATCATAAGTATTTTCCATGATTTAAACCCATAAAAATCTAAGTAAACCCACAAGATTATGATAACTCATCAAGGAAACCCCTTATTCATACATATCATGACACTAACACAGATTCTAGGAATCACAATCTCTCTCACCCACCTCAAAGCATTAGTGACATATCTCAAGGGAAATGGATTTTATCACAAAACACAGGGATATAAATCATATACATATCTCAAAAAATCAATATATCATAATAAACATCACAAAAATTATTAAAATATATCTATTTTAATTAATACATCAACACAATCCCCTAAATAAAATATTTATTAATTCATTGTTAATGTTTTAATTAACTCAAACCATTTGATATAATTAAAAAAAGACCCATTTTCTAAGTAAGGAGACACTAATGAATTATATATGAAAAAACTGATGGATTTATTTTTGAGTCTTTAAATAACTTATAAACCTAATTTAGAAAGTATTTTTATTAATATATTATAAATATTTTTAATAAAACATTTCAAAAATATTATTTAACATTTATATACAAGTATACACGTGTCATGTGAACCTATGTGAAGAGTATGATGCATGAAAAAAATAACAAAATGGATGCCAAATAAGATCTATGAATCTTCATAAGTTCCACCAATCTATTCCTAAGATACTCAGACCAAAAAACAAAATCACATAGGAGATGAAAATTTGATCATCCTTAGATACTTAATCTTCTTCTATAGATAGATTGATTCTGTATTTTATGAGTTAGTTCTAAAATACCAAACCATCATATTTCAAATCATTAAAATCCCAAAAAACTAAAATACCTTTGTGATACAATTCCTAATAATCCATCCTGGTTTTAAATTCTACATACCCCATGTATATTCCTAGAAATCTAGAGGCTAGTGAAAAACACTGAGGGTCTAAATAAATCATTGGGGAATAATTTACCCTCTTTTGAATATATCGTAGTTCAATTCCATATTCTATCAAAAATCCATCATAACCCATCCATATATCAAACAATTTTCAAAAATAAATGAAATATTGTACGTTAAGGGTGTTAAACCTATATAAAAATATAATATAACCCATTTATATGTATGAAATAGAAATAAAAAATAGTCATAATATAAATTCATAAGGTAGTTTACAAACATAATACAATGTAAACCAACTAAAAAACAATTAAGTTAGACTAATAAGGCTATATAAAAGAGACTCCATATTCCAATACTAAAAACCTACTATCCACACTATTGTAGAATCCCAAAGTACTAATTGAAATACTCTTTAGTAATAAAACAACCAAGAATATTTTCTCATAAGCATTCTTATAATGATATGTCATAAGTAAAACTAAATATGCATTGAGATGCATTTACCGGGTGTAAGTATATAACATAGTAGGGACCCACTAAAGATGTCCCTAACACACACACACACATATATGAGTGTATGAAGTATGTAATGAGGTATATAGTAGTATCCAAAAATAAACAGACAATATAATATGACAATAATTTATTTACATTATTACTTGAAATTAAATAGATATAAACCCTTGGTGTTCAATTACATTTTATTACTAAATAACCATGGGAACCACTATACCTACTTCCATCCTTTCTCGAGAACAATATATACCTACCTTGAACATCACTTAGAATCTAAAAAGAATAACTATATAAAAGTAAAGAAAATGTTGTAAAAATCAAATGATAAAAAAATTGTGATTAAATGTTAGGATATCAAATACCCATCAAGTGGGAAAAAGTAATATATAAAAAAATGTTAAGAAAAAAATTCCCATACCATTATGATATAAGGAATCATGATTTCCTTTCTATATTATCAAAATAATCACCATCATCAATAACCTATATGTGAAATTCATACTCAAAAAATTATAGCATATTTAAAGAAATAATAACAATAATCAGTATGATATAATCCTCTTTTCAAAATAAGGATAAATCATCTATAACAACAAAATAAGATTTCTATACATGGAAGGAAATGATAAATAACATTATTAGGTAAAATAATTAATATTATAGCTGTATATAAATCATTCAGTTAACAAATGACATGTTCAACTCAAAAAAACCTCATATAATGGAAGAAAAACAATTTACTTGAATCATCACCAAAAGGAAAAAAATTTAATCAAAAATATTTAGAAAATAAATCAGTTGTTAAAATATGCCTTATGATAATTTATTCCCTTAAATAACATAATAAATGGAAAGATACACTAAATAGTGAAGGGGACACCAACCCTCGATAGTTATCTTTTAATAACACTAGGTAAACTTTTAGTTGTGGGAAATAATGAATTATTGTCTTATAAGATACTTATTCAATAGTTTCTAGGAATTTATGATATACCACCACAATTTATGTATATAACTTAATTAGATAACCACTCACTAGTAACCAATGACCCAAACCACCCTTGATTGATTCACATTTATCATATGACACTTTATTAAATAAGATAAAGGCCTTACAATACACACCTAATCTTTTACTATAAAAAAACATCGGTGAGACCCTCACCAGATACCCATAATAATAATCTACCCATTCTAGGATCAAACTTAGAAAAGAACAAGTCCACACAAGACATATCACACATAATTTCACTCAATGATGTAAGTTGGTTTATCAGTGAACTCAACTTAATCAAATATCCTTAAAAAAACTAAAACCATCACTCAAAGTTACCCCAAAATACTCAAAGTAATGTCAAACACTACTCCATCATACCTCACAAGTATATATAAAACATAATTTAAGGATGGGTACCCATCATGGTGTCTATATTCATAAATAATTTGTGATTAATATGTTTAAATAATTGATGCAAGACAATAAAATATAAGAGTTCCATATTTAGTATATCATTTATAGATCTAATGGGTTTTACTCAACCTCACACAAATTCCCCAAGATATAATGGCTAAATTCCATGTGACACACAACAATTTACCAGTACTTACAATCATACCATTCTTGAAGATTCATTTCAAATGAAGACAAATATAGGGGACCACATAACTTATACTATCGTAAGTAGAAACATCTATTATCATTTGTTGAATCACCCAAAATCATCAAGAATTAGAAAAGTGGATGTAAAACCCCCATAATTAGGAGTTTGGGGTGGATAAATAATAAATAGTGTGATAAATAGAAAAAGAATTGGTGTGGGGGGTAGAATCATAATAAAATGAAACTTTTGTGATTTTTTATTGGATTTCAACTCTAATATTACCGCATATTTTAATTATTTTATAGAAATTATAGCATTTTTCATGTTAGGATAGTTAGTTATTTAATATAAAAATGTTATAAATTCATAATTTTAACTTTAATTGTTTATTTTTGAGTTAATTAAGAATAATATAATAGTTTTAAAAGTAAATTTTTAGTTAATTTCTAGGGAAATCAAATGTTATTACATATTAAAAAGAAATTTTTAATTGATGTGTTTGATTAAATGGGTATTAAATAGGATCTCATATAAAGGAAATTTAGGGGTTCTACATGATATTTAATGATCATTGCATCATATTAGACCAAGAAAACTAAGATTTGCATAAGTATTATTTGGTCAATGCATGTGTTGTATTTGTTTAAAACTAGTAGGAAAGTGATACCAGGAGTAACTTCACAGAGAGTAAACTACATGTGATTAATTGAAAATATTAAATGGATATTTTTTATTAGTTCATAACTTCATAAAATGGAAAATCCATGCACATTGCTTATGCTAAAATAATCAAGACCCATGGAAGATTAAATACAATATATCAGGGGATGTGTTATGTAAGTTCTGCATGGTCAAGTCATGTATCGTAATAATTTATAGAATTTTATTACCATTTTGAGTCACCTAACTAAAAAAATTATTTAAATAATTTATAATTTATTCGTGATGTCACGTTCAATTAAAATATTACCTTTAAGTGTTGTGTGAAATTAACGACCACATCATGCATGGTATATAAGGTGAAATCCAATGAAATCTCACTCGAATCATACACCCAGGTGAGTTATTCCATCCACCACCATATATAAGGAAAAAATGAGGGGGTTTTCATATATGGTTGTGTTTTTATACCCACTAAAAAGTGATAACATTATTATATGGTCATATGATAGCTTTTGAGTCCAACTATTGAGTGAGGATTATAAAGGGAGTAAAACATTTAATAGGATAATGATGTTTCACTCTTGGAAATTCTCCAAAGGAATACCATCCACTCTCTCTAGATACATTTCATTTCATTTGAATAAATTTTCATTCAATCATTAAACCACATTCTCCCAATTCCATTAGTTTTAATATTAACAAAAAACAATTAATAAGTGGTGAATAACAATGAGTGTTTGTTAATATATTTGAGAAAAAACCTATGTAATTGTTAATTTATATCTATAAGGTATTTTAATTTCAATTTTATGTCCCATAATCAATAGGCCATTAATATTTAGATCCATTTCTTAGGGATTATAGACATTCACTATAATGTTTTTCATTTATTTTGTAATTATTTTTTATTGTTTTTTGTAAACATGATGAATTTTTAGATATGAAATCATATCAACAAGCTTCTTTGAAGAACATAAATTATTTGTTAATTAATTTATATCCAATATAAATATAGGGATTTTAACATGGTGGAAGACTTATTGGATTCCAAAGTAATTAATTCCCAACCTCTCACTATTTTTTATTCTTTAAGTTTTCTACATTTGGATTATAATTTAGGGGTGTTATAAGAAGTTTTAGGCCTCCATAATTTTATAATGACTTAATTATTCCTTCTATTTTACATCATTTTTTATAAAAAATTAATTTTAAAACATAATTTTGTCTCCAAGTGCAGTATTATGAAGTATATGTTAGAGAATTACATAAGTAGGGAATGTAGCTTGTGGAATTGTAACAATAGGAAGAAACTAAATAGCATGTAGTGTTTGAAGATAAAGATACTACATACATATTTCATCTGGGAAACCCAATCAAGGATGAAAGGGAGATCATTTTAAATCTAATTTTAGACCACAAAACACTTCTCAATGTTTTTTCATTAGTAGTAATTCTTGCGGATCCATTTAAAGGGGAGAGTTAATTTTTGGATTTCATTTATTAATACTTTATATAAAAATAATATTGAACTCAATTACCCTTAGTATTTATAGTATAATTAATAATAATGATTCCCATAGAAAGTGATTATGAAATCCATTATAAATTCGCATTAACGGAAGGATGGAACAACCACTTCCCACACCTTTAGGTAGAATCCCAGTAGCTCTGCAAGAATAACCAAGACCACTAGCTGGTCATTCAAAAGGGTATAACTCTAATATGAAATATTCTTATTTTGAAAATTTTCAATTTCAATTTTCACGAACTCTACCTTGGAGGGAAAATGTTTATAAAACAGAGCAGTGAAATTGTGTATAAATTGGAATTATGTTGAATGATTTTTTTCAATCCAATATGCCACTAATATTGGATGGAACCCCTTTGGGTTTGAATCTGACTGAACCCTGACGTTATTTATCTGTAATATTTTTTATTTATTGTTAATCATGATTTACTTACAAGATGAAACATTATTGTTAAAATTAAATTAAAATAGTATATAAGAAAAGTGTTGGTGGGGGTGATCTTGTTAGTATATTAGTGTTTTTTTGTTCTTTATTTTTTTTACTTTTTTCAAGAATTGAGATTTATTGGTAACTTTTTTCATTTTATATTAGAAAGGATCATGACTCAGAATAACTGGACCATAAGAACTTTATTAAAAAAAGGTAAAGTGAAATAGATATAATGCGTGTTTAAATAGTCTTGTATCAGTATCACCCCAAGAATCCAAATCCACCATGTTTAATCATTCACATGGCATTAAAAAGACCACATTGAGTAAGAATTCAAAATATCCTTTTTAGATAGAAAATATTCCAAATAATTGGCCTCCCTGTTGGAATGTTTAATATGAAACTAGAGATTATTAGAAGAATTCAATCACTACCTCCACTCTAGAATAAGTTTACAAGGAACACATCTAGACCTTTCCTTCAAAGAATCCACGACAAGGGTTCAGTCAGATTCAAGCCCAAGGGGGTTCCAACCAAAATGACTAGCATATAATACTGAAAAAATCATCAAACATAATTCCAATTTTTACATAATTATGTTTCCAATGTAATGTCAAAAAAATCTTTTGACCAATCCTTAATAGTTTTGAAACACAACTCTACCGCTTAAAGGGTCGGGAGTTCCAAATGTCCCACCATCCATATTTACTATGATCCAAGATAGAAGTTTTGGAATATTAAGAACATATTTTATGATGATAGATTTATTAAACCTACCAAAACGACTAAAAAACTTAAGGTTTTTAGGTCAAATAAATAATTACGTATTAAGCATGTTTGAATTTGTGAGGTAGCCTGTATTTACCTATTAATATGGATAATTCCTGCATGAAATTTCGTCATTTTGGGATATATTTAAAAATCTAAAAGTTTATTTGTTTAATTATTCAATATTCTATGATTTTATGTGCTTTTAAAATTATAAATCTAATTTTTAAAATTCAAGGCCCTTTTTAATAATCTTTTCAAGCCTACCATGTATCTGAACTTCCTTTTGATGATCCTAAACACCCTGAAGACCTTATAAGAGCTTCATTGCAAGATAAATTCCTTCCCACCAAACTATTGGTGTTTTAATTCATGTTTAAATATTTAATAAAACTATGGGGGAGGTTTTTCATGGAAATAATTTCAGTTTCAGTAGTCTGTTTGGAAATATTTTAAGGTGTTGTTAACATTTGTGGGAAAAGAAGTCTCAATATTCCTTGAAATTTATTTATTCCCTTTATATATATAAAAATATGAATAAATTATATAATAATAATAATGGATAGTAGATTAAATTATTTCATTGTGTTTGTTTAATGATTTATGACCCTAATCTCCAAATAAAAAAGTCTTGTATTTTCATTCATCATTCATTGAATGAGCTTGTCATCCATTTCTCCATGGAAAAAAATAAAATAACTAATAATAAAAAATATTGATATAATAGAATTAATCAATCATTATTATTTATACTGACATGTTACATATCATTGAATGGGTATAGATATATTTTAGTTTGGTGATGGATTTGGGGGTGGAAGAGTAAGAGTGATTTTTCATTTTCTTTTCTTATATTTCATGCATTGATTTTTAAGAGATTAAAATTTCATTTGAATATTTTGATTTTGAACATCAAACCACCAACCTTAATCGACAACACATTCCAGTAAAAATTTATTTTGATTGATAAAAACATTTCCCTTTGAGTGGACATGTAGGAACATTAAAAGCATATGGAAAGTGTTCATGAACTCAATAAGAGAAAAACTTTCAAAAATATATTCTTGAGTGAGAGAGATGAATTTCTAGGTGAGGTAGGTATACATGTGCATGGATGGATCAACGGAATTTAATGAAATTTTTTAAGCATTATGAAATGATGATTAAATCCATAAAAGAATAAATATGAGAATAAGGGTGAAAATGAGAGTTCACTACCACTTTTTATTTAATTGGTTTTTCTATTTACTGAGTGTAGATATTTATTTTGAGTGAAATATATTGAGGATGGGGGAGTGATAAAATAAAAACATTATAAAAAAATATTAGTTTTCACTTCAAATATCCCCCCATGTTTTTATTATTTTAAGGCACTTATCAAATATTTTATCTTTTTTATGTTAGTTTGTAATTAAATATGGAAATGGATTAAATTCATTTTTTAATTATATTACTTACTTTTTAATTAAATTTGAATAAAAATTAATTTTTTTAAAAAAAATTTAAGGAATTTCTAGTTAAATCAGGGATTAAGGAATTTTAAAAGGAAGGTTTGACTACATTAAGGTGATTGAACTAGTCTTGAAGAGGCTTGAATATGAATTAATGTGAAGGAGAGAACATGAGTGAGACTAAATGACCATCGTTTCAAATTTAACCAATCCATAAAAAAATTACTAAAGAGTCACTTATCAAGAGTACGTATTGCATCAGTTTAAAATATGAGGGTGAGTAATACCAAGAGTTTCTCTATGAGAAAGAAGTAGCATGTTGTTAACTCAAAATTTTAAATGGATATGTTATATTAGTTCAATGTTGTATAATATTAAAATTTTGTTCCCAATTATCTTGTCAGAATAATAAAAAACCATGGAATTATAAATGTTAGACTTCAGAGGTGATGTTAGGTGAATAATATGTGTCCAATTCACATGTCATATTAATTAAAATAATGTTATACCCATGTTATAATGACCTAGTCTATTTAAAGGATACATCATATTAAACTCTCACGTTCATCCCTACATGCGATTTAGATCTGAACTCCAATACTCACGTAAGAATGAATCATGCACCCTACATGTTGTGTAAGGTTAACTCTATGGTAATATTTCTCACATAAGATAAACTTACCGGATCAAAATACGACTTTATATTAATTTCAATAATAATTTTGTTATAGTTTTATGATCTATGAAATCCCCATTTCATAACTACCCTATTGGGATCTATTTTTTAATCCAAACATTACAATAAATACTTGATCATATGAAAATCTTTCCATCACTCAAGAAATATCTTGGGAATATTTTAGATCACTTGTGGACCCTAATAAAGGTAAAAAAATGTTGTGGGAATTATCCAAGTGAAATATGGAATCCATGCATGAAACTCATCACAACCAAATGATATTCTCATCCTCCTTTCTATAAAATTTTTGTAAGGAAGAAGATAAACCTCTATGTGTTGCATATCCAGGGAAATTGTATCTTGAGAGATCATGGGGGTTAAAGTAACTAAAAACAAGGGTAACATGAAGTGGTATGTTTATGACTATCCATAGAGACATTATTCCACATAGAAACCATCCAGATGAAGAATACAAATCTTATGAGCTTAACACTAGCTGTATAAAGGAGAAATTCATTCAATGATTTATTGCTTCCCATATAATATATTAAATTAGGAGTTTTTTATATATTTTATTCGTTATAAATTTTTAATTTTGGTTTTGTGTTCTCTTCTATGTAATTACTTATCCCATCCCCAATGTTATAAAGAGATAACCCCTATATGGATAGACCAAGGAGGATAAACTGGTGTAAATAGTTAAATATAAATGTATTTACCTTTTCTTATTTTAGGTTTCATGATGGGATATGGGTGTGTGTTTTTTGAGGGTCTTGAGTCGATGGTTTTTCCATTATTTATTATTTCACATTCCCTGTATTCTTCCACTAAAATACATTCAAATTTTTTCCTTCATATAGCGCATATGATTTTTTTTGATAAGATATTTTTGTGGTTATTGTCTATGATTAGTGGATATTTTCTTCTTGGTAAGGCCTTATGAGTTGGCTTGTTAGGGATCCTTACACTAGTGAAAGGTATATCAACCAAAATTAGTCATAGGAAACAAGTAGGGAGATAATGAACATGTGGTTGTATTTTTTTCTTTCTCACAAATGGTAAAAGTGGGAGATGGTTAGATGAGAAGGTCTAAGTCTGACTATCGAGTGATGTTTAGAAAGAGATAAGAATATTCAGTAGGATATTGAATAATCACTCCTTAAAATACCCCTAAAGAATACCCATCATTATCTAACTATGTTGAATTTTATTTTCATACTTTTCCATTCAATTATTCGATCCCATTCTTCTACTTCCATTATTTTTAAAAAGACTGAAAAATATTAATATGTGGTGACAAACAATGAGTTTTTGTGAAAATTTTATAGGAAAACACTAGGTCATCTCCCAAGCAATATTAATAAGGGTTTTTAATTTATATTTAGAGAGCCACGTAACTATAATCTTATCATATCTCCTTCAAGATGTTTTTTATATAAAAATATCATAAATCAAATGTCATTTAGACGAGATATAAGAGGGATAAGGAGAGTTATGAAGGAAGTTCAAACTCTATGGGTGCCCTAGGTTGACCAGCTCAAAATGAGAGAGCGGTGAGATATGAGATGATTTATAACATTTTAATTAATTAATTAACATTAGTATAAAATAAAATTTCGGGGACATCGAGTACCTTATACACTTCCATCAGGTACTTTATGGTCCACATAAGACCACCCATTACTGGACTCCTCTATTAGTACTTGGAAATTCTCTATATGGTACCTGGTCTCATCTTCATCCGTTTTATATAAATAAAACCACCATTGAACTTCACCCAAACCTATTAAATTAAACCAAAACCTCTTAACTCATGTAAAATTGGTCTCAAATACATTATCAAAATTTATAATTTAATACTAGAACTTAAAAAGAAAAAATATCCCAACTGTAAATCATCTTGATCTTAGTTTTCTCTAATTTCTTCATGATTTTTGAACATGGGTCACTAAATTAAGAATATATATATATATATATATATATATATTTGTGTGTGGGTGTGTGTATATTTTTTTGTGCGTGTAAGTTATCCATACATTTCAAATTACACAATATAAAAACTGGATTTTCCTTACATTGAATTTCCATGTATTCTAACAAACCTATATATACAAAGACCATATCACTTTTTTTATTTTTGGCCTATTTTTTAATTGACCTATACATGTTTAACATAAAACATATCATACTAAAAAAATGGGTGATTATTCTATTTCACAAACATATTATATTCTTATTACCCATAAAAACATATAGAAACCTATTTAGGTAGGAAAAACAATATGTGTATCCAAAAAAGTATATTTAACAATTATATCAAAATTTTCCACAATTTTGTCTCAATATTTTCTATATGAGTAAACTATTGAATATGTATATATTTTTTTAAACCTAGAAACCCCATCCCCTAGAAAAATCATGCTCTACATAGAATAACTCTCCCCTCACTAAAGAGAGTGGTAAATCGTGGGTCTTGGATGCACCTCGTGAAGTGACTGGGTAGAAGTTCCCTCCCTACCATTCCATAGAATATCATTTGCTTAAATTTTACAGGGAAAAATTAATTATTCTGATCCACAACAAATGGCTATCAAACCCCCAAATCTGAAGAATATAGTGAGTGACTCTAGCCACTCTTACACCCCCATAAAGGAATATAGTTTTATTTTTATTAATCATGTTCATATATTGTTGACATATATTAAAACCATTTATCGTTCCCTACAAAATATAAAATTATTTAATATTTACTTCAATCTTTAACTCCATATTTAATATATATTTCTCATCATATAAGTCATGATCACCTTCAACCAAATTATCATCTTTGTCACACAATTATTGCATATAATATATAAACACAAAAAATTTATCAGTTATCATTATTCACAATTTTTATAATTTTTCAGTATATATAAATAAGTATACAAAATTTTAAATTTTTATATATTTGTTCATTTCATTGAAAATTTCTACTTCAAATTTTCAATGTAAATTTCTAGAGAAAATATTCACTATATTTTTTAGAGAAAACTCACATTGAAAATTAGAAATAAAAATTTACACTATTTATTTATATTTGTTTATGTGTGTGTATTAATTTATTTTCATTAATATATATATTTTTAAATACATTCATAAAAATATTTATTGACATAGTTTTTCCTTAATTATACTGATGGCTCACTGAAATTCTAGGGTGTGTGGGTTTAACCCATGCTATTGATCAATTTATATTTATATTGGTGGATCATGTTTCATTAAATTTATGTGTTCTTTTATCCTATATTCATATAATCTTGTTCCAATGTTACCTATTCATTACCCAAGACTTTGATATGTCATAAACCTAAACTCTTAGGTATAGTGCTAAAAAAATAATCTTTATATATTGGCATCGATACCAACTGAAACAATCTGAACATAATCATCCATAATTAAAATACAAATAACCAATATTTAGTCACATACATACTCAATAGCTTTTAGGTTTTGGGTTTTAGAGAAATAAGAAAAACCCTTTAACTAACAAACCCAATATTTTTCACTGAATATGCATTTTTTACCCTATACTAAGAAAAACTTATTTTCTAAAAATTATTCAAAATCTCCCATAAACTTATCTACATGAGGTTTTAAAAAAAATAGAATTCTGCATAGAATCTATTAGGGAAAAGTTAAACATAAGGAGTGATCTAAAATCCTAAATAAGGGAGAAACTTTTCAAAGAGTCATAAAGGGTTAGATCATAAGAATATGAGAAAATATGAACATGATAGAAATATCTTATTAAAAAGTACACAAGATCATAACGTGTAATCATAATACATGGTTGAACATCATAGATCATGGAATAGGAACATAATACCATAATAAGGTTATCATGAAATCAAAGTACTTATACCATATATTATAAACATGTATTGATAATCATGAACCATGGAATCATAACCCAGTAATGTAGATTAACATAGAAACATGGCACAAGAATAATCATATTAAATCATAACATTGTGATAAAATCCAATCATGCGCACACATTATGATGTGAACAAAACCAATAATTTACACACTTCAAATCACTATCTAATAAGATAAAAATTGTTAACAGTACATTATAGGGCTATATAAGACCCAACTCGTCACAAAAAGAAAAATGTTACATATTTGTGACACATGAAATCAATTATATATATCATCATGAAAAAACCATGAAAATAAAATGGGTTTCATATCATTTCTAAACACTATCACACAAAAATAAATCAATATTTAATTACTAGATACTAAAAATTCAACACCAATAAATTGAATAAAATCATTTTGAGTTTGATCATGAAAATTACTCCATATGAGATATATCCTTTAGATTTAGATAGAAAAATAGAAGTGAAATCATTTCTATATATATTTTATAACATGATTGTAAAATAAAATTATAATTGGATTCAAAAATCCATTTTAAGGGAATGAAAAAAGAATATTGAAAATATAAATTTTATAAAACTTCTAATTATCAAACCCTTTAAAATAAATGTATTTTAAGAGATTAAATGTGGTGTATATGATAAAAACATTCATAAGTAAAATGAAATCCTTTTATTTATTCTTCTAAAACATTAAAAATTATTTTTAAAATATAAAATTCCCAAAAAGAGAATATAATTTAATTTTAAAAACCATGAAAAGATAATGAACAATCTTTCCTATGAATAATAATTATAAAATCATCAAAATAATTATTTCTAAAATATTAAAAATGATATTCTTTTTACACTTTTGTAAAGAAATACAAAAATGACCAGCATGGAAGATGTTAAGAAAATTCATTTTAAAATTTTGTAATGGAATTAAATGTAAAACAAATTACCATGAAAAATCAAAAAAGTATAAAAACTAATATTCATAAAAAAATATAATGAATACGAACATATAAGAAAAATAACCATTAGAATGGATGTGATTTATTATTAAAAGCATCGTATTTTTATAGATAATGAAATCATTGAATGAGAAAATTTTGATGTGAAGATGTAATTACCACGTAGAGAACGAAAAAATAACATATATAATATAGAATGTAAAAATATAAGAAACTTAGAGGATCATTTTCAAGGAATAAGTTTTAAGACACAATGAAAAGGAAATTGAGTTGATAAAACCCTTACAACTTTTTTAAAATTTAGATAAAAATCCAATGGAGAGTATAATTAAAATTGTAACTTTAACCACCATGAGTAAAAATAAAATCATGACATAATATTTTAAATAGGTAGTATATAAACCATATAAATGAAACTAATTTCAAACACAAAACATGTCTCAATATAGAAAATTTGAAATTAGAAATCCTTATAGATGTCATAATTTATGATGAAAGAAAAATTTTAAAATGATTATATGTGAAATAAAAGTAAATACCTTAAAAAATAGGAAGTAAAATCAAAGGGTAGAATCCAATCAACTTAGAGTAATGGAGTTCAAGAAGAAAAATTATAACTCAATGAAAGAAAATTGAATTTAGAAAAACTCTTACAACTTAGGCAATGTATCAATCGATGGACAAAAAAGTGATAGATTAAATGAATATGAAATTAACAAGGATAAAAAAAAAGTATTTATGAAATAAAAAGATAATGGGATAATAATTAAAACATATAAAATTAGATTGGTGAAAAATATGATACATGTCTCATGAAATATAAATTGAGACAAAGAACCCTTCCCTAAAAATCCTGGTTATTCTAATGTGCTCAAAAATAAAACAAAATAAAATAAAACACATAAATAATATATTTAATAACCTTATTAATATAAATTATATTTTTTATAAATCTTTTATATTAATTTATCTCATATTTATAACTTGTTTTTTAGTTAATATAAACCTTTCATTAGTAGTAGTTTCAATTATTCCTTATATGTTTCAGAATAACGGTATCATCAATCATTCCATAATCATTAGATAACCATCTGAAAAATATTCTAGGACCTGTAATATAAGTTAAATAACGAGTTTTTAAGTTATAAGAAAATTCCATTGGAGTTTCAATATTGTTTTCCAACATTAAATTCACAATTCTCCGGTTTTGATAAATTTTAACGAATAATAGGTGGTATATTAATATTGATTTTATTATTAATATCAACATTTCAGAACCTAAAAATTTATTTAATTGTTAATATCATATCATTCCATTTATTAACATTCTATAATCATCCATGATAAAATTTTATAGAATTGTTCATGTTGGTGGTTAAACAGAGCCAAAAAAGCTCATGTTTTGATCAATAGATGATTGTGATATTTTATTATAATTTAATCATTCAATATGAGTAATTATATTTTTTATAAATTAATAAAGAGTTAAATAAATATTTTAATAGGTGTATAAAGAAGATAAATAAAAAATAATTATAATAATGTATTAGATACAAATAAGAAGTGATATATTCTCTTGGAAGCCGTCTTATTTTTAATGGAATTTGGGAAATCAAATGGGACCAAAAGCAAAAAAAAAGTGGGAAAATATTTTGAGGAAAGTAAATCTGTTAGATTATGGATAATAATTATAATTTTTCCTATTATAAGGGGTGGTTGAAGTTTCCTTTTATAAGTGAGAGGAGCTTAAGTTTTATAAATACTTTTTTATTAATATAAAAAGTAAATTCATATTCAAGAAAAATTGATAAAAAAATGGATAAAAAATGAAAATTGATACGGGGAGACCAATATTTTAATCATAAATACATATATATATGATTTTTTGTGAGATTTGTTGACTTTATAAATTATTATTGACCTTAAATATCATTTGAAGTCATTTTTAGGGTTATTCTAGTAATTTGGAATTAAAATGATAATACAAATTTTAAATTAAAATTTATATAATTACTAATATTTCATACATATATATTTAATTAGTAAAACTCACTAATCCATTAAAACTTTATCATACAATGTTTGAAAAACAATTTATTTTATTTTTCTTTGAAATTCATAACCGTTACATCGACACTGCTTAATAATTTGAATAATTAAATTGTTATATAACTTTAAAATATGTATTTACACATAAACATAAACTAAAATTCATAATATTTATATTTTAAACCAATTATAGACTTATCAAATTCTAAATAGTATCTAAAAGACAACCATTAAGACTTTTCCATTGCTGTGAAAGTGTAAGCACTGTGTCTTCCCCGACCCCCTCCCCACAAGGAGTACCCAATCTGGGCCGAAAATGTGAGAAGGGAGATAATGACCCCTGGGTCCCACCTCCAGTAGGACCCAGGTCAGAGACTAGCACTGAGGGTATAGTAAACACAAAAATTGGGGAATTATCCTCTAAGAGAACACATGCAAAAGAGAGAGACAATACAGACACCAACCTACTCTAACATAGACTACAATACAAAAGAAATATCAAGTACACATATTTAATGTCATACAAAACTACTACAACTAAAACTGAAAACTGCATGTACCAAAGGGGAGTAAAAATAGCAGTGACCACAAAGCCCAAACAGCTCATACAACCGGAAGCTAGTAGTAAGCATCCTGATCTCCAACAGGCTCCCAGTGACCTGAAAATAGTTTATAAATACATAGGCGAGTATAATAATATACTCAGTACGATCCTCCCTAGAGCCTCTCAAGAAAATGTAAACAAATCATTATAAAGCACAGTGAACAACAAGTGAAACTAACTCATCACCTAAACAGGTATACTAAGTTCCCAACATCACCATGGCTACTCTCACTAAGTATCACATACAATAGTATATAATATAATAATGAATATCAAGGGTATCCCACTACTACTTTCCCACTGGGTTTTTGCTTTTCCCCAACATCGCACGTCCTAAGCATCTCTCTCTAAAAAGGCTTGATTGCAATCACCTAGGCGAAGGACCACAACATGAACCTCATGCAGTACAACCACCATGTCCATGAAACTGAAGTAACCAAGTAGTTTCTGGGAGCTACCATAGCTCACATAATCTATATCATACATCGATCATTATACCTCAAGCCATTAGATCCCATACACCGAGTAAGGATCTTCAATCCATCATAGCCTATACATGTTACACCTATAGTATTCCATAGGAAACTATATATAGAATATATGTGTGTTAATAACCACAAACCATTACATCCCTATACGCGCATATATGGGGAAAACTAATCGATGTGCCTACCAAGACAAGTAACTACCAAGATAAGAGAGCTGGGCCAAAGGGTGTAGGGAGTCATCCATCCTCCCACCAGAATGTTGGGAAAAACACCCCTAGGGATCAAAATCCTCGAGGTGTCAGTTTTCTTAACAGATGGGGTGGATTAGAATATAGAAACACAAAAAGTACATAATATACAATAGCTCACAACCACACTATGGGCATCACCAAGTCATAAGCTCGACTACAACAAACATCTCTCAGACTCCTAGTTTCCACTTCTTAGACTAGGTATTCTATAAGAACACAACCATTTAAAGTGCTTTATTACATTACTTAATTCCCTTTTTATCAATTGAACTTTAGGTTAATTAATTATTTAAGCATTAATTAACCTTCAACAGATCTACATTATATTTCATTAGCTTCACCCCCAAAGCCCACTATTCCTTTAAATTGCAACCTCCGCATTGCATCCCATCAAGCTCCAACCCCATGGGTTATCATCATTTATAAAATCCTTTATTAAGAACATTATTAGTTTCCCATATTACCAAGAATTATATAAAAACATTCTAAGCTACTAAACATAATGGGGCTCAACTCGGTGAGTAGATAAACTACCCGTTAAGTCTTTTCCGCCTATAACAAGATAATAGACCCATCCTCCCTCAGGAATCATAACACGGAAATCATGTGTCATACCTTGTGCGTCTTCACCCCTTTTGGAAGAAGGGTAATCAAAACCAACTTCCTTGAGTAGTGGGGAATGTAAATAAGATAAAAAACCAAGATGAATTAGCAAGCATCCAAACATTCAAATCCAACCATTTTCATCATCCCTAGTGTCCTCCCTGACACCCACATGCATAAACCGATGCATCTCACCACTATAGGAATCAACTATTTCCACAACCAATGGGCCTCCCTACCCCCACATATCACAATATCCTTATGGTCCCACATCAAAACACAAGCAGTATTAAAACAAACATCATATCAACTTGGATCTTATCCCTTAAGCAATCAAGAGGGTAAATCAAAACCCTATGAGGAATTTTCTTTTATCAAACAACCAGTTCGTTAATCCATCTTGAATTACCCGATTTATTATTTGTAGGTTAAACAATGGGAAACATAAATAGTAAAATATCACAAATAATTAAACATGCTTACTGCATCAATTTGATAAACATAAAATTACAACAACAACAACAACTAGATTCATGCCTCATTATCTTTATCCAAATAATAATCAATTACTTACGTCTTTACGTTCTTTACCAATTTACATCAAGAATGAAAATATAAACAAAGAAAGCATAGATATCATACTATCTATCAAAACAAGTGGAAATAACATACAATTGATATCAATTTATTTACCCAGTTAAAATATTTATTATGTCAATTCCATTTTGATCCAATGGTCTAAAACATGCTAACTCTATAGTTGAATGTAAAAGAATATAGAAGAAACAAATCCCCTACCTCAAAAGGTTATTGACATTCTTTATATGAGAACATGCCAACAAAATAGATCATGATCACCTCTCTTGGAGGACTATATCCACCCGAAGATGTAGAGACACCACCACACCAGAAAACACCCAAGAAAAGCCCATTAGGAACATAGATATAACATTCAATAATAAGTAAAGGAAAACAGAGGGAGATGAACCCAAAAATAATGATGATTGATCATACCTTATATCAAAGATTGATCGAGACTGCTTGGTTGTTCCAAAAAAGGGGGTGCACTTGTAGTAAGAAGAACTTTAAGGGAAACCAATCCAAGGAGGAAATTTTGATCGCATGAATCCTATGGGAAGGAAGGAAGGGTTCGAGCATCTCACACTTTAGTACAAGGAGGAAGTACAAGGGATGAATATATCTCACCCCTTTTGAAGATTTAATGTAGTTTTAGTTTAATATACATAGAAGTTTCCATTAACAGAGGATCGCATTAAACCACGTGAGTTGACCAAGAAAAAGAATATTGAAACATAGGAAAATTAATATTGGAGTTATGGGCTTTGAATCAGCCTTATATACCTCAAAACAAGGCCTTGAATGGGTTTAATGTCAAGGAAAATGTTAAATCAGCAAAACTAGAAAAATATGAAAATTTGGAAAAGTAAATATCAAACCATTCTGGAAACACAGAAGACTCACTGGTATAGAAGCACTGTAGACTTGCCGTTTCTATGAAACCATTTTTGTGACATTGTGTCATTGTAGACTCAACATATCTATGACACTGTGACCCTGTAAAATCATCATTTCTGAGACACCGTGACACTGTAGACTCACTGTTTCTATGAAACTGTGACACTGTAGACTCACCGTTTATGTGACACTATAGACTCACTGTTTCTGGGACTCCATGACACTGTAGACTCACCGTTTACGTGAAACTGTGACCCTATAGACTCATCGTTTCTATGAAACCATGACAATGTAGACTCATTATTTCTGTGACACTGTGACAGTATAGACTCACCATTTCTGTGACATTGTGACACTATAGACTCATAGTTTCTATGACACCGTTTCGGTGACACGGTGACACTGTTCATAAAACCAGAAACACTTTTCACCGAACATGAAATTTGGAAAATTTTTCAGGATGAGTCACCTTGACCTCTCAGAACACCTCAACCACCAGATTTCATAATGTTAATGGACTAGAGAGGTCGTTTCCATTACATTAGATACCTCTCAAAACATCATTGTCATCAAGAATCCAAAACCAACCCAAAAGAAAACAAAAATGGGGTATGAACAACCACCCATCGAGATACCTCTTAAAAGATAAAAATCCACAAAAACAACAAAATAAATC
Source organism: Viscum album (assembly GCA_963277665.1). Classification (NCBI taxonomy): domain Eukaryota; kingdom Viridiplantae; phylum Streptophyta; class Magnoliopsida; order Santalales; family Viscaceae; genus Viscum; species Viscum album. The sequence continues at coordinate 1,243,872,752 of OY728155.1, forward strand.
GATATCATAAACACAAAATATCTATAACAAAAAATAGAACATCGTTACATGAAAAAAGTTAAACCACAAAAAAATCTAGGTATTGAGCACGTATCTGTGACTCATGTTCCCAAGTACTCTCCTCCATGCCACCATGTTGCCACATGACACGATCCAAGTGGATATAATTCCCATGAAACACCTTCTCTTTATAGTCTTAGATTTCCACAGGCCACTCATCAAAGGTCGCATCTTCATCAACATCATTATCTACCCAATCGATTATGTGAGAGTCATCATGAATATAAAGATGGAGATGTGACACATTAAAAACAACATGTGACTAGATCATCTGTGGGGGAAGTGATACTCGATATGCCACATATCCAACATGATCCAACACCTCAAAATTCCCAACAAACCGTGGATAAAGCTTACTCCCACAATCAAACCTTCGCTTCCCATGATGGGGAGTCACCTTAAGAAACACGTGATCCCCAATATCAAACTCCAAAGGTCTCCTCCTTTGAATGGAATATGATTTCTTACAATCTTGCAGTGTCTTCAACCTATCACGAATCACCTAGACTATCTCTGTTGTATTTTTCACTAGTTCTAGTCTGAGAATTGCTGACTCTCTGACCTCAATCTACCACAATGGAGAACGGAATTTTCAGCCATACAAGGCTTAAAATGGTTCCATACCAATCGTGTAGTGAAAAAAATTATTATAAGTGAACAAAACCAAGGGTAAGTGCCTCATCCACAAACCTCCAAAATCTAGGACATAAGAGAGCCACGTGTATTCATGATTCTGGATAGTCTGATCTGTCTAACCATCTATCTATGGATGAAAATCAATGATAAGGCAAAATTGAGAACCAAAAGCATGATGGAGACCTCTCCACACCCTAGAGGTAAAATGAGGATCTCAATCAGAAATGATCTCCCTTGGGATTTCGTGGAGTCTCATAACCTCCTCCGATACTGCCCCGACAGAGCTTCCATTGAGCTCAATTCCTTGATTGCTATAAAGTGGGATGATTTTCATAAATGATCAACTACCACTTAAATATCATCATGGCCTCCCTGAACTCAAGGAAAACTAGTAAAAAATTCCATTGAGATGTCCTCCCACTTCCACTGAGGAATATCTAATGGCTGGACAAAACCATCGGGGACCTGGTGCTTGGCCTTCACCTTATAGAAGACCAAACATCGAGACACAAACTTCACAACTACACACTTCATCCTAGGCCACCAAAAATGACTCCTCAAGACTTGGTAAATATTTTTCTCTCTAGGATTCACCACTAAAGGAGAACTATGGAACTCTGTAAGTACTTTCTCATGCATCACTAAAGGAACAAATAACCATTCGTGATACAACACTTGGTGTTCTTCATCCTCAGACCAACCATCAGGGGCCTCACCCAAAACAACTTGGTCTCTTCAGACCTCCACCTCCAGATCCCCCAACTAGGACTCTTCCACTAGCTACACCAGATATGATTGCACCATCATTTGAAAAAGACAACCTCTGCCCCATATTCTTTCACATCGAGATGTAATGTTGAATGTTCTTACATTACTATCCAATAATTACCAAATTCACACACTACATCACCACGTGACTTCCGGCTTAGTGCATAAGATGAAAAATTCCCCTTCATAGGTGTATATGAGATTTTGAATTTGTATTCCTTTAAGAAATCCATCCACCAACTCTTTCTCGAGTTTAAGTCATGCTGGGAGAAAACATACCTTAGGCTCTTATGATCGGCGAAAACCACAAAGCACTCTCCAATGAGGTAATGTATCCATAACTTTTGAGTAAACACCACTACCACCAACTCAAGATAATGGGTGGCATAGTTAATTTCATAGGGATGCAACTTCCAAGACCCATAAGAAATGGTTGATCTCTGCTGCATCAAAACAAATCGTAAACCAGGTGCAAATCATCACAGAAAACATCAAATTGAACTCCATCTTCTAAAAGACAATGAAATGAAGCACTTACGAACTTTTGATTTAGATACTCAAAAGCTTATTAACACTGATCATTTCACACAATTGCCAGATCCTTCTTGGTCAATGCTGTTAGAGGAGTCACAACCCGGGAGAAATTGGCTACGAACCTCATATAGTGGCCTACGAGACCAAAAAAACTTTTCACCACTTCCACTATCTTGGGGGATGACCAAGAAACAAATGACTATATTTTTGACGGATTTATAGCTACTTCCTACTAGGACACAACATTTCACAATAAGTGAACTTCTCAATCCCAAAAATCACACTTCGACAACTTCCCAAATAACTGATGTTGACGGAGATCTCCCAAAATGGCATGTAGATGCTCTGCATGTTCCTCCTCAGACGTGGAGTACACAAGGATGTCATCAATGAAAAAAATGATGAACATATCTTGGAACTCATGGAACACAACTTTCATCAATCCCATGAACACAACTAGATCATTCATCACACCGAACAACATTACAAAGAACTCTTAATGCCCATGACAACAACATAAAGAAATCTTCAGGATATCCTCATACTTCCAACACATCTGATGATATATAGACAATAAATAGAACTTTGAGAACTATCTTTCACCCTTTAGTTGATCAAATAAATCAGCAATTGGTGGAGATGGATACTGATTCTTCACTATCACTTTGTTTAAGTGACACTAATCGATACACAACTACAAAATACCATTAGCCTCTTTCACAAACAAAACTGGTGAACCCCATGGATACACACTCGACTGAACAAGACTACCTTGTAAATGACCATCAAAGATATATACGTAGCTATTGTAACTTCTAAGGGGCCATCATATATGGAGACATAGAGATACGAGACGTTACAAGTTGTATCCCGATCCCAAACTCTATCTCTCATCGAGCGGGTAATGCTACAACCTATTCTGGAAAGACATCAAGGTACTCTTCCAAGGCCCATGAAAAAACCAACTACTGAACCTATGATGAATTCAGTATTATCTCATTCATCAAAAATTATAAGGACAAAACATGCCTCTGACCCATCGGAGGGTCTCACTCGCTAAAAAACATTGTTGGCTCTCCATCAGCATCAAAGAAGACCACCTATCTCTTGAAGAAATCCATGATATCCTAAAACAAATAAACCCAATCCATGTCAAGGATGATATAATATGGATGTATGCATAATCATAAGATATGTTCCCAAGAGTGGTGTTTCCCTAGAACTAGCTCACAGTCTCTACATACATCAAAAAAGTCAGCTCGACCTCCAAGTGGCATAGTCAATGCCAAGGGAACTGGATTCCTCTCTACCTAAAGTCCCAAAGCATGGAAAAGAGAAGGTTATATGAATGAATTTTTTAATCCTTAATCAAACAAGTCATACATCCAAGTAGAAAATAAGAAAATGGTACCTCGAACAATGTATGTCTTGTCTGGTGCTGGCAATGCAAAAGCATGAAGCTAACCGCGACCTCTTACACAGCCTCTCTAACCTTGATGGAGACCACCACCATAGCTGTGATCTACTCTTTGAGGATAGGGATCATCATTAGTATGTACTCTACCTGCCCCATCAACTCTCTGTTGATCCAAAGCTGGTGTAACCTACTGCTTCTTCCTCGGCTGGAACTGCCTCAATAGAGGAACTTGGAGTGAAACACCTAGTGCTCGATGACTGATCTGAATGGTCGGGCACTCTCGTTGTTGATGACCTCATCCTTAACAAGAAAAACAAGCACCTGATCCTTTGGTATTGGCCTGAGAGCTTCCACCCTTGGGGAAATGAGATGGCGAGGGCTGGGACCTACCCCCGGCTGAACAGAAACACTTCTGCCCTGAAAACCGAGAACCCCAGACCATAGCTCTGCTTCATGAGGAATCATGACGACTCCCCTATTATAAGAATCTAGTTCTGTCCAATGTCATATTTATGACCACTTCCGTCTCTAGAACCTCAAGATATGTCTTCAACATAAATGGGGTGACCTTGCACTCGATCTATGGATGCAAAGCCTTCTCAAAATGCCTCGCCCTGGCCTCCTAATTTGGAAATAAGTATGAATCATATTGTAAAAGGTTCATGAAATGGATTAAAAAGTCTCACACACTGGAGCTCCCATGCTGAAGGGTAACAAGATCCTGGAAACTGGATGCCTTATCATTTGAAGAAAGAATATCAACTCTAAACTTTTCTTGGAACACCCTTCATGAGATCATAGACTCCTCGTGATCCCTAAGGAATAAGAACCACCACTGCCTCGCTGTTCCACACAGCATTGTAACAACCAAATACACCAAGTGCTCCTTCTGAGTATGGATCAAAATGAAGCCTATATCAAACTCTTTCAACCATTCTTCTCTGATTGCATCTGAAACGGATCCCTCGTACATCTCTAGACTTGGGAACTAAAAATCTCATAGTGTCCTCCTCCATGTTTCATCATCGTCAACTTCTACCCTTAAATAATCTGATGGCGCATCCAGCTAGACATATTCTACATGAACCTAATGGGGACATTGACCGGGAACCATACCTACAAAATAACAAATAGTTAGAGCTCATAAACATAGAATTTGGAAGACTCCACATTAATTAATTAATTGTTTTATTTCATTCATTTTTGGTTAACCTATTCCTAGGTCTACCCATTCAAACATAGGCACACAGAAGAATGATGAATGATATTTTACTAGGTCTCCACCCTGAAACTAGTATCACCACATTTAATGGCCATTTTAAACTTAAAGGTCCCTATATCAGATCACAGGGGGGCCCAAATTCCAATATCTCAGCTGGTCTCTAGTGTTTACATCACTTTCTAAAATTGAATGACACCATTTTCCTACCAACCCTTGTAACCTCAATTGTGCCTAAAACCAAACTCCATCATTTCCCTCAATAATACCTCTGATACCACTCTTTCATGACCCCCTCCCCACAAGGTGAAACCTTCATGGGTTGTAAATGTGAGAAGGGAGATAGTGACCCCCCGAGTCCTGCTAACAGTAGGACTAAGGTTGGTGACTAGTACTGAGTGTAGAGTAAACACACAAATGGGAGGAATTACCCTCTTATAGAATACATGTCAAAGAGAGAGATAAGAAATATGCCAACCAAATACAACTCATACTACAATACAAAATAAATCCGAAGTACACATATGTAATGTCATACAAAACTACTACAATTAAAATCGAAAACTACAAGTACGAAAGGGAAGTAAAAACAGTAACGACCACGAATCCCAAACAGCTTTGGAAACCCCATGCTATTAGTAACCAGACTGATATCAAACTAAATCCAAGTGACATGAAAAATGTTTTATATATATATAGGGTGAGTATAACAGTATACTCAGTAGGATCCTCCCCAGTTCTTCTTGTGCAAAAGTAATGAAATCATGAAAAACAATAGTAAACAACAAGTGAAACAAAATCATCACCTAAATAGGTATACTCAGTTCCCAACCTCACCAGGGATACTCTCAACAATTATGGCTTAAAAGAGTATAAAATATAATAGATAATATCATGGGTACCCCGCTACTACTTCCCCACTCGGTTGCTGCTTTTACCCAATGTCGCACGTCCTAAGCATATCCCTCCAAAAAGGATTGCTCAAAAAAACTTGGGAGAAGCACCACAACATGCACCTCATGCAGTAAAACCACCACATCCACATATCCAATGTAACCTTATAGATTGTGAGAGCCATCAAAGCTCTCATAACATGTATAATATGTCAGGCATTAAACCTCAATCCATTATAGCCCATACACCGAGTAAGGATCCTCAATCCATTATATCCTATACACATTACACCTATAGTAGTCCATAAGAAACTATATCCAAAATATATGTGTTTGAATAACCAAAATCCATTACATCCCTCTACATGAATATATGTAGAAAACTAACCGATGTTCCTAGCAGCACAAGTAACTACCAAAAGAAGAGAGGGAGGCCAAAGGGGGTATTCATCCTTCTATCCTTCCACTGAAATGTTGGTTAAAACACCCCCAGGGCTTAGAATCCTCAGGGTGTCAGTTTCCCTAACTGATGGGGTGGAGTAGTGTATTGAAACAAAAAAAATTACAAAATATAATATACCACACAACCACACTATGGGAATAACCTATTCTTAGAATTGACTGTATCAAATGTCTCTCAGACTCCCAGATTCCACTTCTTAGACTAGGTATCATATAATCAAACAACCATTTAAACATTTTTATTACATTAATTCATTAACTTTTTTATCAATTGAACTTTACGTAAAATAATTCTGTAAACATTAATTGACCATTAACAATTACACATTATATTTCATTAGCATCACACCCAAAGACCAATGTTCCTTTAAATTTAAACCTCGGCATTGCTTCCCATCAAGATCCAACCCCATGGGATAACATCATTTATTCAATCATTTATTCACAACATTATTAATTTCCCATATTTCTAGGAATTCTAGAAAAACATTCTAAGATACAATACACAAGGGTCTTAACACAGTGAGTAGATGAAGTAATCGTAAAGTCTTTGTCACCTATAGCAAGATCATAGACCCATCCTCCCTTGAGAAGCTAAACACGAAAAGAAAGTGGCATACCCCATGCGTCTTAGACCCTTTCGGAAGGAGGGTAAGAAAAACTAGCTACCATGAGTAGTGGGGAAAGTAATGAAGATAAACAACCAAAAATAATTTATTAAGCATCCAAATATTACCATCCTACCCTTTTAATTATCCTTAGTGTCCTCCTCGATATCCAAATGTATAAAATGATGCATCTCGCCACTATAGGAATCAATTGCTGCCACAACCAATGGGCCTCCCTTCCCTGAAAATATCACAACATCCATCCAGGTTCACATCACAACATAAGCATTAGGAAAACAAACATCATATCTACTGGATTATTGGACCTTAAGCTAGCAAGATGGTAACTCAAAACCCTACGAGGAATTATCATTCATCAAAAAACCAGTTCCTTAATCCATCTTGAATTAATAGATTTATAATTAATAGGTTCCAATAAAGGGAATCATAAACAATAAGCTATCACAAATAATTAAACATTCTTACTACATCAATTTGATTAACATCAAATTACGACAACAAAAATTGGATTCAGGCCTCTTTATCTTTAGTAAAATAATTATCAATTAATTATAGCTTCACATTCTTTACCAATTTCCATCGATAAGAAAAAGTTAAAAAAAAATAAAGCACGAATATCACACTATCTATCAAAATAAGGGGAAATAACATATCATTAATATCAATTTATTTAACGGGTTCAAATATTTATTATGTCAACTCTATTGTGATCTAGTGGGCTAAAACATGCTAACTCCATAGTTTCATGTAAAAGAATATATAAGGAACGAATACCCTACCTTAAAAGGTTCTTAACGTTATTTATATAAGAACAAGCAAACAGAATAGATCACGATCATTTTTCATGGATGACTGCATCCACTAGAGGATACAAAGACACCACCACACTGGAAAACACTCAAGATAAGTCTATTAGGAACATGAAGATAGCATTACATAATAGTGAAAGGAGAAATAGAAGGATATTAACCCAAAATAATAATGATAGATCATACCTTATATCAATGATTGATCAATACTTCTTGTTTGCACCAAAATAAGGGGTGAACTTGCAGCAAGAAGAACTTCAATGGAAACCAATCCAAGGAGGAAATTTTGATCTCACAAATCCTATGGGAATGAAGGAAAGGTTCAAGATTCTCTCACAAGAAAACAAGGAGGTAGAATAAGGGGGGAAGATATCTATCCCCTTTAGAAGATTTAACAGAGCTGCAGTTTAAGATACACTTGAAATTTTGTTAAAAGAGGATCACATTAAACCATGCAGTTTGAAAAATTAAAGGCATCCCAAACCTTAAGAAAATTAATATAGGAGTTGTAGGCTTTTAATTACACATAAATACCTTAAAACAAGGCATTCAATGCATTTAATGTCAAAGAAAACATTAAACTGGAGAAACAGGAAAAATTGGAAAATTTTGAAAAGGAAATGTCAAATTGTTTTGGAAACATTGTAGACTCACCAGTCTGTAAACACTGTAGGCTCACTGTTTCTATGACATCATTTCTATGACACAGTGACACTATATACTCATCGTTTGTGTGACACCGTGATACAATAGACTCTCTATTTCTGTGACACCGTGACATTATAGACTCACCGATTCTGTGACACCATGGCACTAAAGAATCACCGTTTCTGTGACACTATCACACTGTAAACTCACCATTTCTATAAAACTGTGACATTATAGACTGACTATTTATATGAAACCATGACCTTGTAGGCTCATTGTTTCTGTAACACCGTGACACTGTAGACCCATCATTTTTGTGACATCGTGACACTATAGAATCACTGTTTCTGTGACACTATGACACTATAGACTCTCCATTTATATGAAAATGTGACATTGTAGACTCACCGTTTCTATGACACCGTGACATTATAGACTCACCGTTTATGTGACACTATTTTTGTGACATCGTTTCTATGACACCGTGGCACTGCTCATAAAACTGGATACACAATTTACAGAACATGAAATTTGGAAAGTGTTAAAGATGAGTCACCTTGACCTCCTAGAACACCTCAACCACCAGATTTTAGAAAGGGAATGGACCATAGAGGTATGGGCCATTACAATGTCAAAGCAAATAAATGTTTTCATATTTATCAAGGAATAAAATTTAATTTATGTTACATGGTTGATATTTTGATTATAATATCATGATATTTATCTCTTGATTTTGATAAAAAAATTCATAAACATCTAGGTCAAATTTTTATCACGAAGACGTCATAAAAGTTATGAAATTTATAAAAACTGTATTTTTTACTATTCACTTAAAATCAATCTTTTCAAAGAAATCCCAAACACATTACCCTAATATAATATTTTCAAGATGAATATAAAAAATAGGTTAATTTAATCAAATTAAAATTCAAAAATTTATATATTTAACTTTTAAATAAAACCATATATAATATATAATAAAATCAATGTTTCTAAACAAAGCATTTTTGTTTAGATATGAATATTTAAATTAATATTATTTATATTTTATTAATAATTTATTGGATTTTATTAATTAATTTTACTAATCCTTCCTTAAATTTTAGCAATAAATTTTATTGATATACATCTTTAAATGCAATAAATTTTTAAAAAAATGCATATTTTATAAAAGAAATTCCTTTAGAATAAATGGTGTTCTCCCAAATGAATTTTTATCTTTTACTCTTTTCTAAAATAATTTATTCTTGTATAAAATAAATTATTTATAATTAAAATATAAATATTTAATATTTGAATAAAGTTTATTTATACCAAATGTATATCTGAATCTCGAAATTAGAAATATTATTCACAGTGGATTTATACCCTTTTAATTTTATTCATTTCTTATATGATTAATTTATTTCTAATGTGTAAAAATTTAAATATAATATATTTATAATTGATATAAATATGGTTTATTAAATAAAAAAATTTCATAAATCCACGATTTGTTACATTCTACCCCTCTTAAAATAATTTCCCCCATGAAATTTTATTACTTAGAAAAAAATGATTATATCCATAAGATAGACAAGACCCAAGATATCATTTTTAACTAGATATCAATCTCTCTATTAGGTAAGACTATAAAAATCATATTTTACTTTATAATAGAAATATATATAGATTCATTTATCCTAAAAATTTATGCCAAATATGACTCCTTAGTTTGTTTTTTGAGTTTCTGAAGACATACCATTTAGAACTTTATCTTCATAATCATGTACTGAACAAAATACTAAAACAAAAAAATTTATAATAATAACCACTAGAATTAGTGCAAGAAAACATATGAAAATAAATCATAAGATTTATTATCCTATAAAAACTTAATTTCATCCCATGATACATTCGGTTAATCTATAACACTATTGGTTCAAAATCATAACTCTTTTTTGTTTAACTCGAGTTTCTAAAAGTTTCATACCAATAACTTATTCCCTAGAAATTACTAAACCTAAATTTAATAAGACATTTCTTACTATATTCTACTTAAAAATTAATAAAACCCCATACTCCCAAAAATCAACTTTCCCTTTTATCCCCAAACAATATAAAATCACATAATAATCAAAATTACCTTAATCATAAATAATCCCAAAAAATATATTATACTTTCTGAAAATATGTTGAATTACCTTTTCACCAAATCACTTTTCAACACCTAAGTTTATCTATAATTTTCAACTTATATTCCCAGAATAAATACACCCATTATCCTAATTAATAATAATTACCTCAATATCAACTCACAATCCAATACAAAAGATTATCTGTACCTCAATCAAGTATTCATCCTAAAACCCAATAAATATTTCAAAAGATATCATTAATGACCTTAAAATACATTCACATAAGACAAAAATAGCCTATAGATGCCTTTTAAATTTTGATAAACCTTAAAATTATTAACCAATGATGGTATCAATAACTCGTAAACATACCCCAAAAGATAAAATCATAACATTTAAAATCATCTAAACCTTTCTTTGATACAAATTGAGAATCTTTAGACCCAAACTCTCTGATCCAGTGCTAAAAACCTAATCTTTACATATTATTATTGATACAGACTTAAATGACCCTAACATAACCCTTGATAATTAAAATATAAATAAATAAAATTGAGTCACTTACATACCAAACACCATTTAGGTGTAGAGTTTTAGTGAATTTTTTAAAAACATTTTACTAACAAACCCCATAGTTTTTCACGAAGTTGACAAATTTTCCACTATACTAAGAACTCATAATTTCTTAAAAAGTCTTCAATATTTCCCACAATTTTTTTTACATTATAATACCTTATAAATATAATCATGTATATAATCTCCTAGGTATTATGGAAACATAATAAGGATTAATCCAAAATTCTCAGTAACGAAGTACTTTTCAACGATTCATAAGGGGTTCGATCATAAGAATATGAGAAAACATGAACATGAGAGAAATATATTATTAAAAAAAGGACCATAGGTGGAAATAATAAGATATATATGAAGTTAATATATCATTATATAGGAATATAATACCATAAAAAGGTCATCATGAGATTATAATAGTTATACCAAGGCTTAGAATCCTAAAATAACAATCATGAACCACAGAATAATAACATTAGAATATGGAATAATATATAAATGTGGAATAATAATAATCATATAAAATTATTACACTATGAGTAAACCGAATAATTACAATGCATTAATTTTTAAACTAACCCACTCATGTCCACATATTATGTTGTGACCAAACCTAGTCATGCCCACACATTAAGTTATAAACAAATCAAACCATTTCTATGCTTAAAATCATTTTCTCATGAGATATAAATCTTTATAAAAGTGTTGAAGGGATATATTGCACCTCACCCATCACAAAACAAAAAACCTTATATATGTGTGCCACATGAAATCAATCTTACATATCATCATGAAAAAACCCATGAAAATAAAATGGGTTTCATATGATTTACAAACAATATCACATAACATGTCATCAAGAGTAGATCAGTTGATGCCCCAAATTAGACATCAAAGAGAGATTGTAAATACATTTAGAGGATGATAATGAAAATTAATTTGTAATAATTATATTATTTGGATATATAATGTAAAATTAAAGTTAAATAATTTTTATAAATATTTCGTAATATAGTTGTAAAAAACATATAAGTAACTTCAAAAATTCATTTTAAGGTAAATAAAATTGAAAATTTAAAGAAAAAATTTTAAAATAATTCTATATATTATCCCTATATATTTAATGGAGTGAAAGATAATAAATTTGTAGTGGAAGACAAAAAAATTAATAATTGAAATAAAATCCTTTTATTTATTTTTCTAAAACATTAACCTATATTTAATAAAAAACGGGAATATAAATTATTTTTGTAAAAAAATGAAAATTTAATGAGTTATATTCATTAATTAAAATGGTTACAAAAGTGAGAAAGGTTTTTCATACGTAAAATGTTTAAAATGAGATTATTTTCATGCTTTTATAAAGAAAGTAAAATTTTACTAGTGTAGAAACATTAAGAGGACGTCTTTCAGGTTTTGAAAATGATTTATAAGTAAAAATAAAAAGACCTCATAAAATAATTTAATTATTTAAAATAACATTTAGGAAAAAATATAAAGAATATAGACATGGAGGAAATGTAACCATTAGAATGACTGAGAATTATTCTTAACAACATAGTTTTATAGAGAATGAAATAAATTGAGAATAATAATTTTATGTGAAATTATAATTTCCCTAGATATAAATAAATAATAACATATATAATATAAAAATTTTAGAATATAATAAACTTATATTATCATAATCAAGGAAGAAATATTATGACCCAATGAATAGGAAATTGATTCGACAAAACCCTTATAGATTTTACAACATTTGGGAAAAAAGATGAACTAGAGAAAATGAAATGTAATATTAAATACCATTAATAAAAATAAAATATGGACATAATATACAAAATATTAATGATATACTCCATATAAATTAAAATAGGTTCATAACACAAAATATGTCTCAAAAAAGGGTATTAGAGATAAGAAACGCTTGTGAATATCATAATTTAAAAAGTAATAAGAATTTGAAAAAGTGTTTATGCGAAAGAAATATAAATACCTATAAAAAATAGGAAATAATGAATAATAATACAATAGGGTCATATTAACTCAACTTAAATTAATGTATTTGAAGATTAAATATTCTAACCCAATGAAAGGAAATTGAGTTAAGAAAAAAACTTATGACATAGGTAGTGTATTAATCAATGGAAAATAAAATTAAGAGCTTAAATTAAAGAGAAATTACTAATAATGGAAAATTATTTAATACATAATCAGACAATGGGGTATTATTTTCAATATATAAAATTAAATTGGTCCATAATACATAATATGTCTAAAGGAATAGAAATTGTGACAATAAACCCTTACCTTGGATTCTCGCTTAGTCAGAAACAATATAACATCCTATATAATAAGCTAATAGTCATTAATCATATATCTCATAGCCTTATTCATATCCTTTACCTTTTTAATAATATTTTATATTCATGTATTACATAGTTATTACTTATTTTTAGTTAATATCAATCATTGGTAGTTAGTAGTTTAAATTTTTCTTTATCTATATCAGTTCAAATATTTCAATCATAATTTTATGTTAATGATTTCATCTTGTACATAATATTACAGTTATTATAATATATGTTTTATAAATATTTTTTATGTTTGAAGTCCATTCCATGTGATTTTTTGTACTTTTCTCCAAAATAAAATCTATAACACACTTGTTTCGGTAATTGTTAATGAATAAAATGTAGTATATTAATAATAAGTTAAATATTAATATCACCATTCATGAATAAATTTTTTTTAATTATTAATATCATATCATACTATTTATTCATTTTTCATAACAATAACTGATAGAAATATAGACCATTGTTCATATAGGTCGTTAAACCAATACAAATAAGAACACACTATAATCAAATGGACGAATGTGTTTAAAAATTTATTTTATTATACTTTAATCATTAAAAATGTATAATGGTGTTATTTATATTTTATTAAGTAGATAAATAATAATTTAGAATTTGTGGATGGAGAAGATAAATGAAAAGGAATTATAATAAGTTATTACTTACAAAGAAGAATTTTTATCTTCTCTTAGAAGCCTTCTTGGTTTTGAAGGAATTTAAGAAGTATTTAGCTACCAAAATCCAACCAACAAGGGAAATAATTATTAGGGAAAATATATAATAGATTATGTAGGGGAATTATATTATTTTTGTAGTTTTTAATGGGTGGTGGAAAGGTGTTTTTATATGTGACAGGGGTGATAATTTTTGAAATACTAATTTGTTAATATAAAAAGGAATTTCATATTCAAGGAAAATAGAACCAGAATAGATAAAAGACAAGGTATAAGGTAAGGTCAATATTTACATCATACATGCATTTATATATTATTATTTGTTATATTTTATAAATTTATAAATCATTATTATAATTAAATATAATTTTAACGTCATTTTCAAGATTATTCATGTAGTTTTACATTTACAATATTAAAATGATAATAAAATTTAAAATTTAAAATTTATATAATTAATTATATTTCATAAATAAATATAAATTTCGTGGAACACTTGAATCAACCCAAACCTTATCACATTCAATGTTTTTGAGACCATTTATTTGGCTTTTCTTCTACTTGCACAAGTGTTGTGTCAATATTGCACAGGTGTTTGGATAATTAATTTTTTATATAACTTTAAATTTAATAGTTATATAAAAAAAATATATTATTAATAACATTTATCTTATTATTTTATCCTAGATTTATCCCCATCTAAATATTATGTTACAAGTTCTCATTTTCACTTTTTCAATGTTGTGCAAACGTAGTGTGATTAATAATAAATATTTTTATATTAATCATGGTATAAGATTTAATTTAGATAACATGGATGGTATATTGAGTTCACTATCGAGTTATTCATATCTTAATACTGAGAAAAAAATTCATAATCTTCTAGTTCATATTTATATCATTATGATGCCATAAAAGTTATAGTATTCATAAAAAATTGTATTTTATACTATTCACTAAAAAATAATCCTTTTAAGAAAAAACCCAAAAAATCACCCTAATATAATATTGAAATTATGAATCCAAATTTTTTATTTATTTAATAAAATAAAAATTCTAAAATTTATAAATTTATCTTTTAAATAAAATCATATATATGATACAGTAAAATTAATGTTTTAAGAATAGAATTTTTATTTAACAATGAATATTTAAATCAATATTACTTATAGATTAGTAGTTATGTATTGGATGTTATTAATTTATTTTATCCAAAATTACTTAAATTTAATCAATACATATTGTTAATATAATTCTTTAAATATAGATATTTAACAAAAAATCATATTTTATAAATTCAATTCCTTTAGAATAAATGGTATTTTCACAAACAAATTTGTATCTTTTTTAAAATTATAGATTCATTTAATTTTTTCAAATAAATTATTCCTCATGAAAATATATATTTAACATATAAATAAACATTATTTATATAAACTGTATACTAGAAATCTAAATTGGTAATATTATACTCAATGGATTTGTACCCTTTTTATTTTATGTATATTTATTATTATTTATTTATTTTTAATGTTTAAATATTTTAATATAACATATTTATAATTGATATAAATATGGTTTATTGAATAAAATGTTTCATAAAAACAAGGATGTTATAGACTTTACCCATTTAAGGTTATGGGCCTCTATCAGAGTCATGGTGTTTGCAACTCTGACCGCCCCTCATCCCTCTTAGGCATTTTAACCCACTAATAAACCTCTTTGGGTCCCTGACCAAATTCTACTCTAGCTAGGGGCTCTTGTGGCCCAAATTTACCTCATGTTTTCATTTTGTGCACCTATTTTCCCTGTGTTCACATGATATTGTGCCTATGTTTCCACTTCATCGCCCACAACATCACCCATGTTATAATTTCTCTTTTATTTTTTGGGATGGGTCTTGTGCCCCATGTGTACATTGTTATCCTTTTTTCACATGATTTTGGGACTATGATTCCACTTTATCTCCAATTATTTCCCTCCATTATAGTCCTAGTTTCCATTACTCTAGGCCCCTATTGATTCCTCCTAAGGATCCTGACCCTGTAATGAGATTATCAGGGCTCTTGACCCATTTATAGTCCATCCAGGGCCCTTCATGGACCAAATGTATGACTTTTTTACGTAATTTTCAAATCCATGGCCTCTATTTGAATGATCTCACACCTATTCTACCACTCCATTGCACAGAACTTCTCACGTGATTTGTTTTTCTAATGTTATTCCATAAACTCTTTCCCTAACCCATATAATAATGTTGGATTGTATTCACCATGTATCCCCTTGGGACTTGTTCCCTTAATTGTATTGTCATGAACCAACCTTGTAAACTTTCTAAATCAAAACCTGAATTAGATCTAACAAGTCACAAAGAGAATTCACAATCCATAAGAGATGTAAACTAGCACCTGGACATCAAAAATGATCAAAGGTGAATTATTTTTACACAAGAATAACCAAAATATATAAAAGTAAATAAAAATAATCCATAAATTGTTGGTATACCAATGCCTTCAAAAAGATAAAATTATTAAAAAGTAGAAAGGTATAAAACAAAAAATAGTAAATTGATCAAATATATCACTTAAAACAAAGAAATATCATCACAATATCTCATCCTAACAAGTGGATCACACACTCCACCCATCACTTCCAAAAACTCCCAATGTTACAATATCAAGAACTCCCACAACCCCTAAGTTGTGATTTACCTTTTTGTAGACCTGGACAAAGAAAGACTATACACACCTAAAGGAATATTTAGGGTGTGGTAAACACTATCCTAGTAGTATCCTAAAAATAATTTTGAAAGATTTCCATATCAAATTTAAAAATATGATTAATTTCAAGTAAAACCTGACATGGTACTATTTTCCACAATTAATCATGGGATATTATTTTCAAATCATTTTAGTCGAAATAATAAAATATGTACAAATAAAAATTTCCATAAAAATAGGCATTAATAATAATCTTGATCAAACGAGCATGAATAGATCATTTAATAAACACTCTCAAGTAATTATTCATTTCCAATCATATGACCATGGTTATGAGTCCAGGGGATACATAAATAAAGGCTCAAGGATCCTCACATATAACAATGAATTATAGATCCATGTGTGCACACTTCCTAAGATCTCAGGCCTAGGGGGGATAAGTGTTCATCCTAGTGAATGAAATATCAACCCTAATTAACTTTAGATAGTGTTTTCATCATCAATATATTTCTATGTTGAGATAATAAATTATTAGTATGCTTGTCCTAAACTAGTCAAATAACTACCAAGGATCCCGTGTGATTCAAGTAAGTCAGTCAAGGGGGAAATGATTCTTATCAATTCAATTTCTCATATCATTGTTAATGCATCCCCAAATCAAATTTTCAATATGAAAACTCATTTCAGAAGCCAACATGAAATGGTTTTCATAAAGACTCATTACTTTCAAAACAATTCATCTCATTCAAACCCCATAAAATAGTTCATTCCTTTATTTAAAAAGAATGATCATCAAAGTCATTATTAAAATTGAGAATCATTTTTAAGAAATAAAAACTTTATTTTAAAATCCATATCTAAAGAGGTTGTATCACACACAATGATGTTTGAAAAAAAAATCAATAATCATAAATAATATTTTGTAAAATCAATTTATGAATACATTTAAAATCAAAGAAGCAAAAATGATTTCAATTTATAGGTACATGATTACAAACCACCAACCTCTATCATAGTATTTTCAGTCACTCAGAAATGGATCCATAATCAGAGAGATAATAATGGATAGAATCAACTAAGAAGGAATACTAGAAACACAATTCATGAATCATGATTTTGATCCATCTATGACACAATGATATAAATCCCTATAAGAAGGATCAATACGGGTAGAGGGAGGAAAAAAAATTGCCTCAAGAGATCCTCTATGTTAAAATGGATTGAATTAGGTTTGAAGAGGGATGGATTAGATTCAAAATAGAGGTTTCTAGAATTGGGATTGTTATACTAACCTATACTTCCTTTACCAGATCAGCATCATCGAATAGCTGATAGCTTTCACCACCTAGCCGATGGTGCTAGGAATAAATCCTTCACTAGTGGAAATATCGTTGAATGGTTAGTGGGTATCCACTAACAATATAGTAGAGTTTCTATAGGAACTCCCTACTACTAAAATTCCACTGGCTAGCCAGTGGGTTTTACTGACTAGCAGGTATACTACCTATAGCTCCTGTAACTATAGGTCCATGTAAATTCTCAAGATGAACACCCAAACATCTATTCACCTCTCAAATATGAACCAAAACACACTCCCAACCCCTAAAAATGATAAAAAGTTGGGAAAACCAAGAATTAATGTGAAAGATAATAAAATTAAAGTGGAATAAATAACATACCTAAAATAAAAATTCTAGATGTTACCATTCTCTGCGACATTAAAATTTTCTACCCCCGGAAAGGCTCATCGAGAAGAATAATCCATAGAGTTAAGACCAGTAATCTCTCATGAATACCTTATGGTCTCACATCTCGTGATCATATGAACCATTCCTCAATAGAACCCAAAGAAAAATATGGATTTCACATGTAGAACCTTTACTTGAGAATCAACATTCCAAACTAGATGCCCAGTCATGATCATTTCAAGTTCCACATTAAGGTCCACTGAGTTCAAAACATGGGATGGATCCGAAATATATTTATTGAGACATGACATTTGTAAAATTTTATGGATATAAATCATATATGGTTTCAAGGCCAAATGATACACCACCTTTCCAATCTACTCAACAAACTCAAAATGTCCCACATATCTCTGTGAAAACATCCATTGTTTTTTATCTATGGGTAACCAAGACAATGTGAGACTCTCAAGAACAAATGTTCACCAAATGATAACTTGACAGGATGTTGATGACGATACACATAATATTTATACTAGTTATGTGTTGTTACCAATATCTTTCAAATCACCTGGATCGTTTTCATAAACTCATGGGCCAAGCTAAATCTATCCTGGGAAGCTTCACTAATATCTAACCAACAAGAATAGATTTATATGGCTAACCCTATATAGATTCAAAGAGTGGTATTTTAAAGGATGAGAGATATTTATTATTATAGGTAAACTCAATCAGTCCCTAATTAGAATACCATACTAATCAAAAGTCAATGACATACACATGTATCATTTATTCGAGACTCTATATAGCCTATTCTATATTACCATCCATCTGGGGATGGTATGTTATTCTCAACTTGACCTTGGAGATCATCACCTCCTGAAAACCTCTCCAAAACTGGGATGTAAATTAGGGATCCCTATCAAAAACAATTAATGACAAATCTTTTTGAAAATTGAATATCTCATGCACATAGAAATTCATTAAATCTTCAAGTTTGGTGGTATCAAAAATGGGAATAAAGTGATCTGAATTAGTCTATTAGTAAATCAACACAAAAATTGTATTCTTTACTCGATGAGTACATGGAAAACCAATAATAAAATCCATCGATATATCATCCCACTACCAGGTTTTCATAATAATGGGTTTAAGTAAACTTAGTGTATTATTATACATAGAATTGATCTTCTAACAGGCATAACAATGTGAAACAAAATCAGTGAAGTCTTGTTTCATACCTAGCCACCAAAAATGATGCCTCATTTTATAAAACATTTTATTCATTCATAGGTGAAATTACAATAGGGAATGATGGAAATACCTCATCACAACCATTATTATAGGTGATGGAATGACATAACGTATCCTCACATAAATAATACCCTCTGAAAATAGATATCATTAGCTGATGGTCTCCCTACCATATGATGAATTCCTCATACCTCCAAACTCACCATCTAGATTCCTCTCTTGGAGGATCATCCCAACAAGAAAAGAGTCTAACTTAACATTCACTAGGATAAACCTAGTCTCATCCTTCAGGACTCCCAAATTCATGTGAGCAAAGAGTGCCATGAGATTCTACTCCTATAATGACTCCTTCATCTCATGGGATGGAATCTTCCTACTAAGAGAATAAGCAATATTGGTCCCCTTTCCAGGGGTGTAGGAAATTTAAATGTTAAAATATTGTATGTACTCTACCCATTTTATATGTTAGAGATTCAAATATTTTTTAAAAACTTCACTACTTTCTCCTAAAATTAGTCTTTGGGATATCATATTACTTGATCCTAAACTATTGGTAACGAGATCAAACATCAATCTTAGATAACCACTTCACCCCTTTAAAATAATAAAAAAATCAATATTAGGAAATTAATTATTAATCTTTATGATAAAATAACTGATCTTTTTATAATCAAGACACAAGATAAGGGCCCCATTAGCATTTTTAAGGAAAAGAACCAGTGTTGACGAAGGATACACATAGGGTTGAATGAAGCATTTGGAACTCAATTAATTAAAAATATTTTTCAATCCCTTATGTTTATCTAGTTCTATTCAGTAGAAGAGAATATATACCAACTGAGTACCCTGCACGAAGTCAATAAAGAACTCCATCTCCCTATTTGGTGGTAGACTAGAAAATATTAATGGAAAAACATCTGGGAATTCAACAGATACTAGATGAATTTTACTATAAGAAAAATCCTTCTCTAGTTGAACAGAAATAAAGGACATCTCCTTACCCAACTCTAGAAGAGTAGGTTCATATAACCTATCCCTTTCACCCCATTAACCCTAAAAAATCGAGGACTCCCCATCATGGGATGTAAATGACACCCGCTAATGATAACAACCAATCCGAGATTTATGGTCCACCATCCAGTCCATTCCAATAATAAAAACTAAAATATTCATTTCAAGAACCACAAAATTCCAAAAACAGATGATATGTGATAAATAGGAAGTACAATAGGGGCATCAAAGACCCTTATCTCTCTTCATCCTAATAGGCATTGTAATTTCCATCACATAAGTCATGACCTCCATTGAAATATTCAACATATCCATAGTGCGGGTTTATATGAATAGATGGGAGGCACCATTATCAAATAAAGTAGTCACTAAATATGATGCAATAATAACAGTACTTACCACTATAGCATGACCCACATCAGTTCCCTCTATAGACTCTTCTACAGTGGGAAGTTTCTTCATTACTGATGTATGTGGCTTGAACCCCATGGTTCTTGAATCATCTAAATTGTCCATAGATCCTCTTAGTATTGACCATCCCATATCACAATATAAGTGGTAAAAACATGGAAACCCATAAAAACATATTATATATTTCTGTATGACCTATAAATATTTGGTTCTGATGTGCAAGCATTCTTCAAGTTCCCAAACTTTCAACATTGTAAACAAGTTATTAGGCCTTTAATAAAAACTTCATATAGTCTAGAGATAGTTTTTTGTCGAGTACCACCACCACTATCTCCAAGGCTCATTCTACTTTCTCTTCCCATTAAATAAACTGCCATGATACCACCAAGAGTATGAGTTACTCATGTCAACCATGAATTACTATGATGATAAATTCAGTCCATCATATATCAATCTAGAACATCAGCATAAGAGTTAAAATTCAAAATTCAAACCTGAGGTCAAATATTTGATTGAAGACCCATCTGAACCCTCAATTCCATCTGTTTCTCATTCAACACTACCTTAGGTGAAAACTGAGAAAGTTCAACAAAATGATTGTCATAGTGGGTTACTTCCCAATCACCCTAAAGATAGATGATAAACTTCAAGGAATTATCCAATACCATCTAATTTTGATAGAATTTATCTATAAAAGAGTCTTAAAATCCTTCTTCTCTAATATCTCATTATATTTTCTAGAAATACAGTTCCATAATCAAGATTGAAGATATCACACTTCACCTTAATGGAATCCATAACCTCCTAGAACTCAAAGAATCAGTTAATATTTCTCAACCAATCATACAACTCTTGAGGGTCATTCATTCCTTAAAAATATAGATATTTATGATGAAAAAACTCTTAGGATTGAACTCTCATATCATATTATCTTTTCTCCGACTCTCTAAACTAAACGGGGTCAGGTGTTTCCCCCTGTCCCAAATATTAGACAAAAATAACTAATATCTCTATGAATTTTTTTAAACTAGAGAGTTTTATTAATATGGTTCATTAGAAACTCCCTCCTAAATCCTGACTAGACATATTTTTGGGGGCATGGTACTACAAAATTTCAACAGAGAACAAGGAAACATTAGTTAAGAGATACAGATGTAATGTTTCTTTATGAATTTAATAACACTTATTTGAAACAATATAATCCATTAGAAACCCTTGTTCACGGATATCCATGAAAGATAATATAAAGTCTGTATAAAAATTAAATTCAATGAGATTTTTTAAAATATTTGTACCTTACACTAAATATAAACTATAACCTTTGGATCTTTGTTTGATGAGTTTGATTAAGATCACTAATGTGGAAAAAAGCATCATCCCTCTATAGGTATCAATGGGTTCCACTAAATTACATGATGTTTGGAAAGAATCCATATTCTATCCCTGGTATGCTGTTAAATATATATGAAAAGTAGGAATATGTGAGAGATCTAGTCTTATAGAGTTTTTGACAGGCATGAGGATCTAATTCCACACTGCACGCCATAGTAATCTTATGGAAGTTCTCAAATATGCAATCAGGGATACCCATTTATTATCATCTAATCTATTCACGTATTTAAATATATGAATAGATACAATTTTTGGTTAAGGAATATATATATATATATATGCATTTTTACTCCCTTATCAGTTAATCTTATGAAATAGTTTATGTAAATGATATCTTACATGGAGGACGGTTCAGGTGTCTAGCACATACTGAATAATATACAGTATGCATGAAAATCATAATTTACAGGAAACCCAATATAAAACCCATAAATATATCATATATAAATATGGATTTAGAGAAAATATCCTTTAATATCCTTCTTTAACTAAAGCCTAAAAGAATTTGAGCCATTTCACCTTATATTCGATCATATACAATAAATTGTGAAACCATATCCAAAACTCCTTTTGGATATGTTATAAAAAGCTTTTGTAAAGTAATCATTAACTTTAACTTGTATCACATCATATGTAATACCTTGTAAGCACCCATACAAAACAAATTTGTATTAACTCTAACACTATCTTTGAGTAGCTCACTCAGTCAAACTGAATCCCTATTTATTAAACTAAAAAGTGTTCCATCAATGGTACTTATAGAATTGATAATAAATACAATTCTATGGATCCATATATGTATGTAAAGAGAATCCTATAGTAAATAAATAGTGATACTCAAGCTATAAAGGGATCTGGCATGATCTATATCAAATAAAATTATCTCTATGCCAATTTCCACCATTATATATCATATAAAAACATGAATTCTTGTATTATACCTTATTTCAAGACATTGACTGACTATGGGACATGAACCATGTCAATCCCATATAGGAAACTAATTTTTTATTATTTGTCAGAGTTCAGAATGAACAGATCGATGAAAACATCACATGTCATTCATTATTTGGGATAATCACATAACATGACCCTTATCCAAATAGATATATAATATCTAGGTGTGTCCACACACTCCCATGGTGTATCTCAATCGAGGGACCATATTTCATACATGTCATATGAGAGGAAAAATCTTATCTTGGTTAAGCTCCAACATATGACATGGTAAACAACATACCCAACCAACCCCTTATTAGTTAAGACAATGTATATACGTGCTTAAGTAGGGTATTAGAGTATTGAGGTTCTCATACAAGCTACCTTTCTGACATCAGGTAGTGGGGACTCAAAAATGATCCATACACCCCCGGTATACCAAATACATATGTATGATACTCTATGTGATATACTTATTGAGCTATCTAGCATACAGAAATAATCATAGCCATTCTCTTGTGCCTCATGATAATATCATGTATCTCTATACGAGATTCTTACTATTGTTAACTCTAACCTTTTACTATATTCATTGAAACTCCATGATTAGCATTTGTTAGGGATAAACATAAAGTAAAAATTTTAGAGGCAAATAATCACTGCACTTCATGAAATTTATATTTATATTTAAATTTATGTATCCAACTGAAAAAATGCTGAAATGGAGGTTTAATATCCATTTGATACCTTTTCATATTCTTAAACTCTTTAAGAATATTTTAAAACCCAAAATAAGAACTAGTTTAGTATATCATGTATGATAAACTTCCAGATCAGCTTTAGGATTTCTACACTTTCAGTGTTTTTTAAGATATTACATTATAGGTAATCCCTATCAGATCTCTATGTTACCATCTAATAAAATCCCCCACTAAAATCCTTTATTGAGAATCATATATGAACTAATATAGTTTGTATAATGGTGATATTTAGAAATCATATTAATAACTATTTAAATTATTGAACATATTCAAAATTAGTAACGTCACAACATCAAGTGTGGTGATGTCAACTCATATTTTCCACTTAGAACTCTCTTTATATTCATCATCATCATCATTGGAATCCTATTCCATCACACCTTTCCCTTGAAATAATATAACTACTTACATTATTATTAACGAGTCCTCTTAAAATCATTTAGGATAGAGTGAAAACCACATTTTTATGGTGACTAATGTAACTCCTTAAATTTCTATTTACCACCATAAAATAATTATATAAAGAAATCAGCTATATTTAACAATTAATTTTGAATGATATAATCCTTTAAGAAATAGTGTCTTTCAATTTCATGATAACTAAACTTCACTATATATGTTTTTTTATTTATCCCCACATATCCTGAACCCCTTTAATATATAGAGTGAAAATCACTTCTTTTTAAACTGGTATAAGGGTGATATCCACATTCTAAATGGTAACTAAATGTTAAACTTCAATTTTTCCTTTACTACAACAAATCATAAATATTTTAGGATATATAGTAGAAAACACTTAAACATAATATTGGTTTTATCCTTTATTTGTTAATTTTGAACTTCTTTATGTCCAAACATACTCCCAATAGCCTCTTAGAAATTATATTCCTTTTAAAATATATTTTTACGATACAAAAACCCTTTTATGTTATGAAATAACATTCATTTATTTTTTTAGGAATATATAACAAATAATCTATTATTTTGAAATCATATATGTTATTATACATGTTAAGATAAATTTCATTTGAAAAGAATATATTTTTAAAATATAACACCAAATGATCAAGGGAATAAATTCCCTCATATTTTCAAAAATATTTGGATAAACACTTTATCCTTGATAAAAAAACATTATCTAAAACCTTTTCTCAAAAAAATTTGTAAGAATTGATTAATCAAAAACCATTTATATATAATTAATCATCTCATGTTTCTCATAAAAACTCTTTGTTATCGAACATATTCTATTATCACCTAAGAGAAATGTGTTGAAGATACATATATTTTATTATGATTCTTCTAAAATTGATACTATCTTTTACATTCATATATATAAATTATTTTCATTATGAATATAAAAAATAATCTCAAACAATTATTCCTTTGATTTTGAACTCCTGTATAATTACAATATTTTTTTAAATACGTATTTCGAATCGTATACCTTTCAAAACTAAAGAATTAATTTCTCTAACATACATACCTGATAGGGATGTTCCATGGAGTTTCAAAAACTCCATCATGTATTCTAGATAAACCTGTCATTTAGAATTATTATTCCTCCTTCCTCATAGACCAAGGTTTCAATGTCCATGATTGGATTCTTAAAGAAACATTGTTGAACTTTTCAACTAACTTATCTTTTACAATTTTAACTTTTACCCACTTTGTAGTATCTATGTAGTATTATAATCCACACACCATATTCTTAGTTCACCCATTTTCAAAACTTTGAGAATATTGTTTAAACCATTCTTGAATTCAATAATATTGTTGAAAAATTTAAATAGATGTCAATATAAAAAATTATCGAACTAAAATAATACATTTTTCATCTAATTCCTTTTAAACCTTGAATGAGTCACTCAATTCTTCCATAAGCCTCTAGATTCACTGTTTAATTTTTAACACTTGGTTACTAAAGAATTAATTATTCTAACACATAGAAATTTATTTAAGGATGTTTCTTAGATCACCAATATTGATTAAGAACCTTTATTAAGTTAACATTATAAGGAGTAGCTTACATTAATATTATCATTATCAAGGATGTATCAAAATTTTATCTTGATGGTGATGATGATGATATTATTTATGAAAGAAGATTTTATCATATGAGTATCATGTACTATTAATCACATAATAAGGAATTTTATTAAATGGGATCCCACTAAAATGATGAATCATTTTGAAAAAAACATCATATCCATTGATAGACATGATACAAATTTCACAAAGTAAATTAATTTTCTTTAGAATTCATCTCAAAAATTAATTATTTAGGTAGAGAATAATCCCAATCCAATCACATATTATTATTGCATGGATAAGTGGAAAACCATTTGTTCAATCCATCATATGGATAAAATCAACTCTATCCTTATGGTATACTAACTGTAAGGGCTCCCTAACAAAGTGTTTCCCAAAGAAAATTTCAATAACAATCCAACCAAGGAAAATATAATGGAACTAGACTTTTGAACAAAACTTCCCAATAATAAAATATAGAGTCACTTATTATATTAATTCCTTCCATAAGAAAATCCAAGGGTGAACATTTTTTGGAACAAAACTACCCAGTTGGATGATCTCTATCTTTACATGTGTTTCTTTAAAAGGAATATCACACTTAACATTTGAAGGGGACTTTATATCACCATATTATCTCATTTTATTTCATTTTTGATGAATTCTTGCTTTAATTTAGTTTGGAATCCTTTTCCATCCACCAAACCAATATATTAAAACCATATTTATGTGTAACCATTTATATAACCTACAAGTTTGTGTTGCTCACCCAAAAATAGAAGCAAACCATGTTCATACATATCCAAATTTATCATATTCATAAGGAACATGAATACTTTCGGTAAATTCCTATAATATTATTAAATTTACAATATCTGCATGAGTAAGCCTAAATTGATAGGTATCCATCCCCATTTCCTTTCTTATAAAAGGAATAGGCCTCCATGTAAGTAGGTATCCCATCCCCAAGTCCCTCTACCCGGGGATACATTACTCAAGTGATAATCTTATTCATTATAACTCCAATAATCTAATATGTACAAAATATATTAAACAACTAAATTTAAGTAAATAAATTTAATTCCAAACTGCTTCTTAGAATGAAAATGCAAGGCTCTACAAAATAAGTAATTTATCATATAAATTTTGGCATGTAGATATTCATAACATAAATAATTTATATCTATGAATAAAATAAAGAATAATTTTTAAATAAATCCAGAATTCAAATATTTAAACATTGGAAAAAAATTTATGAACAATTCATAAATAAAATATAATTTTAAACCCTTTTAAAATTTTTATCTTTAGAAATCATAGAAATTCCATAATTTTGAATATAAACTCTTTATATTCATTCAAATATGAACTCCATCATATTTATAAGTACATGGAATTTCAATTTCAAATATTTTATATTTTATGAACTAAAAACAATTCATCATTGAATTTATATTATGAAAACATTTTACGTAGTCTAATATCACCTATTTAATCATCATTTAAACCTTGTTCATATCAAATATCAAAGAACATTTTTTTTTAGATTAAATAATATCCAAATAAGGGCCCCTTCTATTTCAAACAATTAAAAATAGTTAATTATCCACAATTCAAAATTTAAATTTAAACATTTTATATTTTGTCCATATTTCTAAATTAATAACCCTATATAAATTATAAATTATCATTTATAAATAAACACATTTATTTCTAGATCATAATCCATTCTATATAATTTTTTAAAAGGAATTTAAAATATTAACATTTAATGTTTTGGAATATAAATGTTTCATGAAAATTTAATTAATTATAAACTATTTATAATTAATTTATTTATTAATAAACAATTTATAAATTAAATTTTCCCGAAATACCTTTTATAATGATTTATAATGAATTTATAAACCATTTAATAATTTAAATTTAATTGTTAAAAATCATTTATTCTTAACATTATAAATATTACATATTCTACGTAACTGTAACCTACTTCTACCCTTATATGGACAATCCATGTAAATGCACACATGTTTGATGTAATTTCCCAAACAAGGTGAAACGAACTGATTCCCCGAGCTGGTATTTTTAATTGACCTTTTGCGCACCTACCCGTATGCCAACATTTGAAGATTAGAAATGAGTTTTTAATGAAAAAAATGGGGTGACTATAAGGTCTTTATCAGAATAATCCAAAGTAAGTAAAATAAGAAACAATATATAAAAAAAATAGATAATAATTCATTCCAAAAACAATTTCCCAATACTGGGTAAATAACCATAACAAAATAGTAAATATGTTATTTCATGTCATACAATGCCAAGTGTGATGGAAAAACCAAAATAATAACATGTATAACACTCTCCAAAATAGGCCTTGAATCCATGTTTAGTTCCCTCATCCATGAACATCCCTGAGCCACCAAATAAACCCTCAAAATTGGGGTATTTTCCCTTATACTAGCCTTCAACTATGTATTATTCTCAAGTTCCCAATGGAAACTCAATCAGAGTGTGAGTACAACTCTATAGTCCACCACCATTGATGTATACAAAATATTCAATATAATAAAGTGCGTGAATAATTATAGGTAATAATGAAATAGAAAAATTAAATAGGTTACATCATTTCACATTTATTAGATAAATTACTCTCATTCCCTTATTCCACGTTTTATCCATTTTCATCAAATCGACTTTGGCTCGTGCTGGTAGTATAATCAATGTGTTAAAAGGATCATAGATCGAAAAACATAGAGTCTCTGTTAATGAATCTGACCAGGATTTTGAATTCCATGTCTAACCACCTGGACCATAATATGGAACACCATGTCCATAACCTTGGGTTCAGGTGCATCATTCCATTCATCGAATAACTACAGTACATTGGGGTTCCTGGAGAATCAATCGGGACCACCCATGAGAGTGGAGCATCATTCCAATATTGCACTACCATATATCACAATCACATAGTCCCATCATCATTAACCATTTCATTATAGAAAAAAAGGAAGACCATTTCCATTTAACCACATTTCCATGCTTCTTTACAAATGTCATGTTCTCAATTCCCAACACAATACCATTTAACCATTTATCACATAATAACAATTTATTCCCCTTTCCCAAGAAATTTTACCATGATCATAAGACCCATTAACCAATTATCATATCCATTCATTTACCAATCATCAATTACATAACTCATGAGATTAATCCAAACGCCCCATATTTATATTTTACCAGTTTAATCACATTTACCATTGTTTTAAGATCATAATACCAATAATTTATCATTCAACACAATAATATTTCATTTCCAATGGTGTGGTTCACCCCATGGGTGTCAATAATCCCAGTTAAATCATCCTCATCAGATCCCACGAGGATCATGAGTGTTTCAATTTATCATTCAACTAACCCACTTACTATTTAATACCAAGGAAACCAAATGGAAGACAAGAATATAGGAACAAACAACCTCATACACATTCAAAAAGGGCATCAACACTATGAGATATAACTCTTAGACCACCAATATAAAATTAGTTGATGAATTCTCAATTGACATTGGCCTTTGATTCCAACTCAAACACCAAATCAGGCCCCAATATAAAAATATACTGTAAAATATATATTTAAGGATTTGAAAGGATAGTAACAAATAAAATATTAGCTAACCATATAATATAAGGAAGAGGAGTTCTAAAAAAAACTCAAAAGGTTTGATTCTCACCCAACAACCCTCCAAAAAACCTAAAAATGTGGTAGATTTATCCTGGGAAGTTTGAGAGGGTTTGGCTCATCACCAAGGTTGTTATAGGAAGAAAAGTGTAAAATTTGGGTAATAATTAATAAATCCATAGGGGGGGTAATGGAAAATTATCTGATGTTTAATGGGGCACAGTTTTTGGCTTTATGGTTGGCCAAACCCTATGGCACCCTATATCCATGAGAGACATGGGTCGCATAGTCTCCTAGGGAGTCACACTGTTTGATAAATCGTGCAATGGTCATGCATGATGGATCTATCCAAGATCGCATGATTTGGTCCCCAACCATGATTGGTTTTACTATCCATGCCCCATCCCTCTACAATTTCCATGGTCCTGGTGAATGGTTAGCACTAATTGTGCGCCAACATTTCAACCTGCACTGGATGGTCACGTTTTCCCCTTTTTAATGCCTCAAACACTCGGGACACCCCCAAAACCCCTTATACGCCCAAAAACTATTAAAATAACCATTTTAAATTAATTTAAACCTAAAATTAAACAATAATTTACCACATTTATATTTTGGGATCATAAAACCTCCCCGCCTTATAATGCCTCATTCTTGAGCCACACTCGTAAGCATCACTGAGCTTCCTGAGTAAAGAGATCGGTCCACTCAACCTGCAAATCTATCTCCCTCTCTCAAGTTTGTCTTTAGACATTATCATGCTACCAAAACACTCAATCCAATGAAACATTACTACCCCACAATATTTTATAACTGTGATCCACAAAATGAATCAGATTCTACTCAAAGGATGCATCATCCTCAAACTCAACATCCTCAACAAAAATCACTTAGGAAGGGTCGGGGTGATACTACCAATACTGTGACACATGAAAACATCATGCAAACCACTATACAACTATGGGAGTTTCAATTGTTACACCACTGGTCTGATCCACTCCACAACCTCAAGAGACCTCATGTAACTGGGTGTTAACTTACCCTATTTATGAATCTAACAATGACCCAACATTGGTGAAACCTGAATGAACAAATGATCACCCGCTAAAAAATCAAGTGGTCAATGACACAAATCATCATATGAATTATTCCTACTCTATGTTATATCCATTCATTTACAAATCAACTAAACCTAATCTAACATCTTCTGCATGAGAATCATCCCCAACAACTCTGATTCCAAAACCTCCATCCAATATAATGGAGAGCTACATATCTTACCATAAAGCACCACATATGGTTCTATCTAAATAGTATTTTGATAATTATTGTTATATGTGAACTCCACAAGTGCTAAGAGCATCTCCCAATGTTTTCCAAATTCTATGAAACTTTCCATTAGAATGTCCTCTAGCACCTGACTAGTACACTCTAACTTCCCCATCTATCTACAGGTGGAAATCTGTACTCAGATTCCCTAGGTATCAAAAACCTTCTACAAGACTTTAAAGAAGTGTGAAGTAAAACATGGATCATGATATGAAATTAGAAAATGAGGCTCCCCCAAAAATCATACTATTTCTAGAACAAACAAGTATCTTAATTGGTCTATAGTAAAAGCTTCTCAAATCATAAAGAAGTGTGCCATCTTTGTTAACTGATCAAAAATTACCTATATTGTGTCAATATTACATGGTTTACTTAGAAGACCCACCATAAAGTCTATGGTGATATCATCCCACTTTTATTATTTAATTGGAAATGGTTTTACTATGCCACCCACACACTGATTCTCCACCATAACTTGTCAAGAAGTATAGCACCATGACACAAAACCTGCAACCTATTTCTTCATCGCTAGTATCCAATACTCTCTTCAATGACCATGATACATTTTTATTAATCCAGGATCCATAACCCATTTCAAGGAATGTGAAACATGCACATAAACTCTTCCCACATACATGTGGGCACACCAATAGGTCTTTAAACATAAATGATCTCATCATCATTGATAACCTAATTGAATGGTGTCTCCCCACCTTCAAGGATTC
The DNA here is from genome assembly GCA_963277665.1 of Viscum album. Lineage (NCBI taxonomy): Eukaryota > Viridiplantae > Streptophyta > Magnoliopsida > Santalales > Viscaceae > Viscum > Viscum album. Next base: position 1,243,904,490 of record OY728155.1, read on the forward strand.
AACTCAAGGTCAGACAATCCGGGTACTCATACTTCCTCTCCTTGATTTACCTAAGAAGTGTGACATAAACTACAAGAGGTGTGAGTTGCACCTTCACCTGGACCTCTTGAACCTCTATATGAATCTTAGCAAAGAAATCTATCAGTTTCCACTCAGAACCAGACTCCTGAATTTCCTAGGTATATGTCTTATAGCTTAGGGTATCTCCGACACTATTTCCATTCCCCGATATGTAATAATAATTAAAATCAAAATATTTTATGTAATCAACCCATATTCATTTTCGGGGGTTCAAATCCCTTTGAGAAAAGATATACTTTATGTGTTTAAGGTTTTCTCGCACAATAAATATTTATCCCAATAGGTAGTGTCTCTAATAATTAAAATAAAAAACACACCATGGATAACTCGAGATAATTCATAGGGTAATTTCTATCAAGTAGACCCAAATTCCATAACCCATATATCATAACATAATCTTAATACATCGAAATTTTCCCAATACAAATACAAAATGCATCATAAAAAAAGGTATACCCCTTACCCGGCTTGGGTAAGATCAAAATTGATGTGGTATTCAGATGATTATTTAGCTCCTAGAAGGCATAATCACATGATCTTGACTTTAAAACATGACACCCTTCCTAATCAAGCCTGAAAGTGGTAATAATTAGTTATAGAAGTTTTTTATGACCTTTGTTAATAGACCACTAAACCCAGAAAACTTCTCATTTAAAAAACCTTCATGGGTTTCTCCCAATAGACAAATACTTTCAATTTTTATGGATCAAATGACACTCCTTTATTGGATATTATTTTACTTGATAAATATACATTGTCGATCCAAAATCAAAACATAGATATCTTGGCGTATAACTAATTCTCTCTCAGTGTACTTAAGACAATGTCAAGATGTTTGGCATGATCATCATGAGTCTGGGATTACACCAAGATTTCATCCACAAAAACAACTAAAAATCGATCTAGATATAGGTGAAAGATTTGGTTCAGACACGATATAAACACCTATAGATCATTGAACACCCTTAATGGCATCACAACATACTCATACATGCCATACCAGATCCTAAGGGATGTTTGTGGTATATCAAAAGGCATCACCCTCCTCTGATGATTAAATAAATTAAAATAAATTTTATAAAATGTATAAGATTAACCCAATTAGTCAAACATATCATCAATACATGGAAGATGATATCTATTCTTAACTGTCATTTGATTCGACTTGCGATAATCAATACACAAGTGCAGTGACCCATCAGCCTTCTTGGAAAACAAGACTGATGAATTCCAATGTGACACTCTTGGGTGGATAAACCCATTATATTCTAATTCCTATAGCTGATTCTGGATCTCCTAAAGCTCTTCTAGTTCCATTCTTTAAGTTGGATTGGAAATCGGCTTGCCTCCAGGTACAAACTCAATTGTAAACTCCAAATCTTACTTGTGTGGCAACCTTGAGAATTCCTTAGGAAACCCATACTAAAACTAATCTAATAAAGGAGGAAATACTTCATGCTCTCCTTCCCCATCATTAATAACAATACACACCACATGGTCTATGACCTATCCTAGCCATTGAATAATTTTCCATGCATGACCTTCCTGGATGTCCCATTCCCCATAGTGAACATAAGTGTCGCCACCAAGGGATTTGAACATTACCCTTTAGTGGTAACATTTGATATGGGCTCGATATGATACCCACCAATACATTCCCATGATCAGGTAAAAACCATACATCTCAAGAATAAATAAATCCCATAGGAAGTGGAACCCACTGACCTTGAGAGCACACTCCTTACATTTTCAGATATCATCTGCTCATAACACCAACCGTGTGTCAATCGACATGACCCCAAACACATGTTCTACTACTAGACCTAAATAATTTATAAACTAAGAATGCATAAGATATTGTGACTCCACTGTATAAAATAAATCACTAGAAATCATAGAAGCTACAAGAATCACACTTCGAATTGTCGATGGCCCAACCTCATCGTTATTAAGTGCAGGCTAAACTAAATAATGAAGACCTACCCCTATACCATGGGCTCTTGTATGATTTCTTGTTGTTTAAATAACCTAATAAAAGTAACACTATTATTATGGAATCCAACCTTTTTATTTCATTAATTTTCATTTACATAGTACAAATAGAGGATATTTTAATGTTTAGTTTCTTGGAAGTAAGGTATATAATACATGAAAACATAAATCATTCTTCTAATACACTTGAAAGGATTCATAATATGATCATAATAAGTAAATTTTCTACATATAATAACTTGGGGACAAACATCAAATTAAAGGGTGAGCATAAGACCCAATAAGGGGAAATAGGGAAACAATTTACCTGTGATCTTGAAGAAATTAAATAAGAACATTAATAAATATATAATGGAATGAGAAATATGTTTATAATAATAATAATAATAATAATAACATTAATAATAACTTTTAAATGTGTATACAACATTTATTTGTGCCACTTATATTCATATCACCAAGGTTTATCACCGAGGTGTGGTTAAAATTACCACGGTTATTCACCAAGGTATCGTAAAACATGTCATCTCTAGAGATTAAATTATTTACCCACTGAATTGGAGTGCTAGCAGGGTGAAACCTTAAAATTTATTAATTAATGTGAGCCTCATATGTCATAATAAAACCTTCCATAAATAACCCATGCTTAATAAAATAAATGGAATTCATATCAAAATCATGGTGTTCTAAAACAAGGCCTAAAGACAAGATCCATATGTCATTATTTACCCATAAAAAAGGGAATGTGGGTATCATGTATGTTTATCCCAGAATAAAATAGATCATTGTTTCATCTAGGTGAATAAACATGGAAATTAAAGAGGTTTGGGTATTCACAAAAGAAAATAAGATAACTTTTTTGGGAAAAAAGAGAACTTTTGAGAAGAAAATTCGGCAGCATAAGGGGAATTAAACGTGATTCAAGAAAACTTTAAAAAGCGATGAGACAAGGGTATCACATTAATGAAAGAATCTAAATAAATTAAAGGGATACAATAAAATTTACAAAATAACATACTATGGAAATTTAAATACATACCACGTAAAAAGGAATTTTGAAAAGAAAAGAGAAGTCGAGATTTACCGTTCCCATAAGAGTGACTCATAAAACTCAAAGATTGGGACCTTGGGGACTTGGGGATGCCTTGGGAGGACACATTGGGAGGTAAAATTTTCAGATATTTTTGGGAGATTAATTTTTAATGAAATATAATATATAAATGGGTGGGTATTTATAGTGAAATTGGGGGATTTATTTATTTATTTCCTTAGACACCTAGTTAGTGGTAAATTCAAAACAATGGGATTTACCAAGGTATTTTCCCATGGTATTGGCCATATGGGACAATTATGTTGTTATTATAATCCAAAAGAGTATACCAGAATTTTATATTTTACAAAATATCATTATTATGTCATTAAACATATCAATAAAATGAAACTCTATTTTTATTATTCACTGGAAAACAAAATATTTTAGAACATTCTTATAAATTCACCCAAACCTAATTCCAACATTTTTATTTAAAAATTGTAGTTTATTTTATCATAATATTTATTTAAGTATGATAAATTTAACATTTAAATTTATAAAGCCTTATTTATTAAAAATAATAGTGGATAAAAATGCATTGTAAAAATTTATAACAATTGAAAAAATAAATATTCTCATTTAAATATAAATAATAGTGTTTTGATCATACTATTTCATTAAAATAAAAATTATTAATAATAAATTAGTTTATTATAAAATATATATATTTTTTGAGGAGTATAATATTTTTCTGAAAAATCAATTTATCAAATTTGTCATATTTTTAAGAAAAAATAAACTCAAAACTGAATTCATGGAACAACAATTTTATTTATACAAAGGGTTTATACACTAATAAAATAAACCCTTGATACAAAATCCCTTAAAAATCCTATATATTACCTAAGGGTAAGGTGTGTGATGGTGATAGATTCATGGTATGGATCTACTTACATCACCTCAGTGGTAATTTCCTATAATTTGAACATATCTGGTAAGCAGTTTTCTTCAAGACTCACTTATTGAAGCATATCTCAGACTTGTTCAAGAATGAAGACCAAAGGCACTACCTCCCTCACATGTTCTATCAAATGGGATTAAAATGGATTGACTCTATAAGATGAGGCCATTGATTCTTCTTTCGGCATTAATTAACAATTATCATTTACATTTATATCACTAATTATAACAATAAAATTATTATTTAGAGTATTGTTTCCCATAGTCATATTAACCAATGGTCAAATAATGATTGAAACCCAACAGTCACATTTCAATTTATACTCATGTTATTATTAAATAGATATTTTTTTTAGTACCAAATAATATAACACACATTTTCAAGAAACAAATAACATTCAAAAAGTTTGGGTTGTTGCAATCTTCCCCCATAGGAAATTTTTTACCTGGAATTTCAACTTATTTTCTCAGTTGAGAATACATGTGGGTATTTAAACCTCATTGTTTCATATAGTTCCCACATGGAATATTTATATATGTGGTTCCCCCATAATAATTTGATGAGGTGGGTAGTCTTGTTGCATAGAACCTTGTCTCTATGGTCTAAGATCTCCACCAACTACACCTAATAATGGAGGTCATGTTCTAGTTGTACCACCTCAGGATTAATTAAATATAAAGGGTTATGTATGTACATGAACATAAGAGATACATGGAATACTTCATGAACTTGATCTATATTTGGAGGAAGTGAAATCTAATAGGCCTCTTCTCTTATGAAATCAAGGATTTCATGGGGAAGTTCAATCTAATAGGCCACTTCTCTTATCCTGATGGAGGATGTCACTTACACTGATGACAAAGACACCATGGGGAGCATGGCTTGTTCCTTCTTCCACAACATTCTTGTCGGACCGAATGAGTGCCTCCCATAGGGGTATCCCTCGGAGCCTTTGGAGATCTTTGATTCAATCCCGAGTCGTGTGTCAGATGATGATAATGCTAGCATGGGTGCAATGCCTAATGATGAAGAGATCCACCATGCACTCATGCATCTGAATCTAGAGAGATCCCCAGGTCCGGATGACATCCTATCTACCTTCTACAGGTCTTCTTGGTCATTGGTGAAGGAGTCTATGACGGAAGCCATTCAGGACATCTCTCGTGGCGGTTACCTACCCATAGTAGCCTGCGCCACCACTCTTTTCCTTCTTCCCAAAACCAAGAACCCGTCCGAGATCTCTCAATACCATCCGGTTAGCATGTGAACCATTCCTTACAAGAGTCTTTCAAGTATTATCAAAAACAGATTGGCCCTCTATCTCCCTCGCTGGATCTCCCCTGAACAACACAGGTTCGTCAAGGGGCGTAATATCCAGGAAGCGGTCTCCCTTGCTCAGGAGATGCCACACGACATCAACTGCAAGACTAGAGGGTCCAACGTGGCCATAAAACTCGACATGAATAAAGCATTTGATCGTGTGGAATGAAGTTTCATCAATAAGGTTCTCTCATGTATGGGTTTTAACTCTTGGAATGTTGACTTAATCTTCTGATGCTTCATCTCCTCCTGGATCTCGGTGCTGTTCATGGGTAAATCTTAGGCTTCTTTAAGCCCACTCATGGCCTCAGGAAAAGAGACCCCCTTTACCCATCCCCTTTCATCATTAGTTAGGATGTTTTGATTGGTCTCCGGAAGAATAGTATTGATCGAAGATGAATTCGGCCATTCCATCGACTCTTGAGAGTATAGGCAATTTCCCATTTGATGTTCGCTGATGATTCCTTCGTGTTTATCAATGGAAGGCGGAGTTCCCTTAGGATCTTCCTCGAGGTGCTAAATACCTTCTGTCGATAGAGTGGACAGAAGATTAATAAAGATAAGAGCGAGTTCTTTATCGGCTGTCGGTGTGATGCGGAAAGGAGGGAGTTGGTCAGCATCTTCCTGGGGATGGCCAGAGGAAAGTTTCCTATGCATTACCTCGACGCGCCCATCTCAGTGAGTAAGCTCAGAATTTGGGACTTCTATGCCTTCTCTGCAAGGATCAATGACAAAGTCTTTACCTGGAAGAATCGTTTTCTATCCTTCGGCGGGAGGATCGCCTTGGTTAATAGTGTCCTGGTGATGTCGCCCCTCCACACCCTAGCTTCCAACAAGGTTCCCAAAGGGGCCATCAAGTCCATCGATATATCTTTAGCTAGGTTCATTTGGGATCCGCAATCAAATGGGAAGAAGCAATGGGTGGCGTGGAGCAAGCAGTCGCGACCGGTGGAAGGAGGAGTCGGCGTGCGGAACCTGAAAGATTTGATCTACTACTTGCATGCTAGGCTTGCATGGAGTTATTTGGAAGGTCGCACACTTTGGGGGGATTCCATGCACCAGTACATTAGCCGCTGCAATGGCTCGGTGAGCAGGAGTCACCTCTGTCCTATTATAGCCCCCATCATGGATATCCACCACCCACTTTCACGTTGGCTAATAGGGAGAGGGGACATTTCATTCTAGCATCAGAACTAGTGTGGCTCGGAGTTGGGCTTCCCTGGGTGCCCGGCTCCGCTGATCTCCTTCAAAGAATCCATCCTCTTTTCCCCCTGCATTGAGGCCATGTAGGACAAGGAGTAGTAGGCATTCTTCAATGTCATTATCAGCAACATTGAGGATGACAGATGCATTTTCACCGCATCTCCTTCAGGGTGCTTCTCCTCAAAGGATTTTCGCCACGCAATCCATGAACAGAGCCTTCAGGGAGGATGGGACGAGATCATCTGGATCAAAAGTATTCCCACTAAGTTCAACTTATATGCTTGGAGACTCAGGAATAGATCCCTCCCGACAAATGAGAACGTGAGGAAATGAGGTATCCAGCTTGCTTCGAAATGTATTTTCTTTAGGGTGCATAGGGAGGAATCCTCTGTCCACCTTTTCTTCAGTAGCGATTGGGAGAAAGAGGTTTGGGAGGCTCTGGGGTAATTCACGGCAACCAACCCCCCCTGCAAGGATATCGGTGGCTTCCTTGATCAATGGTATCGTGGTACAGAAGGAGGAGGACCGAAAAGGACGACCCGTTTGGTTCTTTTCCAGGCGGGGTGCTGGTGCAATTGGAGGGCTCGAAACTCGTCCATCCATGAGGGTACAGTGGTTTTGGTCGGCCTTAATATCACATGGGATATGAACTTGCTTGTGGATCTCAACAAAGCAGTGAAGTATCTGAAAGAGGCTCCTTCCTTGCGCCAATTCCAGGGTACAGCCAGGGTATAGCCAGGGAGAGGTTCCTGGGTGAAGTAGAGGTCTCCCCTCACGGGCCTAAAAATGAATACCGGTGGATCTTGTCTACAAGGGACTATGAATGGAGGAGGAGTGGTGCGAGATCATCATGGCTCTTACTTTTTGTCCTTCTCCGCCAGATTAGGAATCAGTACCTCTCTTCAGGTGGAGGAAAAAGCCTTACTGACCGGCCTCACCATTTGCCACTAGAAAGGGATCACAAACTCATAGGTGTAAATATACTCCCTCATTGTTTACAATTCCATTCTAGGTTACGAGACTCCCCCATGATCGATCTTCTATGAGATTAGGATGTGAAAAAAAATTATTGGAAAACAAACTCGAGTGATGCATACCTGGAGAGAGGGGAACAAAGTGGTCGACCACCTAGCTGCCCTAGAAACACCCAGGGAGGTGGCTGTGCTTATTCACACATCGCATAGCATTCATCCTAAAGGACTGGAGTACATCAAAGGGGATACGATGGGGTTAAATTACTTTAGGCCACCTTGAACTCACCCTTGGGTGGAGGGGTGACCTCCATGCTTGGGTCTTTTTTTGCTTGTTGATTTTGACCTTGCTATTTTTCTAAAGATAATAATAATTATTATGATGATTAGATGACATGAATCTTTTATGCCATCTATTTCAAAATTCCACACCCAAGAAGATTTCTTTCACCAGCTTCATCCCAACAAGTAAAAGTTCTACATCACTTCCTATATAGATATTCATAGGGTTCCATTTGAATACTCAAATGGAAGATGTTATTTTATGAGAACACAACTAATGGGAGATGTTAATCACATCCATATTTAAATTCCACTGATCATGTTCGCAACATAACCTCAAATGTATGAATAGTCCTTTTAGATTGGTTATCCGTTTGAGGTGATAGTCTGTACTAAAATTGAATTCAGTAGTCAAATAATGTTGAATAATTTTATAGAATTTTGATGTGAACAATGGATCAAGATCATAAATGATAGAAATTTTAACTCCATACAGCCTTAACACATCCTTCACATATATCTCGGTGATTTGGTCAAGATACAAATCTTCCCAAATAGATATAAAATGGTCAGTCATGGTGAGATGGTCTACTATAACCCATATCACATTATTTCCATTGGATGTTTTTAGGATACTAGTGACAATGGCTATAGTGATATTGTCTCACTTCTATTCTAGTAAGGGTAGAGGTTGTAATACCCCTTTAGAAATTTTTCTCTCTACCTTAACTTGTTGACACACTAGGAACCTTGTAGTGTAGTTTAAAATCTCCCATTTCATGTTATCCCATCAATAATGATCATGAAGGTCCCTGTACATTTTCATGCTTCAAGGATGTATAGATTATGTAGATATATGAGATTTATCCATCAATTACTTCTTTATTTATGGAATGTATGGAACACAAAACCTTGTATGAAATTTAAGAACACCTTATGGATAAATATTAAACTCAAAAAAATTCCCATTATTCACAACCTCTATATTCTTCTATAACAAAGGATCTTCTCTTTAATATTTCATGAACTTCGCTAGTAATAATGTTTTTGAAACCAATTGGGATAGGTTTGATGATACCCATACCATTATTATCCCCATGTATATTTTTAATAGGCCTTTGATCAAAGGATCTCCTTGAATCCTAATCATTTCCAAAACAATAGGGTGTTTCCTACTTAATGAATCATCAACTTGTTTTTCTCTTCTAGGGTGATAATGAATTGAAAAATCATATTCTTTAAGATGATCTAACCCTCTCCTCTGTCTCATGTTCAAATAGAATTTTCATGAAAATATACATCAAATTTTGATGATCTATCTATATATAACACTTCTCTCCATAAAGATAGTTCCTTAATATCTTTTTAGAAAAAACAATCACAACTAGCTCCAAGTAATGTGCTAGATAGTTATGCTCATGAGGCTTCAACTATCAGGATTCATAATAAATAACCCTAAAAATTTTCAGGAGGATGCACCCAAACCCTTTTAGAGATGCATCACTAAAAATAATGAATCCTTCTACCATAGAGGGTAGAGTTAACATGGGTTGAGTAACCAATCTCTTCTTCATCTCTTGGAAGCTTTCATTATATTTATTTTTCTAGTTGAACTTGACCCCTTTTCGAGTTAACTTTGTTAGTGGATTAGAAATCCATGATATGTTGTTCACAAACTTCCTATAATATCCCAATAATCCAAGTAAACTAAGAATCTATGTTATTATTGTATGATTAGGTCACTCATCCACAACCTTTGTCTTGGATGGATCAACTGATATTCCTTCATTGGTGACAATGTGCCCCAATAAAGAAACTTGTTGTAACTGAAATTAACATTTTCTAAACATTCCAAATAACCTCTCCTTTCTAAATGTTTGGAATATAACCCTTATATTATCCTCATAATACTTAAAACTTTTGAAACATAGCATAATATCATTGATAAAAGTGACCACAATGTTGTCAAGGCAGTCCTTAAAGATTCTATTCAGAAAATCCATAAAAATATAATGATCATTAGTCAAGAAAAGTAACATAACAACAAAATCTTAATGCTCATATCTTGATCAGAAGGTATCTATTAGAATATATTATTTATTTAAACTCCATTGATGATAATTAGATCAATGATCAATCATGGATAAAAATTGAGCCCCATGAAGTTGGTCAAGTAAATAATCAATTCTTGGAAGAGGGTACTTATTATACACTGTGATCCCATTAGGTTTCATATAATCAATTCATAGCCACATTTATCCATCCTTCTTCTTCACAAAGAGAACCAATATTCCCCCAAGAGATGCACTAGGTTAGATAAACCCATTCTCCAAAAGATCTTGAATTTGTTTCTTTAATTCCTCCTACTCCACATTTTCCATTTTATATGGGGTTCTTGAAATTTGCTTGGAACTAGGACTGAGTTAAATAGATAAATCTTCCTCTATTTCTAGGGGAGGTTTAGGTAACTCCTTTGGAAATACATCAATGTATTTCTGAAAAATGGGGACCTTTTTTATTTGTATACCTTCATTTGCTTCTTCATATTCACCGATCATTTCCATAAAGAATGATATGGGAGGTGTTTCTGGACAAAGATCTAGTGGAGATATCTCTCCTTTGAAAACAATTGAAGGTTGTCTATTCAAGAATACATATATTTAATTGCTCCTGTAGTTGATCTTAGTATTATACAATGAGATCCAGTCCATCCCTATTATAATTTTTAATTTTATCATGTGAATGACTATTAGATTTGCGATGATATTTTTCTCACCAAAGTAAATACTAGAGTTTCTATACACCCTTGACGTTTGGATAATCCCTATTGGAGTATTGACAGATATTTATACTTATAGAAGTTCATGGATTGATTATATATTCCTCATAAAATTATAGGAAATAAAGGAATGTATAGAACCATAATCAAATATTAGTATATGTTATCTTCAAGATAACAATGAGAGTACCTGTTACCACTTCATTTGGATCTTCAACTTCATTTTTCATGATAGAAAAATCCCAACCATTATCTCTTGGCCTATGTTGAGGTTGATGGTGATTCCCCTCCATTAACTTTAGATTTAGAAAGTGATCAGCAAAGTTACTAAGATGTCCACACTTGAAGAATTTTAATTTAGGCTAGGATTGAACCATCTTCCCTTTGTCGTTATTATTGAGAGTTTTCAAATTCAACTCACTACGAAAGTTATGAGCACTATGGTCTTCTCTTACACACTTGTAAAATTTACCACACTTGTGCAAGAAGTTCCCTAGATGCTTCTTCCCACATTTGTTGCATGTGGAAATTTTCACTTGCTGTCCTCATCTTTCATGATCAAAGTTACTCACTATGTTCAGATCCATAGATTACTTATTTTAATTTGATATATGGGTTCACTGTTTTTATCCAAACTCTATTTCAACCATAATAACATATCTTAATATCTCCTCCTAGTTGACATAGTCTCAATTGAAAATATTTTTCTGTAGATGGGGTGTTAGTACACTGACGAATATACCAACCTTCCTATTACGATCTTTGAAAGATCTATAGGTGTAATGAGAAAGTCCTGTGAAGTTCCTCGCATAGCTTCCCACATATTCAATTTTCTTTTGCTTCAGATCTAGGAATTCCTTATCTATTTTTTTACATTGAGTATGGGAAATATTTTTTGAAAAAGGTTCCCCTGAACACTTCCCACTCAGTTGCATCAATATTCCCTCTTATTTTATGTTTTTAACTTGTGTCCACCACTAATTAGCTTCTCCCATGAAGTAGTACACATACATGGTGACATTCTCCTACTTCGAACAACGGTGTACAAAAAAGATATTTTCTATAGAGATTATTCGTTATTTAGAAATAATTGTGTCAGTTGATCCACTAAAAGAATGTGGTACTGATGCACAAAGGACTCAATAGAAATTTTTTCCCTTTGAGGTGAATCTGGTCTCTCGGCTTGATTCATGTTATTTCTCATTACTTGATTCAGTTGATTCATCATTCTCGTGAAGTTTTCCATTTTGGCCTCCATCAGAATGTTGTCAACTCCTGTTCCATTATGCTCACCATTTGGAAAATTATTTTATTTCCCACAAATTTCTAAAATAAGAATACTATAGTGAGAATGTGTTTCATTTAATAATATTATAATTCTAAATTAATTTCATGTCTTATAACATCATTCTTAAGTATGTTATTCTTTACCAACAACTGCATTTTCTAAAAATCTTTCATAATGGTTTATTAAAATATTATGATTAACCAAACATATCCTCTGAGTGTGTCAAACCAGGTGTAGAATAAGGCCCTTTTTCTCATACTAGGTTATGTTGAGTCAGGTCCGATGCACCTTGTCAGAGTTTTTACACTTAGGCACATCTATTCTAGAACCACATCTACTTTTTCATATCCCGAAATGTATTTCTTTTCTTGAAAACTTAATTAATACTTCACCAACATACTAGAATGTTTTCCTATATTTAAAATATTCTATAAGGTTCTTCCAAAAAATTTCAAATCTGAATTTCCAAAAAATAAATAAACTGTTTTTTGATACTAACTATGGAATCCCTCTTTTTTATTATATTTCATTTCATTTACATGGTACAAATAGAGGATCTTTTAAAGTTTAGTTTGTTGGAAACAAGGTAATAATACATGAAAACATAAAAAATTCTTCTAGCCCACTTGAAAGGATTCATAAATGGTTTATCCTAAGTAAATTTACTAAATATCATAACTTAGGTACATACATCAAATGAAAGTGTGAGCATAAGGCCCAATATGGGAAAAGAAGGCAAATAGTTTATTGGGGGTCTTGAGGAATATCAATAAGAACTAGAGAAAATAAATAAATTTATGAAAAATATGAATATAATAATAATAATAACATGCAAAATAAATTTGAAATGTGTCTAAAACATTTAATTGAGACATTCATAAGTATATCATTATGGTTTTTCATTGAGGTTTCATAAAAATTACCAAGGTTATTCACCAAGGTATCGTAAAACATGTCATCTCTATAGATTAAATTTTTAACATAATGAATTAGAACACTATCAAGGCACCCAAAAAATATTTATTAATTAATTTCATCTACATAAATCATAATAAAACATTTCATAAATAACCTATAGAGAATAAAATAAATGGGTTTCATATCAAAATCATGGAATTTTAAAATAATGATTAAAGAGAAGATCCTTATGTCATTATTAACCCATTAAAAGTTAAGTTGGGTTTAATGTTTGTTAATACAAGAATAAAATAGAACAATTTTACATCTAGGTAAATACTCCTAGAAATAAAGTAGATTTGGGTATTAAAAAAATAATGTAAGATACTTTCTTCAGAAAAAAGTGAGAACGTTTGAGAAGAAAATTTGATAGCATAACAAGTATGAAACATGGTTTTAGAAAAAATTAAAAAGATAAGGGAAAAGGGAATCCCATTCATAAAATAATATAAATACAATAAATTTATATAATAAAATTGATAGATGAACATAGTATTTAAATGTGAAAAAACATACCAAATAAAAAGGAAACTTACAAGGAAAAGAGAAGTTTGGATTTTCCTTATCTTGAGGAGTAGCTCCTAAAACTTGAAGATTGGGACATTGAGGGATTTAGTATACATTAGGAGGAATTCATGGGAGTTAAAACTATGATATATTAATGTATGATTAATTTGAAATGAAATATAATGGAGAAAGGGGTGGGTATTTATAGATTAAGTAGGGGATTTCTTTATTAATTTCCTTGGACACCTAGGTAGTGCTAAATTCAAAACCACGAACTTTACCATTGTATTTGACCATTGAATGGGCCAATTATGATGGATATTATGTTATTATAATCCACAAGAGTTGTAAAAAAATTTATATTACATAATACATCATTATGATTTCATTAAACATACCAAAAACTCATAACTTTATTTTTACTATTCACCAAAAAAAATATTTTAGAAAAATCTCTTAAATTTACCCTATCCTAATTTAAATGTGATGAATTGAATAATGTGTTTTATTTTATCATAATAATTCTATAATTATGATGAATTTAACTTTTAAATATAAAAAATACTTATTTATTTAAAATAACAGCGGATAGAAAATGCATTGTAAAATTCAAGGTAAAATTTCTAACACTTAAAAAAATCATTTTATCATTTAAATTTAAAAAATACTATTTTAATCATACTCTCTAATTAAAATAAAAACTATTATTAATACCTTAGTTTATTATAGAAATTATAACTTTTCTAAAAAGTAAAAAATCTGTCTGAGAAATCAATTTATCAAATTCATCATATTTTTAAGAAAAACTACACTCAAAACAGAATTAATGGAAAAAAAATTTATTTATACAAAGGGATTATACATTAAGTAATTAATAAATTAACATATAAACCCTTATAAAACATTCATATGATCTATGGGTAATGTGTGCGCTGGTGATTGATTCATGGGGCCTAACGGCTCAACTAACATCGTCCGAGTGGTAATTTCCACTAACTTGAACTTCTACCATAATTTATTCCATTCAAACCTCACTTGTTGAATATAGTATTGGGATTGGTCAAGAGGAAACCAAAATATTCTACCTCCCTCCCAATTTCTGAAAAATGGGCTTCGTACCGCATGACTTCATTGTATGAGGCAATTTACTCTTCTTTCTGTATTAATTAACCATTATAATTTCTTTTTATAACACTAATGGTGATGTTAAAATGATTATTAAGTGTACTATTTTAAATGGCCATATTGACCAATGGTCATATATTAGTTGATACCCGACCGTCACATTTAAATTTATTCTAACATAATCGTTAAATAGATATAGTTTTGTTGAGTACAAAATAATATAACACACATTTTTAGGAAACAATTATCATTTAAAAAGGTCAAGTTGTTACACTTATCTTAGGGTAACACATTCCCCACCTCTATCAGTATGGCCGATGGAACTTCAACTGCCTAACTAATATGAAGTAGCTGACCCTATATATGTGCTCTATACTGGCCTAGATCCTCTACTAAAGCTCGCCTATTTTGGGTTCTTACAAAACCTATTAATATGACTCATCCTTCCACACAGTAAATATTCCACTGGTGGTTGCATAAACTAATCTCAAATATAACCTGGCATGCCACATCGATTTTGAATGACCGAGGTACTCCCTTAGGAGACAGTTCCTCTTACTAAACTACTCTTTTTCCACTACCCTAGTGGAAAATCATATAATGGAACTTCCTACTATCAGAATATGTACCCCCATATCACCCAGATAAAATGATATACCCGCTGTTAGAGGCTTCATTTAGGTTCTCATCAGTAATGGGAGCATGAACCACCACTTCAGCAACCTCTTCAAGGAGAAGATATTCACATAGGACTTGATCTCACATCTAAGTGCATTCTAAAATCAGATGGCCATAATTATATCATCTCCTGCCAATGTCAAAAAAAGATGTGGCGGATATGTGATGCAGACAGTATAATCCATTACCATCATGTTTCCCTTATTCATGCACATAAACTTCTCATCCTTCCTTTACCTCAAGGTCTTCGAGTAAAAGTGTTCAAGGAACCTTTCCTGTAAGTCCTTCCATTCCATACCCTCTATTTGTTCATCTCAATCCCATATATCCCATCAATTATTTTCTAGTCCCCTCATCATTTATGTTGCAAACATAACTTTCTTTTATGTTAGGGTCTCCAAGTGATCCCTAATCTTCTGGATGGACCCTATCAAAAATTTGCTACATCAAGTCCACCATATCCAGCAAATGTTAGAGGGTACTAAAAATGGAACTCAATTTTCAAATTGAACATAATCGGTGCAGCCCGCCCAAGGTATCACTACCTAAAATATATAAAATGGGTCAGGTTATCATATAATTTATCCTCCCCTCTTTTACATGGAAACAATGGGGTTAAAAGATCTGCTGCTGGAGGAGAATTCTCAGCAATACCCTCTTGTCACCTAACTGGTAGACATGGTCATGGTGGAATCTCTATTCAATTACAAGCACATATCATAGGGTATAAAAAATTTAAACTAAGGAGGATCACTATTATATATAAATAACCAAATCCACATACATTAACCCAATAAACATAACCACTAACCCAATGCCATTTCCCAACCACCCCTAACTTGGGCCATTTCAAACAAGGGGGTAAACCAACTCCCAATATTTCTCTTCACATTAAAAATAATAATAATACCATAACCATCCTTAAATTATTTTTATAATTACCACATTTTATTAGGCACATTTTCTTATAAGATTAAAATAAAATAAATATTCATTTTCACTTCATATACCCGTTTCCCTCTGTGTTCCTATAATGATGTAGGTCACATGTGTCTCTACATTCCTAGAATGATGCATACATATACAACCTCATGAAATATTGGTACATAGATGAAATATCAAAATTAATAACATTACAATACAAGTGAATCACTAAAGGTGAAATAAAATTCATCCGTAATGGAAACCATCAAGAATATCAATCTCACCATGGGTACTTGGGTTTTCTCATGTACATGGGTTAACAACTTCCATTCATGATATCATTTTCAAAACCCAACATCTATTGATATGCTTTTTACCTTTTCCAAATAAAATAAATATCAAATAATAACCCACTCTGATACAACTTTGTAACATCCCAACCCAATTTCCACTAACTGGTGCCCTGACCTGGTTTGTTACATAACCTGAGGTGTGCATCCCCATATACCAGAGGTTGTCGACTAGTAAAAAGGGTCTAATAAGGCGTACATGAATAATATAACATTTTTATTAGAGTAATCCATAGTAGTTAAGATAATAAATAATATATCAACACAACAGATAATCATACATTTCCAAAATGATTTCCTAGAACTGGGTACATACCCACAAAAAATTGTAAATTTGTCATGACATGTCATACAGTGCTGAGTGGGATGGGAAACAAAAAATAATGATAGGCTGAAGAATCCACAAAATGGGGTTTGACACTATGTCTGGTCCTCATCCATTCACACCCCTGATCCCCCAAATCAACGCTCTAGAATGGGGCATTTTCCCTTGTCCTAACCTAAAACCATGTAGTCTTCTCAGCTACCCAATGGTGGCCCAAGTAGGGTGTGAGTACAACTCATTAGGCCACCACCAACAATGTCTACAAAATATCCAATCCAATACATTTTATTAATAAGTATAGGTAATAATGAAACATAAAAAGAAATTAGGTTGCATTATTTATCATTTATTAGCTTAATTACTTTAATTCCCTTATTCCATGTCTTATCTATTTTCATCAAAACTAATTTGGCCCATGTTAGTCATTTGATCCACGTGTCAAAAGGGTGGCATGTTAGCAACCCTGGACCCTCAGACCATAAATCTGAATGGAATTCAGAACACCATGTTCAACCATCCCAATGTCTTATATACTAGGGAGATTGATCCTTGGGAAGTTTGAGAGGATTTGGTTCGTCACCAAGGTTTTTGTTGGAATAAATGGTTAGAAATGTAAGTGATGTTTCTTAAATCCCAAGGGAGAGAAATGTTAAATCCCACATGTTTAATAAGGTGCATGGTTTGGCCGCATGGTTGTCCAAATCACGCTACAACCTTGTTCCACCTTCCATCCATGAGGGGCTTGGGTTGCACAGTCTCTTAGGTAGACACATGATTTGATAAACCATGTGTTGGGCATGCAGGATGGCTCTATCGATGCCTACGTAGCTTGGTACACTACCACGCATGATTTTACTAACATTTCACTATCACTCTCTAGGGTGCACGGTCCTAGTGCATGGTTATCACTAACCATGGGTCATCCATGAAACCTGAACACGATGGCCTCTTTTTTCTCCTTTTTATTCCCCAAACCCCTAGGAAAAACCTATAACCCCTCATATACCCATGAAACATTTCATTAACCATTTTTTAATAAGTTAAACCAAAAATTAAACATGTATATACCTCATTATAAGTTTGGGATCTTACACTTGACCCATACACAATGCTTACTACATAAGGGTACATAGATCTTGCCTTTATGTGAACCCTTCATGTAAATATAAAACATTGATAACCCAATTCATGTAATCTTAATTGGGTGAAGATATTTATGAAAGAACTCAAATATAGATAACACATTAATTACCTTTATGTATCCTCATTCCATGTATGGGTAAGTGGTTAGTTACCTTTGTGTAGCCCATTTTAAAAAACATATACCATTTTGAAACAACCTTCATGAAAATTTTACCCCTATACAAGCCATCTGATTACTCTTATATAGACCACTCTATGTAAAGGTATGTTCATAAGAAAACTTACACAAAACACTTCTATATAAGTGTATTCCATGTTGACCCTTATGTGGACCCATTCACATAAATGTAAGTTATTTCTGACATCTATGTTACCAATCACATAGAGGTATGACCCATATGACCCTTATTCAATTTATCTACATAAGGGTAATGACTCAGTTAACTTTACTCAACCCAGATACATAAAATTGACACCTATATTACCATTATGTCCCTTTTCTATGTTTTGGTAAACTATTTTGAAAATGAATTTCCATAAAATGAAATGTTTCTCTATTTTTCCAATTTCTTATTTACTTCATGAATTGATTTCATAAATCTAAACATAGAACCCTATTATACCATGTTTAGTTTCTTATAAATACAATAAAACTTATTAGACACAATGTAATCCATTAGAAACCCTTTTCTAAGGATCTCCATGAAATATAACATCAAACCTATATAAAAATGAGATGAAGAACATGTTATAAATTTGTGTAACTTACACCAAAGATCTACTAAAATATTTTGATCATTGTAAGATGAGTTTGATAAAGATAAATAAAGTTGAAAAAATACATCCCACTTATGAAGGTATCAATGGGATACATTGAATTCCCAACATTTGGATAGAATATATTTTCTCTCCAAGGTTTGGCAAGATCTATATGTAAAAATCATAAAGATAATAGATCTTTATGTTCAAGGAGTTTTGGTCATGCATGAAGATATAATTCCATATTTCATAACAATTACATCACATGGAAGTAGTTAAATAGGAAATAATGAACACCCCTGATTATCCCATTATTTATTCATCTGTTGAACCACAAGAATCAATATAGTTTATGGTTCAAGAATATATATATGTATGAATTTATAGTGTATCTATCATGAAATGAATATGCCCACCATCAAAACTGAAACCTAACTCGTCTCATGGTAAGTCTCAAACGGTGTCACCGATCCCCATGGGCTGGAACAAGTGCCCGGGTATTTTAAATAATTGTTTGGGAATGATTTACTCGAGTTTAGAATCATTTAACAACCAAATACCAGCAATAAACTAAATCTGAGAATTACCAACTAGACAAGCCTTAAATAAAATTAGTAACTGAATAAATGGTCCTAAAAATGACATAAATAGGTCAAAAGATATAGAAAATTATCATAAGAACATCCCAAGGAATGCTACATGACATGGGGTCATCACCCACGAGTTGTCTCTACAACATCGCACCAAGGAAGAAAACTAACAACCCAAACCACCATCACCCAAGGCCTTGCCTTTACCTGTGTCAAACATGATCAAGTCTACTTACAAAAAAAGGTGTAATTAGGGTGTGATCCTAATCCAAATAGGATACCACCAAAATATTCCACATATTAATCAATACGATATAAAATGTAAGAAAGTTTTAATAAACAAGATATGGTGGAAATAATTTCTAAAGAACGAAACTTTTAAAAGTAAATAGTTTTCAAAGGATGATTTCAAAGGAAGAAAAAATTTCAATAAAACATTTAATCTACTGAATTTTCTAGCCAAAACACAATAATAAAATTATAAATACAAAATATTCAATGAGAAATAATTGTGGGAACTTATCTAGGAACTGGTAAGTTTCAGGCCCCATGTCTCGGTGTAAAGTAACAATAACAATAAATGTTCTCATGCACGATCCACTAGTAGGGAATATAACCATAACCTGTTGTTCCACAATCATCATCATTATATTTTTTTAGTAATTTCAATGTACAACTTGCTATGTAAAATAGGGATAAAACCACTCTGGATCACTAGAATACTAGTACACGTCTACCAACACAGATACTCAAGTTTCCCACTTTGTGCTCAAACAATCTCAAAATGTTACAAAATTCTATTTTCATATAAAAATACCATTTATTTTCATACACACTCAAAACAGTATCTACACAAGCTTTTTTTTCAAGAATCCACTTTTTGGGTAAGTGGGAACCATACAAAACCACCACAAACCACCAGTACTAACCCCATCTAGACTATCACCAGCATACAATGTTCAAATTAAAAATTCCACTACACACAAACCCTAATGGAGTACCACCACTGTTTTAATCTACCTCAAAACCCTCCCCTTTCAAAATTAAAAAACGCACCTAAAAATTTTCCGATTTCAAACCAAAAAGTCACCCAAAAATCCATCATGAATTACATGCAGCGCTCTGACCGAGAAAACGTCCATCCATCACTTTACAACCATCGTCATGATGCCAGCCAAACACCTTCACCGTCAAAATGAACACATCAGCAAGTCCGTAGGCCTCTTCTTCGATGTCCACCACCTTCAATAAGAAGACTCCACCGGAACCGAACATCATCGTCTCTAAAACAAGCTGTCATCACCGCCGGTACCAAGACGCGACACCGTTTCTCCACCTACGTCAATATCACAGCATCTCGAGTCATCATCTAGAGTTCACTGAATCCACTCCACCATCACCACCATCATCGCTGTATAGAACCAGAACGACGGAACCCATAGACAAAAGCCACAAACATCCCGCACCAAAAAGAGAGACGATCGCTGAAAATAAAGCCATAATCACAAAAAAGGACCAAAAGGGGAACACGAAACCGGGGAAGAACACTGAAGAAGACTGGGAAAGAAACCGTGAAGAGAGTTGGGGATGAAACCTTAAAAGAAAAATCGACAACCACAAACTGTAATCCCAAAACCCTGTGTATCCATCGCTCCAACTCCGCCCTGGAGAGGAGTGGTGGAACCATAGGTCAGAGTGGGTTTGGGAGGTCTAGGATGAAGACCGACTCCGGTAGTGTCTGGAAACCCATCGTCCACCGAACCACAATCCCAAAGACTCCTTGTTACCTTCATACCATCCCCGACCCGGAGAAGCATGAAGAAACTTGAATCCAGAGTAGTTAAGGCGAGAGAGGCTGCCCAAAAACACGTACCTTCAACGGCCAAAATAAGAGAACCGCGGAGAATCCATGATCCAAGGGACGGAGCTGAGGGTTGAGGGGTGGAGCCGATAGCGAAGGGGATGAAACCCTAGATGAATTGAGAATGCGAGTGCGGAGAGCGCTCTCTGCAAACCTGCAGAGAGCGCTACTATACATGCTTTTCACCATATATATAACTCAATATACCATTTAGAATTTCCATAAAACATTTTCAAGGAATATAACCAAACGTTTCCCTTAAAATCCGTCTAAAATCACTCTTTTAAATCCAAATTCACACAAATATTACCCTAAGCTAAAATTTTCAGCATCAAAACATTTTAATAAGAGCCTCCCTTGAGTAATAAAATAGACCCAAATGGTATAACTTGGAATGCACGTGTAAAAAGCCCATTTTCACATAAAAATGGCACTTAAAGATCAATTGCTTAACAAATTCCACCAAAAACAATTTTCTAAGTGATCACTATTATCGAAGAGTTGGATAAAAATATAAATCAATCAAGGATAAATCATCTAGTAGTGCTTACACATGGAATATCCTACCAAGTGTGTCAAAAACACCAAATCCTTGTGTGAATGTACAACCACACCACCACTGCACCACAGGGGAGTTAAAACAAACCTCAAACCACAAGATTATACCAAGAAAACCTAGATAAAACCCTATTTTCAAAGGCATAATTTCTAGACATTAGGAACATCAATAAAAAAGGATGAAACCCAAATAAAATGGGAGGAGGAAGCAAGGAAATCCACTAACATGAGATATCTTCAATAAATCACCATAAATACATGAATATATGAATCTACAAGCCCCAAAATTTGACTTTGAGGTTTGAATAAGAATGATGAGGTCAAGTGGGAACCGAAATGGGTAAAAACATAGTAAACAATTAAGATGTTATGAAATGAAAAAATCTCCTTTTCAAATATAGATGATTTGGGAAAGACTGAGAAAATGTTTCGTAATATGCGATGAAGTTGAGCTCCAAACAGTTCAAAAAAACATGGGGGCATGCCTAGGGTTAGTGGTCTAAATTGTGAGGGGTAATCACCAAAAAAACTAAAAACTAGATGTGATATAAAATAAATAATTTTTTTTTATAGAAAATGGGTTCATGATTTGTCCCAATGCCTTAATAAATAACCTAAATCCACCATGATAATGGATTCCTTAGGGGTCCAAATGGATATTGTAGTTTTAATATGTCATGGGAGGCTAATTGGGAAGTTTAATGAGAGAAAAGGGTTGAAGAAGAGGAGTTATATAAAAAACAAAATTTATTTTTAAATCTAGAAATGGGCTCACGGTTTGGCTCAAATCTTGGAAACTCACCCATTCCTAAAAAGGATGCCTATGAAACCCCCACAATAAAGAAAGACTGCAAATTACCTGAAAAATAACATTAAATCATTTCATATATGTGATAGTATATCCATCAATATATGAATCAAATCTATCATTAAAAACTCATATTGGGTTCAAAAATCTCAGATAAGTTTAGGAAAGGTGTAGAATAATGTAAAAAACGCCTCAAATATACTTTTTCCCAACCACCCATGGTAAATTAAGGCTCCCTATGATGATAATTGGTCAGGAACTTTCTCATAACCTACCTGTCAAGTCCAAAAAATCTTATCTTCTATATATAATGACATCCCAAACTTTATACTGACATCCAAGAATATACACAACCTCCTTTGATACTATTTTTTCCTGAAGAAACCCAGATTTCCCAATAAACCAGAACCCAAATTTGCTCTCACATGGCATGAAGGGCAGTCTTGATCACCATGGTCTATCAACATGCACATGGGAATCAATAATGATCAAGGGGGATAATTAATTCATAATAAAAACTAATCATCGTTAAGATAGTGGGAAGAATTCATAAATAGGTGGTATGTCAATACAACCATCAAGAGAAAAGTACCACAAAGAAGACAAATAAAAAACATGAAACAAAACATCAATACAAGAAATCATATAAATTAAGATAAAATCATCACAACATCACCCCGTAAATGGTTGATCACATACACCACCTGTCACAATCAACAACTTCTGAGGTACCACTATAAAGAATATCCACCACCACCAAATTGTGTTTTCCCTTTTGCTGGACCTCGAATAGGAATGTCTAAATGTGCCGAAAGGCATATGTATAGTATGGGAAACACAAGTCCAGTAGGATCCCACCAGTAATTTCAAAATAATTCTATATCAGATAAAACAAATATTATTAATTTTAAGTAGTACATGGAATGGTAATCTTTTCTAAAATTAATCACAAAAGATGATTTTAAAATAATTTTTGTGGAAAGAATAAAATAAGTACAAATAAGCATTTCATACAAAACAGACATGAATAAGCTTATCAAAAAAATATGTATGGATTAATAATTTAATAAACATTAGCATAAAATTATTAATTTCTAATCATAGCACCATGGTTATGAGTCTCAAGGAATGTGATATCAAGGTTTAAGGGTCCTCACACATCTCAATTAATTATGGGTCTAGGTGTGCACACATCCGTAGATCCTAGGGTTAAGGGGAATAGGAATCCATCCCAGTGAATGAACTCTATTCCCTTATGAATGTTTAAATAGTTTTGTCATCATAGATCTATTTCTAGGTAGAGCTAATGAATTCCGAGATTTATTGTCCTAGATTACCCACCTGACTACCCAGGATCCTATGAGCATCAAGTAAATCAATCAAAGGGGAAATCCTTCATCTAAAATTAGTTTAAAAAAAATTAAGTATGGCCAAATCATATTTTCATCATGCTATCTGATTTCAAAAACTATCATAAAAAAGTTTTTATCGAAACTATTTTCTTTCAAAACAATTTATTTCATTAAATACTATAAGACTTTCCATGCCTTCATTTCTCAAGAATCATCATTAAATTTATTATTTGAATCATTCACTTCAAATATAGAATAATTCTCTAGAAATAAATACTTTATTCATAAATCCACATCCAAAGAGGTTGCATTACACACCATTCCATTCAAAAATATTTATCATGAATATCAAATCATACTTTGGAAATAAATTTAATAATTCATTTTAAATCAAACACGAAACAACGATTTTAATTGATATATAAAATATTAAGAACCCACCTATCTCAATCATGCTATAGCCAATCGTCCAACAATGGATCCACAATCATAGAGAGAGTAAGGTCTAGAGTCAAACAAGAGGGAATCCAAGAAACACAATTCATGAATCAAGATCTAAATCCATTAATGACACAAGGATCCACAACCCTTAGAGAAGGAGAGACATGATAATAGGGGACTTCATGATTAGATCAGGGTTACACTTATCGAAATAGATTCAATGCTTAAAACTACACTTCAATCCATGAAGATTCATGGTTAGAAGGGATAAAATTTTCTTAATAGAGCCTCTAAGTTATAATGGGTTAAATTAGGTTCAAAGGGGGATAAATTAGACTAAAAATAGAGGTTTTGAGAAATGGAATTGTGGTATAACCCTATACATACTTTCCTAGATTAGAATCATCTTCTATAAATTGGATTCCATTAGCTAGTCGGTGGTGCCAAGAATAAATCATGATTCACTAGAAACACCACCAGTAGGTTGGTGAGGTTCTTATAGGAACTCCCTACTGCTAACATGCCACCGACTGGCTGGTGGGTCTCACTGGCTAGCTGGTGGATTACTTGTAGACTTTCCAACTATAGGTCCATGTGCACTCTTATTTTAAACACACGGAACACCTCCCGACCTCTCAAATAATTACCAAAACACACTCTTGATCCCTCAAAATGATCAAACAAGAAGGAAAAAAATTTTCAAAGTGAAAATAAATAAAATAAAGTTAATGAAAATAACATACCAGGAATAAAATGTCAGGATGTTACATGTAATTGGGACCTTACCTACAAATTCTTATAATTTTACAAGGACCGTCTAGTATAATAAATATCTTAAGACCTCCTTTTAATATATATATATATATATATATCCCCAAATATGTGTGTTTGTGTGTACAAATAATAATGTATATATATATAAATAAATATATGTATATATCTAATTTATATATATATATTGTTTTTTTATATACTATATATAAATAATATGTATATAAATATATTTAATCATATAAATATTTAAATTATTATGTGTGTGTAATAATTTTTTTTATTAATATATATCTATATTACTATATATTTGTAAATATACATAGCATTGTGTGTGTGTGTGTGTGTCCATGCATGAATGTAAATAACTAAATTTTATGTATATATATTTACACATTAATTATATGACATATTAGATACCTATGTAATAAATGGAGTAGTTTGATAAGTGTCAGTATTCTGGTGGGTGGCGTCTGGTGTGTATATTGTTTTAAAATTGAAACCATAAATAAATAAATTTATTATTATATAAATTTATTTATTTATTAGTGAACGAATATCCCCCCTTTTTACGAGTCCCCATTTTATATTGGAAATTAATTATTTGATTTTGGTGGGAAATGGAGAGAATAAGAATCCATGCATCTCACACACTTTTACAGATTATAATATCTTATTTTATTTTTTTACATTTTCAATTTTAAAATTCAAATTCCACTCTCATATTCTAATTATTCTTTTCATTTTTAGTTTAGTATTTTTTTCTAACACCCCTCACTCACCCTCATAATGACACCCATATTTTATTTTTCATTTTTTTTATTTATCTTATTTTTCCTCTCTCCTTCATTATTTCATAAAAAACATGATTTATATTTATTTTCATTAAAAAAGTCATGTCATATAAAATATATTATAATTAATTAATCACCATTAAAAATTATAATTAATTACTTGTATAACAAAATTATAATAAAAATAATAATTATTCATTCAATCCATTCAATTAGAATCATTAAATTCTAAAATATGAATAAATGAATTTTTCTATTTTCACTCATTAAAATGTAAATTCAAATGATATAAAAATAAGAAAACTAATACCTTTAAATATGTTATAACATGAAATGAGATTAAATAATATTGTAATTTAATGTGCTCTCATGAACCAATTTATAAAATTTTTCATTTAGATAATTATTCATGTTAGTGAATGTGTGTGTAAAAATTGTGAGTTGTATGCATGTTGTAAACTAGTTACCCAATTTGGGAGGGGACAATATAAAAGTTTTTTTTCATTTTTTTGTTTAATATTTTGTATGGTTGTGGATTTATATGGACTTATTTAATGGATAAGATATATTATTTATAACTTTGGAATAAAATCATTATAATATAGTGTCTAGTTAATGAAAGAAAATGCTAAAATGTGATTATCCCGATTTATAACCCCTATCAAAGTTATTCTATCATTCATTGTGTAGTGACCTAGATTTTTGGGATCCAAAAATTTAAGATATATCAAATAGTATTTTCTAGATGGTTTGTTGAATTGATGTAAAATTTTGAGTGTTGTAGTGAATCTATAATAAAATATTAAAAATAATATATATTTTTTATTCCACACATATGTGTTGCTGAACTATTAGAATTTCTAACTAAAAAACATTAATATAGGATAATGGATGATTTGATTGCATCCAAAATAGAGGATCTACCCTTTGAGAAATTTTATTTTAGTTCACACATAAAAACATAGGATTAATTACCACGGGTGTGCAATTAAAAAGTAATAAGTAGTTTTCAATTAATAAATTTTTATTCAATGACCTTATTTTGCATATAAAACCCATATTATAACTTCTCCCTAGTTTTATCTATTGTTTATTTTGAAATAACATATATATGGAGTGAGAGAGGGGAGAGAAGTCAGATCTTGATAAAATCGATATCGGATTGAGGGAACAAGACTAAATCCACAATGACACTGATGTTTATAATGATTAGTGATGAATAACAATACCATGGTGTCAACAAACAGTTGAATATATGAGGATTCACCATTAAGGTTGGGAATATTTCTTTAATTCAATGCTTAATTCTTATGATAGATTTTTTTTTACGAAATACACCTATTATAAACTGTTACTGCTATCGAAAATCATTACATAATAAATATCTTCATTTTCTGGAAATTATTCTTTGAGAATTAGATATATTGAACCTATGAATTTCTTCATGTAATGATTATCTATGTTCCTTCCCCACAGTCAACATTTTTTATTTTTCACTTTCTGATTCCTTCTTAGTTTACGTCTCTTGAGGGATGTGTTGTGAATGAATTATCAGATTGTCGATATTCAAACCAGCCTCTATTATTTGATCTCCCTTCCTCCTTGATGTATCAAAAAATCAGCCCCAAACTCCTCCTATTATCAACAGTTTGATTTTGGGTCAATCAAAATTAAAGGTAGTGATGTTGAACAATAATAGTGATGTTCTGGGATTGGAAGTAGTGATGGGATGACTCTTCGTTAGGGTTCCCATAACATGGTGGTAATGAAAGATGACCACATCATGGAAATAGAGTAGGGTGTCCATGATGGGGGTGGAATTGGTAGGTGGTGACTATAGTTGTAAACCATGATGAGGAATGGGAAAGGGAATAAAGGTGGTCTAAAACAAGGTGATGACCCTAGTGTACTGACGAATTCCAACCATATTTATGGATAGTAGTGTGGGAAATATACTAGGCCAAGATAATCCACAAGGTTATATAAATGATTAAATGAGAGGCTAGGTTATCAACCACAACGGTTCAATCCTATAAGATCTGACAGAAAATTTCTTGTTATGTGGTATGTGGGTCTACAGTAATCTAGTGGACTTAGCCCAATGGAAAGCTAAGTATGCTCAAACATCATTGAGTTAAGAAATCTTTTGGAGGACCTGGTGTGTGTTCCTATCCCACCGAGTGACTCAAGCATGGGGTCGATAAAGTACCAAAACTGGGTTCAGATCACTTAAACTAACTTGGCAAGAGTGTGTGTGTGGGCACCATGCACTCACAGCTGACCATGCATGGTGTGTGATGTTCTTTTCGAGTTACACCCTACCCCTCCTAGAACACTATGTCACATGTTTAGGGACCTTTACATGAACAAATTCCTTCGGTGTGATGATTTTTCCATAGATCCTTCATAGTGTGTTGGTTTTTGGTAAATAAATAGCTTATCATAAGTATTTTTTCATGTAGATTCTGAAAACATAGTCTATTTATTCATCTTTTTTATATTTTCATAGAAAGATATGAATTTATAGGATCCAGATTCATAGGTGTGATGATGTATATTAGGCATAGTGATAAGATCATTCAAGGGACCACTACCTCTATCTTATCTACTTTGTTCCACTCATATCATATGTGTGCTGCTATCATATGTTGTGTGATATTCCCATATATTTTGTGCTAATGTCATCTGTTGTGTTCTATTCGATGAGACATAGGTACACTTTTTGGTTCCAGATATGCGACGTAGGATACTTGATTTTGGATTTTCAGATTCTTGGGTTTTAGATGATTTCTCCCCTAGTTGGAATGTTAATTGCATGAATTTTATCTATGTCTAATGTTCTATTATTTATATCATATATAGGTTTCTAGAATATTAATTTGATATGGTGGATAGTAAGGTGTGGTTCCCCCTCGAATGATGCATATACTTTAGTGATGAGCGGGTTCCCCTTAATGTATTCTAGTAGCAATGTGGAAGAAAGTCTAGGTATATTAGACACTTTGAGACTTATGACTCACTAGGAACCCCTGAGTTAACATTAAAAAGTGGAATTTGTTTGGCCAAACTACTTCATACTTTTTAAACATTTTATTACTCAAATAATCCCTAAATTCTCATGAGGTACTCTCTTCAAGGACTTGAAATGATATGACTGACACTTCTTTACATCTATGTGACTTATAGTTATTGAGTATATCTGAATCTTTACTTATATTGATCCTATATACCTATATTTTCATACTTTGATATTACTTATTACTTTTATTTCCTGTATGGTTTCAGGGTGTCTTACAATTTATTTTTATAGTCACCCATATAGGGGCTTTTCACCCACATATGTTATGTTTGTGTAGATGGTGGAGGTTTTGAGGATGGTCCTGGAGGATATGGCGATATTGTGTCTTGTTTAGATTTCATTACTTGAGATGTTTTTTGAATCATGATGGATCATGGATGTAACACCCTGATATTTTATGAGAAGTATATTTATTTATGTCTTATGTTATACACAACATCAAAGGAATCTTTCATGGCACAAACCACTAGTGTGGCTTGCGTTACACGTAATCGCGACCTTCCTCGATAGCGGGTGTAGTACGCAATACCGAGTTTCACTAAACAATGATATATTATTATAATATTATAAACTAGACATTATGAATAGTATTAACTTAATTTTTAATTTTATAACATTATTATTCATTTTATATATTTTCTAGTGCATGGTATGAGAAAAAAATAATTTTTTCTGGTAAAATAAGTATTTTTAAAAAAATGAAGTTTTGCCGCCTTTTGATGGCGCACCCACTATAAATCTATTTTTTGAAATTTTTATAAGTTAAAATTGACAAAATAAAATTCTTCTTTGGAATCAGGATATAAAAATTTACTTTGGATAAAATTTTCATAATATTCTGATAACTTTCATATTATAATGAATAGTAAAAACACGCTATATTTTAATTAAAAACAACTTTTTTCATCACAAATATTTATATGGTTAAATTATAATATTTAATGGTTTTAAATTATAAATAGAATATAGTTTTTACAATTTAATATAATGTATGTCATTAAAATTAATTTTACATTGAATTCAAAGGTAAAAACATTTCAATCTTTGGCAATGTTTTAACTTTTAAAAACCTGTTTTCTTAACAACATGATTAATTTTAAATTAATTACTACAACTTCTACATTTCTAATTTTGAAAAATGGATTCCATATTTGGATTCAGTGGATCCAAATTATGTTAATATCTTACTTTTATTTTTTTTGAGATTACGAATAGTAACTACGATAATTTTTATTTACTGCAGTTAAAGGTAAATCAGGTAATTAAGGGTAAAAATAAGATTATAAAATCACCCTAACACTTGAAAAAATCCTATTAGATGAATAAAAGTCGACCCATATCACCTAAAGGTCGTACTAGATTCATTTCATGGACTTTTGACCATGAAATAATATAATTATTATTAAAACCAAAGAAAGTGACAACATGTCACTCTCTTAAATCTTATAAGTATAATAATTTTAATTTAGTGATAATCTTCATGAAACTTTCATCATGAATAGTATCCAAAAAGATAATAACATTATCTACATCATATGAATTTGTTTATAATTTTTAGGGATTAAATAATTATCATTAATTATGACACAATAATGATGTTGAAATTATTTTATTGATTGAAATATCAAATAAATGATTTTAAAAGTATTAAAATAAATATTATATGAACTCTTTAATGTGGTACAATAATTTCATTGATAAAAATGACATGTTATGAATCTATTAAATATTTTAGTTCGAAAATATCTTCTGTATATATTTTTTTAAACTCAAATAATTGATTAGTTTCAAAATTGACACTATTGTTAATTTATCGAAATTATATAATATAAAATTGTCTAAAAATCAAAAAAATATTTAAAATTTATAAATTAAAATTTATATGGTCTAAAATGTAATAAAGTATATAATTATGAACAATTCACAACATATAAGTAATTATTTATAGTAATTTAAAATTTACAATGTTATTACCACAAATAAAATTAAATAGATTATATAAGGATAAATCATGTTGATAATGTATAAACTAAATTCCCAACATGTCTAAATTTTATTGGATGATGAGATTACAACCCTATATCATCTATGATTTGGATTTGAGTCATTATTTGTGGTTTTTAAGTGGGGTTGGAATTTACTATAAATTAATATTTCTTATAATTCCAAAGGTGCCCCTCTCCTCCTTATAAAAGGCACCTCCTCACTCTCCTATTTACACAATTTATAGCCTTCACGCTCAGCCATACCCTGCAAATTTATCTTATCCACTTCCCTATAGGAATCCTAGAGGTCCTGGTCCTCTTCAAAGTCCAATCTTAGTGCCCTAAGGGGAGGTTTCAAAGTGGCATGTCAAAGAAGAGGTAATATCCGTTACCGAATCTTCCAAATTTATTTCTTCTTATAATTATTCTTCTTTAGTTGTTTCATTATGAAGTAATAACATCATTATCACTCATATACTGGTATTTTATTACAAATATTAAACAACCCTAATTCACCTTCTATATATCCTACGGAAAATGAAATCATCGCGCGTGCGTACGTACAGAATACCGTCCCCACGCCGTGGTGTAATATGTTTTCCATAACCACCATACTTTGATTGGTATAATGGTATAAATAATAACTATATATATTATTTTTAGAGTTATATTTATTCTGAAATAATATACATACACTCCAATAAAATTCCAGGATCATGGGAACAATATCATCGCTCGTGCGTACTTACGGCCTACCGTCTCCACGATGTGATGCGACTCGTTCTACATGATATTCATTGAATAATGATTATATAAATGAACTGAATGAATAAATATTATATATATTATACTAATACCATTCTTGAAATTAGGTATATATAACCTAAAAATAAGAATAAGAATTTATTCGACAAGACATGCATTAGAACGTAAAGAAATGAACACATGAATAGCAAGTAGCAATCAAATATTACTAGTAAGAAGATAATAATATGACAATATATGATATCATAACAATGAATATGATTCTTTAATAAGTCAATGACATTATTTAAATCATTATATAGGAGGTTTGGACACGTACAAATCATATCAGACCTAAGGTAAGGGAAAATCTCTCAATCTCATTTTTTTACCCAAGATTGTTTATATTTTGGTTTTTACTAGGGTGTATTTATCATCCACATCCATGTTTCCTCAATATTTAATATTATTTATATACTCCTACAATGGTTAAAATCCAATTTTACCCTTCAGTGAGTTTTTAGTAAAATATATGAAAGGAATCTTTTGCCGTTTTTAGTACGAGGTACGTTTTTGACTTTTTAAGCCAAAGTATGAGACGAATGTTTTTTTAACTTATATGACATGAAAGGATTTTTATGATTTCCTAGAACACTATTTCCATGAATCTTCCTTTACAAGTTTTCAAGTTTATTTTTAATCAAATTTCTTTAGTTTAAAATTGTATGCCATGTTAAGAAAGTAAAATGTTTTTTTTGAAGTAGAAAAGATATTTTCCTCAAGAATGGAGTTCAAGTGTTTTATCAAAATTATTTTCCATATAAGATAATATAGGGTTCTGTTTCTATCCCTATTTTTACATTGATTTGATTATGTTATGATGGAATTATTTTTATGAAGTCCTTTTATCTTATATGATTTATGTTATGATGGCATGATGTTTAAGAATCCCATTTTTATTACATGGGTCATGCTATGATTTATGATTTTGTGGAACACATAAGAATGGTTTCATTATGAGATGGGTGGGACCTACATCTCCCTAAAATGCATTGGGTAAATATTTATATCTCATGAGATAAACATGGATGGAATGGTAGGTTAATCCGGTTTAGTGTTACAGGACTGAAACGAGGAGTGAACTCAGTTCAAAAATGGACTTTGTCTGCTAAGATAGTCTTAGAAATGAGTCTTGACTACTAAGAAATGATTCTCTATGATTATGTGTGTATGCTAAAAAGTTTCAAGTTATGATTATTGGGTTAAAATTTCACTACCATGATTTATCCCATGTTATGATATTATGATCTCTTTTGCAGGTTATGATTTCCAAAATGTTATGTTCTTATAAATATGATATGATTGATATTTATTTTGTTTACCCTTACTGAGAATTTGATATCACCCTTTTGTATGTTTTCTTTTCCTAAGGTCAGGAAGAAGGGTATTAAGTAATATATGCCAAAAGGGACTCTAGATATGATAAAATAAATGGGAGGCAGTGTAGATGCTTTATGAACCAGTTGATTATGTTTCCTAGTTTCTAAAGACACTATACATTTACGGTCCATTCATGGTTTTGTTATTTGTTGTTATAAGCGTGCTTCAATGTCGAAGTAATAGTAATGTATGTAAAGTATGGTTCATTATAGTTGGTATCAAAAGAAAGGTATAGTCAACCTTTGGAAACTTGGATGTGAAAGCCTTAGTAAGAACCCTAAGGATATGTCTAAGCATATAACACAATATTAATGTTTTAGAAATGGCCATGAATAACCTATGATAATACCTTAAGTGTAAAATTTTATTCTTTATTATGTGGTTTTCCTATTATGATTACTATTTCTCACACTATGATTATTGGTTTTAGTCAATGGATGGAACCCGAAAGAACCGTGTTAATGCTGAATGTGACGGACAATGCAATGATTGTCCACCTGAGCAACCATTCGTTATGGGAGTCAGAATGCAAAATCTTGTAGCCATGCTCACACAACTTTCTCAAGCTATGAATCATGCAGGACTTCCAAATGAGCAAAGGAAGGAGAAACATTCTATTTAATCCTTCATGAGGCAGCGTCCACCCTCATTCAGGGGGTCTACTGATCCATTAGTGGATGAACAGTGGATCAGTACCACTAAAAAGATATTTTCAGTTCTTCAATGTTCTGAACCTGATAAAGTAATCTTAGCAGTATATTGTTTGGAAGGTGAAGCTGATCAATGGTTGAATCTTATCAAGAATACAAGGAAAATGGATGAAATTGAATCCATGTAATGGGACGAGTTCAAAAACTTATTTTTCAATAAGTACTTCCCTCATATTCTTCGAACAAAGATGGAGAAAGAGTTTCTTGAACTGAAGCAAAAGGATGATGAATCAATTGGTACCTACGAAGCAAATTTTACAAGACATGCAAGGTACACTTCTTGAATTATTATCCAACCTGAGAGTAAGATAGATAGATTCTTTAGTGGCCTAAAACAAAGTCTTCTAAGGGCATTAGCCATAAGGGTCTTCAATAGCTACAAGGAAATTGTTCGTTGTGATCTCAAGGTTGAGATGGATATTGGAGTAACCCATCAGTCATATGGGTTTGATAAGAAGATGAAAATGGAATTAAAAGGAAAATCGAAAGAGTACACTAAAAAGAAGATGAGTTTTCCCTTATTCTCAAAGTGTGGAAAGAAACATGGAGGGAGTTGTCTTAAAGGGACAAGTAAATGTTTCAAATGTGGAAAGGAAGGTCATCGGGCATTTGAATGCCACAATTATGGGAAGAAGATGTATAATGATGAAAATAAAAAAAAGGCTACGTAGAGTGAACCTCATACACTTCAATGTTACAAGTGAAAGGAGATGGGGAATTATGCCAATCAATTCCCTAATCCAAGGGTTGTTGATGATGATCGATGTCAACAAACTCTTAAGGCCAAAGAAAAAGGAAAGTCACATGCAATTACGATCGGCGATGTGTATTATGATAACGAAGTGGTGAAATTCACATTTACCATCCTCTCTAAAGTGGAAAATGTTTTATTTTATTCTGGATCCACCAACTCATTTATTTCTGAAGAAGTTTCTAAGGGTATCGCCATATTACCTCAGCAATTAGATATTTAGTTAGCTGTGACAACCCCTAATGGCATGACAGACGCATCAAAAGTTTACAATTCTTCTCCGATTGAAGTTTGTGGGAAAGTGATTCCTGCAAATCTGGTGATCCTTCCAATATTTGAATTTTATGTGATTCTTGGCATGTATTTTCTTCCTTTATACGGATCTCATATCAATTTCCAAAGAGGGTAAATCACATTGAATATTCCCGATCAATCTACTATCATCTGTCGATGCAAGGATGAATATAACCTTCCAGTGTAAATTTCTTCCAACTTATGGGTCTTGATTAAAATAAATGAAGGTTATTTATCTTGAATGGTTGGTGAGAAACTCACAATTTAGAATATGCCCATTGTACGAGAGTTTGATGATGTCTCTTCAGAGGAATTTCCAGGTCTTCCACCAAATCGTGAAGATGAGTTTTCAATAGAACTCATACCTGGTGGTATGCCCATTTCAATGACACCATATAGAATGACCCCAATTGAGTTGTAGGAATTGAAGAAGAAAATACAAAAGAATCTTGATAAGGGATTCATACACCCTATTGCATCACCTTGGGGAGCACCTGTTCTATTTGTTAAGAAGAAATATGGATCAATGGGACTCTGCATTGATTATTGAGAACTTAACAAGATCACTATCAAGAAAAAATATCCTCTCTCATGCATTGATGACTTATTTGACCAACTAAGTGGAGCTCAATACTTTTCCAAGATTGATCTTCGTTTAGGGTATCATCAATTAAGGGTCAAAAGGGAGGATATAACAAATACGGCTTTCCGTACAAGTTATGGACACTATGAATTTATAGTGATGCCATTTGGTCTTACTAATTCCCCTGCTATCTTCATGGATCTAATGAATAGAGTCTTTAGAGACTATCTTGATCAGTTTGTGTTAGTCTATATAAACGATATTCTTGTCTATTCAAAGAGAAAGGAAGAACCTGAAGATCACTTAAGAATTGTATTGAAGTCCCTGAGAAAGGATAATCTCTATGAAAAATTTACCATGTGTTAATTTTGGCTTCAAAAAGTTTCATTCTTGGGTCACATAATCTCAAAAGAGGGGATATCTATGGATCCAGCAAAAACAGAGGTAATCGAAAGATGGTATAGACCAACAACAGTAACTGATATCCGAAGTTTTCTTGGTTTGGCTGGATATTATTGACGTTTTGTGAAAGATTTTTCACGATTATCTAATCCACTCAACAGGTTGACTCGAAAAGGAGTTAAGTTCATATGGATGAAGGAGTGTGAAGAGAATTTCAAGGAGTTGAAAAGAAGGTTATCCAGTGCACTTGTGCTCACACTGCCTTGTATTGGAGAACGGTTTGTGATCTAAAGTGATGCATCCAAGAAGGGATTCGAGTGTGTTCTCATGAAAAATGATATGGTGATAGCTTATTCCTCACAATAGTTGAAAACCCATGAGCAAAATTACCCAACTCATGATTTGGAGTTAGCTGCGGTAATCTTTGCATTAAAGATTTTGAGGCATTATCTTTATGGTGAAAGGTGTGATATTTATACTGATCATAAAAGTTTAAAGTATATTTTCACACAAATGGAGCTGAATATGTGCCAAATAAGAAGGTTGGAGCTGATTAAGCATTACGAATGCTCAATTCATTATCACCATGGGAAACCAAACAAGGTGGCAGACACATTAAGTCGACAAGACCATGCTTGATTATCCATGATGAGGATCACAAAAGATCCAATATTTATGGATTGACAAAGGATGGATCTTGGAATTATAATGGAAGGGGAAAAATCTTATCATTCTCAAATGAATGTTCAACCATCTATACATGCAAAGATTAAAGAGGCACAAAAAGAAGATGTAGAGTTACAAAAGAATGTGAGAAATGTTCCTGGATTCAACCTTGATTGTGATGGGATAATAAGGTTTATGAATCGGGTTTGTGTTCCTCCCATCCTATAATTAAAGAAGGAGCTACTGGATGAGGCTCATAGTTCTTCATTCTCTATTCATCCTGGAAGCACGAATATGTATAGGGACCTGAAAGAGTACTTCTGGTGGGATGGTATGAAAAGACATGTTGCTGAATATGTCTCTTGATGCTTGGTTTGTCAGCAAGTTAAAGCTGAGAGACAGAAGTCTAAGGGGATGTTACAACCATTACCCATACCCGAATGGAAATGGGAAAACATCACTATGGACTTTGTCACCAAACTTCCTAAAACATCTGAAGGCAATAATGCTATCTAGGTCATAGTTGATCATCTTACGAAGTCGACACACATCATTTCTATTAGAGAAGATTTCTCTCTAGATCATCTTGCCAGGATATATGTAAAGGAAGTGGTAAGATTGCATGGAGTAACACTTTCCATTATATCTGATTGGGATCCAAGGTTTACCTCAATGTTTTGGCGAAGTATTCATCATACTCTGGATACAGAGTTGAGTTTTAGCACTGCATATCATCCTCAGACAGACGATCAATCTGAGAGGAAAATTCAAACTCTAGAAGATATGTAAAGAGCTTTCTCTATGGATTTAAAAGGTGGTTGGTATCAACACCTACCTTTTGTGGAATTTTCTTATAATAATAACTTTCACTCCAGTATTCAGATGGATCCTTATGAAGCCCTCTCTGGAAAGCAATGCAAGACTCCAACATTATAGGATGAATTTGAGGAAAGAAAGCTATTAGGACCTGATCTTGTTGATGAGATAGCATAAAATGTCAGATCTATTCAACAACACATAAGAGCAGCTCAGAGTCGACAAAAAAGTTATGCCGACAACCGAAGAAAAAACCTAGAGTTTGAAGTGGGTGATAAAGTGTTCTTACGAATATCTCCTTGGAAGAGAGTAATGAGATTTGGAAGGAAGGGAAAGCTAAGCCCTAGGTATATCGTTCCTTTCGAAATACTGGATCATGTTGGGAAGGTAGCATACCGATTGGCGCTTTCATCGAATCTCTCTCAAGTTCATGATGTGTTCCATGTATCTCTCTTGAGAAAGTACATACCTCATCCTTCACATGTACTATGCTCAGAATTTATACTGCTGGAGAAAGATCTTTCTTATGAAGAACAGACGATAAAATTTTTGGATTGTAGCGAAAAAGTTCTACGGAATAGGACCATTCTCTTGGTGAAAGTATTATGGAGGAACCACCAATTAGAATAAGCTACATGGGATCTTGAGGATATGATGAGGGAGAGGTATCTTCATCTGTTTGTTACGAAGTGACAAATTTTGAGGGAGAAATTCATTTTAATGGGGGTAGAATGTAACACCCTGATATTTTATGAGAAGTATATTTTTTATATCTAATGTTATACGCAATATCAAAGGAATATTTCATGGACCACAACACTAGCTTGTCTTGCGTTACACGCAATCGCGACCTTCCTCGATAGCGTGTGTAGTACGCAATACCGAGTTTCACTAAACAACGATATATTATTATAATATTATAAACAAGTTTTTATGAATAGTATTAACTGAATTTTGAATTTATAACATTATTATTCATCTTACATATTTTCTAGAATATGGTATGAGAATAAAATAAATTTTGTGGGTAAAATAAATATTTTTCAAAAAATGCAGTTTTGCCTCCTTTTGATGGTGCACCCACTTTAAATATAGTTTTTGAAATGTTTATAAGTTAAATTTGACAAAATAAAATTTTTCTTTGGAATCATTATATAAAAATTTACTTTGGATAAATTTTTCATATTATTCTGATATCTTTCATATTTTAATGAATAGTAAAAACACGCTATATTTTAATTAAAAACAACTTTTTCATCACAATAATTTATATGGTAAGATTATAATATTTAATGGTTTTAAAGTATAAATAGAATATGTTTTTACCATTTAATATAATGTATGTCATTATCATTAATTTTACATTGAATTCATAGGTAAAAACATTTCAATCTTTGGCAATGTTTTAACTTTTAAAAACCCGTTTGCTTAACAACGAGATTAATTTAAAATTAATTACTACAAATTCTGTGTTTTGAATTTTAAAAAATGGATTCCATATTTGGATTAAGTGGGTCCAAATAATTTTAATAGGTAACTTTTATTTTTTTTGAGATTATGAATAGTAACTATGGAAATTTTTATTTACTGCAATTAAAGGTAAATCAGGTAATTAAGGGTAAATATAAGATTACAAAATTACCCTAACATTTTCCAAAATCTTATTGGATGAATAAAATTCGACCCATATCACCTAAGGGTCGGACTTGATTAATTTCATGGCTTTTTGACCATGAAATAATATAATTATTATTAAAACCAAAGAAAGTGACAACATGTCACTCTTTTAAATCTTAAAAGTATAATAATTTTAATTTTGTGATAAAATTCATAAATCTTCAAACATGAGTAGTGTCCAGAAATCTAATAAAATTATCTAAATCATATAAATTTATTTATAATTTATTAGGGATTAAATAATTATCATTAATTATGACACAATAGTGATGTTGAAATTATTTTATTGATTGAAATATAAAATAAATGCTTTTAAAAGTATTAAAATAAATATTATATGAACTATTTAATGTGATCCACTAATTTTATAGATAAAAATGACATGTTATGAATCTATTAAACATTTTATTTTGAACATATCTTCTGTATATATTTTATTTAAACTCAAATAAATGAATAGTGTCAAAATTGACACTATTGTTAATTTATAGAAAATTCATATTATAAAATTGTCTAAAAATCACAAAATTTTTTGAAATTTATAAATTAAAATTTAAATGGTATAAAATGTAATAACTTATACAATTATGGACAATTCACAACATATAAGTCATTATTTATAATGATTTAAAATTTACAATATTATTACCACAAATAAAATTAAATAGATTATATAAGGATAAATCATGTTGATAATGTTTAAAATAAATTCCCAACATGCTTAAATTTTATTGGATAATGAGATTACAACCCTATATCATCTAATATTTGGATTTTATTCCTTTATTGAGGTTTTTAAGTGGGTTTGGAATTTATTATAAATTAATATCTCTTATAATTCCAAAGGTGTCCCTCTCCTCCCTTATAAAAGGGAACCACCTCCCTCTCCTCTTTACACAATTTAGATCCTTAAAGCTCGAAAAAACCTTTCCCATTTCTCTTCTCCACTACCCTAGAAACATCCTAGAGGTACGGGTCTTCTTCAAAGACCAATCTTATTTCCCTAAGAGAAGTTTTCAAAGAGGCGTGTCAAAGAAGAGGTAATATCCGTTACCGATTCTTTCAAATTTATTTCTTCTTATACTTATTCTTCTTTAGTTGTTTAATTAAGTAATAACATCAGTATCACTCATATACTGATATGTTATTATAAATATGAAAAACCCTAATTCACCTTCTATCCATCCTACGGAAAACAAAATCATCACGCGTGCGTACGTACGAAATATCGTCTCCACTCCGTGGTGTAATCTGTTTTCCATCACGACTATACATGGATGGGTATAATGGTGTAAAGAATAACTACATATATTATTATTTTAAATTGATATTTATTATTAAATATTATACATACACTCTAATAGAATTACACGATCATGGGAACGATATCATCGCTCGTGCGTACGTACGGTCTACCATCTCCACGATGTGATGTGACTCGTTCTACATTATCTTCATTGAATAATGATTATATAAATGAACTGAATGAATAAATATGATATATATTATACAAATAACATTCTGGAAATTTGGTATCTATAACCTAAAAAGAATAATAAGAATTTATTCGACAAGACATGCATAAGAACGTATAGTAACGAACACCCGAATAACAAGTAGCAATCAAATATTACTAATAAGAAGATAATAATATGACCATATATGACATCATAACAATGAATATGATTCTATAATAAGTCCTTGACATTATTCAAATTATTATACAGGAGGTTTGGACATGTACAAATCATATCGCACCTAAGGTAAGGGAAAATCTCACAATCTCATTTTTTACCCGATATTGTTTATATTCTTGTATTTACTGGGGTGTATTTATCATCCACATCCATGTTTCCTCAATATGTAATATTATTTATATACTCCTACAATTGTTTAAATCCAATTTTACCCTTCAGTGAGTTTTTAGTAATAGATATGAAAGGAATCTTTTGTCGTTTTTAGTATGAAGTACTTTTTTGACTTTTCCGGCCAAAGTATGAGAAGAATGTTTTTTATCTTATACAG
Source organism: Viscum album (assembly GCA_963277665.1). NCBI lineage: Eukaryota > Viridiplantae > Streptophyta > Magnoliopsida > Santalales > Viscaceae > Viscum > Viscum album. The sequence goes on from OY728155.1 coordinate 1,243,945,515, forward strand.
AATGAATGGATTTTTATGATTTCCTAGACCATTATTTCCATGAATCTTCCTTTAAAAGTTTTCAAGTTTATTTTTAATCAACTTATTTTAGTTTAAAATTGTATGACATGTTAAGAAAGTAAAATTTTTTTTCAAGTAGAAAGGATATTTTCCTCAACAATAGAGTTCAAGTGTTTTATCAAAATTATTTTCCATCTAAGATAATATAGGTTTCTATTTATATCCATATTTTCACATTGATTTGATTATGTTATGATGGAATTATTTTTATGAAGTCCTTTTATCTTATATGATTTATGTTAGGATGGCATGATGTTTACGAATCCCATTTTTATTACATGGGTTATGCTATGATTTATGATTTTGTGGCACACATAAGAATGGTTTCATTATGAGATGGGTGGGAAATATATCTCCCTACAATGAATTGGGTAAAGATTTATATCTCATGATATAGACATGGCTAGAATGGAAGGTTAATCTGGTTCAGTGATACAGGACTGAAACGAGGAGTGAGCTCAGTTCAGAAATGGACTTTGTCCGCTAAGATAGTCTTGGAAATGAGTCTTGACTACTAAGAAATGATTATATATGATTATGTGTGTATTCCACAAAGTTTCAAGTTATGATTATTGGGATTACATTTCACTACCATGAATTATCCCATCTTATGATATTATGATCTCTTCTTCAGGTTATGATTTTCAAAGTGTTATGTTTTTATGAATATGATATGATTGATATTTCTTTTGTTTACCCTTACTGAGAATTTGAGCTCACCCTTTTGTATGGTTTCTTTTCCCCATGTCCGGAAGAAGGGTATTAAGTAAGATATTCCAAAATGGACTCTAGATATGATAAAATAAATGGGAGATAATGTAGATGCTTTACGAAACAATGGTTTGTGTTTCCCAGTTTCTAAAGACACTATACCTATACGGTCTTTTCATGGTTTTGTTATATGTTGTAATAAGTGTTCTTCAATGTTGAAGTAATAACAATATATGTAAAGTGTGGTTCGTTATAATGGTGGTTATTAATGGTGTTAGTGACCATTGTCACTACAAATCAATCGAGGAGCACACATAGCAAGGATGACTTTTCAAGTGTCTTATGATTATCAAATTTAGAGCCTTATCAGATGTATAATTCATTTGGATTTTTCATATGTCACACCTTGATTGTATTTTATATCTCATGCATCTGATCTATAATGTTTAGTTTTTTATTTATATTTTCTTGATCATTCTGGTTATTGTACGTATTATAGATACATATTAGTTTTTGGTTGATATTGGTTAAGGTCTCCCATATTAGGTGATATGACTTGTCCGTGGTAGTCACTAACCCTTATCATATTTGAGGTAGGCTTGGGGTGGTACACTTGTATTACCGTCATCACAAGCGGGGATATGGTGTGTTGGGTCATGTCAACTTGGTATCATAGAGGTCGAGTCCAAGGGATGGATATTAGAGTTAGTATCCATGTGATGTCTTGTTCAAGAATTTAGGGAAATGGTGTTAATGTATTATAGAGTTCAATTTTCATTCCAAGGAGAGTAATGTAGGTGTGGTAGCTGGTATATCCTTTATCTAGGATTGTGATAAAATTTCAGTTTACCCATAGCTCTAAAAAACATTATTGGGTATAATAAATTTTTTATTTGAATCATATATCAATAAGTTCTGATATTTCATGTCCTTCCCACGTTAGATCATATATACATTCTCTAATATTTTTTGGGTTTATCCAATAAAATGAAGGGGTTTTCCCACTAATAGATAGTTTTTTATAAAAAGGTAGTGTTATAAAGATCCCTTAAATGTTGTTTGTCCTCTCACTACCTGTTAGTGGGAGTTCAGACATTGTTTTGGAAATATAGTTTAGGTATATACATTCCCCTTAATCTAAGGTGGTTTCTCACCCCTTCATTCTTAGTGAAGAATTCCTTATATATAATATATTAGTTCATGACATGTTTTACAAGACTATTCATATGTTTGATATATTGTGTGTGTTTTTAGGAAAATTCCTTATGTATTTTCAAGAAGATACTAATCATTAGGTTATGGTGGTTTATAAGGAGTTTGAGATATTAATTTTCTTATATTTCATATTCTCACTGAAAATATGAGGATTACTATATTGAGAAACCTATGCATTATAGTGAGTTGTCAGTGTATGTATTTTCTCTTGAACTTACGATGGGACTACTCTACCATGGATGGAGTTTTTTTTCCTTTTTTAGGATGCATATTATCTAACGATCATGAGACCTCTATAGAATTGTGTTATTCCAGAGTATATATTAAATTCCATGGAACTCATCAGGTGTTACCTGGGAATTTTTGAAGTGAAATTTTTCGAACATAGTGGTTTAGGCAGAGACTCTAAATAAAATTTTATTTTTCTATAGTAGTGTTTTCATGAAAAATTTATTATTTAAAATACCCTCAAGAAAGAATTTATTATAATATAATATAAATTTATGGCTCATTCCTTTATGTTATTTAGGTTTTTGAGGTTTTTGAGGTTTTGGACGAATAAGGGTGCTAATAGATGAAAAAAACAATTCATAGGAGGAAGTCACATTGTGCCCATTTAGGTCATGAAATTATAGGGTTGGTAGTATTAGATGTGTAGTTATATGGAACTTTTTCATGGAACTAAGGTGTGTACCATGATGCAGTATTTTTTGATGGATCAATTTGGTAGAGTGATGACTCTTACAAAGTAGGTAAGGGATCTTACAAAGCTACCTTTTCCAATTTATTGGTCATGGTGTGGGAGATGATTTATATAGAATGAGTTTTCTTGGTATTGAAATAGTTGTTCTATATAATATCTTCACAATATAGTCTTACTTATCTTGGTATAGATCTTAGATGCTGTGATTCAATGGTTATTTCTACAGTAACATTATAATGTGATGATTTGGGTCGCAGTGTGATGATTCCTTGGTCATATCATATTTATATAATTGATCCAGAATTTAATTTTGGATCTATATGGTGAATCATCTCATGAATTTAGGTTGGTTGGTGGAATCAAATAGTCATTCCATGAAAAGGGTCAATTGAGCCATGGTGATCTATTTTCTTGAACGTCTATAAATTGGATAAAAAATTAGTTTTACCCTATTTCATTTAAATTCTCTTGAACCATTGAAAATTTGAGGAATGTTTTTAAGGAATATTGGGACTCCATTATTATATTTTGATCCTTGTAATCATAAATCAATAATTCCTACATCTAGGATAAGTTTCTTCTCTTTTTAGCTTGGTTTCCTCTTTAAACTTTGTCCATATACGGATGTGGTGGTGGTTTGGTGGTGGTATTGGTGATCTTTAGTTTTGATTTCAATTAGGGTTGATATTCTATAGGTTTTTGAGGATCCCTTTCTTGACTTTGGCTTTGATTTCATCTCTTCTTCATGTTATTATTGTGTAGATATCATTGACGCATTGGTCGATGTAGGGGATTCAAGAACACTATTATTTTATGTGTAAATTATGGTTGTTTAATGAATTTACTTTATTTATGTGGATAGTAAGTTTTTTTAACTAATATAAAAAACCACTCTAAAGTAAAATTGATGGGTATAGAGTGTTTCACATGTGTTTACCTTCTCTCATGATTTTTCCCTCGTATTTGATACTTGTTACTGATATTGATGAAAATCATTTATGTTTTGGAGACTTGTGTTCTAATAATTTCAATTTTCTATTAGATAAAAATTAAATAAAAAAATAATAAATAATGATGGTAATAAATAAGTTGTTTAGAAAAAGGAAATTGACATGAAATCATGTCTTTAATAATGAATGATGGAAAGTATTTGGTGTTTAAAGATTTTTTATTTCTTTCTTAATAGATTATTATTGTGGTTAGGGTTGTGTAGTTAATGTGGGGTATATTATGTTGTGATTATTATTTATAGGTCTAGATGCATAGTTTAGAATATGTAGAGAAATAGGTATTTGATTGGTCAGTATGTGATGTATTGTGGGATGATTTTTTAGTGGTCGGTTAATGTTGGTTAGAATAATAGTGTGAGTTTCATAGTAGGGTTTTGGAGATATTTCCATAGTGGGAAAAGTTGAATGTGGATATTATTATGTGATGATGAAATTTCTAGTTCATTAGGTACAATTATGGTGAGAAATGGGGTTGGTGATTGAAGAATCCAAGAAGGATTTTGGCTCTATCTCACATCATGAGTTATTAATTTGACGTCTTGGGGGATAAGGTGTGATAGATTATTGGGTTGGGCAACATAAAATACTGGAAGGAGAACTCTTTAGGATATACACTCTTTTTCCAGGATTCCAAATCTCAGATATCAACTTCAAGTAGGAAAGCATGCATCTTGGGTTTATTTGTTCCACACTTAATGAGGATCAAAAGATCCTTCATGAAAGTTTTATATTTGGGATAAACCTGACTAGTGTAGATTCTTGGAGTTATATTCAGGTTCTTTTAGTGTGTCGAATATTCTTTTTGTGTTTTTTTCCGACCATGATTTGGATGTGTGGGAGGGAAAACAATGGTGTAAGGATATCCTAGTAAATATAAATATCCATATCCAGTGGTTATGCAAAAAGACCATTATCACTGATGAAAACCTTTAGAAGAAGGTAATCCACTTAACCACATTATATTTGTGTTGTGAGAGGATTAAATATGAGTCATTCTTGAGCCTATTTTAAGGGATGTTGGTTATGCTTCACTTGGATGTTTGTCAGGAAGTGGTGGGGTATTCCAGTGCAAGGAGTGCATTTTATATTCTATTTTCACCTGGTTCTAGGGGAGGATCAGCTTTATTTTGAGGTTAAGAATTCAATTATGGTGCCTACCATGGTTTTCCAAATAATCTAGGATATGAGGAACAAGGTAAAATAATAAAATGCAATTCATATATTATTTTATAGGTTCATATCCTATAATTTTTGGTGAAGCTCAATACACTCCTTTCTAGTGGAAACGCATGGCCTGCCAGTAGTGGTTTTCTCCCATAGGACCCAAATATTGGTGGAAGTTTTCATCAAAGGAGGTGGGTCAAGTGGGGTATTCCCAACTCTATATTAAGTATTAATGTGGATAGGTCAAGTACCTAAGGAGCTATGGTAAAATGAGGACTTGTCTGTGATGAAAGGGGGTCTGTGATATTAGAATTTAGCACCTAATATGGTCTTTGAAACTTAATTGAGACAAATTAAATATTCATACTCAGTGTACTTTACTTATACGGACTCTACTAGATTGATATTGTCATTGTAGAATAAAACTATAAGTTTCTAGTTGGTTTTCATTATGAAACTACCAGCATTCCATGGAATTTAATCTATCCCCTCCGAAATTTTATCATTCTTATTAAGCATAGAATATAGGTTATCTATAATTATATGGAATAAAATATTATAGATAATAGTCCAGCTAGAAAAGAAATTTCTACAGATATTTTTATTCATTATTGTTGTATGGGATCCCTACCTTGTGATTGCAACCTTAGTAGTGACACCCTTAGTGTTCATCACTTTTGACCTCCCTGAATCTTATGTATTTTTGAATAAGAATATATTTTTGAGTGAGTGAGTAAATAGGTGTGGAAAAAAATAAATTGAATCATGGATATAAATGAAATAATGATGCATGAAATGGTAATGAGTAATGGATGGAATTAATAAGGTAAATGAATAAGAATAATTTGTTATTAAATATACAATTGAAAGGAATAATTAATGTAAATTTGTTGGTAAATGGTAGATCTATAAATTGTTTGATGGAATGAATAAACGTGAACTTTATAATGTTTATTGCAATTTTTTATGGGAAATTGGGCATGTTTGTGGAATCATAGTTGTATGCAAAGGCAGTGTGTTGTGATGGTGATTTGATGATGTATGTGGCTTGTGATGGTACTGTACTAATGTAAACCCTCCATGATAGTCTTGCGTGTGGATATATATGTATATATATATATATATATATGATTTATTTATTGTGATTTATTTATTCATCCCACCCAATTCAGATAAACCTAACGACACCCAATTTTTTTTGTTTCATGTGTTTTCTCCAACATTCATGTTGGAAAGGGAGTGGATGGCTGCAATGGACTTGTTGTAGGGATGTGGTAGTAATACTTAGTGCGGGTCATGCATGGTAGGAGGAGGACATGAGGTTGACATCCTTCATATTACCAATTCCCTACTAAGATGGATATGTGATGAGGTTGTGATGTTTGGTGGAGATGTGGATATATTATATACAATGGTTATTGTGGTTATAGTATAGATGTACTGATTCCTATAAGGTTTTGATGTGATATGGAAATATGGTATATGGGTAAATAGACATTTTAAAATTTTAAACAAATTTATAAAATAAGAGTATATTGAATCATTCATGTGCAATGGATAATGCATGCACAATGAAAGAGTGGTCTTGAAGAAGATATTGCAATTGAAATAAAATAAAGAATAAAAAATATGTAGCAATTCATATAAAAATATCCTATATCTACTCTTTAGAACCTCTCTAACACAATGAGAGTAGTGGGATCCACTATAATATAGTGAGAGTTGTTTTTAAAAGACAATACATTACCTAACACAACTATTTAAGGGTATAGAAAAAACCCAATCTATTATAGGATAGACAAAACATATCACTACCTTTTACCAGGTTCAAGTACATCCTTTGTTTTCAAAAAAAAAATTCATATTAGAATAACCAATACACTTCTTTTTTAATAGAATCACAACCTTGTGTTACTTGAATTAAAGATCAATGAAAAATATTGAAATGATTAAACTAAAGAATGAAGAAACAAGATGATTTAAAATTTCATGTTTCTTAGAACTACTAAAAAACTTGGATTTTGCAGCACCCGAATTTAGCAGTGCCAAATAAATGAACACAGAAATTCAATCTTTATCAGTGCAAAAATAATCACTGATAAAGGAGGACCTTTATCATCGCAAAAATAAGTGCTGAAAAAGGAAACCCTTTATTAGAACCTTTTGTTTAGCTCTTATAAAAGGTCACCTATATGAGGGATTTATTTTATCACTGAAAAATATTACCATTTATCTGTATATCATTTTTAGTGTTCATAAATTTATTTTTTATTAGTGATTGTTTAGCACTTATAAAGACACTTTTATCACCACTTATCAATTTAACACTAATAAAAGGAATCTCAATCACTGCCTTTATAGAAGCATAGTAAAAAGCGTCCAAGATCTATATAAAAAACACCCTAGCCCATACTCACTCATCATGATTCTAAAGCTCTCGAGGAGATCCTTTTCTTCCAGCATGACTCCACTACAATCTATCAGAGTAATCAAGAATAAAAACCAAGGTATGTTATTTTCTACTTTTTATATATCTTTGTTTGATCTTCTGGGTTCTACATTTTCCATTTTTTTGTTACGAACCATACATCTCATCTCCTCACCACTACTGACACGAATCCTCTAGGGGAATATTAGATGCCCCAATATACATTTTAATGTAATATGTCATATCTTCCCCAAAAGTGTTCATGCCTCCAAAATAACCACAATTCTGGTAATCATCTCTAATTTCCATGTATCCTCTATGTTCCCATGGATTAAAATAAAACAATTATGACCATTGTCTTCCATTACATGGTAGAAGAACACCAATTCATTTGATATTGACATTGCAGTGAAAATCTACAATAGGCATTTCACAACATAGACCACTAACCTCATGTTCAGTAAAAAATGTCTTCTGGTAAGAATGATAAAAAATTGAGTATATGAAATAGAAAGCTTCAGATAATTATTAAGAGGCTACCTACAACATCATCATACTTTAATACATTATGATTATAAACCCTCACTGCAGATGAGTGGAAACATTAGAGTATATTCTCTTGATAAAAATAAGAAATGGCCTCTTATGTTGCCTATGGTAATGAAAACTATTTTGATACATAATTAAATTCAAGACTCCAATCGATGAGCCATGAAACGTTAGATGGGAATTTATCTATACAAAGATAAATTTCACCCATTCCCTGATTATATTCATTTATTATGAAAAGTGAAATTTTAAAATTAATATCTACATACTTCATCAGCTGTATGTTCCCTATGTCATTATTTATAAATTTAAAACTCCAATTTACCTCATGAAAGTCTATAAGATCCAAATAAAATCATTTATACAAACCATAAGAATGGTTTGAGCTTCAGATGAATTTATCAGACCACTAACTACAAATAAATTGACTGTCTAAATAATTAAACACACTATCAAACTAATTTTTATTGAAAGATTAATATAAAATTTTAATTCCATGTGCTGAAAGATTGTGAATATATATTCCATTCCTATGGTCTTTGTTTAGATATTTCACAAAGAAGGAATCAATTTAACCAGTTTAGAAGGCTTATATAAAAACCTTTGATCCTTGTATGGTTGACACAGAATAACATACTCATTCTGAAGCATCGCTTTAGTCCACCTAGTGAATAACCAACTACTATATATTCAAAATCAATATTTTTTTCTCGTAAAAAAAGTAGGTTTCACATGAAATAAAAATATTAGTCAAATTATTATTCACCCTTAGGTACTCTTTGTCTTCCCTAACTAATAATCAGTTGTTTTTTGAGTGAAAGAGTAGTAACTCTGAATGAATATAGGATACTTGGTTCTTCACTAGGTTGACTACCTTATGTTTCAAAGGGAGGACCAATGATGTTGTCTGAAGGGTAGATGAAGATCCATAAACAACATGAAAGCTTGATGAAAGGGAATCATATTCAAGCCATTCAAGAACAATATACACAATATTTCAGTGAGGGATTGGCTCCTTAATGAATCATATATGATATCCATAATTAATAATGTAAGTCATTGTTGAGATGAGGGATAGAATTTTGAAACCAATTCTTAAAGAGGGAAAATCCAAAAAAGAATAAAAATTTCCTTAAGATGCACTTATCTAAGATCCAAATAAGAAACTACATAAATACAAAATTGAAAATATTTTCACACCTTTATCACCAATTTTAAAATGTTTTTTGTTTCCTTTATTAGTGGAACTACCAATATTATAGATTAAATCGGTATTTTTTTTGGAGAAAACCCCTTCTCTTTGTGGAAAACGAGGTGAGTGGAGTAAGCTCATGTCATGTTATGTCTCAAGACATCACCTCAAACTAATAGGATGGGGAAACCCCTTCTTGGTACTCATTATCTTTTATGTTAAATAAAAAACACATAGACTCTATAAATGATAAAGTGATGATATTTGGAATATAATTATACTAAAAAAATCTTGACCAATTGATGGAGATCATTACACAACAGATTCAATGCCTTTGTCACGATTGAAAACATTTATTTTCTTATCTTCTGAATATAGACCCTCTATAAGCCTTCTATATCCACACCAAACATTCTCAATGCCTTCGTTTCCACTAATTCCTTCCAAATAAATACTCTACACAGCCAGAGAAAGGCTTGATTGAATGAGATAATGAAGGGAAAAAAGATTCAAAATACACAACTGTAGTGCTACCCAGAGCGTCATCTTGTACATGTGTAATTTCAGATGATGATTGTATGTTACTAAAATAAATTTATTTGAATTTACATTTTTGTACAGGTAGTGATAAATAAATTTAATATTTATCCTAAATTTTTTTCATAAGGATTTGAAAAAATTTATGAAAATAACTGGTTGATGCTTTTTTTATAATATTTTTTTGGGATAAAATTTTATTTTTTTAATAGGTTTTATTTTATTACAAAAATGGGATATGGTTTTTTAATAGGATTTATTTTAACAATAATATAGTTTTTTTGTTAATTTTTTTATAAATTTAATTTCATTAAAATTATGTATTGGGACTTGTTTTCATTGATATCTGGTGTGTTTCTAGTGTTTATTTGGCCTGTTTCTGGTGTTTTGGTGTGCATTTAAAGAACATGATAATATTTCCTTTATGAGCGATTTTAAAATAGGTGATAAAAACACTTTTATCTGTGATTTTGATATCATTTATTAAATTCCCTTATTGATGCTTATAAAAGCTCTGATAAAGGATTCCTTTAGCAGTACTAAAAAGTGCTGATAAATGTACCCTTTATCAGTGCAATTTTTGTGCTGCTAAAATCCCTAGGCTTTTAAAGTCGCTCAAGTAGTCACTGATTTTTTAGTGATGATAAAGGTCACTTCTAGCGCTGTTAAATACCAGTTTTGTGGAGGTGTAGGCCCTTTATTAATGATTATGAACATTGAAATTTCTTGAAAACTAGTAATCCTTATCAATTCAAATTAGAAGAGTATGAACAATACGTCCCAAAAACTCTTTTGGCCCTTATGTAGTACAAAAAATCTTATGTAAGTTGTATCTCTCTTATGTTATGTTGTTTTAGTGCCTCAATCTTTCTTTTAAAGACATATTTTACAAATGGTTAGATTAATAACTCCATAAATATAATCCCATGATTGTTTATTTAAAATAAATAACAACCAATCACAAATAGAAATAAAAACAGTAATGAAATAATATCATTAACTATTTAAAAAATCCCATATATCTACAATATTAAACTACTTTGAATAGATTCATTATATATTATATGTAACATAAAAATTAATAAAATAGAAAATAATTATATACCCCTGTAGTAAATCTATATATCAAATGATAAGTAAAACATAGTATCATATTAATGATTTTTTAAACAAATAAAACCACATAAGAATCATTTCATTTTTTATGTAAATGGTTTTTTCCATCAGCATGAAAGTCCCATAAACATGAAACATCCATATGGATAATATCCATATATAGAAAAATTCCATAATCATGAATTCCTAATAAGGATAAAATACCTATAAATATCAATTTACACAATAAGGTTCATTTTCATCTGTATAGATGATTATAGAAATCATATAAGTATTTTAAAAAAAATAATTTTATAGTTCTTTAAAGCTTAAAATGAATTTAAAACAATTTTTATGACTTCGAAATTAACATTTATGAATTTAAAAAATATTTTTGCATGACTTTGTACTTAATGAAACTAAAAATAAAAAAACTAAAAAATCATTAAAAAATATTCTAAACACTAAAAACATTAAATAATAATAATAAAATTATTTAATAATGTTTTGATAAATTCATAATTTTAGGAATTTGAAAACAATGTGAGGTATTTGTAATATTCAAAATAACAAAAAAATCATACTTCAATACTAACAATCTATACTTCAATAAAACTTAGCACTAAAAATCTCTCCATTTTAGAAAATACAAAACCAAACAAACATTTAACAAGAATTCACAAAAAAAATATCCCAATTTTTAAAATTTATCAAAAACTTAATAGATATTGATATTAAAATAAAAAGTATATCCCATAAAGATGAAAAAATATTTTTAAATTTAAGAAAATTTTACCATGTTAAAAAAATTGATTAGTTAAACACCATATTCATTCTTAAAGAAAGATAGAAACATAGAAATAGTCAAAAATCCCCATAAATGACTGATTTCTATATCTAAATGGATTAAATAATGTGGTAAAAATTACTAATTTTTTAAATAGTAAAACTTCCCCAAAGTTAAAAACATCAGTAAAATAATATTGTTAAGTATTTAAAAAACCCCATTTATATTTGGGATAAAAACATTCAAAATAAATTTCAATAGATTCATTAAATATTATAAGTAATTTATAAATTAATAATTTAGATAAAACCAATTATATACTTTTAGAAAACTAATATATAAAAATATAAGTGAAACATAATATCATATGAATTATTTTTGAAAAAAATTAAACCATGTAAGCATCATTTTATTTTTATGTAAATTCCATTTTCTATAAGCACAAAAACCTCATAAGAATGAATTCTCCATAAGAATAAAATCCAGAAACACAAAAATTATGTGACCATGAAAACCCACACAATGATAAAATCCCTGAAATCGTGAATTTATGTTGTAAGGTTCATTTACATTAATAAAGATGATATATAGAAATAACATAAGTATTTTAGAAAACAATTTCATAAGTATTCAAAGATTCATACGAATTCGAAACATTTTATATGAATTTTAAATGAAAATGAATAAATTTAAAAAATATTTTGAATGACATTGGGCTTTGTAAAAAACACTAAAAACCCAAAAAAACATTTGATTCTTTATAATAACATTATAAATACTAAAAAATATAATGACTAACGAAAATGTGATTTACTAATTCTATGAGAAATTTTATTTAGTAAAAGTAATCATGAGAGGTATTTATTAAAAATTTGAGGTATTTTTAATATTAAAATAACAAAAAAACATCAAAATTTTGATCCAGTTTGTATTGAATAATATATCCAACAAATTATTCCATGGTATACTTTGTAAAATCTTTACTTTTATTTAATAGAAACCTTCTTGGAGTTCCAATTCTTATTTAAGGCATGGAGTGTTATTCCAATAATGACATCATTATTAATATTTTAACCAATACCACCCATGAAATTTAAAATTTAGTAAATGTTTTGTAAATATAGCTAATTCTTTCTTTATCAAATATCCTCAATAGTTGAACCTCATCTCTATGAATATCTACCTTGATTATATGAAGTTTATGAGTTACTTGGTGACTAAAATTTAAATTCCCCAAAATGTAATCATTAGTTTTAAAAGTTGTAATAAGGCTATAAATAATTCTATTTCATGAACAATAAATAAAATTCATTTCCTTATAATTCATAACATATTTAGTAGATTCATTACCAGCTAAAATATCAAGTTATATTCCATGTATGTTATATGGTCCATCAATTATAGTCTAATATAGAATAACAATATTTTTCAAAAATACCTCAATTCGTTCATTCTAATATCTATAGTATCTTACATAGAAAATTTGGGGCCATAGAGTGTGACACCCCTAGATTTTAGAATATATTTTCCTTTAAAATAAATTTGATGTGTTTGAAATCTTCTAAAGCACACAACACCAAACTTAAGTGAATGTTTATTTAATAATACACAAATTTAAATTCCTTACTATATTATTAAATTTAATTGAAGATAAATTAGTTTTAAAGATAAAAGATGTCAAATTCACATAAGAAAATAAAAATTATTCTAAAGAGACCATTTTGAACGTTTTTATTGAATTACGCCTTTTCATTAAATTTAATAATTTTTAAGAATGATATCAACAAAATATATTGATAAAATTAAATTAATAATAAATAAAATAAATTAATAAAATCCATTAAATGCTTAATTAATGATAATGAATACTGTTATAGTAATTCTTAGTTAAACAAAAATGTTATGTTTAAAAATAGTGTTTTTTATTATAAGTTATATATATTTTAGTTTAAAGATATATTTATAAATTTAGGAATTCTAATTTTAAGAAATGAAATTAATTTTTAAATTCATTCTCTCAAAATTATATTAGGGGGAATATTTAGTATTTTTATGAAATCGATGATTTTAAGTGAATAGTGGAAAATACTATTTTTACAAATACAGTAAATTTTATGTCATCACTATGATATAAGGATAGATTAAAAATATATGAATCATTTGGATTGAATATATATATAAAAATAAATACATATATATATATATCTGTGTGTGTGTGTTTGTGTGTGTGTGGATTAGAATAAATAATTCAAGACTATTACTCTTAATTTAAAAACTCATGCTTGAATTTTTGGAACATAAGTTATACTTTATTCTAAAAAACTATTTTATTTATTTTCTTTTAATTGAGTATTAAAATTGATAAATTCAGTTTTTGGTTGATTATAAAGTACTAAAACTATTATTTATTTATACATAATTTAATAAATTTCATAGAGATTTATTATAAAAAGGATTTTTGTGTAAATTCATTTTTATGCATAAAAAGAAATTTTTCTAAAAACTATTTTTCATTATGTTACGTGTACTTATATAAATTTTTTTTTTCCACTTTAATAAATTAAATATTGAAAAATTTATTACATATTTTAAATCATCATAATAAATATTGTGTAATAATTTCATCTTAATGTTTTACATAGATATAAGTTACCAGGGTAAAAATGTATCACCGGAGTAAAGGGTAAAAATGTTGGGGTTAACCAAACATATAAGGCCACAATTTTCACTAAATCTTTTCTAAATATGAATATTTGAGTGTTATTTTACCCTATATAATACTATATTCTAATTTTTTTCCAGTTTGTTCTACTTTCCTATGAAAATGAGTTTAACTTATTTTAAAGTTTAGGGTATTGACAAGGGTTCCACTCCCTTTACTTATAAAAGGGAACAAAACCTTTTCACTTATTCACACCACTTTATCACCTTATATAAACTAATATATACACAAATAACTTCTCAAAACTCTTATTAATGGCTTTTAGGTTCTTTTATTACCAAAATTCCCAACTAAGAATCCATGAGGTTTTTTTCAAATGAGATTATCCAAGGAAGAGGAATATTTTCTTAAACCTCCTAAAAATATTTTATAACAATATTAAAATATTTAAATTAGTATATTTACTATAATTAAATTATTTTATGTTAATGGTATTACCATTTTCTATATTCTTTCCATTTAATGTAAAATTAAAGTGTCTCTCATGCATACATGCATACCACCTCTTCCATAAATTGATGTAATTTATTTTTCACCACCACCAACCATGGATGGTTATATAGATGGAATTAATCAATATATATGATATTTATAAAATAATTATGATTATTTAATGATAAATTATTATTTACCTTCTTGTCTTTCCAATCATTGAGAAATGAAAACACCACCCATGTGTTTGTGCAGGCTACCACCTCTACGAAGTGATGTAATTAATTTTTCATCATCACCTTACATAGATGGTTATATGTATTAAAATTATAACTATAAATTTTTTAATATTAATTATATTAAGAAACCATGATAAATCAAGTATTGGATGTTTTAAACTAAAACATTCATGTAAAATATAATAGTTAACACCCAGATATGGATTTTAATGAAGAATTGTTAATAAATGGGTGACTAAAAATTAAAATGGAATGAAATGTAATAATATAATAATGGTTTATTAAATATTTATAATAATTATAAATATATTATATAGGATTTTATATCACATGCAAAGAATTTCAGGACTTGAGGAAAGGGTTTTTTTATCTCAAACATCTTTCTTTAAGATATCTTTCATATTGTAAACCTATTTTTTTATATGGTGTATAAAATTATTATATGGATTATTTTATCATGATAATATTTTATTCATGATAATTACATTTATATTTCTACATTTATCTTCTAAAATGTTAATATTTAAAATGTTACCATGATTTTAGGGTTTTCTCATCATAGTTTTATTTCTTTGAGACATATATCATATTCACCACTTGTTATATATTGTGTAATGATTATAATTACATATATTTATTTTATCATAATTTCATAAAATTAAATATATTTAAAAACCCATCTCATGTTTTATCTTTCATGGTATTTTTTTTCAGGACATACCAATGTAGTAAGGGTTTTCTTATCTTAATTTACCTTTATCGAGATATGTTTTATATTCACCATCCTCATTATTTTGTGTGGTGTATATAATACCCATGAAGTTTTTTCTATGATGGTTTTAATGGATGTAAAAGGTATTTATAAATCCATCTTGTTTTATTTATTTCTTGATATTTCAATTAAAAATTTACCAATTTTTTAAGGTTTTATGTTACAATCTAACTTTTTATCAGGAATGTTTATGTTTCAATTTACATTGTGGGAAATTGTTTGTTATTTAACTTTTTAAACCAATATAATTTCTTATAATATAGTTATTTTTGGTGTTTTAAATTATTATTTACATTTTTTATCTTCTTTGATACTCAAAAATAGTGAAATTAATTTTTAATAAAATCAATCATTATTTCCCCTTTCAGGCCGGGAATCTTTCTCTTCCATATCCATTTTCTTCATATTATTTTATAAAAAATTTTATGTATAATTTTTTTTAATAATATTATTTTATACTGACATTAAAATTATTTATAAATTATTAAATGTTATCTTTTAAAAAATTCAATACACCTCATTTTTTACATTTTAAAAAAGCAAGAAAAAATGATTTTTTAACATTTATAGCGTGACTGCATTTTTTTACCATCAAGACTATTATTCATTATCAATATTCATTTAAAATTTTATATTTTTTCAAAGAAAATAATGTTCCCATTTTTATGGGAATTTATAGATTTTAAAAAAATACCAAAATAAAATGAATTTTCACCGATTTTTAAGGTATGTTTCTAATGTTTTTATAAATATATTCTTGATATATGTCAAAAAACATTATGGATTGATATTATTCATGGCTGATATAATATTATGGTATTATCCACTTAATTTATATGGTTTTATTATGATGATGATGTTTTAAAAATGTTCCATGAATCATATTTCTTTCTCATAGGTTAATTAAAGTATTAAGGAATAATGAATAATCTTTAGTTATTGCGTCTTATATATGAATAGTTTATTACTATGTGATTGTTGGTTCCTTTATATTAATCCAATTCATTGTGTAATGTTTTATATATCATTAGATAAAAACAGTACATGGAAGATTTCCCCAATCCTAAGAGGATAGGTAAGAGGTTTTCTCATGCCTAAAATGGCATATGGGAGGTTTTCCCAAACTATAGAGGGTACATAAGCTATTAGTCCATTCCAAAGAGGGTACATAAGTGGTTGGAGCACAAAAAATAAGGTAGATGAGTGGTTATCCCAATCCTAATTTTTGATGTATATATGAAATATTATTTCTATTCTTATTTTATGCAACAATTTTGTTCCATAAACATATTTCTTATTCTTATGATATTCTCTCATAGCTCATGATTAATTATTGATGATTTTGTATTCTTATGGCTTGTGTATTTTAATATTATAGACACTTATTTCGTGGCTCTTTTTTTTTGTTTATGACTTATTATGTAAGATCATGTATGTTTTTATCATGATCATAAACCCTTAAGCATATGTTATGCTCACTTATAATCATTTATTGATAATGTATATGTATATACTTACTAATAATTTGAGATCACCCTTATTTTTTTAAATTTACCTAGTTTATGAAAATGATATTATTTATTATATTTTTAGAAGTACATCATTTCTATAGAATTTTATGAGAGATGTTTTAGAATTATTATCAAATAAAAAAAATTAGGATATAATGGATAAAATGTCCTTTGGGTGGGAAAGATGTAATTTTTTATAAGTTCTTGTTTTCTATAATTATCTATATACCTAAACCTAAAAAGGTATTGTGTGTGTGATTAATTGATTATTGGTTATTGATATTGTATTTATGGGTGGTTAAATTTGGGATTCTTTGGTCAGTATCAAAACCTATATGTAAATAATAGTTTTTTAGCACCAAATTAGGGTGTATCGGTCTTGGGGAATCTTAGTTAGTATCAGATAAAGGGTTTGGATAAAATTATATGTTATAATATTACAATATGAGTATATTATTATATTTTTAAATACTATAACTGGTTAATAGTTTTGTGGTCGATCATAATTGTAAAGGCCTAGATACCGTTTTAGGTTTTATATGATAGGAGTTTAAGATGATCGGCAATATTTTGGAAAAATTTTGAATTGTATATAACCTTTTCTATTTTTTGTTATATAATATCAAATAATAAGGTATTTTATGTTTTTAGGTATTATAGTATTAAAACTTTACTAAATATCATGGGGATAAGTCTATGTATATGATAACATCCTGATGTTTTGGTAATGCAGAGATTGTGTGGTTTCTTGAAATAAAATCCCTGAATGGATACAAACAAGTGGACACAAACTATCGAAATATGAACCTAGGAGTAATAACCATGAAATTTTTATTGAGTATTAACTCGATATTCATTCATTGTACAATAAATGATCCTAACTATACACCAATTCTGACAATCTTGAGAGATATGATTTAAATAATTCATATTCTCTTTATGAACTATTTTAAAGGATTTTAATATATTGTTTGGAATTTTATGTTGGAGTAATTATATAAAATAGGGGAAATAGGTTAATTGTTATTGGTAATATAATATTTTCATTATGGATAACCGTGATGATTGAAAATTAATTGGTTGATAATAAATTTTAGGTTATTTTGGGAATAAATTCATATATTTTAGTGAGTATATATGATTAAGGTATGTAATTGATGTTGTTTAGGGATAATAAATTTTTGGAACGTATATTCACATTACTTTTTTAGGTTTATGATAGAGTAAGGAACATTTTTAATGATTATTGAGTTTCAATAATTATTGAGATAAAAGTTAAGTGTATTTTTGAAGAAAATGTGATCAAATATGTTTTATGTTTAGGTTTTGGATTTGATCATGATTATTATCAATAATTTTAGGATTAATTATTTTTGGAATGATTTAATTTGAACTTTGGGTGCTATTGTTTATGCTTTTGATATTAATTTACTATTTCTTCATATCAATGTTTATTCATATTTCATTTGGGTTGTAGGTTCCTAGGTTTTCCTTAGGGTACGGATCTCTCTTTTTAGGTTAATGTTTTTTCCTTCCTTTTTCGCTTAGACTCTAGACCAAGTAATGGTCCAGTTGGTCTGTTTTTGGGAAAGAGAGGGGAAAATGGATTTAAATCTTACTGTTGTCCAAGTACACATTGTGTACTTGGTATGTGTGTCGTGTAATTCTTGTACACACCGTATACTCGGCCATCACGACGTGTTACCAGTCTGGCTCAGAAAAAATAAAAAGAAATGACACATCATTTACTTGAGGTACACACAGTGTACTTGCTCAGTAGGGTTTTTTTTATAAAAGAGGTACTGTCTTATTTTTTTTGACACACATATGTTTTTATCTCATTTTTGAACCCAAAACCACTCTAAATTAGTTTTTTAAATTCCGAAGTTGTCTATAATTTGATTCGAGCATCGTCTATCACTTTGGAACTACATCAGTAATTATTTGATTCCTTTTTAGTCATTATTGATTCTTTGGAACAATTACTATACTATTTGGATTTAGGATCCTATGTCCTAATATCCCAATATTTTTATGTTCTTCAGATTTCTTCCAAACCATGATGAATGAGGACTTCATACTGGACTAGCTATCTAATACCAGGATGAGGTGGGCGGTCTATACCTTCTTTTTGGATTTTTGGGTGCTTTTCCTGTTTTTTTCATTTTCTCCTCTCTTTGATAATTCTAGAAAGGCCTCGTTTATTAGAGAGTTTCTTGTCATACCTATAGTAAGACCTTGTGAGGATTCTCATAGGTTCTTTTTAGGTGTGTTGGAAGCCATTACTCATTTCAAGGTCACCCATGTGGTGAACCTTAAGAAAATAACATGTTTATTTCTGTTTAAACCACCCAAGGGGTGTGTTCTTATGGTTTCCCAGTTAGAGGATGCATGTTAATGCTTTAGTAGCTTGAGTAGCTTGTTTATGAGATGTACTGCCTCCTTGCTTAATGAAGATAATGTTATTCCTTGTCTATTTTGATAGTCTAGAATATTTAAATGAATGATATGGGTGGGTATACCTACATGAAATGACTAATGGAATGTTAAATTGTTTATATGGGAGGGTATTCTTGTATGCATATTTTGATAAATGGTTTTCATGAGTGGGTATAATCATGTCTTGTGCAGGTTGATGTGATTGGGTATACATGCATGGATTGTATGTTTAATTTGAATGTTTGATTGAATGATTGAAAGAATGGATATGGAATGTAGTAGTGGACACCTTTGGTTAACTCTGCCCCTTGAGTCTTGATTTTGTGGGATGCCTCAGGCCTTACTACCCCTTGGATCTGGCTTGCTTGGGCTCGCGTATGACTTTCTATTGCCATGATCTGAGGACCCAAACTAGTACCTAATCGATTTCCAGCAGGGATTCCCATGGGACATGATAGGATGCCTTGGAAAAGCTCCTTAAATCTGGCCCCCTGTGGTCTAGATATGTTACATGGATTTCTTGGTCTGTTGACACCTTGGATTTGGCCCATGCGGTGTATGCTTCACAATAGAGTGTGGTCGTTAAATATTTGACTTCACTTTACAGCGTGGTCATGAATACTTGACTTCTCTATACATCGTGGTTATGGGTTACATGATATAGAGGGATGTAAGGTATGGCCATGTGACTTTCTTGTTTACTTTGTTATAGTTTTCTTGTTAAGAGTTGAATCTATTTTTAAGGTAGCCTTAAGGGCTGTTTGGTTTTACTTAATACGGTAGACTTATGCCATGGGCATACACACTTACTTACTAGTTGTTTACACATGCTATCACATTTGAAGAATTTATATTAGAACTGTATAGACTAGGGCGGTTGCCTACTGGGATGTTTATCTCGCACCCTATTTAGGCCTCCTCATGGTCCCAAATAGATTATATGGTTGCATGTGATGATAGGGGAAAGTTCCCCGGTATAGGTTGTTTGTTGTGGCTTTAGAGAATGAGATCATAGGACCAAGTTGAGTCTTGCGATGCTGGGATACCTTTTTGTCTTTTGTCATTTTTGGGATAAATTTATTGTATTGTATTTCCATGTACTATTTTTGGATGCTTTTTAGATACTCGTACCATCTACATCATTTGTATATGAGACATTTCTGGTTATTGTTATGTATTCATGTTCTTGATTTCCTTAATTTAAGTTGGCTGCATATTTATTTGCTTATTATATTTATGAATTTGACTTCCACTATAATACTCTAGTAATGAGGGAATAGTCTCTGAATTGACACACCTAGTCCCTCACTACAAGTCGATAGCCTCTAGCATTTGGGGAGATGCAGTTGAATCCATGTGACCAACCGGGCTCGGGGCACCGCTTCCAGTGGCATCCAGGTTCGGGACGTTACAAAGTAGTATTAGAGGGTTTTCTTTTTTGGTTTAACTTACTATTTGGTGACAATAGATAGGGATATAATGGAAATTGATTTTGGTAATAAACTATGCTCAGGAGTAGCTACCCCGCGTACAGGGAAAAGCTAAATTGCCTCAAGTTGAGTTTTGATTTTCTATATAATGACTACTACAGTTGATTTGATTTCACCGTTGGGTGACACACTTGATTTCTTCTATTAATATTTATGCAATTGTGGGTTCTATTTCTGTTTCAACCCAATGAGATGAGGTCGTTCCATATCCTATATCATATAGACAATTTTTAGAATCACATTCCACGCATTATGCCATGCCATCAAGGATGCAATAGATTTGCATGCTGTTGTGATAATTGATGTGATAGTTGTGCCTACTGTTATGTTAGTTGGGTTCTGTAGATAAAGGTGTGAAAACATATTTCAATCCATAATGATTATGGGCCCTTATGAATTCAGAAATGACACACCAGTGAAATTTAAATGCTAAATGAACTTGTTACATGTATGGTTTAAATGGGAACCAAGTTTTGGGTTCATGAGGTGTTAGGGGCCCTCATGTATTTAGAAATTGGTAAACCCTTGGTGAAATTTCCTATATAACTGAATTTGAAATGGAAATGGAACTTATGTTTTGAATAGATACTTAAACTAGACCTGGATTTTGAGTGGGAAATAAGCATAGTTTCTAGTGGTTAGTTCGCTATTCTTTATACAACACTGTCTCTAGGAGAAGGTTCTGGGATTGACATGGTTTTTAGGAGGGTTTTGACATATCCTAGCCTTTTCATCTTTGTACTTTTATGAGGTTCTTTCTTGAGGTGTGTGTTTGGAATTGTAGAGACATGCCACCACAACGACCTCTAGTGGTATGTCGTGAGGGAGTCGATGGACATACTTCAGAGACAGTTGCCATGGGCTACCGGTTGATCCTCCTATAGTGCCAGTTGTGGAACCTAAGGCTATTCCAGACAATGGTGTTGAGGCATATTTCCACAAGGGTTTCTTCCACTGCATGAATACTTTCCATGGAGTACCACAACCAGCCTTTACTGTGGATCAGTTGACATGGGTGTTTCAGCAGTATCATTTTAACAACAAAAAATTTATCAATGGAAATTCCCTTCTTATAATTAATTATTATAGTATAACCACATAATATTAATTTTAGAACACAATAAAAACTATCTATATAAAGAATACGTAAAATAAAATGTATCCTTAGAAGTTAAGGAACATATTGCAACAGTAACATAACATTTGGAATAGTAATGTGACGCTTATGAATTGTAAACTGGACAATGTAATAGTAACCCCTCCAATGAAAATATAAATAAAATATATCCTTTTATAAGTGACAATAATGTATAATTATATCATAGTATAAGTAAATAAATATTTTAAAAATTATGAATAAGGTGTTGGTATTTTTATAAGTTAGGAATATTTAATTACAATTTTTTGATTAATTTAATAATTTAAATGAAAATTTAGTTTCATTAAATTAATTTTATAAATTAATATTTTTATTCTATGGTAATTATAAGTGACCATAAGAAATTTTTCAAAGTGTGAGAAAGCATTTTTAAATTTAAAATTGGTATCTTTTAAGTAAATTGTGATTTTAATTAAATATTAAATTAATAATATTTAGAAAATTAATTTTGAAAAATGGAGTTTATTTTTGGATTCTACACATTGAAAAATGGTTGAGTTTATTTTTTGGTAATTTTATAAAATACTTCAAATTTTGGGTGAATAGTAAAAATACCTAAATGGCCCGAAGGCCATCATTTTTATTGATTTTTTATAACCCCCACCATCCCATTCAAGGAATTATGGGGAACCCTTAAAAGGAATTTATTCTTATAGATTACATATCCCATAGTCATAAGAGACTTTACATGACCAAAAGGTCATATGGAAATCAACCAGACTATAATTACAAGGAACTGCCCCTCCCCAGCATATGTATCATGATGGTAGATCTCCACCTTCACATGGCCATCGAGATAAGATTCTTATGCAAGAATAGTCTAGCCCCGATGGCATATACATACCCTCTAATTATTCCAAATCAATTGGTTCCTCTCTAGTGAGTTCACCTTCTCTGAATCCTCCTCTAGGGCTGCTTCAATTTGTAGAGTCTGTCTGGGGAAACTACAATAATCATGTGCCCTGAAGGCCTTGAGGTGTCCCAAAGGCCTTTAGGTGGCCCGAAGTCCTTAAATTTGGCCTTAAAGACTTACTAACCTAAAGTCCTGGGTGGCCCGAAGGCATTAAGGACTCCAATCCCAAACCGGTGGCCCAAGGTGAATAGTTACGGCTACTACAACACCAAACAGTACCTGCTATAGTAATTGCTACAATACTCACATAATACTACTATAGTACCGCTACAAAACCCCCAAAATTATACCATTTCCTAGTTTTGAACCTGGGTCTCTTGAATTCATTTAGAAAGACCTCACTAACTAGGCTGAATCTCGTGTGCTGAATAGTAAACATTCAGTTTTTCACATAACCGGTATATCCTAAATTGCACCATTAATGGTGTAATGATGACATAAAAATTATATAACATTATATTCATCCATTTTATATTTAATTTAATAATTGTTTTCTTAAAATACAATAAACTCAGTATATAAACCTAAAAAACAACTTTCCAAAATCTAAAGTCAAAAAGTGTTTCCTTAAAATATCATGTTCTCTTTCTTTTCACATTCCTTTTAATAAATTAATGATTTAGAATTAAAAATAATAATTTAAAGTCTAAATTAAATTATATTATATTAATATATGATTTATTTTGTCAAAAAAATACTATTACAAGTCTAAAATTTTAAATATTATATTATTTAATATTTTATTCTAAAAACACCACCCCCCTCAAGTATAAGTAACCCCTCTCCCTCCCCTTGGAAAACCATTCCTCTCATCCGTTAGTAAGACTAATATCTTCCCAAATTCTCCCTCTCAAGCTTGTTAGAATAAAAAGGGACGTTCTGGATCCCTCCGACTCCAATCACCAAGGGATTTATAGTTTTGTGTAAGAGAATGTACACTGGGGAGAGAGTAAGACTCTATTAAATCTTCTCTATTTTCTTCCTTTTTTTCTTTTCCCCTATCCCTTTCAAAAATGTATTCTAAAATATATATTATTAAGTTATAAATTTATTATTGGTTTTAACCTAATCTAATTATCATATTAATGAGTAATATAAATTTCATACTTCCCTTTCCTGCACTATCGACAATGTCCTGTTAAAGGTCAGTTAACCATCTACAGAGACGTTGCCAAGACAATTATTACAAAAACCTTCATGTATGGAAAATATAAAATATATATAATATATTAATATAAAATTTAATTTATTATATTCTTCTAAAACTAATTATACTAATTTATAAATTACAATTAATAAAAAGTGAAATCATCGCAAGATGGGATATTTTTAAGTAAAATATGATTTCAAAACGCTTCAATTTAATAAACAAAATTATGAAAGAAAATACAATAAATATAATAGATAAATATCTTTTTAAAATGACTATAATTAACCTTTATGTAATTGTTTTAATAAATATAAATTTATTATCCAGGAGATGCATAACAGACAAAATTGAGCGGAAATTAAGGTAAGGGACTCTCTATGTTTCACTTTTATTCAAGATTTTCCTCTATGTTATGTCAGTTTATGTGTAATTAATAGTGATGGGGTATCATTACTCACCTCACCCATAATAAAATCATGATTTATAAGTTATTATAAATCATTTTTTCTCCCATTAAGACCTCTTAAGTACACCTGAAACCATACTGATAATACTTAAGGAATTCTACCCGAACCGCCTTTATTCCTTTGGGTTTCTCAATATTCCTTTTTACCCATATAAATTTGTCTTTTATTTTTATTAAAAACTTATACATGCTGTTTATATTCTCAAAAATAATGTTTCAACATCCATACCTCATTGTCTTTCGTGGATATACACGTTTCTATGGGATTCCCTCCTCAATACTACCCAATAAACAAACCTGTTTTGAGGGAACTTCCCAAATTCTTACCTGATTTCAAGTGAATTATATCCTATGTTTTAAAACACCATTGTATTTATAAAATATATTTTTTTATCATGAAAAAATTCTTGGTTCACTTCTGGTTTTATATTATATATTGTTCCCTTTTCTATTACAAAATCTCTGGTATTTTCCTTAAAACTGCACAACGATGTTTTAAATGCTAAAATTTTTCACATACATTTCTTATATGTTATCACTTAAGTTTTAAATTTATTGACATGATATATCCCTATTTTTCTTTATGTACATCCATGTATGTTCTAATTCCTTTTTTTCAAGGACAATTTCATTATATGCTCACTAGTTATGCTCTATGTCATGATTGTGGTACCCAATTCTTTCCATAGGTAACAAGTATGTTTGTGTAAGATTGATTAGGTAAGATTATTTATGTGGAAAACATATTCATGAAATGTAATATGGGTGCACCCATATAGTGATCCAATGCATTGGGTAAAGTTATGTATCAAGAGATGTTGTGTACGACGGTCATGGCGGTTAGCCTTGGCTTGTGCTACTATGTGTGATGGTCTTGGAGGTTAGCCTTGGCTTGTGCTACAATGTGAAATGATCTTAGCAGTTAGACTTGACTCATACTAAAGTCATGTTTTATGTTTCTTTCACATTTCTATGACTATATGTTTATATTATCCCTTATTTATATGTTATGATTCCATATGTTCAATGCTTTTCTTATACTTTTGTCATGCCTTCTAACCCATGTGCTAAAGACTTACTCTAATGTATACTTTTTTAATGGGATATTTAGCTCATCCCTTTGTTCATATTATCACTAGGATATCTTATTCATATGTAAGGGCTCAAATTAATTTTTGATCTCTTTATGAATATTAAATGAAGAAGTGTTTTCTTAGTCCCATGTTTTATGTTTTTTGTACGTATTATTCAAAGACACTAGAATTAATGATTATTGGATTGCACTATGAAGTATAATTATGGTTAAAATCATGTAATGTTATTTTTAAGAGGATAGGGTCAATATAGTTGGTATCATAGGATGGTCTAGTTATTTTTGGAGATTAAGAATAGATAACCTTAGTGAGAACCTTAAGGATGAGACTAAGTATAAGAAAACATACCTAAATTTTGGTAAGTATATAGTAAGTGGTTTATCAAGAAAATATATCCTTTTCTGAATAAAAACAAGTAGTGGAAGATTTGTAATAGATGTACCTAGGAGTGAAAAGTCCGACAAGGTGTTTCGGGCTTGACCCGGGGTATCCCAGTACATGACAATGGGCCTTGATGCACTATTGGTTTGACACTCCTGAGGGACATGATTTGGTAAATTCATGATCTTATTAAAAACCATTACCGAGGGAAAAATCCCATAAGAATATAGGTTAAGAAATATATTGAGGATAACCTATATTTAAACCTAAGGAATCACAAGTTAGGATATACGTCCCGTTACAAGTTTATCCTTTGATGCCCAAAAGTTTCAATAACTAAGTATTAAATACCTCTAATTTTAAATTATTTTTTAGTTAATGGAGGGAAATAAAAGAACACATTCCAACAACCAATGTGATAGAAAATGTGATGATTTCCCTAATTATATGCCTTATATGATGGGAATGGGTGCTCAAAACATTATGACAGTACCTGCTCTGTTAGCCCAAGTTACGAATAATAACATGAATCATGTGGAACACCCTCCTCTTCCAAGGAAAGGTAATGTTTCCATATAATATTTTAGGAGTCAAAGGCCACCCATGTTTAGCAGATATTTTGATCCCCTCCTCGCGAAACTATGTATTACCTCCATTGAAAAGATATTTTATGTCCTCCAGTACTTGGAAGAAAATAAGATTGTACATCGTTTTGATGGTGAAGCTGATTAGTGGTGGACGCTGATCAGGAATACAAAGTCCCAAGTGGAAATTGATTCCAGGGAATGGGAGGAATTCAAGAGGATGTTTTTTAATAAATATTTTACTCAAACCCATCATCTCAAGATGGAAAGATATTTCCTTGGTCTCAAGCAGAAGGAAGATTTGTCAATCGGGGTGTATGAGGAAAACTTTACAAGGCCTGCATGGTATGCCTCTGTCTTTGTCATGAACACCAAAATTAAGGTGGATATCTTATTTATTAAACTAAATTAAACTCTATGAGAATTATTGGTGATTCGAGCCTTCGAAAGTTATGAATATATTTTATGTTGTTCCCTCAAGGTTGAAATGGATATTGGAGATTCTCAGTAGTTTGTGGTCTCGGTAATAAAAAGAGAAAAATGGAGAACAACATGGGTGGTTCAAAAAACAAATCCCCTGATGGAAAGAATCCCAGACATCCCACTTGTAAAAGTTTTTGGATGAAGAATCTTGGGAACTATCTAAATGAAACTAGGAATTGCTTCAAATGTCTAAATCTGGGACAACTTACCAAAAACTGCTTAAGGGATGTGAAAAATCCTGCTAATATTTAACAAGAAAGGAAGGTTCAGATCAATGCTCAACCAATGGTGTAGTGTCACAACTGCAGGAAGTATGGGCATTATGCAAAAAATTTCCCTAAGCAAAGGGTTTTCGAAGGCAATCAAAAACAACCTCCAAGGAAACAAGGAAGGGATTATGCTATCACTACTACTGAGGTGGAGTCGAACAAATATATGGTGATAGGTATGATATTTATTCATTCAATAATAGTTAACGTACTATTTGATTCTAGTTCTAAACATTATTTCATATCTTTCAAGTTCAATAGAACTGATTCATGCTCAAATTTACCCAAGAGAAGAAGGTAGGACGGTCCTTGTAGTTTAGCTTGGGTTGTCGAATCCTCAGAGACCTAAGAAGAAACATATAGACATGTACATTATAAGGGCTGTTTTTGGCTATTAAGTGGCCAACATGGGTTGATTTTAGATGGTTTCAAAGGAACTCTAAGAGAATTAAGTGAATTCAATTTAAAATATTGAGTTGATCTTAGGTTATCAGTTGGGGTGGATTAGACGTATTTCCTTTTCAACGATTTCAATTTCTTATATTTGAGATGGGTTCATTTAAGAAGATCAAACAACATCATAACTTACTGGTTTAATACCTACACCCTTTAATACTAATCACCTATAAACTTGAAGGATCAATGTTTTGAGCACTTCAAGGTAAAGGTTCATATTAGCACTTGAAGTGTGTGGCCTTAAATTCAACAAGGACGATGAAGTTTAAAAATAATCAAATAAAAATCTCAATTAAAGAAGTGATTAGACATTAATGGGGTGATAAATAACATTCAATACATACATTTGCTACTCCCTTAGATAAACCCATAAGTGGGTTATCCCTCTATTGATTATAAGGTTTCAATGGAAGCGGAAAGTAGACACATGAGGGAGGAAATGGAGAAGTAAAAAAACACAATAAAATAACGATCACTCCACCGTTGTGTGACTAATTTCACAAAGTTTGGTGTGAATAAATTAACACCTTGAACGAACAGTATCAAAGTGATACAAAAAACAACAGAATAAGAGGAAAATAATAACTTTTTTTAAGAAACTAAAGTGAATTGAACAACTTACATGTGAAAGACAAACTCGAGACAACAAAATTGCAGAATAACATTACAATTGAACAGGGCACCAAAGATCATAAACTACTCCACCACTATTACCTTAAATAATCATTTTGGGAGCCTTGGGTTGAGCCTTCAATAGTGAAGAGCATCCCACTTGATTATGGTAGGCCTAGGGTGGTGGAAATCATGTGGAAGTTGGACTTTTCCACACTTGAGCCGAGGTGCCATCCAGATTTCATCCACCGAACAGACATGCTTGGAAAACCTTCTAGAATGCCGAATCAGAGTGAACCATAGAATAAGAAAATGGATCCCCAGATGTCTCCTAACCTTCTGTAAAATTTGGGCCCATTTGTAGTTGTGGATTACGAGATATAATCATATAGGTAGGATTTTTTCTGGGACAAAGAATATGGCCCATAATTTTATCTTCAACTTGTTCCACCTAAATAACCATAATGGAGGCCAAATTAGCACTGGATCATGGATATTTTTTTGTTTCTCTATAGGTATTATAGAATACCATGAAATCTGGGCTTCATTAGGTTTGTAATGTGGGTCCCAAATTCTCATCAGTGAGCTTGTGTCCAATCTTCCTTCACTAGAATTGCTTCCATTCATCTCCAAATATCTCCATCATCCATTATGAATCCTCCATTGATCCCTGAATGACAAATATTCATATTTAAGTGTAAATAAATTTCCAAAAAATATAAAATTAAAATATGTATAATTACATTCCATAAAATCATATGAATCATTGGGTACTTTAAATGATGTTCAAAATTTTACCACATAATAGTGAATTTTAAGAAGGAATTACAATCATAATGTGAAATGATGTTCAAACTATAAAATGAACTAAAATGGTGTTTATGAATAATAAATCACATGAATTTTATATATATTAACAATGAATATTAGCCTAATTTAGTGGCTAATCACACCCCCCAACGTGAGTTTTGCTAGTCCCGAGCAAAATTTATCTCAACAATATGAAATTCGAATTATCTTTTCTAAAAACATTTTAATACACAATGATAAAAAAAACCCTTATACCAAACAATCATGAAACCCATAAAAATAATTTAATACAATATATTTTCATAAGAAGATCCCAATCCCAAGCCCATTCCTTTGTTCAAATTCATTTCCATATTTTATCCAATGTCAATTAAGTATGAGGATGTGTTGTGTATCACAATAGACATGGGGGTTCATCTTTATTCTAGGAGAAATGATGGAAGTGCTAGGTGGAATCAAATTTCAATACTAAGATGAGTATTAAATTTTTTATTATTATAGTTTTATAGTTTTTTTTTGTTTTTTCGATTTTTTTTTTCCAATTTTGGCATGGTAATTGAAATTGAACTCAAAAGAGTCAACCCCTGTAGCGAGACTTTGCCTATGACTCCGAGGCTCAAAGACCTTAGTGAACCAAGTTAAGCCCACATACTCAGGCATCATCTTGAGTTAACTCAGTAAAAAACAAATTCGAATTACCAAAAATAGAGATAAAATTACAAACTATGGGCTAGGAAACTATGGAGTCACGATCCCCAAGTTCCGAAAGCTACACATTAGGTAATTTCATTGCTCTATGTGCAAATTTAATATTATTTTATTAATTTTTTTATTGAGTACTCATATTAAAACTAATATGATCATAAAACCTATGCTATTTATTTGGGGGACCCCATGAACTCAAACTAATACATCGCTATCTAAAGGATGGGCATTGTGATCTTTTTTTATTTGGATGAAAATATAAACAATGAAATATCACATTGGATTGCCAAAATTTCCAAAATCTATGCTCATGAAATTATACAAGGATTAAAATAAAAATCGGGGCATGCTAAGTTATTTGATATTCAGTTTCAAAGTGTGAAATGTGTATTAAAATTTTCAAATATAAAGGAATTTGTCCTTCCATTTAAGCACATTTGTTTTCAAATCATTCATTTTTTACACAATTTTTTTTATTTAATCACTCCCCAAATTAAAATAACACTATCCCTAGTGTTTGAAGAAATTAAAATTTAAAAGGAGTAGAGGAAAATAAGGGAATTTAAAAACAGAAATTGAAAGATGATGATCATGGAATAGAGTCACCTGGTGGTTGAATTTGAAGTTCTTACTGCTCCAATTTATTCATTTGATATCCATTTCACTTTCAGAGTTCCCTAGTAGAAAAAAGAAAAAACAAAAAAACAAAAAAAAAACAATATATAAATATATATATATTTATATAAAAAAAATAAAATATAAGTAAATATATAAAAATTATAGAATAAGGAAGCACAAAAATTCGTAGGTTAGTGGTAAGCGTGCGCCCCTATCTCCCTTCGGTCCCGGGTTCAAATCCCCGCAGCTTCACCGGTTGTGACAGGGTTTGACCCATGACCTACGATGTGGCCCTTTTTATTATTATTATTATGTTTTT
Source organism: Viscum album (assembly GCA_963277665.1). Classification (NCBI taxonomy): domain Eukaryota; kingdom Viridiplantae; phylum Streptophyta; class Magnoliopsida; order Santalales; family Viscaceae; genus Viscum; species Viscum album. The sequence continues at coordinate 1,243,976,590 of OY728155.1, forward strand.
ATTTATTTATTTTTATTTTTATTTTAACCTACAAACACATAAAAATAAAATAAAATAAACTGATGATACATTTACATATTTTTAAATTTCTGGGTAAGGTATTACTCAAAAATTACCCCACATGACACAGATGAATATGGAGCTCCCCTTTAATACCCATCCATAGTCATAATAGAAGAACATGTCAATAGTCTATATTTTTTTTATTTTTAAATATCAAAATGATTCATTAATCCTATTCAAAATATAAAGTTGATTAAAACAACAAAATGAGTGGAAACTTGAAAACCATGGGTTGCCTCCCATGCAGCGCTTTGTTTAACATCGTTATCCCAACATGGACCCCCTAACTTACCCAATACCAATTTTAAATATTTTAAGGACCACGTGTTTCTCCATTTCCACTAGATTGAGTTTGATTATTTTTTTATAATTTTTCTCGTGTGCAAACCTATGTTCTATAATGAGTGGTAATATCCATGGAATATCAGAAATGGTTGATCTAGTTTCATTTTTAGTCTTTCCAAATACATTAAGAATCATTAACTCTTTATTGGATTCAAGATAAGTAATTGTGAAAATTTGATGTTTTTTGCTATCCCTAATGAATGGAAACTTGAGGGTGTATGGAAAGTCATTTCGTTAAACTTAGGGAAGGCTAACACTTTCAGACATAGGTTGTAACTTTGAATCAAACTCAATTTCATTTTCAAAATTGCTCAACAGAATTGGTTCCTTTTGAATATAAGATTCAACCACAAAATTGGAAAGATCAATTTTAGGAATTGTTTTGGACTCAATGTTTTTTATTTCTCTCAACAATTCAATGGTTGGTGTTTTTCAAAATTCATCAATGGAGTTATACTTAGGATACTCAATCCATGATGTCAAATTCTCCTCTTTTGAGTCCAAAAAGTCAATTTCCTCTAGATTTGAAGACCCTTCGACAATTCTATGATCCTCTACATCTATCCCAAATCCAAAGGTTGGTTCTTCAATAAATTCATGTGGGGTTTGTGGGAAACAAGAAATGTCACATAAGGTTATGGAAGGGACAGTTGGTGTAGGGATGTGTTCCTCATATGTTTTAATGTTTTGTAGTTCTAACCTCAAATATGAAACCTCAAAATTAATTTTATCCATTTTTGGACACAATTTTTCAAGTAATGGTTATTTATCATTATGGGTAAGGGGTTGAGAAAGATGGTTTATTCCAGGTGGATAATTAAGTTGTTGGAATTGCGCAGGAGGGTGTTAAGATTGGATTTGAGGGGATTAAAACTCAATATATGTTGGGATTTATTATGGGTCATAGGAGTAAACAAATTGTGGTTCATTAGGTTTTTTATGATCCCACAAGTAGAAATTAGGATGGTCATAGTACATCACACATGGGGTTGGGTGATCAAAGTAGGGATAGGTTTCCCATGTTTGGACTTGTTCAAAATTGAATTCCATAGGAGTGAGGGGTGAGAACAGAGAAGGGATGAAAAAAAAGGATGATAATGACTAAGATAACTTACTTAGGTTCCTCAAAACGGAGCCAAAATTTGATTCACGCTCAAATTTTCCCAAGAGAAAAAGGTAGGACGATCCTTGTAGTTTAGCTTGGGTTGTCGAATCCTCAGAGACCTAAGAAGAAAACTATAGACACGTACATTATAAAGAATATTTTTGGCTATGAAGTGGCCAACATGGGTTGATTTTATATGGGTTTAGAGGAACTCTAAGAGACTTAAGTGAATTCAATTTAAAATAATGAGTTGATCCTAGGTTATCACTTGGAGTGGATTAGACGTATTTCCTTTTCAATGATTTCAATTTCTTATATTTGAGATGAGTTAATTTAATAAGATAAAACAACATCATAACTTAATGGTTTAATGCATAAACCCTTTAATACTAATCACATGTACACTTGAAGGATCAATGTTTTGAGAACTTCAAGGTAAAGGTTCATATTAGCACATGAAGTGTGTGGCCTTAAATTCAACAAGGACTATAGAGTTTAAAAATCATCAAATAAAAATCTCAAATTAAGAAGTGATTAGAAAATAATGGGGTGATAAATAACATCCAATACATCCCCTTTCTACACCCGTTGATCAACTCATAAGTGGGTTATCCCTCTATTGATTCTATGGTTTCAATGGAAGCAGAAAGTAGACTAATGAGGGAGGAAATGGAGAAGTAAAAAAAACACAATAAAATAACGATCAAGACACTGTTGTGTGATTAATTTTACAAGGTTTGGTGTGAATAAATTCACACCTTGAAACAACGGTATCAAATTTATTTGAATAACACCAGAATATGAGGAAAAGAATAAATTTTATAAAGAAACTAAAGTTAATTGAACAACTTACATGTGGCAGACAAACCCGAGACCACAAAATCACAACATACCATTACAATTGAACAAAGCACCAAAGATCATAAACTCCTCCACCACCACTTCCTTAACTATGAATTTTGGGAGCCTTGGGTCGAGCATCCAACGGTACAAAGCATCCCACTTGATTATGGTAGGCCTATGGTGGTGGAAAGCATGTGGAACTTGGACTTTTCCACACTTGACCCGAGGTGGCAGCCAGATTTCATTCAACGAACAGACGCGCTTGGAAGACCTTCTAGATGGCCGAATCAGAGTGGGACATAGATGAAGAAAATGGATCCCCGGATGTCTTCTAACCTCCTATAACATTTGGGACAATTTTGAGTTGTGGATTCCGAGATATGATTATATTGGTAGGATTACTTCTGGGTCGCAGAATCTAGCCCAGAATTTTATCTTCAAATTGGGCCGCCTAAATAACCACAATGGATGTTGAATTAGAACTGGATCCTGATGAATTATTTGTTGTTGTATATTTCTTCTAGAATACCATGAAATTTGGTCTTTATTGAATTTGTAATGTGGGTCTCACATTCTCATCAGTGAGCTGGTGTCCAATCTTCCTTCACTAGAATTGCTTCCATTCATCTCTAAATATCTCCATCATCCTTTATGAATCATCCATTGATCCCTAAATAAAAAATGTTCATATGGAAGTGTGGATACATTTTCGAAAATATAAAATTAAAATATTGATAATTACATTACTTAAAATCATATGAATCATTGGGTACTTTAAATGATGTTAAAAAATGTACCACATAATAGTGCATTTTAATAAGGAATTACAATCATAATGTGAAATATGTTCAAAGTGTAAAATGAACTAAAATGGTGTTTATTAATAATAAAGCACATAAATATTATAAATATTAACAATGAATATTATCCTAATTTAGTGGCTAATCAATAACTATTCAAACATCACCTCAAAATTTGGAGAATAAGTTATCTTTGAGAACAGGGAAAGGGGAAATTATCGAGTCCATGGTTTATAACTCCTCCCTAGTTATGTTTTGTGGAATGAACCTCCCAAAAAATCTTTTCACACTTCCTTTAGTGGAATTTGACACTATCTTGGGCATGGATTGACAGTCTTTCTACAAAGGTAACATCAACTGTTTGGAAAGGGAGGTCACTCTTCACATCCCGAAGCATTATCCAATTAATTACAAGCATAAGAAGGAAGATAAATCTACATTAGAATCAGTGTATAATTTGTAGATATTAATTCCCTATTAGAAAGCATTTCTAGCTCAAATGATTGAGAAAAGGGAGAGAATCTCACTGAATGATATGCCCATCGTGAGGGATTACACTAATGTATTCCCTAAAAAGTTTTCTAGCCTCCCTTTTAATAAAGAGGCTGAGTTCTCAATTGAATATATTCATGTATCACTGAATATATAAAAAACACATTATATAATGGCCACCGTAGAACTAGAAGAGCTGAAGAAGGAAATATTATAGAATCTGGAGAAGGGATTTATACACCTGAGTGCTTCACTGTGGGGTGTGCTAGTCCTCTTCTTCAAGAAGAAGTATTAATAAATTCATTGCTACATTGATTGTTGTGATCTTAATAAAATCATGACAAAGAACAAGTATCCCCATCCACAGATAGATGACTTGTTCGATCAGCTTTGTGGGTCCATTTATTTCGCTAAGGTAGACCATTAGACAAGTTATCACCAATTAAAGGTGAGAAAGGAAGATATTCCCAAGACTTCCTTTTGAATGGGGTATAGGAACTACGAGTTCAGAGTGATTCCCTTCTAACTCACTAATTCCCCAGAAAATTTCATTGATTTTATGATTAGAGTCTTTAGAGATTATCTTGACAAATTTGTGGTAGTCATTTTTGATGATATTATGATATACTCCAAGGGAAAGGAGGAACATGAGGATCATTTGAATATTGTGTTAAAGACTTTTCGAAGATATAATTTGTATGCAAAGTACAATAAATGTGAGTTATGGATGGAGGAAGTATAATTCTTGGGGAATTTTATAACCAGCAAAGGGATATCTGTGGACCCTTTCAAGACAAAGGGGATTGAAGAGTGGCCCATACCAACATCTGTAACAAAGATCAGAATATTTTTGGGTCTAACTGGGTATTATTGACAATTTGAAAAGAACATTTCTTGATTTTCAAATCCAATGACGGAGATGAAACAGAAGGGAGTGAAGTTTGTCTAGACTCAAGAATGTGAATACTACTTTAAAGAGTTGAAAAGTTGTCTCACTATGCCAGTACTCACACTCCCAACAAGTAGAGAAATATTTGGGGTGTACAATGATGCTTCAATGAAGGGATTAGGTTGTGTGCTAATGAAAAATGATAAAGTGATAGCATATGACTCGTGGCTGCTGAAAATCCATGAGAAAAACTATCATATGTGTGATATGGAGGTGGCTGCAGTGATCTTTGTATTAAAAATCTGGTGGCATTATCTCTTTGGGGATAAGTGTGAGATACATACAGACCATAAGAGTCTCAAATATATATTCTCACATAAATAGATGAATATGTGACAACGAATATGGATAGACCTCATCATTGATTATGACTTCTCAATCCACTACCACTCTGGTAAGGCAAACAAGGTGGAAGATTCTCTATGTGGAAAGAATCAGGTGTCTTTATCAATGATGAGAATTGAAAAGGATCCGATCTTTTTATATTTGAAGATGATGGGAATGGGGATCATTAAGGGAGGAACATCATCAATCTTTTCTCAAATTATTGCTCAACCATCCCTAAAATATAAAATAAAGGATGCTCAAAGAAAAGATGTGGAAATTCTAAAAATGGTGGAAGCTGTTAAAAGTGGGAAATCCTCTAAGTTCATGATTGAAAAGGATGGATTTGTAAGATTTAGTCCATGATTATATGTACCATATGATCTAGAAATAAAGAAGGATATTTTGAATGATGCACATAGCTTGACCTTCTCTATTCATATAGGGATAAGAATGATGTATCGTGATCTCTGAGAAAACTATTTGTGGGAAAATATGAAAAGGGAGATTGATGAATATACATAAAAGTGCCTGGTATTTCAATAAGTGAAGGTTTAGAGGAGAATGTATAAGGAGATGATGCAACCACTACCCATACCAACATGAAAGTGGGATAACATCACCATGGACTTTGTCACTAGACTTCCAAGGACATCTAGAGGAAACAATGATATATGGTTCATTGTAGATTGTCTTACAAATACAACTCACTTTATCAAAATTCGAGAGGGCTTATCATTAGATTAACTTGCATGGATTCACATCAAATAAGTGGAAAGGATTTATGGAGTACCACTATCTATTTTATCAGATTGTGATCTAAGATTCACCTTGAAGTTATTGAAAACTCTCTAACATGATCTAAGCACTAAACTAAACTTCAGTATGGCCTGCCATCCTCAAACTGATGTCCAATCTGAGCAATCTATTCAGACACTAGAAGAAATGTTGAGAGCATGTTCTATGGAATTCAAATGAGGATGAGAACAACATCTTCCACTAGTTGAATTCTTTTACAATAACAATTTCCACTCGAGTATCTGAATGGAACCATACACATACCTTTCTGGGAAAAGATTTAGAACACTAGCGTGTTGGGATGAAGTTGTTGAGCGTAAGCTACTAAGACCTGAAATAGTCGAAGAAATGGTGGATAAGATGAAAACCATTCAGTAGCTCATCAAAATAGCCCAAAGTTGACAAAACAGTTATGCAGAAAACCGTCTATGAGACCTTGAGTTCAAAGATGGTGACATGGTATTTCTCTGCATATCTCTATGGAAGATGGTCATGAGGGTTGGGAAGAAAGGGAAGCTAATTCCTTGGTACATCTTCCCCTCCAAGATTCTTGATCGTATCAAGATTGTGGCCTATAGACTAGCACTTCCACATATAATGGCCAAAGTACATGATGTCTTCCATCTATCCCTTTTAAGGAAGTACATAAGAGACCCTTTACACGTACTCTCTTCATATGTGGTATAGTTGGAGGATGATCTCTCTTGTGAGGAGTAGCTAGTGAAGATCTTGGATCATAGAAATAAATTTCTATAAAAAAAAGACTACTCAGATGGTCAAGGTATTATGGAAAAACCATAAGTATGAATAGAAAACATGGGGAATGGAGGAGGCAATGAAGGAAAAGTACTCACAACTGTTTACGGCCTGGAATGTAAAACGAAATTTTGAGGGAAAAATTATTAAGGGGGAAAGAATGTAACGACACCATGTTTTATCAATGGAAATTACCATATTATAATAATAACTCATATTATAATCACATAATATTACTTTTAGAACACAATAAAAACTCTCTAAGTGAAGAATAAGTGAAATAAAAGGTATCTTAAGAAGTTACGGAACATATAGCAATGGTTACATGACCTTTGGAATAGTAATGTGACACTAATGAATAGTAAACCGAAAAATGTAACAGCAATATCTCCAATGAAAATATAAATAAAATTTATATTTTTATAAGTGAAAATATGGTATAATTATATCATATTATAAGTAAATAAATATTTTAAAAACTATTAATAAGGTGTTGGAATTTTTATTAGTCAGGAATATTTAATTACAATTTTATGATTAATTTAATAATTTAAATGAAAATTTAGTTTCAGGAAATGTATTAATAAATTAATATTTTGATTCTATGTTAATTTAGTGACTACAAGTAATTTTTCAAAGTGTTATAAATGTAGTTTTAAATTTAAAATTAGTAATTTTCAAGTAAATTGTTATTTTAATTAAATTTTAATTTAACCATATTTACAAAATTAATTTTTTTAAAAATAGAGTTCATTTTTGGATTCTAAACATTGAAAAATGGTTGTGGAGATTTCTTAGTAATATTCTAAAATACTTCCAATTACTAGTGAATAGTAAAAATACTGTTTTTCACATAACCGGTATATCTTAAATTGCATAATTCATGATGTAATGATTACATAAACATTCAATAACCTTATATTCATCCATGTTATATTTAATTTCATATATATTTTTTTAAAAATATAATAAACTCTATTTCCAAACCTAAAAATAACTTTCCAAAACCTAGAGTAAAAAAAGTGATTCCTTAAAATATCATTTTCTCTTTCTTTTTACTTTCCTTTTAAAAAATTAATGAATTTGAATTATAAAGATGATTTCTAAAACTATTTATATTATATTAATATATTATTTATGTTGTAAAAATACTACTATTACAAGTCTAACATTTGATATATTATTTGATTTAATATTTTATTCTAAAATCACTCCCTTCCTCAAGTATAAATAACCCATCCCTCCCCTTGGAAAACAAATCATATCATACATTACTAAGCCTAATATCTGCCAAAATTATCCCTATCAATCCTATTAGAATATATTGGGACGTTCTGGATCCATCCAACTCAAATTACCAAGGGAGTTATAGTTTCTTGCAGGATAAGTTACACCGAGGAGAGAGTAAGACTCAATTAAATATTCTCTTTCTTCATTTTTTTCATTTACCTTATCCCTTTCAAAAATTTATTCTAAAAAATTGATTATTCAGTAATTTGAAATTATATTAATGGTTTTATCCTACTATAATTATCATATTAATGAAAAATATAAATTTCATACTTCCCTTTCCAGCACTATAGACAACATCCCGTTAAAGGTCGTTTAACCATCTATAGAGACGTTGCCAAGATAATTATTATAAATTAATTTTTATATGGAAAATATAATTTATATATAATATATTAATATAGAATTAAATTTATTCTATTCTTATGAAACTAATTATAATAATTTATAAATTTCATTTAATAAAAAGTGAAATCCTCGTAAGATGTGAAATGTTTATGTAAAATATGATATCAAAACGCATCAATTTCATCAAAAAAATTATGAAATAAAATCCAAAGAATATAATTGATAAGTATATTTATAAATTTACAATAATTTAATTTTATATAATTGTTTTAATAAACATAAATATTTTATTCAGGAGGTGCAGATGAGATGAAATTAAGTGGAAATTATGGGAAGGGATCCTCTTTGTTTAAATTTTATTCAAGATTTTCCTCTGTGTTATGCCATTTTATGTGTAATTACTAGTTATGGGGTATGATAATGAACCACTCCCGTACTACCCTCATGATTTTTAGTTGATGATAAATTTTTTTTCTCTCATTAATCCCTCTTAAGTACTCTCAATACCATACTGATAATCCGCAAAAAATTCTACCTGAACTTCCTTTATTCCTTTGGGTTTTTTTATCATTATGTTTACCCAAATGAGGTTGAATTTTCTTATTTATGTAAAAATTCTAAATTAGGTTTATATGATCCAAAATAATGTTTCAATATCCATCCCTCAGTGTTTTTCAAGGATATACTTGTTTTTATGTGATTCCCTCCTCATTACTATCCGATAAGAAAACCTATTTTTAAGGAAACTTCCTGAATTCTTACCTCATTTAAAGTTCATTATATCCTATATTTTAAGCCACCATTATCTTTATAAAATCATTATTTTTTATCCTGAAAATATTATTGGTTCACTTATGATTTTATATAAAATATTGTTCTTTTTTCTATTTTAAAACCTCTATGGTATTTCCATTAAAACCACAAAAATATTTTTTAAATGCTAAAATTTCTCAAATACATTTCTTACATGTTTTCAATTCTGTTTTCCATAACATAACATGATATATGCCAATTTTAATTTCTGAACATCCATGTATGTTCTAATTCCTTTATTTCATGGATACTTTCATGATATGCCCATTGGTTATGCTCTATGTCATGATTGTGGCACCCAATTCTTTCTATGGGTAACCCTTATGGATATGTTAGATTGATTATGTATGATTATTTATTTGGAAAACATATTCATGAAATTTAATATGGGTGAGCCTAGATAGTGCTCCAATTCATTAGGTAATGTTAAGTCTCATGAGATGTTATATGTGACGATCTTGGAAGTTAGCCTTAGCTTGTGCTACTTTGTGCGACTGTCTTAGCGGTTAGCCTTAGCTTGTGCTACTATGTGAAATTATCTTGACGATTAGACTTGACTTTTACATAATTCATGTTTTATGTTGCTTCCAAATTTCTATGACTCCATGTTTATATGATCCCATTTTTATATGTTATGATTCCATATCTTCCATGCTTTTGTTATCATTATGTCATGTCTTAGAACCCATGTGCTAAAGACTTATTCTTATGTATACCCCCTTACTAGGATATTTATCTCATCCCTTTATTCATGATATCACCTAGTTATCTAATGAAGATGTAAGGGCTCAAATTATGTTAGGATCTCTTTATGAAGATTAAATAAAGATGTTTTTTTAGTACCATGTTTTATGTTTTATGTTCCTAGTCTTCAAGGACACTAGACTTCAAGATCCTTAGCTTGTACTCTGATGTATAATTATGCTTAAATTCATGTAATGTTATATGTAAGAGGTTAGGGTTTCTATAATAATCCTCCTAAATTTTCATGGGATGGTGGACCACAGGCTAAGGAGCTGTTCCTAGAGACCATGTTAGTGATTTATGAGCATCGTGAAACGCCTCCAGAATGGAGGGTCAAGCCCAAAAAATATATGCTATGTGGAGTGTAAAAGCGCTAGTGTGATGTTTTAAACTAGGATTATGGGCTATGTGATATGGTTTGGGATGAATTTCAAACCCGCTTCTATGAAAACTTTTACACTGTGACTCTATAAGAAGAGTGGACTAATAAGTTTATGCATATTGAGCAGGGTGCAATGACAGTTATGGAATACTCGACATGCTTTATAAAGTTGCAACATTTTACCCCGATGTATCTTACTGATTATCAATCAAGGTAAGGGTACTTTGAAGAGGGTCTTAGGCATTCTATCAAATCTTAGTCCAATGTGTTCAGGTTGCCTTCTATCCATGAGATTGTGAATCAGGTGCTGATTACACAGTAGAACTTGAGGGAATCTGGGGGTACAGAACACGGGAGTGATGTTTCTCGCCCCAGTGAATCTACATCTTAAGGAAGGAAGCTTTGTTTTGAGGATTCTCATGACATGAGTGCTAGTCAAGCTGTGGGTGCAGGAAACTTAGTATATTTCTGTCAATGTGGTAGGTGAGGCCAGTTGAAAAATCAGCGTGACTATGACCAAATCGAGTGTCAATCTTTCAACAGGATGGGGTAGAGCATCGGTTTTGCAGGACCTTCCCTCCAACTGTGAGTGGTAGGGGGTTTGTTCTGACATCGTGCTCAGGAGAAGGTTCTTCAGCTTCGCATCAGACCGGTATCTAGAGTAGTGTAGGTCATTCTAGATAGGGTAGTGGTGGTCATGGTTGTGGCATCCAGACACTGGGTTCTTAGAGACAATAGGGTAGATCATCTTAGGGTAGTCAGGCTGGGTCATAAGTTCATGGTACATGCCATAATTATGTAGTGAAACAGACCCAAAATGAGGAGGATCTAGGACCATCTATGTTGAGAGGAACAATCTTTGTATCTTCAACTATTGCATATACTCTTTTCAAAATAATATCCCCAAGGAATTTTATCTTTTAATGAGTGTTAAAAAGATTTGGGCTTGTGATTTTACTTTCTGAGGGAGTTTTGATGCAAGACACACCATTGGGAGTTAGAATGTGTGATTTTCACTAGTGGATTGAGTGTCCCCTTGAGGTCGGTGGATTCCACTTCCTTTGGAGTTTATATGTCCTTGAGATGACAGGGTTTGACGTCATTCACAGAATGGACTGTCTAGTAGCTTATCGAGTGTACGTTGACTGTTATAGCCAGAGGGTGACTTTCACATCACTAGAGGATGTAGTGTTTATTCACAAGGGTGAATGGGATGTCCAAGAAAGCAGATATAGACCTAAGCATTGTGGGCTAGGTGGGATGACAACCTAGATTAACAGTTCATTTCTAGATGACTAGGGAGTGAGTCGGTTGGAATTTCCTCCAGTGGTGGAGCACTTCAAGTACGCCTTTCCTAAAGACTTTTCTGGTTTACCTCTTGAGAGAGTGGTGGAGTTATCTATAGAGCTAGTGCCAGGAGCTGCACTGGTATTCATTACTCTTTATAGGGTGGGTATTATGGAGTTATAGGAGTTTAAAAGGCAGTGAGAGGATTTGGAAGAGAAGGGGTTTATCAGGCCCAGTACTTCTCTGTGGGGTTCGTCAGTCCTTTTTATGAAAAAGGTGGATTGAACTGTTAGTCTATGAATAGATTATCAGGAAACGAACCAGCTGAAGGTTAAAAATCAATATCTCTTTCCATAGATAGATGATTTTTTTGATCATCATTGAGGATCTAGAGTGTTCTCAAATATCGAATTGAGGTTAGGATATCACCAGGTGCATGTTTAACCTGCAAACATACCTCATAAATCCTTTCATAGAAGGTATGGGTTATATGAGTATTTGGTTATGTCGTTTGGTCTCATGAACGCGCCATCACTTCTCATGGTGATGATGAAATTAGTTTTCCATCCTTACTTGGATTCTTTTGTGGTGGTTTTCATTTATGATATCTTATTGTATTCTCACAATCGACACGACCATGTCAACCATCTTGAGATCATTTTAAATACACTGAGAGAGAATAAGTTATATTCTAATCTTGAAAAGTGACACTTTTGGATGGATCAAATTCACTTCTTGGGTCACATTATCTCAGACATAGAAGTATCAATAGACCCAGATAAGGTGAGAGCTGTTGTTTCCTAGGAATAGCCCCAGAATGTTTTTGATATACCGAGTTTAATGGGGCTATCTGGTTACTATAGTAATTTTATACATGACTTTTCATGTTTAGCAGTTCCATTGACGTGATTGACTATGAATGGTGTGAAGTTTGTGTGGTTATAGTCTTGTGAGACACCCTTTAAGAAGCTAAAAGGGAGGTTCACATCATCACCAGTCCAGATATTTCAATATTATAGAAAGATCTATATGTTTTATTGTGACCCTTTAGGTATTGAGATGGGGGTTAGTACTGATGCAGGGAGATCGATTCATGGCGTATGGGTCTCGACAGTTTAGGAATCACGAGATGAATTACCCGACGCATTATCTCTAGTTAGATGTAGTTGTTCATGTGTTGCGCTGTTGGAGGCACTATTTACTAGGAGAGAATTTTTTGGTGTACACAGACCACAAAAGCCTCAAGTATATCTTTAAATAGAATGATCTAAATTGGAGGAAGCAAAGGTGGGTGGATTACTTACAGTACATTGACTTCGAGCTTGCCTAAAAGCCTAGTAAGGGAAATGCAGTAACTAGTGACCTGAGCGGGAGGACTCAGATATAGGTAGTGCAACATGACAGTAGTGAGTGGCGGCTTATGGAATTGTTTTCTGAGATGCATCTAGAGGTACACGATAGACAGGGGAAGACTTTTATTTCATCCTTAGATGTTACCTCTACCCTACTTGACATAGTTTGTATGAGGCAACTATCAGATTCTGAAGGCCCAGTTCTACGATAAGGTGTGGAAGGTGAGGAACCTTCTCTTGGTTGGATGGTAGGTGATAATGAGATCATGAATATCCATGGATGTGTCTGGGTTTCAGTGGATATATGTGTGGAGTTGATGTGGGAGTTTCATGATTCAATTTGGGTAATGCATCTGATGGTCACAAAGATGTACCGTGACTTGCGACAGAAGTACTTGTGGTCGAGAATGAAGTGTGAACTAGCTGGTTTTGTTTTTTTAACAAGTTGGGGCCTAAGAATCATTTTTATTATTGAAACAAAGCAATGACCTCTTTAACTGGGTAGAGGGAGACCCATTACATAGCCCGAAGGCCCAGTGGGCATTTATCCCATTACATAGCCCATAGGCCCAATTTTTTGGCCCAAAGCCTATTCTGTGAATAGTACTGCTACAGTACCCGCACTACTACAGTGCCCACCGCTGCTACAGTGCCCTTGCTGACGCTACAGTACCCCCTGCCGCCACTACAATGTCGTCGTTGCAACAGTATCTCGGCTGCTATAGTAGCGTTACAGTGCTGCTACAGTGACCTGCGCCCAAAGGGTTTTGAACCCCCATTTTCTATGTAGAATTATGGGGTGCTTACCACTAATCCAAACCCCAACTACACTAGCTGGTTTTGTTACTAGGTGTTCCACCTATCAATAGGTGAAGGAAGAACATCAACGACCAGCTGTGCTTTTATAGTAGTTACCTATCCTGGTGTGAAAATGAGATGATGTTGCAATGGATTTTGTTATAGGTTTTTTGAGGTTGCCTCAAGGTAATGATGATGTGTGGGTCATTGTTGACAGGCATATGAAGGTCACACATTTCTTGTCGATCAACGAGACCTTCATTGTTGATGATCTAGGAATTTTATACATCTAAGAGGTGGTAGAACTTCACAGGGTCCCGCAAACTACTATTTCAGATAGGGACTCCTGCTTTACATCTTGTTTCTGGAAGAGTTTTCAGAGGGTGCGGGGTACACGAGTTCTTTTGAGCATAACATAACACCCTCAGACTAATGGATAGTTGGACCATATGATACTAGTGCTAGAGGACATGCTGCAAGAATGTGTCTAAGATTTCGGGGCTCTTGGGAGAGGCACATTCCACAAGCAGAGTTCACCTGTAATAAAAATTATCAGTACACAGTATATATGGAAACTTATGAGGAATTATACGGTAGACCATGTTTTTCTCCCCTGTGGTATTTAGAGGCAGGAGAGGCAGCTTTACTGTGACTGTGTCTCGTGTAGGAGGCTTCTTAGAAGGTCCGGTTGATTCATAAGTGGATTGTTACCACACAGTATTTTTAGAATCATATTCGTATTTCCAGATATGGCCTATAGAGGTTGAGGTTGGGGATCAGGTTTTCTTGTGTGTTTCACCGAGTTTGGGTCACATTCTGATCAAAAGGTAGGGTAAACATTTACCGAGATATATCGGGTTGTTTGATATTCTTGGAAGAGTCGGGTCAGTTGCGTATCAATTGTAGTTACCTCATAGGTATCGATCCATTCACAAAAGTTTCTATGTATTTCAGTTATGCCACTATCACTCAGACCCATATCACATCTTTCAACCCAAGAGGCTGAGATTCAGGTTGATTCATCCTTTGAGGAGCATCAGATAGGTATAGTTGACAAGAGAACAAAGGTTCTACAAGGATGGTCATTTCCTCTAGTATGAGTGCTATGGAAGTACAGTAATTTATAGGGTGATAGTTGGGAGAGGGAGACTGATGTACGTGCTCAATGACTGGAGTTGTTTTTAGACAAATCTTGACCACCCTTTAGAGAGAAATTTGGGGATGAATTTATATAAGGGGAGAGATTTTAATATCCCTAGTTTTTCATGAGGTACATATCACTCTTTTTGGGTTAATGTTGTTGTTTTCTTTTGTGGCTTTGAACCTTTTCTGGGTTGTGGGATGGTTGGGTTGTTTTTGCGAAAGAAAGGGGAAAATAGGTTGAAATATGGAGGCAGGATAGGTACATGTCATGTACTTGGTCTACACATTGTGTACTTGTAGTACACACTATGTAACGGGCCTTCACGACGTGTAGATAGTCTGGCTCAGAAGAAATAAAAGGATAGTACATGTCATGTACTTTCCCGGTGGATTTTTGTTATATAAGAGGCAGTAACTTAATTTTTTGGACACACATATTTTTTTCTCTCATTTTTGAACCCAAAACCACTCCAAATTAGTTTTTCTAATTATGAATCCATCCAGACTCTAATTCAAGCATTTTCTATCATGTTAGAACCACATTAGTAATTAATCAATTCATTTTTAGTCGTTCTTGATTCTTTGGAAGAATGAATCCACTCTTTAGATTTTGGCTCATATGCCCTAATATCCTATACTTCATTTGTTCATCAAATTTCTTCCAAACCAGGATGATTCCTAAAATTATACTGGATGAGATCTCTACTACTTGGATGAGGATGGCGTTCTATAACTTCTTTCGGCTTTTTAGGTTCCATTTGGGTTTTCTTCATTTTCACCACTCGTCAGACTTTTCAGTGAGGCCTCTTTTTTTGAGTGAGTTGCTTATCGTAGTTGTAGTCGGACCTAGTGAGGATGCCCGTATGTTTTGTTTAGGTGTGTAAGAACCCATTACTCATTTCAATGTCACCCATGGATTGAGCCTTAAGGAAATAACATATTTATGCTTGTTTAAACCACCACTACTATAAATGAACCCTATACCAATGGTTCCAAACCATTGGTAAAGGACGGATAACCATTGGTATAATATATACCAATGGTTATCCAAATCATATGGAAGTAAGTCATAGGAAAAAACATATGCCAATGATTTTAGAAAAACAGTTGGTATATGTTAGGAAATATACATTATACCAATGGTTATGTTAAACTGTTGGTATAAATTTTCACCAAAGGTTTCAAACCATTGGTAAACATACTATTCGAATGGTTTCAAACTATTGTAATATAGTTTTGTAATGCTTTTTACCAACAGTTTACACAAACCGTTGGTATATCTAAACATTTCACATATATCCCAATGGTTTTTCAACCATTGGAAAAGTGTTTTTACCAATGGTTCTCTTATAACTATTGGTATAAAACACATTCACAGCCCTATAACACATAAATATACACAATTAATTCATATATATTTAACATATAATGGACCCTACAACTATACACATACAAAATTAAAATATAATTCATAAGGTAATTATAAACATACATAATTGATTTAGAATTCAATTCAGAATTGAGATGAAAATTACATCTACAATCCAGAATTCAATTCATAACGGAATACTAAATTTAATACATACATAATTTAATTATCAATTATGAAGAAAATACATAAAAAACTGAATACATAAATATATATGTTATGCCAAATCAAGAATACATACAAAATTGCGTATTTTATACCACAAACACGATTGAATTTAGAAATTTGAAGCTAATAACCCCAAAATAAAGAAATGGATAAATGACTTCAACAAAACACAAATATAATGTCCCATGGTTTGGGGCGGGTGTCGTTGAACTTAGTGATGATGATAATGGGTGTGTATCAATGAGGTTGTGTGACTTAGGGAATATAGTTGTCCTTGGCATATTAAATGTCATGTGATTTAGAATAGGGGTTGGAGTTCCTCGCATGAGAATTGGATTGTGTGAGGCTAGACCATGGATCCTTGTGATAAAGTATCAACACAATCCGAAATCCTTTGGTCAGTTTTCTGTATGCAAGTTGTTGTTTTCACATAAAATTCAGTCCATCTCAAATAAAAGTGAGACAGTTGGGTGGTACTAGCCTCACCGTGCCTCGGATTGAGGCAGGGTTGACTCAGACAAGTCAAAAATGACTCATGGATCATTTTCCTAAAGTATCAACAGAATGCGAATGCGTTTGGATGGTTTTCCATATGCCAAATGTTGTTTTTCACTTAAAATGTTGTCCATTTAAAATAAAAGTGAGACACTTTGAGTGGTACTGGCCACACCGTGCCTCGGATTGAGGCAGGGTTGACTCTTATAGGTCACAAATGACCCATGGATTGTTTTGATAATGTATCAACACAATCCAAATACATTTGGTCAGTTTTTCATATTCAAATTGTTTTTACTTAAAATAATTTCCATTTTAAACAAAAGAGAGACACTTAGAGTTATATCGGCCACACTGTGCGTCATATTGAGCTGGGGTTGACACATACACATCAAAAATGACTCGTGGATTTTTTTCCTGAAGTATCAATACAATATGAAAGCATTTGGCTGGTTTTCAGTATGCAAGTTGTTGTTTTCACTTTAAATTTTGTCCATTTCAAATAAAATTGTGAAATTTTGAGTGGTACCAGACACACTATGCCTTAGATTGAGGTGGGGTTGACTCGTACACATCACAAATGACCCATGGATTGTTTTCCTAAAGTATCAATAGAATCTGAATGCATTTTGTCGGTTTTCTGTATGTCAATTGTTGTTTTCACTTAAAATGTTGTCCATTTTAAATAAAAGTGAGACACATTGAGTGGTATTGGCCACACCGTTCCTCAGATTGAGGCGAGGTTGACTCATACACATCAAAAATGAACCATGGATCCTTGTGCTAAAGTATCAACAAAATCCGAATATTCTTGGTCAGCTTTCCATATGCTAGCTATTTTCACGTAAAAGGGTGTCCATTTTAAACAAAAGAAAAACACTTCTAGTGATACCGGTCACATTGTGCCTCATATTGAGGTGGGGTTGACTTGTACATGTCACATATGACCCTTGGATCATTGTTTGAATGTATCAACACAATCATAATGCGTTTGGTTGGTTTTCCATATTCTAGTTGTTGTTTTCACTTAAAATGGTGTCCATTTCAAATAAAAGTGAGACACTTTGAGTGGTACCAGCCACACCGTGCCTCGAATTTAGGCGGGGTTGGCTCGTACACGTCAAAAATGACCAATGTATCCTTTTTCTAAAGTATCAACACAATCCTAATACGTTTGGTCAGTTTTTTTATGCTAGTTGTTTTTACATAATATGATGTCCATTTTAAACAAAAGACAGACAATTCGAGTGACATCGGCCACATCGTGCCTCGAATTGAGGTGGGGTAGACACATACACATCAAAAATGAGCCATGGATCCTTGTGATAAATTATCAACACAATCCAAATAATTTTGGTCAGTTTTCTATATGCCGGTTGTTTCTACTTAATAAGTGTCTATTTTAAACAAAAGAAAGACACATAGAGTTCTAACGGCCACAATGTGCCTCATATTGATGAGGGGCTAACTCCTACACGTCACAAATTACCCATGGATCGTTGTCCTAAATTATCAACATAATAAAAATGTGTTTGGTCGGTTTTCCATATGCCAATTGTTGTTTTCACTTAAAATGTTGTACATTTCAAATAAAAGTGAGACACTTTGAGTGATACCAGCCACACCATGCCTCATACTGACCCAGGGTTGACTTGTACACATCAAAAATTAACTATGGATGATTGTTCTAAAGTATCAACACAATCTGAATACGTTTGGTTGTTTTTTTGTATGCCAGTTGTTTTTACTTAAATGGGTGTCCATTTTAAATAGAAAAAAACACATCAAGTGATACCGGCCACACCATGCCTCAGATTGAGGCGGGGTTGACTCACACAGATCACATATGACCTAGGGATATTTTTTCATAAATTATTAACACAATTAAAATGCATTTTTTTGGTTCGCATATGCCAGTTGTTGTTTTCACTTAAAATGTTGTTCATTTCAAATAAAGGTGAGACACTTTGAGTGGTATCGGTCACACCATGCCTCAAATAGAGGTGGGGTTGACTCGTGCACATCACAAATGACCCATGGATCATTTTTCTAAAGTATCAACACAATCAGAATAAGTTTGGTCAATTTTCTGTATGTCTATTGCTTTTACTTAAAACAATGTCCATTTTAAACAAAAGAGAGACACATTGAGTGATACCGGCCACACCGTACCTCAGATTGAGGCGCGGTTGACTCTTACACATTAGAAATGACCCATTGATATTTTTTATAAAGTATCAATACAATCAGAAAGCATTTGGTCAGTTTTCAATGTGCAAGTTGTTGTTTTCACTTAAAATCATGTCCATTTCAAATAAAAGTGAGACAGTTGGAGTGGTATCGGCCACACCGTGCCTCATATTGAGGCAGAGTTGACTTGTACACATGAAAAATGACCCATGGATCATTTTTCCTAAAATATCAACAGAATCCGAATGTGTTTGGTTGGTTTTCCGTATGACATTTGTTGTTTTCACATAAAATGTTGTCCATTTCAAATAAAAGTGAGACACTTTGAGTGGTACCAGACACATCATGCCTCGGATTGAGGTGAGGTTGACTCGTACACGTCAAAAATGACCCATGGATCCATGTGCTAAAGTATAAACACAATCTAAAGAACCCAAGAGCTCTTAAGGGTGGATCTCCTTCGATCCTTGGGAGTTTTGAGTGCCATCAAGTGTAGATTGAAGATCCGGGTGAGTCTAATCCCCTCCTTGATTCATTTTTTCAATTAGGGTTTCACTCTTCTATCATCTTCTTTCGAAGCTCTAAAACCCTCTTTTCCATTGGGATTTTGGGTGAATCTTGAAGATAGAAGAGATTGGGATCCGAGACCCCAAATTAAGAGTGTGATTGTATCTAGAATCAAGGTAGGTGTTCCTTATCCTTTCATGAATTTTCGTGATGTTTTATATATTCCAAATCACCGGTCACCCAATGTTGGGGTATCAGGTCGGGGGGGATATCTGGGGTCCATAGAGGAGGGAGGGGGGCTGTCCGGGGGGATTTCTGGTGTCCAGGAAGGAGGGGGGGATTTCTAGGGTCCATGGAGGAGGGGGGGCTGTCCAGGATCCAGGAAGGAGGGGGCTATTCAGGGAGTTCCCAAACTCACAGAACTCTGCAAACATCCTCAAGATACACCTACATAAAAACATACACATAAAATAGCCTTGTATAAAAAACTGACACATAAAAACAACCTATCCTTCATAATACACTACATATACTTGCATAAAAAACACACAAAAAATGATCACAAAAAACAGGCACACTGCATAACACACTGCATAATACACTGCATACTCCCCACTGCATTCACCAGCATAAAAACAGCACAAAAACATATAAAAACATACTTAAAACACACAAAAAAAATAACTTCAATAGCACAAAAAACACTTATGTCCAGAGAGAGAGGAGGGGGCTATCCAGGGGGTGGGCGGTCTATCCACTGGGGTGGTGGGGTTGTCCAGGGGGTATGATGTTTTCAAGGGGTGGGGTGTCTAGGGTGTGGGGGCTGTCTAAGGGTGGGGTGAATCAGTCATGACAAATAATCAAGTCAAGTATTATTATTTATATAAAAAAAATAAATATAATGTGACCTAAAAAGTCACACATATATTAAGGAACAATAAATCAATAAACTTCAAAGGTCAGTAATACCATTCAAAAAATGTAACGTATCAATCTATCCCTCATCACCATCACTATCATCACCATCATTATCACCCTCACCCTCGTCCTCATCACTTCCTCCATTATCATCCTCACCCTCTTTTTCACCCTCGTATTCAGCCTCGGCCTCCTCATCACCCACCTCCTTCCCCTCAGCCTCCTCATCACCCTCCTCCTCCACCTCGGCCTCCTCCTCGGCCTCCTCCTCCTCCGTCTCGGCCTCCTCCTCGCTATTATCTCAACCACCACTAGAACTACCACCTAGTGCACTATATATAGAACGCATTGATGACATATATTCATCACAAGTAGTGATAGGCTCTGGTGGAAGTGTTGGATGTAAAACATCAATCTGTTTTATAAATGCAGTGTTTGCCCTATCAGACTATTCATCCGTCTCTGTGGCCCTTTTTTCAGCCTGTTCTTCCTATGCCTTAACCAGCTGTAACTTAGTGGCACTAAAACTCATACCTGAGGAGGGAAAATGCCTCGTTGTAACTATAGTCTTCCCAGGTCAGCAGCGTACTCTACCAGGGTTCTCATCTCCCAACCCCGGATGTAAGTGATCCTTTGGCACAAAATTGTCAGGTTCCTGGGCATCAAGGGCCTCTAAAGCAGCCTATTACAAATATAAATAGATTATTATGTTACAAAATTGAGATTAAAATATTAAATCTACAAAGTAAAACTTACAATCTATTGGTGAGTTGGTTCATTAATCGTATTTCCATCGTTCTTCTTTCTACTCGAGCAAAATAGTGTTGCTCGAGGCACATGCCCTTCTATATTGAATTTATGCCTCTACAGTGACATTGAATGTAGGAAACCATAATTAAAAATATGATACCCAAAAAAAATTAATTGCATAACTAAAATTATATAACAACTTTATCAATCAAATAAATTATGGAGGAATCAATAGAAATTTCAAGTTGTAAAGAAAGATTATAAACTGTTATACCTATTGTCTCTAATGATCTAGCATCACAGTACGTCCCAATGTGTGGACATGATTCTTAGCATCAATGTTTTTTTATTTCTACTAGATGAATCCTAAATAAAATTCAATAATTAGTATTAATTAAGAACATGAAAATTTTCATTTAAATACCTCTAATTTGATTAATACCATAAATTGTCTAGTCTTCCAATGAGTAATCATCTGTCGATATTGTTCTAATAGAAAATCATCCATGAAAAGGACCACCTCAAACTCTATACCCACTCTAGCATTCCATGAAATGTACAACTCATGCTTATAAGCTCTCCTAAGCTCGCCTAAATCCTTTAGACGTGCTGGCCGTGCACCCTCACCATCGGAGAAATTAAACCGTAGCTAACACAAAAATATTAATTCATATAAATAAAAAAATTAATATATTGCATTAAATACAACATATTTTTTACCCATATCTCTGCCCAGGCTTTATCCTTGACTTCATTTGGTATCTATCTCCATGAGAGCAGGCTGACAAGAATGATGTCGGAGTATTTGGCAAGCGTCGCCAAAAAACTCTAACATTGCTCCCCGGATTTTTCAATCATCTAACTATCTTCATTTTAGTCCACCATCAACTGTGTGTGGTGGTTCCATGCCGCACACATGCATGTACATCCCCGCCCCCACCTTTTATCAGTAGATGTATCTATTATGAAAGAAAAACAAATATTTTATCAATAAATGTTATAATGAAAATAAATAATGGTGTAACAATTTTTTAGGGTTGTAGAAGTATACCTGTGGTAATCTGATCAATGGGTGATGCTCGATCTACAGAAACAGAAGGAACACCATGTACAGATGGAGTGGGTCCCAATGTATGGTCTTTATAGATAGACTCTAGTGGAGTTTGAGTCGAAGAAGATGGAATATAAAATCCTAGAGAGAAGGAACCAAAAGTAAAAGAAGATGACAAGGATCGCTGGCCAAATGCTGGATGGGGAGTGGGAATCATCATCGGTTATGGTACAGACGGGTGGGGAGGCTCAGATGTAAAGGGTGGTGGAAACATGGGAGGCCTAAATATCTCATGGGTCCTTAATGGAACACCAGGATTAGAATGTGGGATGGATGGTTTTTCAGTGGGAGGGGTAGGGTCTAATCGAGTACGCCTACCAGATCATCTAGCTCTCGTACCATGCCCCCTCGTACGAACACCCTTAGTACTAGAACCAATACTAGGCTGCTCATCAAATAACTATTTCCTAATAGATGGATCCTGAAAAAATGTTTAAAAGAGATTAAACACATGACATTATATATTATTTAAATAAATATATTTGAAATAAAATACTCACTACAGGAACTAGTCGTGGAATGCCTAGCTCATTCATGCGACGATTGTTTTCCATAATCTGCTTTTGTCACCACTCTTCAATTGGTTTCATTTCCTGCATTTGAAAACAAATATGGAAGTAAATATAAAAGGATAACTAATGTGTAACCCAAAAAAATGTGAGGTAATAGGGGGACTCATGGATAATTTAACTAACCATTGTTTTAGGTTATCTTGAATAAATATTTAATGAATTCAATAAATCATACAAGATGTAATAAAGAAATTTAATTTTTAGTAGGATGATTATTTACTAGGTGTCATCAGTCGATTAAAATCATGGAACATTGATTCTACTACATTCATAATTGGTAAAGAAGTTTTCAAAATTATGAAAAAAATATAATTACGTTAGCTCAGGTAGATGATGCAGGTTTTAATACATGTTTTTTAGAAGAATACAAACCATCATGTTTATTACCTAGTAAAGTGTTAAAGAGAGGTCTTAGAGTCATATAAATTTTATACAAATCACATTTGATGCATTGAAAGTTTCACCAAGTTAGAGATTTTGGTTTTTTAGGTTTAAATACAGTTCAATAACAAATTATAAAATGCAATTAAAATAAAAATTACATCCAATAAACATTGAAAATTCACATAATGGTCAAGTCAGAATCAACATATTTGTAATTAATATTAAATCAATTTGAATAGTACCAACCTTAACAACCCAAATCGAGGTAAACCACATGAATTGAGAACATGGATGGATGATTCTATATATTTCAACCACAAATTCGGGTTCACAATGAGCTCTGAAAATTGAGATATTAGAGTCATCAAAAGAAATACATGGATTGGTTCCAATGGATGTAGGGAAAGTGTCAATTCCATCATCACCATCATAAAAAATATGTCTTGGAATTACTTCAACCATG
This sequence comes from Viscum album, assembly GCA_963277665.1. Taxonomy (NCBI): domain Eukaryota; kingdom Viridiplantae; phylum Streptophyta; class Magnoliopsida; order Santalales; family Viscaceae; genus Viscum; species Viscum album. Next base: position 1,244,000,209 of record OY728155.1, read on the forward strand.
ACACAAAATTCATGTAGAAGTTGGTCTTTGACATAAAAAAATTGTTTATCCAATGATTCCAATACATATGATTCTTCGATAGAAAGAGTCTGAGACTTATTAATTACTCGAAATCCACAATCATCAATACATGTGCCTTGTCTCGTCATCGAATCAAACTAATGGCATTTCATCATCGTGACTCGTCCATGAGAGTAGTAATCCAATATTTTTTTTCAATGACTCCATAATAACCCACATTTTCAAATCACGGTCTACTATCTGATGCACTGGTATAACAATCTATTGTGGTAGTAACCATAACACCATCTTTTTTTATTCTCGTGTTCTTTGCTCGTTCAGTGACAATTAATTTGTACCCAATAATAACAATTAATTTATATTCATGAACCATGGTATTAGAACCAAAAGCCAAAGCTCTTATTTCCTCAGAGATAGAGTTAGTCGGAAAACTCAATACCTAAAATATAAATTAATATTAAACTTAATTAAATATTGATTTAATTATTTAAAATAGTAATATTTTTACCTTCAATTGTAACCAAGCAGAAAACTCTTTTTTGTGTAAAGTCTCCCTCTTTATCAATGATAAAGAATGACTATTTATATTAATCATTGTTTTATGTTACCTATAGATAAAAAATATGAATAGTTTAACATATATATGTAAGATATACATATTCAATTTAGTTACCTGATGTAGTCATCGAACAAATCACAGTTGAACAAAACTATGCGATGTGCCATCTCCTGCTCTTCAAGGCTTAATTTCTTCAATGTATATGATCCAAGAATTCATCTTATTTAAAGAAGTGATGGAAAACTGGGTTCAATTATTTCATACTGTTATTATTCATTTCTCATTGGTCTTTTCATTCTTGTATTATGATCAGACAAATACATTAAGTGGAAATCCATTCATTCTTGATCCAAGTAATAGTTTATGATAGAACCTTCAAGATGATTCTTGTTTCGAACATAAGACTTTAATGTGTACATATTTCTTTCAGTTGGATATATCCAAAGAAAATGAACAGGTCCTCCGAGAAGTATTTAAGTGGGAATATGGACAGTCAGATGGAGCATGCATGTGAAAAATGATAGAGAAAATATTTTTCCAACTCACACAAAATTAATGGGGCATATGTCAACATTTTTTACAAGAATTACTTGTACATATTCTTAGCACACAGATATCTAAACAAATGGCACAAACGAATAACAGTCACCCTTACATTATTGGTAAAAAGATGATAGATTTCTATTGGAATCAACTCATGCAGAATAACATGATAATCATGAGTTGTCAAAGATTGTATCTTCGACTCTCTTCTGTTGACCCATTTAGATATGTTGCTTGAATAGCTATCAGGAACTCTAATAGTCTCTAATACTTCCAAAAATTGTTTTTTCCTATGGGTGTCATCACATAAGTAGAACATGAAACTTTCCATTTATTTTCACTGATACACACAGGATGCAATTCTGGTCTGATTCCCCAATCCACCAAGTCACACTGAGACCGTAAATCATCTTTTTTATTTCTATTAACATTTAGAAGTATCGAAAGAAACATTTCAAATATATTCTTTTTAATTTGAATTATGTCAAAGAAATGACGTAAAATATTGGTTGACCAATAAGGCAAATAAAAAAATATACTCCTCTTCCTCCAATTATAACAGGTTTCAGTGGAAACATTCTTTATCTTTTAAGATTTTATTTGACCCTTCTCGAATGAAAAACTAAAATATTTCAATTCATTAAGAACATCAGTTCAAGACATACGCTGAGGTGGATACTCAGTCTCTATGGTATTATCAAATATTCGATGATTATTTTTATATGGATGGTCCATTGGAAAGTATCGTTGATGTACCATAAAACTAAAACTACAGTGACGTTTCAGTATTATGGACTATGTATTCTTTATAAAAATAGGACATTATAGTTTCTCCTTCATGCTCCATCCAGACATCATTTTATAATTTGGAAAATCATTGATCATCCACATAAGCGCAACACGCATCTAAAATATATCTCTCGAATCTGCATCATATGTGCACACACCCACATCCCAAAGAAGTTTCAACTCTTTTATTAAAGGTTGAATGTATATGTCAATATCAATGCCAGGATAAGAAGGGATAGATATGAGTGTACTCATGATAGTGAAATGTTTTTTCATACACAACCATGGGGTAGATTATAAATGTGTATAAAAACTTAACATGTGTTGTGCAAAGTAAGCATCTGCCCAAACAGATTAAAACCATCACATGAAAGACCCGGCCTCACATTATGAACATCAGCTACAAAATCAGGATATCGAGCATCAAATATCTGCCATGCAAATCCATCTGTAGGGTGACCCAACTCATCATTAGTCTTCTTTCTCTCGGTATCATTCCATCCCATGTTTATGGATATTTCATCAGACATAAAAAGATTCTGGAGTCTAGGGATCAATGGAAAGTCATACATTACTTTCCTTGGAATTCAGGATGGTGTTACATAATATTTTGATTCCAGTGGGATGTGCCACATTTTATACAATGATTTTGATCAGTGGTTTCCACCCAGAATAAACTGCAATCATTCGGTCAAGCATGAATTTTGTTTCTTAAAAAATCCAAGTTCCTCAACTAACTTCCATGAAATATAGTGGTTTGAGAGAATATCTTCAACATCTGGAAGTAAATCCTTCAAGAAGGTAAAAAGTTAATCAATTTTTGTATTAGAAATTCCATACATAGTTTTCCCATGAAATAGTAAGATTAAAAATTCCATCTTTTTCATTTTATCAAATTGTCGATATACTGGAGTGGTGGAAACATCATTCAATTTTTCCACCCTGACAATATCATCATTTTCATTAGGTGCATCATCTGTCCTCATATCAACATATTCTTAAGTCGGAATTATTACTTTTTCATGATGACGAATAAATGGAAACCAGTCATCTTACAAATTCTCTAGTCCAGTCCTTTCATTTCAATCATCAGTAATTTGAGATTTCATTTTCTCCCCATTATGATACCACACATAGTAATTTTCTTGAAAACCAAATTTGGTTATGTGGTATCTGACTTCTTCACGGCTCAACCAAGGTCTACCAAAATAATTGGAACATGGGTATTGTATGTGGACACTATCTGAACCATTGTAAAATGTAAAATCTAAAAATCTCTCCAATTGTTTTTTGAAAAATCGCTTTATATCCGATTGGTTTCATACATCAAACTTCTATCTATTCTATAAAAAGAATTGTTATAAGTCATTTCATCATGAGAAATTCAATAATATTGAAGTTTAATCGAAAATATATTTATGTAAATGATAAAGGAAAGAATTTCTAGTTGACGTAGTGAACTATTAAAACAATTTAAAGATATACTAATTCAGTTATGTGTGCCTAAATTTGAGGTGAGATGTTTTTTATAATTTTTTCATTTATCACATACAATAAGACACCATAGACCTGATAGAACATTGTTCAAGATATTACCAAGTGACGGATTTTCATGAAAGATGCAGAATATGTAAAGAGAGTTATCTAAAAAAGTTATTGATGCTAAAAATGAAAATATTATGAAAAGTTAGTACATTTCATAACACCCAAACTAAAGTCCACCGAAAGTACCATATCACCCTACTAAAAAAAGGAAAACCACCTACCCCGCTACCCCAACTGTCCCCAATCCCTTCACATGGAACATCCTTATATCCATTACCCACCTCGAGAAAATATGACTAAACATACCATTTACCATCTTTGACTGGGGATACATCTCACCAGCACCTCCATTAGTCGATATGATTCACAAACTACATGAAAGTAGTAAATATTAAGACTTTAAATCAAGTTGACTCATATAATCATGACACAAGAATTATAAAATGAAAATAGAAAACAAATCAAACTACACTAATTGGGTATGTCATGACACACATGCCACCATTTGGTTTAGGTCAAATCAAAATAGAAACAAATAATAATAGATGAAAAACATTAAAACTACGTTAATCCTTACATATTTTGAGTTTATAACTAAAAAAGTGATTGAATTAAAATGGATTTATATGGAGGAAGGAGTTCCCAGACAATGTAAAGAAAGTGGCCTCTAGTTTAGAATCCAAGGGGGACTTCCCCAAGGCTTCCTAAATCACAATCACTCTGAATCCAAGGTATATTTCCCCAAGGTATTCTAAACCAAATCATCTTGAATACAAGGGGGTTTCCAAATGGAATTAAAATCTATGTTTTTAACACGAATCCTTGGGTGGTTTGTTCAAGGAATTCCAAATCATTAATCAAAGAACAAGTACTCAAAAATTAAATTAAAATTTATTTATATTCATTTTCAATAGGTCTCATATAAGAGTCACATGCCTCATGTCCCATTATGTGTTATAGGCATCCCAAATCATTCACTCATGTTCAATAAGTCATTCTTGGCACCCCTATGGTCATACCTTTCATCACCCAATTAGTTCCCCAAGTCAAGCACACCCCATGGGTTGATAAAGGTTAGTCTTCTACACTAAATAGGTTGTTCATGGATCGTAAGGAGGTTTAATTTCATAAATTACTGACAAAAACATTTATTTTTAAATTTTAGATTAATAATAAAGTATGTCAATGATACTACACATCATAAAGAATAAAAAATAGTGATAATTTTAAGGGATTATTTATAAAACAACTTCTATATACTCACAAACATCTACCAATCAAGTATTAGTCATTGATTCAATATCAAATAGTATGAATCATAAAATTTTCCAAAATCTCTAGAAATAGGGAATAATGGCGTGATCTTTATAGATAGTGAAATTAATGGAGAAAGGTTGAGAATAGAAGGATATCCATATAACTAGCTAATAGTTGGGGTGACCAACACTATAAATGGATAAGATACCTCAACCCACCATGTTAGCTCATAGAGTTTGGTAGACCACACACCAACCATGTCAATTACCTCAATGAGGGATTATATGTCTATATTTGGGAAGAGGTTGAAAGAGTATAACCTGGATGGGGGAGTTTCATCCAATCGGATGGAAGACCTCGGTTAGGGTTCACCTGCGTGAGGGCTTCGGGAAATCGGGGTAAATATAGAGTTATCTTCTTCTGTGTAATGAGGGGTGATTTTGCTGCATTTTGGGGAAATTTTCTCAATGTTTTTTAAAAACTATTGGGAAAAGCAAGGTCTTTACCAACAGTTTCTACAAAGTGTTAGTAAAGGGTGAAAATATTTGTTGATTTCCCAACCGTTTCTTCAAACTGTTGGGAAATATTTCACTAACTCAATCTTTACCAACAGTTTATTCAAACCATTGGTAAAGGAACCCTATACCAATAGTTCTGTTGAACCATTGGTATAAAAGTGTTGGGAAAACCCAACATTCTAGTAGTGCACAAAAGAGATGTGTGTTTGTGCTTTCCTAGTTAGAGGAATCCTGTTAATTATTTGATAGCTTGAGTAGCTTGTTTAAGAGATGCATTTCCTCATTGCTTAATGAATATCATGTTATGCCTTTTCTATTTTGATAGTTTGGAATGTTTAAATGAATTATATTTGTGGGTATACCTATATGAAATGACTAATGGCATGTTAAATGGTTATATGGGAGGGTAGGCCATATGGTTATTTTGATATATGGTATGCATGAGTGGGTATACTCAAGGCTTGTGCAGGTTTATGTGAGTCGGAATAATCACATGTAATGTATATTTAATTTGAAGTTTAATTTAATATTTGAATGAATGGGTATGGAACATGGTAGTGGATGCATTTGGTTGACTCTACCCATTGTGTTTTGATTCTGTGGGATGCCTCGGGCCTTTCTACCCCTTGGATTTGGCTTTCTTGGGATCACGTAGGACTTGTTATTTCCAGGCTCCTAGGACCCTAACTAGTTCCTAATTGACATTCCACCAGGGACTCCCATTGGACTCGATTAGATGCCTTAGACAAGCTCCTTGGATCTGGCTCTCCATGGTCTATATATGTTACATGGATTCCTTGGTCTGATGACACTTTGGATCCATCCCTTGCAGTCTACACTTCACTATATGGCATAACCAAGCGATATTTGACTTCACTATACGACGTGTCCATGGAATACTTGAATTCTCTATACATCATGGCTATGGGTTACATGTTATAGATGGATGTACAAAAGGACCCCAAAACACCCTGAGAGTGGAAGGGTGAATCTGGGTGTCAACTTTTTCTTTTTAAAGATGTGGATATTGTTCCCACGTTGGTAAGAACTTGTTAAATCTATCAAAAAACTGAATGTAGGGAGATAAAACAACACTTTTACTTGGTTCAATGCAAAGGGATACGTCCAAGGAGCATACTCCGACAGTGTGTTGGTCATACCTAAATCCACTAATCTTTACATGTTTGAGGATTACACGATTTGGTCACAGACACGCTGTTCCAGGAACACTACCTTTACAAGGTTCAGGGATAGCTCACTGCTTCACTTAGATCACTTCCTTCAACTCCCCCTAGCTCACTGACTTGAGAGAATTCAAACTCAGTTTATCGACTTGAGGGTCTCTTCAATATATTTTCATTTAAGTCTTTGTCTTTATTCATCATGAGACACGACTTGCATCGAAGTCCTGGATTGATGCACTTGAAAGCATTGATCACACACACCGGATATTCAAAAGCCCATCAGATACATAGCACCACACTTGCACACAATACTCCAACTTGCACACAAGATTTGGGAATTGTGGTGAAAGATGACTTTCATTAAACACCTACTTTCTATGCAACCCTTATCTTTCATGCAACTATACCGAAGTATTCACTTGGTCTTTTCAGACTAAAGGAACACCTTGCATGCCAGATTTAACCTCTTACAATATTTCATATGAAAATATTTCACATGGATAATTAACCAGATTTTTGTTTGAAAATTCTGAAGTCTTCCTTAGGGATAGCCACATATTTATAGGCCTCTTTCCAATAATTTCATGGAATACGACTCTCAATCAACATGGTTCTTACCATGTTGATCACTTGTCGATTCATGTTCTCAATAACTCCATTTTGTTGTGGAGCTCTCATAGTGGCTACCTCATGTTGTAACTCATGATTCTCCATGTAATTTTTAAATTCAATGGACCTTTCTTCCCCTCCACTATCAGATCATATCACTTTGATTGTCCATCCAGTATCATTCTTGGTGATTCGAGGATATGTTTTCATGCAATCAAGCATATGTCTTTCCCTGTTTATAACTATTAAAAATTCTATTCTACTATAATCATATACAAATATAAGGACTTACCTTTTTCAATGAGTTCCAGTAACATTTATCAGGCCACATACGTCTGTATGAATGAGATCGAGAAGGCCAAATTCCCTTTTATTCTTTGGATGATATGAACTGCAGACCAGCTTCCCCCGAATGAATGCATCACAAGAATTTTCACATTCACTTTTCAGGTTGGGATTGTCTATGAAAATCCTCAATTTTGATATTTTCTTCATTTATTGTTGATTTATGTACCCCAATCTATGATGCCACTGGTTATTTTCTTCCTCAATAGTCATGTAGAAAATGTTTTCATTACTATCAACCTGATATAAGTTTCCATCTATTCGGCATCCCTTCATAAGTGAATTTCCTATATTTCCTTGATAGTGTATCCATTTTGATTAAAAGTAACTATAATTCATGAGTCACAGAGTTGACTCATGCAGAGGAGATTATGATGTAGGCCATCCAAATAAAGGACTTCAGTTTTCTTTAGCTATCCATTAGCGAGTTCAGTACTTCTAATGCCTTTGATTTTCAAATCACCATCATTACCAAACCGTATTGTTCCATCAACCCCCCACTTGACATCCGTTAATAGGTCTGCATTACCTGTCATATGATATGAACAACTGCTATCTAGAATCAAGGTGTTGTTGTTTATTGTATCTTTGAGGGGTACCTTTTCAAGGTTTGATTTCTCAATTTTCTTCTTTTCTTTCCATGAGACATTGGACTAAGTGTAGGGCAGTGAAAAGATTTCAATTCTCTCTTCTGTGTACATGGGTTCTTTATAATTGAAATATTCTTCCTAATAGGTAAACCTATTTGTAATGAAAACACTATCTTGTTGATGAACTTTGACTTTTCTCGGACTCTGGTATGAGATGTCCATGTCCCTCATCTACCTACAATAAACAACCTTATAAAAAAATTTAGAACAACAAAAACAATATCCATAGAAATTATTTCTTTAGAAATAATTAGGATATGAATTTGTTCTCCTTTGTTGAACTCCCATCTCTTATTAATTCAGATAGCTTCTTGCCTCTTTGCAATAAGACATGGTATGACCTAGATATCCAGAGAACTGACACTTCATGAGAGGAAATTTCTTCTCACTTCTAATCATCCTTGTTCCTTCTTACATGGGATAGTAGTTAAACTGCCTTTTATTCCTAGAGGCTATAGGATAGTCTTCTGTTCTTCTTTTAGATTGAATTGGGGGTTTCTTTTTCATCACTTTAGGGGATTTTTTCACATCACCCACTTTAAGCTTTCCATTATTTTGGTCAACTTTATTTGAAACATTTGATGATTCAGCCTCACAATGGATTGCACTATTTCTCATGTAAGTAGGTCTTTGATCATTCAAAATCTTTTCAACTCCATTAGAACCACGTTTTTCTCTCTATGATAGCTCATCATCTGAGAACCTTCCAAACTATATTTTCTTCCTTGATTCTTTTAAACTTGATTCACTCTCACGTTTACTCCTAAGAGTAACAACTTCCTCTTTAAGACCCTCAGTAGTCTTGGTATTTTCTTTCAGTCTGGTCATGAGATCATTGATGACCTTTGTTTTCTCTTCAATTCTCAGCTTCAGATCCACTTCATCATCAGTGATTTCAAGAATTTTAGACTACATCTTCACAAATTCTTCCAGTGTTTTAATTTTAACTTCGAGTTGATCAGAATAATCGGATTATTCTTCTACAATTGATTTCCACTTATTGAAACTCTTGAATTTGATCTTAAGCTTACTAACCGAATCATTAAGTTATAACTCGGGATTGGAATTCATTGTTAACTAATTTTCTCCACCATTATCTTTTAATGGTTTTTAATTTTCAATATTGTCCATCATGGAAGCATGGTTTCCAGTTTTAAATTATGGTTCTTCTTCTTCACAGAATTCATTATCATCATCTTCCTCTTCACAGATAAAAATCTTCTTCGTTACTTGCTTTTTAGATTTGAAGTCTCACTTTTTGAAAAATATTTTTTTGAGGATTCTCAATGTTTTCATATTCACTATCTTCATCATTGATATTTATTAAGCACTGAGAGGCAATGTGACCAATGTTTCCATAATGAAATCAAAAAAGAGGTAAATTCCCTTTGAATTTACCTTTTCCCTTATGGAACTTCTTGGAAATGAGAGAAATAATTTCTTTTTCCTCATTATCTTCACCACTACTATCTTTTGAAAATTTCAGTTTCTTAATGGCCTTGAATTCCATTTCCTTGCTCACTCGAGTTTTATAATCTTCTGATTTGACTCTCATTTCATATGCCACCCAGCTTCTCAGTAGATCATTCAGAGAAAGTTTGGAAAGATCACTTTCCTCAAGGTATGACATATTTTCATTGTAAAAGGGTAGAATTATTATTAATATTTTATTTACAATATCAATGTCTTTGATTTCTTCACCTAGACCCTAAATTTCTCTAACCACTTCAGTAATTCGATTGAAAAATGAGTCTGCATTCTCATCAGGATGCATCTTCATATCATCAAACCTATTGTTCATGAATTATAGTTTTTCATCCTTCACTTTTCTATCTCCTTCATAAATATTTTCAATTTTATCCCACATGTAATTTTTTGAGGTGAAACTCATCACATTTAGATAGATCTGATTAGAAAGGGTAGCAGTGAGTGCATTCTGCGCTTTAGCATATACATCAAGAATTTTCATGTATGTCTCAATCATATCCATGCATGTTGGATTAGTGAATTTTATTCCTTACACAGTAGAAAATAAGACCTATATTCCAAGAGATCTTAGATGATATCTCATTTTGTTCTTAGAGATCTGAAAATTACTTCCATCAAAGAGGGGGACTCCCCTGACATTGGATGAATTCTCCATAATGGTATAAGACAGATCAAACACCATGTAACCTCCCTCTCATACAACTTGAAGGACCCTAGAACACCCTAATAGGGGAGTGGTGAATTAGGGTGTCAACTTTTTCTTTTTAAAGATAGGTATCTTGTTCTGATGTTGGTAAGAATTTGTTAAATCTATCAAACAAATGAAAGAAAGGAGACAACACAACACTTTTACATGGTTCACCACAAAGGGATACGTCCAAGGAGAATAGGTCGAAAGTGTGTCGTCTATACCTAAATCCACTAATCTTTTCAATTTTTAGGATTACAAAATTTTTTCATAGACAATCTGTGAAAGGCACACTACGTTTACAAGGTTTAGGGATAGCTCATTGTTTCCCTCAGATCACTTATGTCAACTCCACCTAACTCACTGCCTTGAGAGAAGTCAAACTCAGTTTATCAACTTTAGGGAATCTTCAATAGTTTTTCATTGAATTCTTGGTCTCTATTTAGCATGAGGCATGGATTGCATTGAATTCTTGCATTGATTCACTTGAAATCACTGATCACACACACCGTATATTCAAAAGCCTGTCAGATGCATAACACCACACTTGCGCGCAATACCCAAACATGAATGCAAGATTTGGGAATTATGGTGAAATATGACTTTCACGCACAACCTAATTTCTGTGCGACCATTATCTTTCATAAAAATACATAGAATAATTCACTTGGTCTTTTAAGACTAAAGGAACACCTTTCTTTCAAGATTGACCCTCTTCCAATCTTTTGCACGACCATTTAACCAGATTTTTGTGGGAAAATTATTAATTCATCCTTAGGGGTAGCCACATATTTATAGGCCCTTGATGAACCTATGAACAAGATCCCAATTCATCTTGTTTGGTGCATTCAATATTATTCATGATCAAGAAAAACCACTTTTGACGTTGCATTGGGTGTGCAAACCCTATCGTGCAACATCATCTTCCACACACTCCATGACTTTTCCATTTTTTGAAGTTCTGATACTGAAACATGTCTTGGGCGAAAGATCCAAAAGAAAACATCAATATTGCATAAAAAACCAACATTTCACACACACTTAAAATCTTTTTCTCACCTTCCTTTTCCAAAAACATGTTTCTCCATTTTCCGATTTTCATCCTCAAAAATTTGGAAAATAATGGAGAACGATGCCACCTTCAATACTGCTTTCAATTCAAACTATATGACCTCTTTCCATGTAATATAACTAATATGATATGAAAGGGTTGATAATAAAAAATCGAAACCCAGATCAATCCAAAGGTTATTGACAAAAATCCCAAACCAAACTCTTTTTCCAGTAAAGAACAACCTTGGTTCCAACAACGGATTTGTTGTGTGACTTGCTTGTTTACTTTGTTATAGTTGCCTTGTTAGGAGATAACTCTATTTTTAAAGTATCCTTGAGGGTTTTTTGGTTTTACTTACTATGGTAGAATTATTACATGGTCATGAACACTTATTTACTAGTTGTTTACACTTTCTATCACTTTTGTATAATTGTTGTTAGAACTGTATAAACCTAGGTGGTTTCCTATTGGGATGTTTATCTCACACCCTGTTTGGGCCTCCTCAGGGACCCAAATAGTTTATATGCTAATAGGTGATTATAGGTTAAAGCTTCCTGGTATAGTTATTTAGCTATGGATTTGGAGAAGGAGATCATAGGGCCACGTTGAGGCTTGTGATGTTGGGATACATTTTTTGTCTTTTATTCTTTTTGGGATACTTTTATTGTATTGTATTGCCATGTAATATTCTGTATTATTTTTATATACTTGTATCATCTGAATCATTTTATATGATTCATGTCTTATTAATGTAATGTATTCCTATTCATTCTTTCCTTGCTTTTAGTTGACTGTTTATTTATTCACTTCCACTGTTGTATGTATTTGACTTCTGTTGTGATAATCTGGTAATGAGGGAATAGTCTCCCCACCAACTCACCTAGACCCTTGATATTTGTATACAGCCTCTATAATTTGGAGATATGTGCTTGAGTCCATGTGACCAATCGGTCTCAGGGAACCACTTCGAGAGGCATCTTGGTTTGGGACGTTGCATGGGTATTATTTTTATTTTTTATAACCTTTTTTTTGTTTTAGTAAATTACTAGATACCTGAGGAATACATTATCATTCTTTTATAGATATTATAATCCATTAAAATTTAATTTTAGTACCTCAGGAATGAAAACATCATCATGGTTATCTATCATTTAGAATATGAGATAAAAAAAGGTTCCAACCTGATTAAAACCCAACAAAAGTGATAAATTTTTCTTTTGAAATGGAATGAAATCAAGTAAGTATATTTTATCATGATCTTTATGTTAATAGTAAAATAATTCGTCAAGTCAATCATGAGGAAGATAAATATCTAGATTCTTATGATGAAAATAACACTCAAATATAAAGGTATACCTTTGGAAACTCATTCAAAAGTACGAGTCTTATAATGACGCATACATGGTTCTAGAAATAGTTAATTAAGAAATACTAGGTTTTCTAGTAGTTAATTAAAACATAATTATAATGATAAAGTTTATATTATATTTATTTATTTATGTCATCATACCTAATTTTTGGTAAAAACAGATTAACAATTATGTGGATGTAATTTATGTAAGGTGGTAGAATATAACATGATAAAATTTAAGAATATTTTTTCCTTTAAAATAAACTCGAGGTTTTCAATATCTTGTGGTTAATGCAACACTTTATTTAATTTAATAATCATTCATTGGTATATAAAGTGGAAGAAATATCTATATAGTTTAATAAAATTTATAAATAATTGACTTTGTAAAAAAGGGTTCAAATTCACTTAAGAAAGTGTAGTTGATTAAAAAGAGATTATTTTGAACTGTTTTGATAAATTATACATTTTCATTAAATTTAATTCTTTTTTGGAATGATACCAATAAAATTTAATTATAAAATTAAATTAATAATTAATAAAACAAATTAAGGACATCCATGAAATGGTTAATTAACGATAAAGAATACTAATGTAATAATTCTTTGTTAAAAGAAAATGTTATGTCCAAAAACATTATTTTTATTGTATATTTTATATGTATTATTTGAAATATAAATTTTAAATCTTTTAATTTTAATTTTAAAAATATGAAATTATATTTTAATTCAACATATCAAAATCATCTTAAGCTAATTTGTTTTCTAAAATAGTTGATTTATGGTGATTAGTGAGAAATATCATTGTTACATATACTCTAACTTGTATTGGATCATTATGATGGAAGCATGAATTATAATAAATGAAATATTTATCTCAAATAAATATGTATTTAAGGACTAAAATAAATTATTTAAAACTATTATGTTGAATTTTAAATCCCACGCTTGATATTTTTTAACCTATGTTATCTTTTATTGTAATAAAAAAACTATTTTAGTGATTTTCCTTTAATTAAGTATTCACAATAATTCATTTGTTTTTGTATTAATTTGAAATCCATAAAAATTTATCTTTTCAAAAATTCAAAAAAAAAATGAGATCAATTTTAAACATGATCTTGTTGTAATTTCATTTTTATGCTTAAAATAACATTTTTAAAAACTATTTTTCATTGTGTATTGCATACATATATAAAAATTAATTTTACCACCTCTTGAAATTGAATCTTTTAAAATGAATTTCATATTTGGAATCATAATAATCAATATTAGATAATAAGTTCAACATGACTTTTTGGGATTGAAATAATTTGTCATGGTAAAGGTTTTTCTTCATAATAAATGGTATAAAGGGTTCAAAGGGGGTTATCCTAAGAGATAAGGCTAGATTTTTCACTAAATAAATTGTTTAAATCTGATTTATTGAGTGGATTTTGACCTTATTAGATCATATATTTTAATTTCTCCTAGAAAATAGGTATTCATATTGCTTATATTCAATTTTATTCTTTTATCATTGTTAAATTTTTAAGGAATGTGGAATCTTCCCACTAGTCTATTGTGTATACGATGCAGGCATGCACCATTAAAGTCAAAAAGGGGACCACTATCAGTCACACAAAAAGAGAATAGAATATACTGTCAGATTTTATTCCTATCCATGGGTGATCAATTGATGGTTTTGAGATATTTTCTTCTCTCATGAGCCTACTTCTGTAGTGTAAACCTTTTGATACAGCCAATACAATTGGTCTTCAATATTTTTTTCCTCCTTGATCATGTTATTATTTATCTTCTATACTCTTTTTGGGTGATATTCATTTTATTTTATAAATAAAAATGAAATTTCTTTAAAAAATTATCTTTTTCCACTTGGTGTCACTTTCCCGTGAAAATGAATTTATATTATTTTAAAGTTAAATATATTTACAAGGGAATCACTCCCCACAATTATAAAAGGGAATCTACTCCTCTCATTCAATTACATCACTTGATATCCTTAAATCAACCAATATCTACCAAAATATCTTCCCAACATCCTTATCCATTACTCATAGGTTCTCTTCTTCAAAAAATACCCATTAAAAATCATTATGGTGTTTTTCAAAGGTGATTATCCAAGGAATAAGTATATATAAATACCAATATTTTTTAAATTTATTTCCTCTTAAATATCCTCTAAATAGTTTATAAATAAATTAGCATAATGAAATTTGTTTCATTAATATACTGAAATGTTTTTATGTTAATGGTACAACCATTTTCTATCTCATTTCCATATAATGAGTTATGAAAGAATCACTCATGCGTATGAATAGATCATCACCTCCATTAAGTGATGTAATTCATTTTTCATCACCACCTCTCAAGGATGGTTATGTAGATAGATAGAATTAATATATATGATATTTATAACATAATTATGATTTTGAAAAGATAAATTTTTATTTTCTTTACTTTTTATCCATTCAATGAAATATGAAAACATAACTTGTGTGTGCATACCAATTAGCACCTCGACAATAGGATGTAATTCATTTTTCATCACTGCCTTGCATGAATTGTAATGGCCCAATATTTTAGTATATATTTTCCTTCATTTAAATGCTAGGTTTAAAAATCTTATTCCACACATAACATCAAACTACAATGATTTTTGACATACTATAATTATAATAATAATAAAAGAAATAATAAATAACAATAATAGTCAATTAAAAAATGTATACATTTAAGCCTGAATTGATTTATTGGATTTAATTGTTTTTCAAAGAATTATTTTTTAATTATTGTGTATTTTATTTAACAAATTAAATTTATCAATTTTAATATATATATATATATATTTATATAATATGTAATATTTTCATGTATAAACTAATATATTAACATTAATTTAGTTATTAAATGATATGAGAAATAAATAAAAGCACTCAAAGTGGCCATTTTTCTCTAAAATCATATTTTCATTATTTTTTTATTTTCATTTGTAAGATAAATTTATGAATTTTATAATTTTAATTTAATTAAATGAATTTTTTTTTTAATTTATCATATCAAAATTAGATTAGAGATATTTTTTGGGATTTTTCTAAAAAGGCTGATTTTTAGGTGAGTAGTGAAAAATATAGTTTTACAAAAAAACATCACTTTTAAGTCATCTTCATGATATAATAATTATTTGGATTTATAAAAAATATGTATTAATATAATATTTATTCAAATAATTGAAATATATCATTTAAAAATATTTTTTGGTTTTAAAATTCTCTGATTTATACTTTAGAACATAAGTGGTATTTTATTATAATAAAAGAACAAATTTTTATCATTTTATTTAATTAATTATTTACATGGTTACATTTGATTTTGGATTGGTTTTAAAGTCAAATAAATCTAATTCATGTATATATAAACCAATAAGTGGCATTATAATCACCTATATTCATGATTTCGGTGTAAAATTATTTTTATGCTTAAAATGAAGATTTTCAAAAAGTTGTCTTTTGGATATTTTATTATATTATTATTGGTTTTTCTTTGAAGTCAAGGTGGTGTTATGGTTTTCATGGGACCCCTGAATTGATATATTAAATATATTAATATATTTTTATCTGTGCACACATATTTTCAAGAATAATACTTGTACACTTAAACAAAATATTAGATAGAAAAAATACGAACACTTTTGGTTTCAAAGCATGAGTCTTACCCAAATTACAACATAAAGTTCATTTGTATAGGACCTATTATCAATGTGAATTCATAGGTGGATATTATAGGAAATAAATTATTTAATTAAATAATTGAATTAATTTGTCTAAATGGATAAAATAATATGATATATATTTAATCCTCGTTATGGAAAATTCCCAGGGCTAGACACATAACAATGAGAGAGAATCACCAATGAGAGAGGAAACCACCATGAGAGAGATCTTTGACAAATAATGTATATAGAAATCCTTGAATTGATTAATTGAATCATCAAAACTCATCATCAACATCAATGTAGAATTGTTCATCATTAGTGATCAGTATAGTGATGATGCAGGGATTTTTATTTGTATATTTATTCCCTATTAATTATGATTGTGAGCCTATATTATTTACCTACATTGAGATTCCGCTTCTGCCTTATCAAAGCATGACCCGATTAATTTTATCCTTTATTTCACCTTGGAATTAATCTATTTCACAAGAGTTTTACAATTTTATATATTTTTTGTGTGATTTTTATTGATTTATATGTTCATAATGACTATTATTGAACTTACATTTTTTATTATACCTTTCTCGCCTCATTCTTTATATGGTTATCATTAGCTTGTGACCATCCACTGATTTGACCACCAATCTGGTTCGAAGTGTGAACGAACCTTGAACCCATGTTTTCTTATTTGATTGATGATTGAGATATTGACTTTCCAAATATATGGATATACATGATGTATTTTTGATGAATGATGTATGGCCAAACCCTTGGACTATGGATGAGATATGATAGGCTTCACATGGGTCAACCGAAATCCTGATTTCTGGACCTCAGAGATTAGAATGTGATAACTGAAAGAGTTTCCATCAATTTGCAGACTAGGGATGATGTTTTTGGTGAGATTATTAGTGAGATTGAGGGGTCATAGGGAATGGTGAATCTTTATGGGTAATACTTGTCTTTTCATGAACCTCCTGAACAGATGTCTTGTGTTTTGGAAGAACACGAGCCATGAAGTTTGCTTTCAGTGAAGTCTTGCATATCTAACTGAGTTAAATATCACATAGTCCTGTGGTAGGCCAACACATTGGGTGACCCTATCTGTTCAGATGATCAATGTATAGGGATTACATTTCTTTGACTATGTGTGGCCCCGTAAACTGTGTTCCTAGGGAGACACACTGTTTATATAGATTTTTACATGCCATATCAGGCATCGAGACATATCTAGATGATGATTCTGGAGAAAGCCTTCTGTAAACCAAGATTCAAGACATATACTTTTCTTTAGATGTTCTACCTCTCACATCACTATCTTCGAGACTTAGAATTGAACTTGTGAGTATTAATTCATCAGTAGAATTCCAAAAATATAATGATTATGGACTTTTTTCAGTATTGGAGAAATGATGTGAGGTGGAATGAGTGGTTTGATTCTTCCATCATATTTGGAGGATGTTTAAACTCGAGTGTGATCTATAGAGTGACCTTGAGTTTAGAAACCCCCTGAAGCCACGTGTGGGTTAGAGAGTTGTGTGGTAAACTGAGCTGGGGCTCGATCTGCTGCTACCCCAAGACTACCTCCATAGGCTTGGGGGTGGTGACAAGTTTTTAAGGCATAACTAACCTAGGGAGTCCTTTACCTAAGTACCTGTATGCACACACACATCCATATCAATGCAGAAGTGTAGAGGGAAGGAGTAAAAGATGCAACATTGATATAAAGTAACCAAAGCATGCATATCCTCTAGGGAATACAAGAGTATTAAAATATGAGCTAAGAATTAAAATGGAAAAAATACACGCCCAACTAGAAATATATCCCAGCATGAAAAAATATAAAAGTAAACTGTACAGATATCCCAGCTCTTGTATCCCAAGCTATGGCCACTGTACGTGGTCCAAAGCACCCAATATCCCTAAGATCCTCTAAATTCACCATTGACCTATCTATCATCTATATAAGACATGAAACATGTGGGAAAAGACCATACAGGTGTGAGTATATACATATCTAGTAGGACACCCTAAAAGATGAAGGGGAGCAATAATAGATACAACACAAATATAAAGATAAAAGATATATGATACAGTAAAAGATAACATATCATCCCAAACTAATAGTTAAAGTAATATTTTCCAAAAAAGGGGTTCAACATTATTAGTATATGAACTAACCATTGAGTCTTCAACACCTATAACAGGAGAGTAGACTTATCTAACCACGATAAGCTAAACACAGAAATAATGTGTCATACCTCAAGAATATTCACCTTTCTTGGAAGAAGAGTAACCAAATTAAAAGTGTGGATATATATATATATTCTTAGTCATAATAATTCCAAACAAGTGAGTAAGGGGATCTCCATCTCAGAGATCAGCCCAAGAAGAAGAGTAGCCAATAGCTCTGAAAATCCATCAATGATTTCTAACACCTCACACATCTTCTCAAAAGTAATTGTACAAGTCAATACATGCCTCATTACTATTCCTCATAGCTGAGGGCCCAAAAACTCATAGTATAGGACCTTCACCCTAATGTGTCATGGGGGTTCCACTCGGTAAGTATCTCTAGAGGATCTACACCCAATACGATGGGGGGTTCCACTCTAGTGAAACAAGGACCCATTCCCTATGCTGATAGGGGGTTCCACTCAGTAAGGTAGAGGACCTGCATCCATGATGTTGCGGGGTCCACTCTAAATGTCAAGGACTCATTCCCCAATGTGATAGGGTGTTCCACTCTAGTCCCCGAGGACCCGTGCCCCACCCGATAGGGGGTTCCACTCAGAAGTCGAGGACTCGTTCCCTGGTACGACAGGGGATTCCACTCTAGTCATCAAGGACATTTTCTCCACTCGATATGGGGTTACACTCTAAAGGCAGTTATAGAGGACCCATGCTCATGATGAGTGGGAGTTCCACTATGTAGGTTGACAACTACATCTCCCAACTCTATTGGACGGTACAACTTGGTAGTCTTTGGTGATTCTACCTAGACACTCTCATCATTGGCCATCACCTCAATAAGTTTCATGCCCAAAACATTTATCATTTCATCTTCAAAGCTACAATAAGTGGAACCATAAAATTATACATAGAGAAACATTCATGATAGGATACTCATGGTCCAAAATCCATATCCAGATGAAGTAGATACAGAACATTGAAGTTTATTCAAAAGGGGTCAATGGATAAATAGAATGTCAGGGGACCTACATAGCATGTGTTCCCACTCCACCACCTAGTCATGCCTCTGGAAGACAAGTGTATCTCATCCCATGTTGTAGCACATGTTGTGTAGGTGGACTACACGACATTTCTAGACTAACTGGGACCTGGCCATGTACTATTGGTCACATCCGTGTATCGGACCCCATGTTTCTGTATCAAACCTCGTGTCTATGTACTTTGGAACACGACTATATACAGATCCATTTAATTCCACACAGGTTATCCAACTAGGGAAGGGGTGCATGACATGTATGAAAGATACAGGTCATGTTATTCTTAACTTTTCTAAAACCCTATTCAGTGCTCTAGTTGGGGCTACCCACCATTTGTTAATCCTTATACATGGCATGTAGTCATGTTTTTTAAAAAATTTCTAGATCCACTTCCCACACATGAGTCTGGTCTTTCTAATTCAGATCAAGATGTAAATCCATCTAAAATTAGTGGGTATAGCTGAAAATCAGGGGTTTTA
The DNA here is from genome assembly GCA_963277665.1 of Viscum album. Lineage (NCBI taxonomy): Eukaryota > Viridiplantae > Streptophyta > Magnoliopsida > Santalales > Viscaceae > Viscum > Viscum album. The sequence goes on from OY728155.1 coordinate 1,244,020,233, forward strand.
GCTATCATTCAATGGAAATCGGCCTATGTTCACCATCAGGGGTTTATCTCACGAACCGAAAAACATTGTACCTTCCAACGTCATGGATTTTTACTTTGTTCATAAACAATATCTCCATTTCCTCTCTAAGATCCCAAATTTAATCTTAGTTCATCAATATATTCTTTATTTCTCAATCTTTCATGGTTATAGGGGCCTAATCAAGCTCAGTACTGCGTGTGAAAGTTGAACTGAGAATGCAGGGGTCCAACCCTTGATGAACATGAAGAAACTGAGGTATAAAAGCACAAAACCAAATATTATAACATATTTGGGCAAAATTCTTAGCCAACGATCAAGAATGAGTATCTAGCGTTAGAAAAAAATGAAAATAAATAATTTATTGAACCTTAGCATGTGAAAAGACTACAAAATGATGTAAATCGAAGAAAAAGGATAAATTTAATTAAAAAAATATTTAAATGGAGTAAATCACCAATTTATGAGTCAAAACTAGATTTTTGATCATTTGTTGATGAAGAATACACCCTCCAATGATAAAGAGAAGTTGTAGCATTCGTCGTATCCTAGTATAGTCTGATCCAGTGTTTTATCATCATCTGATGTGAGTCATCAATAGAGGAAGGAGGAAGATCTTGATAATTCTCCTAGGTTTTAAGAGAATTACCTTAGATAATTAACCCAAGAAGTAACATTATATATTATTTCGCTTCATCTAAACAAGTTAATTAATTAGTATAATAATTAATTAACTCACTGAGTGTATCTCCATTGTGTGAGGAGTCCAAACCCCCTGTGTTGAACCATTTTAATTGTGGATAGGGTAAACACCGTGTTCTAGACTCAACAGTGGTCTTGTATTTCTAATCTGATCTTCCATTTAAGATTTATCCCATTTTATTTTGGAATTTTTTCATGAGGAATATAAAATATATTTAATATTTTTATAAATTTGACTTCTAGTACATTGGGCCTTAGAATCACATCTTGTATTAGCACCTCGATTTGTAAATATATAAATAAATATTTAAAAGTATTGCACAAAAAAACCAAGTTTCTACATCATTTCCTCCTTCAAGGTTTTCATGAATTAAAAGAAAAAACTAACAAACAACTCGGGATACTGAGAACTCGCATGGCTCTTCTAATCCCAAGATATATACTACACATTTTTATGCTTCCATAACATGTGATCCAAGTGGATGGTGTATCTATAAAGGATCCTCACATATCGATCCTAAATCTCACCCTGGTGCTACGTAAAGGTAGCTACATCCTCGATGTCTAGCTCACCATAGTCGATAACGTGCATAGGGTCTTGAATGTATCTCCTCAGTTGTGAAATGTAAAAGACATCTTTCATCTGATCCAACTGGGGGGGTGGGTTGGGGAAGGTGGTAAGAAACCCCACCATCCCTTTTCGTGATCTCAAATTGCTCGATGAACCTCTGGGATAGCTTCCCTCCCTAGATGATCCTTTGCAATCCTCGTTGTGGGATGAATCTAAGGAAAACATGGTATCCCTACTCGAAATCCAAGTGCCTACGATGGTGATCTGCAAAAGATTTATATCTACTATGGTTCATCCTCATCTGCTCACAAATAATATAGACGTTCTCTGTTGTCACATACACTATCTCTGGGACCACAAGAGATTCATAACTGATATATGTCCTACACAAGGATGACCTTAAGGGTCTCCCGAAGAGGGAATCACAAGGTTTCATGTCGATATAAGATTGGTATATGTTATTACATCCAAACTATACCATGGGTATGTGATCCTTCTATCTCCAGTTGAAATCTAACACTCAATCCCTCAGAATACCCTCTAACACTTTAATGGTGCTCTCGGTCTTCCCATCAGTCTCAGGGTGAAATGTTGTACTAATCCTCATGCGGGCCTTGGATTCATCTTATGAGACTCTCAAAAATCATGATGTAAACCATGAATCACGATCAGATAAAATATTAGAGGGAACCCCATGAAGGTGATTCCTTGGTAAGGGGTACTTATTTTTTATTATGGCTTGGATCATGTGATGATTATCCACGCAAAGTTGTAAGCCCCCATCCACCTTTTTCATGAACAATATGAGAGATTCCTAGGATGAGACATTGTGTCGGATGAAACCCTTCTCTCCCACTACAAAAACAGCTCCTAGAGCTCATTAGGGGACATCCAATATATTTTAGAATATATCAAAGTGGTTTATGGGTGAAATTAAATGAAAAACTCCATCTCCTATCTTGGAGGTCATCCTAAAACAACCTCTGGGAAGATGTCCATATAATCCTCCACAACTAAAGGAAACTCAATTATTAAAGATCTTACTCCACCAAGGAATATACTAACTAATTGATGGGTGATGGAATGTAGCCTCTTGTTCACAGATCCCACTAACCCTGCCATGAGATCTCTCTCCATAAAAGGAGAATATCAAGCCATCAGTGTGAAGGCATATAACTTGTTTGCAATGATATTTAATCTATGATTGGAACATGGAAATCCAATTCATTCCCAATATGGAATCATAGTGTTTCATTGTGATGACCAAAAGGTCCCATGTGAACCTCTCTCCACCAATCAACAACTCACACTACCAAAAGATGATAGATATAGAGGAAGTGTTCCCCTATAAGAACATCAAAATGAAGCTGTTGGGAAAGAGCCTTAGAGTCTTCATCCCACATAGGACTTGTGGTCTGATTTGGTATTTACTATTCATTATAAAAGAACATCAAGGACTTTTTTAGAGAGTAAATTGGGGATTATGGTTTTCTTATTTTTATCATTTAAACATGGTATCAATGGGAAACTATTCCTGAACACTCCATCTGATTTTATTTTTTCAGTCTAGGGTTTCCAATCTTTTCTCTCCATGGGGGGCAGTAGCCTCCATGGCCAAAGAGCCAAAGGTATCTCTCGTCTCCCTATTGTCAGCCACCCCAATATCCAGCCTCCGCCCTTCTGTGACGGACCTCCCCGCCCATCTGTTTCTCCTCAAAGTATCCTCTGTGTCTCATACGCCTCCTGTGGCCTCCTCCCTATGGGATCTTCTAGCCCCGACTTCTTCCCTCCTAGCATGAATTCCCCACTCAAGATCATCGGTCGCGACTCCTCGCACCTGATTGCCGACTCCTTCCTTCTCATCATGCCTCTGGCTTCCCGACATCGTCTGACCTCCCAATCAATGCAAACTCATGAGAACCACTTCTCCTGGCCATCTAAATACAATGTGGCATGGTACCAACTTGCCTGCAGCTTCTTATCGTGTCTCCTGATGTCATCATCTTTTGGTGCACCTCCCACCTACGGAGCCTCCTCCTGCGGTGGTTCTCCCCGATGGTGCTCCTCCTGCCTGTGAGACCTCTTCCCATCACAACACCTCTCCCGCACATATCTCTCCAATGGTTCCCACCTCTTGCATTTATCCCACAAACTGGGACCTCCATCTCACTCACCAAAAGCATAGAGATAGAGGAATGAATGGAACCTATGTCTAATAAAACTGATTCAAGAGTCTAAAACACATAGATCATACCTTTAATCATTTCATGTGTTGGGGGATCATAAACCTCCAAATCCTACAATGGTATGAGGCTTCGACCACCAGGTCCATGATCCAAAAGTGGGAAACCTGGTGGTAGTGGTGGAATGATCTCATAGAATCATACACCACTCATATCTCCTCATACTCCTCTACCAACTTTGCCTCCCTGGGGACCACCCTTTCTTCATGTGGGAGATCCATGGTCATGGTGCTTCCTACACTATGGAAGTCCATATACTATCTTCCCGTTCTGCTCAGCATGTCTAGTTGGGTAGTCTCAATCTATGTAACCTTTCCCATCACATCTAAATCTCCACCACTATTTGGGATTCTCTTTCACTCTGTGCTTCCTCTGACCATGTTTCTGGTTCTAATCATCGGGAGGTCTCTTGCACTGAGATCTTGGTGCCTAGAAACTGCTTGCTATTTTAGATTACATGACTTTATGGTTCCCACAACAAGATCTAGCTATCTAGAATCCCTCTGACAGAAATATATCTATCACCAGTGCATAATCCAGCACCTCAACATAAGTGGGGATACACAAGGGTACTACACAAGAAAAAATCTCTCTATAGATTCCCTTCTAAAACTTTAATTCTCAGAATTATCTATTATAGACCATGTCAAGGTAGTACAATGTAAGTTCTATGAACCTCTCTTTGTACTCAACCACCATAATTTATCTCATTTTTAGCTCTATAATCTTTTGGATCTAGACCAAGTGCAAGAATGAGGGGTTTTACTCCTCATAAACAACTGATGGAATTCAGTCCATGAGAGCATCGACTATACATGAATCTATGTAACAAGGCTCCACCAGTTCCTAGATGCTCCATGGAAAAGGTTATCTTCCAGTGCAACCACCTGATCCATCGGTGTACAGATGAGCCTGAAGACATGGACCACCTACTCTATACCAACCTCTGTTTCCTGAGGATTTGGATCACCATAGAACCTCAGTGGCCTATGGCACTGGAACTTACAGAGCATGATAATACTATGTTCATCCTTATCATGATATATTAATATGATCTGCCTCTCAACATGTGGAGGTAAATCTACCTACCCACTTGGGGGAGGGTGCTCATTGGATAGACCCAGAACTGAGGTCTCATTACTCATCGGATCATTATCATTCTCTAGAACTAGTATCCTGGCTAGCTGTTGGCATAGAGGTGTGCAGATATTTATTAAGATGTACCATGGTTAGATGATCACACACACACACACACATATATATATAATACAATAATGGTGAGTTTAATCAAGAAGGAAAACCCAAGTCTCAATCCTATATTATGCATGTACCATTTATCCTTGTATCAAACGTCTTATTATGGTGAGTCCACAAGCTGATGGTTAGGGTCTATTTGAATAGATACATCAGTCACATGCACCATCAATGGACTCCCTGGACTGAGATCCACACTCGAGACACTTTGAAATTTTTCCCTAAGCCCAACCAAATCCCTCTAAGGGGATAGTCAGAACAATGTCCCAAGTAATGAACGTGCACTGATACCAATCTATCATTACGCAACCCAAGCTAAGGCTAGAGCTGTAACTACCCCAATCCCTCCTCCATAGGATAGGGGTGGGGACAGGTGCTGAATTCGCAACTAATTTGGGGAGGCCTTTTCCTAAGAACGTGTTTTCACACACATAGCCATCTTAATGCAGAAGTGCATAGGTAAAGAGTAAAATTTGTTACACTTCTATAAAGTAAACTAAGCTTGCATAACCTATAGGGTGTAAAAGAGTACGATAGTGAAAAGTTAAAATAAAGAGGGAAAAAATAAACACCCAGCCAGAAATATTTACCAACCTAAAAAAATGGAAAATTAAACTTCTGAGAGATCCCCACTCATGATAACAAATCTAAAACCACCATATCTGGTCCAAATCACCCAGTATCCCTAAGATCTTATGAATTCAACATCGACCTGTCTATCATCTAAATACGACAAAATGTGTGGGAAATGCTTTTTTATGGATGATTATATACATACCCATTATGACACCCTGGAAATTGGAGGGGGAGGAGTAAGTGATACAATTGAAATAGAAAGATATTAGATACAACATACAGTCAAATAGAACAGGTTAATGGAAACCAAGAGTTAAAGTAAGATTGTCAAAACATAAGGGGATCAATAGGATTTTTAGATGAACTACCCATTGAGTCTTCTCCATAAATAATAGGAGAGTATACTCATCCAACCATGAGAAGCTAAACATGAAAGGAACATGGAAAAACCATCACATCTTTTCCTCTCATAGAAGGAGATTAACTAAATCAATGGTGTGGATACCGAAGAATATATATATTCTCAGTAAAAAGAAGACCAAATGAGATAGTAATGGGATATACATCTCACAACTCATCCTAAGAAGAAGTGTATCCAACAGTTCCAAAATTCCATCAATAATGCCTAGCATCTCACGCATCTTCCCAGAAGTAATTGTCCAATTAAAGCCATGCCTCATCACTGTTTTGCATAGTCAAGGCACTACTAACATGAATTAAAGGACCCTATCCATAGAACATATAGGGGTCCCACACTATAAGTATCCATAGATTATCTATGCCCATGCTGATGGGGTGGTTCCACTCTAGTGTCGTAAGGACCTACGCCCTATGCTGATAGGTAGGTTCCACTCAATAAGGCATAGGACCTGCACCCATTCTGATGGGGGTTCTACTCTAAATGTTGAGGACCTTCACCTTGGTGTTACAATAGGATTTCACTCTAGTCATTAAGGACATGTTCCCTACACTTTAGGGGGTTCCACTCGAAATTCAAGGACCTGCACCCTGGTGCGACATGGGGTTCCACTCGGGTAATCAAGGACTCATTCCCTACCCAGTAGAGGTCTCCTCTTGGAAGGTAGTTTTAGAGGACCAATTCCAATTTTTGTGGGGGGTTCCACCCTAATGGTTGAGGACTCCACTACCCTTCTCTACTGAAGGGTACTAATCAGTAGTCTCTGGTGATTCTGTCTGATCACTGCCATTATTGAGCATTGCCTCAATAATCGTCGTGCTCAAAACATTTCACATTGTATCATGAAAGAAAAAATGGGGGATTTATCATGTTTTACATGGAAAATCACTTAGGATGGTCTTATTACATTCCAAAATATGAGTCCAAACAACGTAGATATAGAACCTTGAATTTTCTTCAAAGGGGTCTAAGGGGTACATGGCGTTTGAGGGGACCCATATGGAATGTGGTCCCACTACAATGTCTAACCATGTCCCGGGCTTGCACAAGGATCCAATACCATGTAGTATTATTTTCTATATAGGTGGACTACACAACATGTCCAGGATAACTTGGACCGAGGCATTTCATATATTGTCTGTGTCCAACTACCAGACCCTGTTTCCATGTTCTAGAATCTATATCTGTGTACCAAACCCCATGTCCCTATACATGGGTACATGGACATGTACCTGACCTTGTACTTCCACATGGGTTCCTTCTCATGTTATCCTCCACATGGTTTGTCCAACCAGGGATGTTTCACACGGCTTTTAAGAGGGCTACACTCTATGTTATCCTTAACTTTTCAAAAACCCTATCTGATGCCACTAAGGGGGATACAAACCATGTCTTCATCCTTATACATAGCGTGTAGTCATGTTTTTTTGATATTTTCAATATCCATTTATTTAACTTTAATCTAGTCTTTATGCTTCATATTTTTCCATAACTCTATCCGAAATTAGTGGATCTAGCCGAAAATCATGGTTTTTGTCATTATTCACCAAAAATCTATCTCTATTCACTGTTAACGGATCATCGCATGAACTGCACACCACCGTGCCATCCACTACTTTGGATTTATGTTATGATCATCATAAATATCATTATTTCCACACTATAATCCCATATCTAATCATATTTTTTTGATCAGTGCTTTTCTTTTTAATCCATTGTGGTTCTGGTGGCCCGATCAGGCTCAGTATCGCCTGAAAAACATGAACAAGGACTTTGAGGTCCTAACAATTAATAACATGATGAAAATGAGGGGTAAAAGAACAAAAACAAATTTTTTATCATCACTTTACAATATTTGTTGGTGAACGCTCAAGAATAGGCATTCAGGAATAGAAAAAAATTGAAACTAAATAATTTTTTATACATGGGTGCATGTAAAGGATGAAAAAGGACATAGATCTAAGAATAAGGATTGATATGATCCATATATATAATAAAAGTTCATATATCAATTAATTATTAATCCCCCAAAGATTTTGGATCATTCATTGAAAAAGAACATGACCACCAATGATCAAGATAAGTCCTTTCATTCACCGCATCCTGATTTAATACAATTCAGCATTTCATCGTCGTTTGATGAGATTAGCCAATAGAGGAGAAAGGAATATCTCTAGAATTTTCCCATGATATATTCAGCTAATCCCATATAATTTACCTTGGTATTAATATTATATATTATTTCACTACAATGAAATAAATTAATTTACTAATTAACTCACTGAACGTACCACTAATGATCAAGGACTCTGAATTCCCTACAGTAGCCATTTTATGTTGTACCTAGGGTAAACACTATGTGTTGGACTTGAATATGGTCTCTAATTTCTAATCCAAGATTATATTTAATATTTTTGTCATTTTCATTAATAATTTGTTCACATGAAATATAAAATATATTTAATATTTTTATAAAATTAATTCTGGAGACATCGGGCCTCAGAATCGCACGTCATCTCAGTGCCTAACTCAGGAAATATATAAATAAATATTTCAAAGTATTATAAGTTTAAAACCATGTCTCTACAAGTGGGGACCCCAATTTTTGTATAGGTATGATTTTCATCCCCCTCCATACACACCCTAGGGTGTGGGTATTCTATCATTGTAATGGAACTCCCATGACATCATGAAAAGAATAGGTGTGGGTCCTCTGCCCTCTAGGGGAAGCACTCCATTAGTTGTGATGTGACATTGGTGAGGCATGGTTCCCCCATATCTGAATATGATTATGTTGGGATACTATAATTGGGAAAACAAACGCACTCATAGATGCAAAAGACTCATCATCCTTATCTAGATGTAATGATTGAGATCCCTCTCACTCTCACACTTCGACTTGGGTTCTTCTATTGGAATATATGTTTGTTATTCTACCGTATTCATCTAGTGGGTTGAGATGAATATTTATTCTTATTTATTCCCCTTTGGTTTTAAATGATTTCTACTGGGTATGTATATATAATCACCCCTACATGATCATTTCCAACATGTGTCATGTATTATGGAGATGATGGGTAGTTAGATGGTGACTTTGGAAGACCTGGTGTTGGGGGAGCTTTGAAGTATTCGATAATGTTGATTGTAAGTGGTGGTGGGTATCATTGATCAAAATAACGGTTTTAAATCCTCTTCATCTATTAGTTTGATACTCTCTTTATTTTCTAGTAGGATTTTTTATTTTCCCCTTCATATTTTTTATATATTTTATATAGTTTCACCCTAGTTGTTTTAGAGGTTATTATATACATTTTTTTCAACTTTCATTAGTAAAATGTATTTATCCTTCATTGTTTTGATGTACTTAGAGGTGTGTGTGTATGTGTGTGTATCCGGGTTTATTAGGATAAGAACATCCTATATTTGATATACCTACTTGAAGTTAGTCACTATACCATGGAATATAAGAGGTGGAATTAAAGTGGCACACTCTAGTCATTATCAGTCCAGGTGGGGCACCAGTGGGTTTGGTTATGAAAACGGTGTATCACATTATTTCTCCCTTGGAAATTTGTTTAGATTTAGTTTTGCTCTGAGGATTAGTTTGGGAACCTAATAAATAGTGTTAAGGTGTATCAAGTTCATCTTTTAGGCTAGGTAACCCAATAATGGTGTGGAAATTGAAGTATATAAATTCAAGTACTATAATAACTTATTTATCGACTCAGAATATTGATACATCAATTATAGGAAACCTAATGAGACATACATCACATATGAATGGTTTTTTGAATTCTATGTCCTTGAGCTAGCTTATCATATTTTCATATCTAACCATGGTACATCTTGTTAACTTTGAATATTTCATCATGATGATATCTATCTAGGATACTGAGATAGGGTTGTGATGATAAAAAGTTAAGTGATTAGTCTTCAATGAAATGTACTATTCATGAGGTGTTCCTTCCATGTAGGAAGAGAGTAGTGCCTCCACTCATCAAGCAATATGTGGACCCACACTGATTATTTTAGGATAATGTTAATCTTCATTTAATGTAGTGGATTTTTATAGTGGGCTTGGACATTTATGCACACATACTAAGTGTGTGGCATGATTTTCAACAACAGATTTTGCTTAGGTTTTTGGGTGAGTCAGAACCTCAAGAAGTAGATGATTGGATATATTCTATGTTTTGATTATTCCAAATCATACAGTCCCAGACCGATATGATGGTTTCACTCATAAATAGTAATCTTCAAAGAGAAATAGGCCAATGGTGAGGTCTGGTCACCCTAAACCATGATGAGGTAACGATCTCGCTGATAGATTTTTGAAACTTTTTTTGAGGAGTATTATCCTTCTTCCTTATGGTCAATATAGATTTGGGAGGTTTTGAAGTTTTATTGTGGTGATATGATAGTTTTGGAGTATGAATTTAGGTTCACCATCCTCACTTAGTACTCTCTTGATATAGTACAAGATGGATACTTTTGGGTGTGGAAACATTATTAGGGCCACTTTAGGGATATCCAAGATAGTGTGTTCTATCTATGAATATTTTCTATATTAGGGTGATATAATGGTACATGATGACTTATAACATTATGTTGTAAGTGTGTTGGAAATATGGAGTCGGTAGTGGACATAAAGGAAGAAATTCATTTTCTATGTCCATCAGACATCAAACTTCAAGTTCTTTACAAAAGAGTTATTTTCACTAGCATGATCAGCCTTAGGGATTAGTAGTGAAGTCATCCCACTAGTGATCCAATTAACTGAGAGAGGAAATTCTATTCCTAAGACGATTAGGGTTTCATGGAGAGTGATTTTCTAACCCATCATATTACAGATGGTGTAAGAGTGTCTGGAACTCCATGGTGGAGGCACCATCATGATCACAGATCTCTCAGGGGTGGAGTGGGCAAGCCCCAGGGTGTGGAACTAAAAAAGGGGATAGTGAAGCACTATAAAGAGGAACTGTAGGTGAATGAAGTTGATAAGGCCTAATTTACCCACCACCTACCATCCTAGTCTCATAGAGATGGTGGATAAAGACATTATTAGTTGTAGGATATGGAGTGATATGACCCAGATTCATATAATATGATTCAAGTTACAGTATGTATATTCTCTACATTTTATAAAGTACTTATAAACACATACATGGTTCATTATTTCATAACATTATCCCTTGTTTGATTGACTGAGATTCCTATCAAGCCTTTATCCCATCATTGTTCATTTTAGATTCTTATAGGAAGTGATTATTCTACCTCACATTTTTTTGATTGTCTGAGCTAACTCTCGGTTGAGAGAGATTCACATGGAAACTCTCATTACTTTTGATGATGTCATATGACATCATTTTAGGTATGTCCTAGCTATCTATGTTACATTATCATATAGAATATCAAAATAGTAAATTTAGTTTCCTATAAGAAGATGGGATGATATTCTCTTCCAATGGTGAGAAGCACCTTCTGGTGGAGTTATTAAGACATTTGAGCAGAAAGCTGCTACCATTATCCCATCAATTGGAAATTTTTCTACACTATGTAGTGGGATCTTAAGACACCTAGATTCCAGTGGTATTAGATGAATACATATACATCTTCCTCTAAATATTGTTTTAGTTTACCTTCATTGTGGCGGATTTATTTATTCATTAAATTGGACTACAATGCCAAACCTATGTCTTTTATGGTATATTGGATGGCCCCTAATCAGTTCCAGGATATGAGGGTGTATTTGTATGACCTTCAAGAGAAGATATTCATCAGACATGGTGTGTCCCCCTGGGTGGCTCCAGTGTTGTTCGCTAAGGTGGACGATATCATGGGGTTATGCATTGATTATTATCGCCTAAACCAAATGGAGGTTTATAAAAAGTACCCCTTATAAGGATAGATGACATCTTTAACTAACTAAAAGTTTAAATATGGTTCTAAAATATTAAACTTAGTTCATTATACCATAATTTATGGTTTCAAGTGGTGTAAATTTAGAAGATGAAATTTTGATGTCTCTATGGGTACTTTGAGTTCCTAATGATGCACTTTGGTTTAATGAATGTACATATTGACTTCATGGGAATAATAAACTATAACTTTCAACTTTTTCAGATAATTTTTATGTTTTATTTATCAATGACATTATCATTTAATCTACATCTAGGGAGGATCACTTGAGGATGATCCGGAAATTACTCTGGGACCACTAGTTATACGGTAATATCTGGATGTTTTATTTATAGATTAGAGAGGTTCAATTTCTGGGGTTTGTGAAATCTAAAAATAGTTAAGTTGTGGGTTCGATAAATATAGAGGAAATTAAATCATGGTATCTAACCATGCGTGTATCTTAGATATATATTTTTGATGTTTTTCATGGGTACCATCAGAGGTTTATGGAAAAAAATTATAGATTGAAGTCCCTTTGACTGCCTTGACATAAAAAAGGAAGTCATTCCCTGGGACTGAGAAGTGTCAAAAATCCTTTGTGATGCTGGAAAATATGTTAACAATGCTCTTATTTTGAGACCTCCATAGGAGGTATTTAATTATGTGGTTTTTTGTAATTCTTCTAAAGCTTGGCTTTGGTGTGTGTTGATACAAAGGAAAACGATAATTGATTATGAGTTTAGATAGTTGATGACCCTTGAGAAGAAATATGTTACCCACAACATGGAATTGGATATAGTGGTGTTCACCCTAATGATGTGGTGGCATTATCTTCTGGGCGAGTTGTTTATAGTTTACACAGACTACCAGACTCTTAGTTGTATTTTCCCCAAAAGAGACATCAACTTGTGATAGAGGTTTTTTCTTGATTTATTACAAGAATATGACTTTGAGATATTTATACCATAGGTACGAGTAAAATAGTGGGATATTCCCTTAGCATGAAATCACTTTTACGCTTAGTGGAGTAGGAAACAGAAGAGTTGGACCCATTATAGTTTTCCCTAGTGAAAGATACAGTGAAATCTTATCTCTAGTCAATGGTTGTGACTCCATTACTTCTCCAATGATTAAGAGAGGATCAATTAGGAGTCATCTATTATTAAGTATTATGTAAACATATATTCTTATAATATTCACTATATAGATTCTCTAATAGTGGGGATCATTCCTTCTTTTTCCACGGTTGGATGATAGTATTGGTCACATTGTATAAGGAGGTATTAAGGGAGTTTCATACCCCCCCTGAGGTGGTACATCATAAGGTGGAGAAGGTGTACCAGGAACTTTGATGGTAATTTTGGTGGGTAGGATTGACACAGATTGTTTCCAAGTTTGTTTCTTAATGCCTCACCTATCAAAAGGTGAACGGAAAACATTAGGTATTGGTAGGTTTGAGTCAACCTATTGAGATCCCATAGTATAAGTGGGATGGAATATCAATGATTTTTTATGGGAATTTCACAGATAGTGATAATCCATGATTCCATTAGGGTGATTATTGATCGAATAACGCAGTAAAATCACATTTTTATCATCCAAGAAAAAATTAAGTCAGGAGTTTAGGAAACTTGAATATATAAAATATCATCTGACATAATAGGGTACCCTTGATGATTATTGCACACTATGATGCTTGGTTCATGTTACAGTTATGATGAGGTTTACATGAGACCTTTGGAACCTAGTTATGGATGAGTGGAGTGTTTTACCCCTAGATAGATATCCTGAATGAATGAACCATCTAGGTTTTGGAGGATATAATGAGAGATTTTATGTTGGATTTCAATAAGAGATAGTATAGGAAACAGTGGAGAAAGTTCGCATGATCTAATAATGAATGATTACACCTCATAGATAATAGAAACATTATGTGGACCAATTTCATGGGACCTTGGAGTTTTAGAAGAGAGACCATGTGTACTAGAATGCCTCCTCATGATGAGGTTTGATAAGGTTTGGTTGGTGTGGTAAGATATCTTTGAGTTTCATCCAGTCATTAAAATTTCTACATAAGGTTATAGAAGGTTCTTAACACCTAGATTCACCCCTGTAGTATGACTAGTTGCATGGAATCATCAACATGACATAGTTGAGAAGATATGTGCATGAATCGTCACACATAATTGATTAGGATGAGTTGTACATCATGGATTTGGACACCTTATAGGTGTACCAAATGGTCATTGAGGACCAGAAAGGGAGGAACATTTATGGATGATCTATACCACTGGTATGATTTCTTTGGTATTATGAGAACCTCCTTGAGATCTTGTGTGAGAAATAGAGCTATATGGGGCTCGGTACCCTCACATTTTTTGAGTACGTTTGTCTTTTTGGGAAAAAATCCTTGAAGTTGGGGAGAATTTAATTTTAACACCCTGAGATTTTATGATAAATATTTTGTTTTTATGTATTATGTTATACGCAACACTAAAGGAATTGTTCACTACAAACAACACTGCCTTGGCTTGTGTTACACGCAGGAGAAACCTTCCTCGATATCTTGCATTGTACGCAATACCGAGTTTCACTAAACAACGATATGTTATTAAAATATTATATAAACTAGCCGTTATGAATAGAAATACCAACTTTTTAAAATTTTATAAATTTTTTCTTTCAAAATGGTCTTCATTTTTTGATTAGAAATATTGAAATTAGCTTAGGGTGAATTTTTGGTATTTTTATGAAAACATTCAATTTTTGATGAAAAGTGAAAAACACTAAGTTATAGTTTAAAACCGAATTTTTATTTAAATAATTATTTATTTTATTTAAATTTATTTTAGTTCAAAATAGATGCATAATACCTATATAATTTCAATTTAATTCATTGCAGTCATTTTATAATAATTTTAGTTATATAAAAATTTTATTGAACTTTTTACCTTCTTTTACCCACCTCCTATGAGAAATTACAAATTTACATAAAACATAATTTTACCAATTCTGTGAGTAGAATTTCAAAAATCCAAGAGAAACAGTTGATATTAGTATGTAAAATGTGGTTCAATAAGGTAAAAATAATTTTTGATGAATAGTTTCTTTTTACTTTTATTTACCATGGTTAAAAGTAAATAGGGTAAGTAAGGGTAAAAAAGATATTATTATTACCCTAATATGTGTCATAAATCTATTTGATAAGTGTAATGAGACCAAAAACCACCTTAGGAATAAAATATGACCATTTAGGTCCACTTGGATTAGATTAGGACATTTATTATTATTTAATTCAAAGATGAGTCAAAAGAGTTAAAATCAAAGTTTAATAAGTAAAACATTTTTAATATAGGGTTATACATAGGATAAATTAGACTATAAATATTAATTAGAAAAATAAAATGATTTCTTAAATAATAATATTTTATTCATAATTTTTAAGCATTAAATAATTTAATTTATTTATGACACAATGATGATGCAATAATTACCTTATTAATGAAATATTAACATAATTGATATTATAAATACCCAATTATGTAGTTTGAGACTTTTTATGAATTAAACTAATTTTATTGGTGAATATAACATATTAGGGTTGGTTATATGAATTTTTTTCGAAGTAATAATGCTGTTATAAATTTAGAAAAAACAAAATACCAAATAGTGTCAAAATTTACAGAAAAGAGTTTTTCAAACAAATATTAAATTATTAATTGATATTATATTACTAAAAATATAAGTTTTGGAAAAAAGACTTATATAATAATATATATGAAATTAATGAACCAATTGGGGTTCAATTTGTAGTTTATTGTAAGTTTATTAACCATATAGTGTTAGAATACAAGAAGACACGGTAAAAGTTAAATTAGTTAACTTAGAGTTAAATCTAAATGATAAGGTTAAAATGGTAACCTAAACTTGTCTAAAACCTATTGGTTGAGAGGATTTAGACCCATACCCACCCTATCCTCGAAATAAGTCACTTTGTAGAAATTATAAACCGAATATTAATTTATTATAAAATAATATTTTAAGTTTTTCCTAAGGTGCCCCTCAGCCCTCTTATAAAAGGGAACTCCCCCTTCTCTCTAATTAACACCTCTGAATCCATTTGGCTCATCCAGAACCAGCCCAAATACCCTCTCAACTATCCTCCCTTCATCTTAGATTCCTTTCTGTAGTCAGAAAGCCGACTTATGAATCCCTTTTGATCAAATCAAAAGGAAGAACCCGAGGAAGAGGTAAATATCTCACCACCTATTTCAAGTTCCTTTCTTCTTCCACTTCTTACTTCTGTATTTTTTCCATTAAAAAATAATAACTCCAGTTTCTTCTATATACTGTTATGCTATTATAAAAATTGTACAACCATATTAGTTATTTTATCTATCCTATTAATGAAAACGTCACCACACGTGCGTACGTACGGCTTACCGTCTCCACGTCGTTGTATAGTTGGTTATTCAAACATTTCATCATTTGGATGGGTATGATGATGAGTATAAATGATATGAATAATAAATATAACATTAATATTAATCTGTATATATGATATAACATCCAATTATATACGATTTCGATATCAAAATAATGATATCATCGCTCATGCGTACGTACGGCGTACCGTCTCCACAATGTGGTGTGAATCGTTCTACATGATCTTCATTGAATAATGATTATATAAATGAATTTAATTATTAAATATGATATATATTACACTAATAACATTCTTTAAATGATGTATCTATAACCTAAAAATATGAATAAGAATTTATTCTACAAAACATGCATAAGAACATAAAGCAATGAACACCCGAATAACAAGTAGGAATGAAATATTACAAATAAGAAGATAAGAATATGACCATATATGACATCATAACAATGAATATGATTATGTAATAAGTCAATGACATTATTTAAATCATTATACAGGAGGATAGGATATGTATGAAGCATATTGGACCTAAGGTAAGGGAAAATCTCACAATCTCATTTTTATCCGAGATTGTTTATACTTCATAATTTACTGGGGCATATTTATTATCCATGTCCATGTTTCCTCAATATGTAATATTATTTCTATCCTCATAAATAAATTTAAATCCAATTTTACCTATTGGTGAATTTTAGTAAAATATATGAAAGGAATCTTTTGTCGTTTTTAGTACGAGATACATTCTTAATTTTCCTTCCAAAGTACAAGAAGAATGTTTTTTTAACTTATACATCATGAATGGATTTTTATGATTTAATAGAAAATTATTTCCATGAATCTTCATTTACAAGTTTTCATGTTTATTTTTATTTAACTTCTTTTAGTTTAAAATTGTATAACATGTTAAGAATGGAAAAATGTTTTTGAAGTAGAAAGGATATTTTATTCAAGAATGGAGTTCAAGTGTTTTATCAAAATTATTTTACATCTAAAATAATATATCTTTCTATATATATCCCTATTTTTACATTTAATGGATTATGTTATGATGGAATTATTTTTATGAAGTTGTTTTATCTTATATGGATTATATTATGATGGCATGATTTTTAAGAATCCCATTTTTATTACATGGGTTATGTAATGATATATGATTTATGATTTTGTGGCACACATAAGAATGGTTTCATTATGAGATGGCTGGGATCTATATCTCCCTTCAATGCATTGGGTAAAGATTTATATCTCATGAGATACACATGGCTGGAATGACAAGTTAATCTAGTTCAGTGATACATGATTGGAACAAGGAGTGAACTTGGTTCAGAAATGGACTTTGTCCACTATGATAGTCTTGTAAATGAGTCTTGACTAATATAAAATGATTTTATATGATTATGTGTTTATTCCACAAAGTTTCATGTTTTATGTTATGGTTATTGGGATTACATTTCACTACTATGATTTATCCCATGTTATGATATTTTGATCTCTTTTGTAGGTTAAGATTTTCAAAAAGTTATGTTCTTATGAATATGATATGATTGATATTTTTTACCCTTAATGAGAATTTTAGCTCACCATCTTGTATGTTTTCTTTTTCCCAGGTCAGGAAGAAGGGTATTAAGTAGGAAATGCCAAAAGGGACTCTAGATATGATGAAATATACAGGAGACAATGTAGATGCTTTATGAACCAGTTTTTTATGTTTCCCAGTTTCTAAATATACTATACCTATACGGTCCTATCATGGTTTTGTTATATATTGTAATAAGTATACTTCAATTTTGAAGTAATAACAATGTATGTAAAGTATGGGTCATTATAGTTGGTATCAGAGGAAAGGTATAGTCAACCGTTGGAAACTAGGATGTAAAAGCCCTAGAAAGAACCCTAAGGATATGTCTAAGCATAGAACACAATATTAGGGTTTTATAAATGTCCAGGAATAACCTATGATAAGGCCTAATGTGTGAAATTTTATTCTTTATTATGTGGTTTTCCTATTATGATTAGTGTTTCTCACACTATGATTATTAGTTTTAGTCAATGGATGGAACCCAAAGGAACCGTGTTAATGCTGAATAAGACGGGAAATTCAATGATTGTCCCCCTGAGCAACCTAATGTTATGGGATTTGGAATGAAAAATCTTTTAGCCATTCTCACACAAATTTCTCAAGCTATGAATCTTGCAGGACTTCCAAACAAGAAAAGGAAGGAGCAACATTCTGTTGAATCCTTCATGAGGCAGCGTCCACCCTCATTCAGTGGGTCTACTAATCCATTAGAGGCTGAACAATGGATCAGTACCACTGAAAAGATATTTTCAGTTCTTCAATGTTCTAAACATGATAAATTCATCTTATCGGAATATCCTTTGGAAGGTTAAGCTGATCAATGGTGGAATCTTATCAAGAATACGAGGCAAAGAGACGAAATTGTGTCAATGGAATGGGACGAGTTCAAATACATATTTTTCAATAAATATTTCCCTCATATTCTTCGAACAAATATGGAGAAGGATTTTCTTGAACAAAAGAAAAAGGATGATGAATCTATTGGTACCTATGAAGCAAATTTTACAATACTCGAAAGGTATGCTTCCAGAATTATTATCCAACCTGAGAGTAAGATAGATCGATTCTTTAGTGACTTAAAACCAAGTCTTAAAAGGGTTTTATCCATAAGGGACTTCAATATCTATGAGTAAATTGTTTGATGTGCTCTCAAGGTTGAGATATTGGAGTAACCCATTAGTCATGGGGGTTTGATAAGAAGAGGAAAATGGAATACAAAGGAAAATATAAAGACTACACTGAAAAGAAGATGAATTTTTCCTTATGCTCAAAGTGTGGAAAGAAACATGGAGGGAATTGTCTTAAAGGTACAAGTAAATGTTTCAAATATGGAAAAGAAGTTCACCGGGAATTTGAATGCCACAATGATGGGGAAACGATGTCTAGTGATGCGAACAAAGAAAAGGCTACACAGAATGCACCTCCCACACTTCAATGTTACATGTGCAAGGAAATGGGGAACTATGGTAATCAGTGCCCTAATCCAAGGGTTGTTGATGATGATCAAAGTCAAAAAAATCTTAAGGCCAAAAAAAAGGAAAGTCCCATGAAATTTCTATCGGTAATGTGTAGTATGATAACGAAGTGGTGAAATGTACACTTACCATCCACTATAAAGTAGAAAATGTTATATTTGATTCTAGATCCACCCACTCTTTTATTTTAGAAGAATTTTATAAGGGTATCACTGTACTACCTCAACAATTAGCTGTTGGGTTAACTGTGACAACTACTAATGGCACAAAGGTTGCATCAAAAGTTTATAATTCTTCTCCAATTGAGGTTTGTGGGAATGTTCTTCCTGCAAATCTTTTGATCCTTCCTATAGTGGAATTGGAATTGATTATTGTCATGGATTGGCTTTCCTTATATGGAGATCATATTGATTTGCAAATAAGGTAAGTCACATTTCATATTATTGATCAATCTATGATCATCTATCGATGAAAGGATGAATATAACCTTCCAGTGGAAGTTTCTTCCATCTTATGGGTCTTGATTCTAATAAATGAAGGTTATTTATCTCAAATGGTTGGAGAGAAACTCACGATTAAAAATATGCCCATTTTACAAAAGATTGATGATGTCATTGCAGTGTAATTTCAAGGTCTTCCACCAAATCGTGAAGTTGAGTTTTCAATAGAACTCATACCGGGTGATATGCCCATTTCAATGACACCTTATAGAATGGCCCCAATTGAGTTGCGGGAATTGAAGAATTAACTCCAAGAGAATATTGATAAGGGATTCATATTCCCTAGTGTGTCACCTTGGGGAGCAACTTATTTGTTTATTAAGAAGAAAGATGGATCAATGAGACTTTTCATTGATTATTGAGAACTTAACAAGATCAATATCAAGAAAAAATATCCTCTACCACACATTGATGACTTATTCAACCAACTACGCGGAGCTCAATACTTTTCCAATATTGATCTTCGTTCATGGTTTCATCAATTAAGGTCAAAAGGGAGGATATACCAAAGATGAATTTCCGTACAAGGTATGGACACTATAAATTTATAGTGATGTCATCTGATCTTACTAATTCCCCTGCTATCTTCATGGATCTAATAAATAGAGTCTTTAGGGACTATCTTGATCAGTTTGTGGAAGTATTTATAGATGATATTCTTGTCTATTCAATGAGAAAGGAAGTACATGAAGATCAATTGAAAACTGTATTAAAGACCATAAGAAAGGATAATATTTATTCCAAATTTACCAAGTGTGAATTTTGGCTTCAAAAAGTTTCATTTTTTGGTCACATAATCTCAAAAGAGGGGATATATCTGGATCCAGCAAAAACAGAGGTTATCGAAAGATGGGTGAGACCAACAGTAGTAACTGAGATCAGAAGATATCATGATTTGGATGGATATTATCGACATTTTGTGAAATATTTTTCATGATTATCTAATCCACTCTCCAGGTTGAGTCAAAAAGGAGTTAAGTTCATTTGGATGGAGGAGTGTGATGAAAATTTCAAGGAGTTAAAAAAAGGTTATCCAGTGCACCAGTGCTCACACTACCTTGTAGTGGAGAAATGTTTGGGATCTATAGTGATGCATACAATATAGGATTGGGGTTTTTTCTCATGAAAAATGATATGGTGATAGCTTATTCCTCATGATAGTTGAACATCCATGATCAAAATTACCCAACTCATGATTTTTAATTATCTACTATAATCTTTTCATTAAATATTTGGTGGCATTATCTTTATAGTGAAAGGTGTGATATTTATACTGATCATAAAAGTTTAAAGTATATTTTGATACAAAAGGAGCTGAATATGCACCAAAGAAGATGGTTGGAGCTGATTAAGGATTACGACTACTCAATTCATTACCACCCTGGGAAAGAAAACAAGGTGGCAGACACATTAAGTCGACAAGACCATGCTAGCTTATCCATGATTAGGATCACAAAAGATCCAATATTTATGGATTTACAAAGGATGGATCTTGGAATTATAATGTAAGGGGAAAATATTATCTTTATCAAATAAATGTTCAACCATCTATACATGTGAAGATTAAGGAGGCACAGAAAGAAGATGTAGAGTTACAAAAGAAGGTGAGAAATGTTCCTGAATTCCACATTGACTGTGATGAAATAATAAGGTTCAAGTATCAGGTTTGTGTTCCTCCCATCCTAGAATTGAAGAAGGAAATATTGGATGAACTCATAGTTCATCATTTTCTATTCACCCTAGAATCACAAAGATGTATAGGGACCTGAAGGAGTACTTATGGTGGTATGAAATGAAAACAGATGTTGCTGAATGTGTCTTTCGATGCTTGGTTTTTCAGCAAGTTAAAGCTGAGAGACAGAAGTCTAAGGGAATGTTACAACCATTACCCATTCCAGAATGGAAATGCGAAAACATCACTATGGAATTTTTTACTGGACTTCCTAAAACATCCAAAGGCAATAATGTTATCTGGGTTATAGCTGATCGTCTTACCAAGTCAGCGCACTTCATTGCTATTAGAGAAGATTTCTCTCTTGATCAGCTTGCCAGGATATATGTGAAGGAAGTGGTAAGATTTCATGGAGAACCACTTTCCATTATATATGATTAGGATCCGAGGTTTTACTCAAAGTTTTGGCGAAGTCTTTACCATACTCTAGATACATAGTTGAGTTTCAGCACTGGTTATCATCCTCAGACAGACGGTCAGTCTGAGAGGACAATTCAAACTCTAGAAGTCATATTGAGAGCTTGCTATATGGATTTTAAAGGTGGTTGGGATCAAAACCTATCTTTGGTGGAATTTTCATATAATAATAGCTGTCACTCTAGTATTCAGATGGCTCTTTATAAATCTCTCTATGGAAAGAAATGCAGAACTCCAACTTGTTGGGATGAAGTTGGGGAAAGAAAGCTATTACGACCGGATCTTGTTGATGAGATGGCCGAAAAGGTAAGATCTACTCAACAACACATAAGAGCATCACAGAGTCGAAAAAAAAGTAATGCTGACAACCGAAGAAAAGACCAAGAGTTTGAAGTGGGTGATAAAGTGTTCTTACAAATATCTCCTTGGAAGAGAGTAATGAGATTTGGAGAGAAGGGCAAGCTGAGCCCTATGTATATTGGTCCTTTTGAAATACTGGATCATGTTGGGAAGGTTGATAAACGATTGGAACTTCTACCGAATCACTCTCCAGTTCATGATGTGTTCCATATATCTCTAATGAGAAAGTACATACCCGATCCTTCACATGTACTAAGCTCAGAATTTGTACCGCTGGAGCAAGATCATTCTTATGAAGAACAACCAATAGTGATTCTGGATCGTAGTGATAAAGTTCTACGAAACAATACCACTCTCTTGGTTAAATTTTTATAGAGGAACCACTGATTTGAAGAAGCTACATGGGAACTTGAGGATATGATGAGTGAGAGGTATCCTCATTTATTTGTTAAGAAGTGACGAATTTGAAGGGTGAAATTCTTTTTAAGGGGGGTAGAATGTAACACCGTAATATTTTATGAGAAATTTTTTTATGTATTATATTATATGAAACACCAAAGGAATATTTCACTACACACATCACTATCTTGGCTTCCATTACATGCAGGATCAACCTTCCTTAATAGCTTGCGTTGTACGCAATACCGAGTTTCACTAAACAACGATATGTTATTAAAATATTATATAAACAAGCCCTTATGAATAGTAATACCCACTTTTTGAAATTTTAAAAATTTTATCTTTCAAAATGGACTTTAGTTTTGGATTCGGAATATCGAAATTATATTTGGGTGAATTTTTGGTATTTTTCTGAAAACATTCAATTTTTTATGAATAGTGAAAAACACTGAGTTATAGTTTAAAACCAATTTTTTTTAAATAATTATTAATTTTTTTAAAATTTATTTTAGGTCAAAATATATACATAATACCTAGATAAGTTCAATTTAATTCATTGGAGTCATTTTAAAATAATTTTAGATATATAAAAATATTATTGAACTTTTTACCATCTTTTTCCCACCTCCTATGAGAATTTAAAAATTTACATAAAACATAATTTTCCCACTTTTGTGAGTGGGATTTCAAAAATCCGAGAGACACGGTTGATATTAGTAATTAAAATGTGGTTCAATAAGATAAAATTTTTTTTTGGTGAATTGTAACTTTTTACTTTTATTTACCACGGTTAAAAGTAAATTGGGTAATTAAGGGTAAAAATGATATTATTATTACCCTAAAACATGTCCTAATTCTATGGGATAAGTGTAATTCGACCAAAGAAACCTTAGGAATAAAATATGACCATTTATTTCCACTTGGATTAGATTAGGATATTTATCATTATTTAATTCAAAGAAGAGTCAAAAGAGTAAAAATCACAGTTTAATAAGTAAAACATTTTTTTATATGGTAAAAATAAGATAAATTACACTATAAATATTCATTAGAAATCTAAAAAACTTTCCTACAGAATGGTATTTTATTTATAATTTTATGACATTATATAATTTAATTTATTTATGAAACAATGCTAATGGAGTAATTACCTTATTAATGAAATATTAACATAATTGATATTATAAATACCCAAATAAATGTAATTTGAAAATTTTTATTAACTAAACTAAATTTATAGTTTAATATAACATATATGGTTGGTTATATGAATTTTTTTCTAAGTAATAATTCTGTTATGAATTTAGAAAAAACAAAATACTAAATAGTGTCAAAATTGACATAAAAGAGTTTTTAAAACAAATATTAAATTATTAATTGATATTCAATTCATAAAAATCTATGGTTTGGCCTAAATACTTATATAATAATATATATGACATTAATGAAACAAGTGGTGTTCTATTGGTAGTATATATTAAGTTTATTAACCATATAGTGTAAGAATACAAGAAGACAAGGTAAAAGTTAAATTATTTAACTTAGAGTTAAATCTAAATTATAAGGTTAAAATGGTAACCTAAAAATGTTTAAAACCGATTTTTTGAGAGGATTTATACCCATACCCACCTTATCCTAGATATAAGTCACTTTTTAGCCATTATAAACTTAATATTACTTTATTATAAAATAATATTTTAAGTTTTTCTTAAGATGCCCCTCACCCCTTTTATAAAAGGTCACTCCCCCTTATCTCTAATTCACACCTCCAAAGCCATTTGGCTCTGCCAAAACCTGTCCAAATACCCTCTAAACTATCCTCCATTAATTATAGATGTCTTCATGTAGTAATAAATCCAACCTATGGATCCTTTTTGATCAAATCAAAATGAAGAACCCGAGGAAGAGGTAAATATCTCACCACCTATTTCAAGTTCCTTTCTTCTTCTACTTCCTCTTTCTTTGTTGTTTCCTTTCAAAAATAATAAATCCAGTGTATTCTATATACTGTGATGTTATTATAAAAATGTTACAACCATATTAGTTATTTTATCCATCCTATGAATGAAAAAGTCACCACACGTGCGTACGTACAGCTTGTTGTCTCCATGTCATGGTGTAGTTTGTTATTCAAACATTTCATCATTTGGATGGGTATGATAATGAGTATAAATGATATAAATAATAAATATAACATTATTATTATTCTTTATATATCATATACCATCCAATTATATACTATTTAAATATCAAAATAATGATATCATCGCTCGTGCGTACGTACGGCCTACCGTCTCAATGATGTGATGCGACTCGTTCTACATGATCTTAATTGAATAATGATTATATAAATGAATTGAATGAGTAAATATAATATAAATTACAATAATACCATTCTATAAATGAGGTATCCATAACCTAATAATAGGAATAAGAATTTATTCGACAAAACATGCATAAGAATATAAAGCAATGAACACCCGAATAATAAGTAGCAATAAAATATTACTAACAAGAAGATAAGAATATGACCATATATGATATCATAACAATGAATATTATTCTTTAATAAGTAAATTAAATTATTTAAATCATTATACAGTAGGTTTGGATACATATGAATCATATCGAACCTAAGGTACAGGAAAATATCACAATCTCATTTTTATCCGAGATTTTTTATACTTCAGAATTTACTGGGGCATATTTATCATCCACATCCATATTTCCTCAATATGTAATATTATTTCTATCCTCCTACAGTTTTTTAAATCCAATTTTACCTATTGGTGAATTTTAGTAAAAGATTTGAAAGGAATATTTTGTCGTTTTCAGTACGAGATACTTTTTGACTTTTCTGGCCAATGTACGAGAAGAATGTTTTTATTAACTTATATAACATGAATGTATTTTTATGATTTCATAGAAAATTATTTCCATGAATCTTCCTTTAAAAGTTTTCATGTTTATTTTTAATTAACTTCTTTTAGTTTAAAGTTTTATGACATGTTTGTAAAGGAAAAATGTTTTTGAAGTAGAAAGGATATTTTCCTCAAGAATGGAGTTCAAGTGTTTTATCAAAATTATTTTCCATATAATATAATATAGGGTTATATTTGTATCCCTATTTTTACATTTATTTGATTATGTTATGATGAAATTATTTTTATGAAGTCCTTTTATCTTATATGGATTATGTTATGATGGCATGATGTTTAAGAATCCCATTTTTATTACAAGGGTTATGCTATGATATATGATTTATCATTTTGTGGCACACAAAAGAATGGTTTCATTATGAGATGGGTGGGACCTATATCTCCCTCCAATGCATTGGGTAAATATTTATATCTCATGATATAGACAAGGATAGAACTACAAGTTAATCCATTTCAGTGATATAGGACTGGAACGAGGAGTGAACTCAGATCTGAAATGGACTTTGTCCGCTATGATAGTCTTGGCAATGAGTCTTGACTAATATTAAATTATTTTCTATGATTATGTGTGTATTCCACAAAGATTCATGTTTAATGTTACGATTATTGGGATTAAATTTCACTACTATGATTTATCCCATGTTATGATGTTATGATCTCTTTTGTAGGTTAATATTTTCAAAATGCTATGTTCTTATGAATATGATATGACTGATATTTCCTTTGTTTACCCTTACTGATCATTTGAGCTCACCCTTTTGTATGTTTTGTTTTCCCCAGGTCAGGAAGAAGGGTATTAATTATGATATTCCAAACTAGACTCTAGATATGATGAAATAAATGGGAGACAATGTAGATGATTTATGAACCAGTTGTTTATGTTTTCCCAGTTTCTAAAGACGCTATACCTATACAGTACTATCATGGTTTTGTAATATGTTGTAATAAGTATGCTTCATATCTGAAGTAATAAAAATGTATGTAAAGTATGAGTTTTTTATAGTAATGACTCCGATTTTAATAGAAGTACCCTTTGGATATTTATATATATTATTCTAAGTTTTTATTGAGAGTCGATGTGGTGTTATGAGTGTCATGAGACACCAGAATTGATATATTAAAAATATTAAATATATTTTTACCTGTGTGTGCATATTTTTGAAAATAATCGTTTTCACATTTAAAAAAGTATTGGATAGAGAAACTAGGACCATCATTGGTTTCATAATGTTTGTTTTAATGTAGTTTTGACATAAAGTTCATTCATATCATACCCCTAGTCGATACACATATGTGGGAATATATTTGAGCAATTAAATTAAATAATTAATTTAATCTGTCTATATTGATAAAAATAATACATGAATTATTTAATAATTTTTATGGCCATTTTTATGTTTATCCACATAACCTTGAGAGAGAATTACCAAAGAGCGAGGGATCCACTGTGAAGGAAATAAATTATGAAGAATGTGAAGGGATATCCTTGAATCAATAATTGGAATCAGAAAAACTAATCATTAGCATCGATGAGGAACCTTTCTTTGTTAGCAATCAATCCAAAGATGAGGGAGGGATTTGTTATTTATAGTTTACTTCCCCATTAATTATGATTTAAAGAATGAATTTTTTTTATCTACTTTTGAATTATCCTTTTACCTTGTCAAGGCATGAACTATTTAATTTAATCCTTTATTTGACCATAGTGTATTTAAAATGAACGATGTTGGGTTAAACCCTTAGAAAACAATGGAGGCACAACAGGCTTCACAAGTGTCAATGTAAATCTTAATGTATGGCTATTAGTGGTCAAGAAAACTA
Organism: Viscum album; assembly: GCA_963277665.1. Lineage (NCBI taxonomy): Eukaryota > Viridiplantae > Streptophyta > Magnoliopsida > Santalales > Viscaceae > Viscum > Viscum album. The sequence goes on from OY728155.1 coordinate 1,244,047,585, forward strand.
TGTTCTAAGGAATTTATTTAAATTGTGGGACCTTGGATAAATATTTCGGTGAGATTTGTGGTGATACCGATGGTGTGGATAGTGTTATAATGCACTGGGATAAAGACTTTTCTTTATATGAAATTCTAAACTACACATCATGTTTTCCATAAGAACACATTCCATGTAGTCCTCTTTCTGTAGAATCTACGGTTTTCAGTTAGGTTAAATATTATATGGCCTTTTGGTGGGACCATACATCACGTGACCCTACCTAGACAGTCAAGTTGTGTACAAGGAATACATGGATTGGACCCTAGGTAGTCCCACATGTCATGTTCCCTGGGCAATATGCTATGCATATGGATTTTTCTATGCCATGACCTATAGTGAGACACATATAGGTGAGGACATAGGAGTATACCCCAGGTTCACCAAGATACACACTGTGTACTTTTCATTAGATCTTCTACCTCTCACATATCCTTCTTTAGGACTCTAAATCAGTCCCCCCGAGTAGTTCTTCATGATTATAATTCCATGTGAAATGTGATGGTGAATTTTGTTATGGTTTTAACGATATGGAATGAGGTGGTGTAAGTGTTCATTTCTTCTAGTATATTTGATTAAAATCGAGACTTTAATGTGATCTCTAGAGTGGCATCTAGGTTAGAAAACCACCTTGAAATAACATGCAGTTTAGTGTGTGGGCAACCCATTTCCTATAAAAGTGGGATTGGACCCCCCCCCCCAATACACACCTTGGGTTTGTTTATTATATCTATGGAGTAGAACACCCTTATCATTGATAAAATATGAGTTTTGGGACCTATAACTTATTGAGATCAACACCCCCCTATTTGTGGCATTCCATTAGTGAGGCATGGGTGCCTCATATCTCATGAGGATTGTGATAGGCTACTACATCGAGAAGGCCAGGGAACTTAGAGCTATATACAAAATCATCATCCCAAATTTGGTATGAAGATCAAGATCCCCCTATCTCTATTCAAATTGGGTTTTTCTTTGAGAATATTTCTATGTTGGACTTATTCTCTCCTCTTTATCTTGTGGCTTAATCTGACAATTTATTTCTATTTATTCCCCTTTTATTTTTGAGGTATCCTTCTACGTATGTTTATATAATCACCCATATATGGGATTTTCCGACATGTTTCATATATTATGTAGGTGAAAAGTATTTATATGGTGACATTGTCGGGCCTAGTGTTAGTGGATGTAACACCCCAAGATTTCATAGTACGTTATTTTCCTTAAATTAATTCAATAGTTTGCACTACACGTAACACCGAGTTCGAGCACACCATGACTTACCAAACTAGCGGTTCAAAAAGTGATTATGAATAGTATTAACTAAATTTAGAATTTTATATACACCATATAATTTTTGAATCCATATTATGTATTTATAAGAGATAATATAAGAACAAATTCGTATTTTCAGATAAAAGAAGTATTTTTCAAAAAAATAAATTTTACCACTTTTTAATGGAGAACCCTTTTTGATAAACAATATTTGACACTTTTATATATTAAATTTAATGAAATAAAATTCTTATTTAGAATCAAGACATAAAAATCTATTTTGGATAAATTTTTTGTACTTTTCTGATAACAGTCATGTTTTGATGAATAGTTAAAAATACTAAATTTTAAATGAAAACAACTTTTTTAATAGAAATAATTGATTTTGTTAAATAATTCATTTGAATGATCTGGAAGCATAATAATATTATATTTTTATCATTCAACACAATTTAGGTCATTATAAGTAATTTCACTTTTAAATTTAACATAAACACATGTCAATCTTTTGATATTTTTTACTTCTTAAAAAACCCGCCTTTTGGATTTGACAAGAAGAATTAATTTTAAATTAATTAATGCTAATTCTAGGATTTGATTATGTTAAAATTGAATTAATTTTCGAATTTGGAATATGAAAATTATCTAAGGGATAATTTTTGGTATTTTTTTGAAAACTTTCAACTTTTGATGAATAGTGAAAAACACAGCGTTATAGTTTAAAAACCGACTTTTTATTTAAATAAGTATTTTTTTATTTATTATAAGTCAATATAGATTCATAGTACCTATATTAGTTCAATTTGATTCATTGGAGTCATTTTTATAATAAAATTATATGTATAAAATTTTATTGAACTTTTTACCTTCTTTTACCCACCTTCTAGATGCATTTGCAGATTTGCATAAAACTCCATTTTACCACTTTTGTGAGTTTAATTTTAAAATTCCGAGAGACACTGTTTACATAATTATGTAAAATTTTGTTCAATAAGATGAAAATAGTTTTGGTGAATAGTAACTTTTGACTTTTATTTACCACGGTTAAAAGTAAATAGGGTAATTAAGTGTAAAAATGATACCATAATTACCCTATCACGTGTCTCGATTCTACTGGATAAGTGTAATTCGACCAAAAAAACCATAGGAATAAAATATTATCCCTTTTGGTCTACTTGAAATAGATTAGGACATTTATTATTATTTTATTTAAAGAAGAGTTAAAAGTGTTAAATTCAATGTTTACTAACTAAACCATTTTTAATATTGTGTTATACATAAGATAAATTCAACTATAAATATTAATTATAAATATAAAAAGATTTCCTACATTACGATATTTTATTTATAATTTTTATAAATTAATTAATTAAATTTATTTATGACACAATGATGATGCAGTAATTATATTATTAATGAACGATTAAAATAATTGATATTATAAATATAAAAATAAATGTAATTTGGGACTTTTGATGAATTAAAGTAATTTTATAGGTAAATATTACATTTTAGGGTTTATTAAATATTTTTTTTGAAGTATTCATGCTATTATTATTTTCAAAAAAAAAACAAATACTAAATAGTGTCAAAATTGACATAATTGAGTTTTTTAAAAAAATATTACATTATTGAATTATATAATATTTTTAAAAATATATTGTTCGCCCAAAGGACTTATATAAAGTTATATATATTAACAATGAACCACTTGGGGTTCCTTTGTCTTGTTATAGTATGTTTATTAACCATATAATATAAAAATACAAAGAGACATGGTAAATGTCAAACTATTTAACTAAGAGTTAAATGTAAAAGATAAGGTTAATATGATAACCAAAACCTATCTAAAACCTATTGTTTGAGATTTTTTAGACCCATACCCACCTTTTCCTTGAAATAATTCATTTTGGATCCATTATAAATTGAAAATTATTTTATTATATAATAATATTTCAAGCTTTTCCTAAAGTGACCCTCACCTCTCCTATAAAAGGGAACTTCCCCTTATCTTAATTTCAAACCTCCAAAGCCTTTTGGATTGTTCAAAACCAACCAAAATATACTCCCAACTTCTCTCAATTCAACCTAGAGGCCTTACTTCGATTATAAATCCAACGTAAGAATCCCTTTTGATCGACTCAACAGAAAACACCTGAAGTAGAGGTAATAATTTCACCACCCTCTTTCAAGTTCTTTTCTTATTCAGAATCATCTTTCTTTGTTTTTTCTATAAAAATATAATAAATCCAGTACCTTATACATACTTTTATGTTATTATAAACATGGTACTACCATATTCGTTATCCTATCCATCCTATAAATGACAAAGTCACCAGACGTGCGTTCGTACGGATTACCGTTTCCACGTCGTGGTGTAGTTTGTTATTCAAACACTTCATTATTTGGATGGGTATAATAATGAGTGTAAATGATTTAAATAATAAATATAAAATTTTAATGATTCTTTATATATGATATACCATCCAATTACAGATTATTTCACCATCAATATAATGATATTGTTGCTTGTGCGTACGTACGGATTATCGTCCCCACGAACACGATGAGATTCATTTTCCATATTAATCATTCATGAATAATTTTCATTTTATGATTCAAAATAATTTTTATGAACATAATATAATTTTTTATATGAATAAAATACATCATATTCGAAAAAAATGGCTTACGTAACCAAGCATATAAAATAAAATGAATCAGTTATCACCTCAAATGATGATACTACTAAAATATTATTAACAAAGCAATATTAGAAGATCATATATGATATCATATTTACGTATATCATTCTTGTATAATTTAATAAAAATAATTTAACTATTTTACAGAAGTTTAACGTACCCTCGACTAAAAAAATGTACAAGGTAAGAGGTTTTTTATCTCACTTTTAATTCCGTGAGATTTCCATTGTTCGCCACTTATTTATTGCATGTGGTGTATTGTGTACTGCCATTTGATATATATTATCATTATTATCTTTATATTCATGGAATTATGTTATTTATTTGGTCGTTATTAATTTTTTTTCATACGACTCAATTGATTACAACGTTGTAAGGGGTTTTCATCTCACTTTTATTCCAGTGAGATTCATGCTATAATTTTCCACTATTACCTTTTGTGTGGTGTATGTACTTCCCATGATTATATTTTTTGCATAATATAATTTAATTTATGGTTATTTAAATCATCATTTGATGGTAATTATTTCATGGGGTGTAGGTTTCGTATGTTACCAAATCAGTATGGGGATTTCAAATTTCAATTTCCACTCATTCATTTTTACGCAAACTTCATTGATTACTTTTATCCATGAATATGTGTGAAATATCTATTTATTTACCTATATAGTAATTTACAATCTCTTTTTTGTGGATATAATTTTGATACACATAGTCACACCGTTGATAAATTATCAAGTCATCGATATAAACTTGATAAGAGTAATTTTAAATCAATTTCTATTCATTGAGTTAAACATCCAAGTCCTTGGTGTTTCTTTTAAAATAATATGTGTGAATGTCCTATGATTGATTTACACTGAATATCTAATAATATTGATTGAATTTATATTTTTCACAGATAATTATTTCATTTATTTATCCTTACCCTAAGGATACCGTCTTTATAAAATAATTCATCTCAACTTACATTCCATTGAAACTTCTTTGTTGTTATGTACCAATTCACTTTTATTTGATGTATATACTGTACTTTGACAAAGTATATCATGAATCCCTTTATTCTCATGATATTATAAAGTTTTTATTACCTCAATTATTTGTATTCAAGTGTCTCTCATTTGGATAGGAACTCTAACTAAAATATTATTTTAAATGTTTTAAAAATTTATTCTTCTAATTCTTTCCCATTAATATCCATGTTTTAAAAATGGTTTTAAGGTTTTATTTATATGGAAATTAATGTTTTAAAATTGAAATTATTTTTAAAAGTTTTAAAGTGTTATGGGACACATTGATTAAAAAATCTATTTTAAATAGCTTCTTGGTAAATAGTGAGACTTTTAAATGTTTTCATAAAAAGGGGATATATCTCTCAAATATTTTTTCTGATAATTTTCAACTATTTCAACATCCTTTATGGGATATTATTCTTGATTAAGGTTAATTTTTTCATGATAAAAATATTCCATATTGTATTGAATGTTTTGTGATTTGTTTGACTATGGATGTGCTATTTTTATACCATTCATTGTTTATGGATAAAGTATTGACATTTCATATGATAGTTTTAATATGAATGTTTATTTTATGTTTAAACCTGTTCATATGAGGAATTCATTGGACTTAGGAAGTTATAGGTGGAGCCCACTACAGATCCTCGATGCATCGGTAGGTCTCATGAGACAAACTAGTGTATTGGAACAAAGCCTTGAAAAAATCTTATTTGTAGTATCGGTATAAGGCCTTGGATATTTGGTTATTAAGTATGGAATTATGAATTCAATCATTATTAAATTGCCTATTGATATTACATGTGATTATTTGACTAGTAGAATATCCATGTGAATAAGTAAATGGAATTATTTTATTTATCTTTTCCATATTATGCTGAATTTTAAGTTTAAAATGCTTGTGTTCTAGTCTTATACATTTCCTTAAATGTTTATTCTTATTTATGACAGTTTCTTCAATATTTTTATCCTTACTGAGCATCTGAACTCACCCATTTCTTATGTTTTAGTTTTCTCAGGATGCAAATAATTATGTTGTGATTAACCTAAAGGAATGTGCTAAGAGATATGAGAGTGTTAAAAGGGGGCACAATGTTGTTTTTTTATTTCATGACGCAATGTAAAACGTATGTATGTATCTAGTACTTCCAAAGCTACTAAATTGATCGGTCTTTTGGGACATGATTCCTTGTAACATGAAAATGTTATGTAATAATGCATTGATTCTGGGTAACTAGGATGGGGGCATTACAGTTGGTATCAGAGGAAGTTTAGTACAAACCTTGGAAGATAGATTTATAATAACTCAGATTAAAAAGCACTACCCTAATATAGACATTGAGGATTAGTATATAATAACATCCAAAAAATTTGGCAATGTAAATATTATGTGGGTTTTCCAAGAAATACATCCTTGTATATATACGAGCAGGTAGAGGTGCCTCTGGCACAGATGTATCTAGCAGTAAAAACTCTAAAAAGGAGTTTCAGGCGTGACCCAGGCTATCCTGGTACATGACAATGTGCCTTGTTGCACTATTGGTTACGACACTATCGAGGGATATGCTTAGGATAATTCACATTTTCTTTACAAAACGATTTGAAGGATTTTAATATAAGATGAGAATAAATAACCTTGGTTAATCCTAAGGTGTTTTAGAGTGAAAATAAGGTGTTATGATATTTTCTAAATGATTTTATGACTCACACTATGCTTGTAGAGACCCGAAGCTTGACATCCATGGACATTACATTACATTTTCGAAATACTTAGTACATAACAAAAACACACACTAAAGGATCGTAATAGTTTAGTGTCTTTGGAAACTCGGAACGTAATCTTCTAATCGTGGTGAAAGTTCTTCAATATCTCCCATAAAGGACATCCCTTTTTTTTTACCTAAAACCTTTCTTTATATCCTGGGGAAAAGAAAACATAAAAGGGTGAGCTCAAATGCTCAGTAAGGGTAAACAAAAGAAATATCAATCACATCATATATATAAGAACATAGCTTTTGGAAATCTTAACCTGCAAAAAAGCTCATAATATCATAACATGGGATAAATCATAGAAGTGAAAAGTAATCCCAATAATCATAACTTAAAACATGAAACTTTGTGGCATACACACATAATCATAGAGAATCATTTCTTGTTAGTCAAGACTCAATGCCAAGACTATCTTAGTGGACAAAGTCCCTTTCTGCATCGAGTAACTCTCGTTTCAGTCATGTTTCACTGAACCGGTATAACCTACCATTTCAGCCATGTCTATCTCATGAGATATAAAATCTTTACCCAATGCATTCGAGGGAGATATAGGTCCCACCCATATTATAATGAATCCTTTCTTATGTGTGCCACATAATCATAAATCATACATCATCGCATAACCCATGTAATAAAAATGGGATTCTTAAACAACATGACATCATAAAACAATTCATATAAGATAAAGGAATTCATAGAAATGTTTCCATCAAAACATAATCAAATCCATGTAATAATAGGGATAAAAACAGAACCCTTTTATTATCTTAGATGGAAAATAATTTTGATAAAACACTTGAACTTCATTCTTGAGGAAAATATCCTTTCTACTTCAAAAACATTTTTCCTTTCATAACATGTCATAAAACTTTAAAATAAAAGAAGTTGATTAAAAATAAACTTGAAAACTTGTAAAGGAAGCTTCTTGGAAATAATGTTTTAAAAATCCATTCATGCCGTATAAGTTAAAAAAACATTCTTCGTACTTTTGTCGGAAAAGTCAAAAAATACCTCGTATGAAAAACGACAAAAGATTCCTTTCATTTCATTTACTAAAAACTCACCGATGGGTAAAAATGGATTTAAACAATTGTAGGTGGATGGAAATAATATTACATATTGATGAAACATGGATGTGGATGATAAAATACACCCCAGTAAATACTTATGAATAAACAATCTCGGATAAAAATGAGATTGTGATATTTCCCTTACCTTAGGTCCGATTTGCTTCGTATGTGTCCGAACCTCCTGTATAATAATTTAAATAATTTCATTGACTTATTATAGAATCATATTCATTGTTATGATATCATATATGGTTCACTTATGACATTATATTACCCGTTATTTTGTAAATTCCATGTTAAAGAAGCGTTTTGGGTAAAATCGTTTCATTTATCGTAGGTGTTTTGACTTGTTGTTCTTGACATTATTATTACTTATATCATGATTTACTTACTTCCAGAATATAAAATTTGATTTATATATCATATATATTCATTATATATATATATATATAATAGATAGATAAATAAAATGAAAAACACCGTTCATGGAGACGGTAGTCCGTACGTACGCATGAACGTTGTTTTCCTTTCCTTATTGTCTTGAATGGAAGTAAGTAGATGACATACATATACATATATATATACGTAAATCCAGTAGCTTTATAATGTCATATATTTCATTATTATTTTTATATATACTTTATAATCATTCTTAAATGGTTAACATGGAGAATGAATCTCATCGCGTCGTGGAGACGGTAGTCCGTACGTACGCACGAGCGATGATATCATTTCCATAAATATTGAATTGAATTGGAGTGGTTTATAAAATATATCAGAATCAATATGATGTTGTAATAACTATGTATATTTATTCTTTACACCATTATACCCATCCATGTAAGGTGGTGGTGGAAAATAGATTACACCACGGCGTGGAGACGGTATTCTGTACGTACGCACGCGCGGTGATTTCTTTTTCCGTAGGATGGATAGATGGTGAAATATGGTTGTTTCATACTTATAATAACATATCAGTATATGATTGATACTGATGTTATTACTTCATAATGAAACAACTAAAGAAGAAGAAGTTGAAGAAGAAAGAAATTGAAAAGATCGGTAATGGATATTACCTCTTCTTTGGAACGACTCTTTGAATCCTCCACATAGGGAACTAAGATTGGTCTTTGAAGAAGACCAGGACCTCTAGGATTATTCTAGGGAAGTGGAGAGGAGAAAATTGCAGGGGTTGGCCGAGCTTGAGTGCTCAAATTGGTGTGAGGAGGAGGGGGAGGAGGTGTCCTTTTATAGGGGAGGAGAGGGGCACCTTAGGAATATCTCAAAATATTATTTTATATTAAAGTATAAATCGGTTTATAATGGTTCCAAAGGGTCTTATTTCGAAGCTAAAGTGGGGATGGGTCGAAATCCTATCAACCAATAATATTTAGACAAGTTTAGGGTATTATTTTAACCTTATCAATTAGATTTAACTCTAAGTTAAATAATTTAACTTTTACCATGTCTTTTTGTTTTCTTTCACTATATGGTTAATACACTTACTATAACATGCCAAAAGAACCCCAAATTGTTTATTGTTAAAATATATATCCTTATCTAAGTCATTTGGCCGAACCTTAGATTTTTAGGAATACAATAACAATTAATAATATAATATTTGATTTAAAAACTATTTTGTGTCAATTTTGACACTATTTGATATATGATTTTTGTGAAAGTCATAACAGAATTATATGTTCGAAACAAGTTGATTAAATCAACAATAATATATCATAGTAACCTATAAAATTAGTGGAATTCATAAAAAGTCTCAAATTACATTTATTTTGGTGTTTATAACATCAATTATGTCAATATTTCATTAATAAGATAATTACTGCATCATCATTGTGTCATAAATAAATTAAATTATTTAAAGTATAAAAATTACAAATAAAATACCATTATGTAGGAAATATTTTTATCTTTCTAATTAATATTTATAATCTAAAATCCAACATATATAACCCTATGTAACAATTGTTTTTCTAAAAGATATATGCTTGTATCATTTTTTATTCATTTTAACTTAATTAAAATAAAGTGTCATTATCACTTACAAGTGGATCAATGGGGTCCCAAAATCGACCCAAATATGCCCATGGTCGACCATGTATCAACCAATAGGGTTAAGACACGTTTTAGGGTAATTTAATATTATTATAATATTATTGTTTAACCCTTATTTACCGGATTTACCCTTAACCATGGTAAATAAAATATTTACCGCAGCAATTATTCAAAATGTCTAAAAATAAAAGTTATCTATTTACACAATTTGAACATCCTGATCCCAAATATGGAATCCATTTTTCTAAATTCAAAACACAGAAGTGGCAGAAATTAATTTAAAATTAATTCCCGCTGTCAAAACAAAAAGCGTGTTTTTAAGAGATAATAACTATCAAAAGATTGACACTTGTTTATGTTCGGTTTAATTGTAAAATTGTGTCCAATGACCAACATTATATTAAGTGGTAAAAATATATTCTAAATATACTTTAAAACCATTCAATATTATAATTTAACCACATAAGATATTACGATGAAAAAAGTTGTTTTTAATTAAAATATAGCGTGTTTTTACTATTCATTAAAATATGAAAGTTATCGGAAAAATATCAAAAATTTATCTAATGTAAATTTTTACATCCTGATTCAAAAGAAGAATATTATTTTGTCAAATTGAACATATAAACATATCAAAAACTATATTTAAAGTGGGTGCGCCATCAAAAGGCGGTAAAACTGCATTTTTTGAAAAATACTTATTTTACCCGAAAAATTTATTTTGTTCTTATACCATGTTCTAGAAATGTGTAAGATGAATAATAATGTTATAAAATTCAAAATTTAGTTAATACTATTCATAACGGCTAGTTCATGACAATATTATAATAATATAACATTGTTTATTAAAACCCGGTATTGCGTACAACACACGCTATCGAGGAAGGTCGCGATTGCGTGTAATGCAAGCCAAGTCAGGGTTGCGTGTTGTGAAAGAATCCTTCGTTGTTTCGTATAACAGAATCCAACCATATTTCATTTATACATTTAATATATATATATATATATATATATATACTCAATGTTGCGTAGAATAACTATTATCAAAATTGTGTGTAACACGGTCCAAGAATAGTGTTGCGTATACTGCAAGCTAATACGGTGTTGCGTATAGCGCAAGGTAATCTTGGTGTAGAATATAACACAAGACATTAATGAAATTAAAAGAATATTTTTCATAAAATCTCGGGGTGTTACATTCTACCCCCTTTAAAATGAATTTCGCCCTCGAAATTCGTCGGGATTATAAATGGTTTACTATTCGAAAGTTTCTTTGATAGAAACCCACATCGTAAAAAAAAATACCAAAACTTATCTTTAAAAACAAAAGTATGAAACGTAACGGTTACCCAAATAAACTAATCACTGGGTTTCCACATAGGTGAAAATATGGATATGGAAGAGAAATCTAACAATCATGTTCTGATGGAGAGTGGTAGAGAACATGGCTATGGAAAAGCTAGCAATCACAAAGCCATAAATTTGTGACGATCTAAGGTACCATCCGATTCATCAGATATAAGATCACTAGGACAACATTTTTGGTTTTCAATATCATTTCCCTAAAGTTGAAAAATTTGAATTAGAAGAAATACTTACTTGATTTTGGTATAATCTCACTGTTGTTCGTGAATTGAACAATTTACACTTCTTCCCTTAAAGAAATGAAGTTGAATTTGTTATTCGTGATGTGTTAGCAGATCATGTGATAGAATGACAGGTCATTCCATCTGTCTCAAACAAAAGGTTAGCAAAACTTATATACATAAGTCGATCTATAGTGAGATTAATCATATATGGTTCCTAAAATGGACTTATACTTCATATATCATACTGCTTAATATAATAAAACTAGTTTCTACTAAACAGGGACTTCCTGTAGGTCAGTGGTAGGCGATAAAGGCCAGTCGCACTTCGGTTGTGGGTTCGATTCCTACAGCCTTGTCCGAAGCGATGGGCTGTCGCCCGTCCTGCAGGTTGTTCTTTTTCTAAAACTATATTACTATAACATCCCATCAATAATATCGAGTAAACTTCTATCCTTAAACAATACTAACTTATGTCCAACATAATCCATTCCAATCTTTAGGATTATCCATAATACTGCAGTCCACTCTCATAACATAGTGAAAACGATTACCAGAGATTTAACACCATCGTCGATCCCCATAAGATATGTCTTGTTGGTCACATTCTAAACATTCAAAGTCCTTAATCATGTATTCGCTTGAATACCTTAGTGAAAACATGAATGCAGTTTAAAGTTAACAATTTCCACATACCAAAATCCTCAAAATTCTATATACTCAAACCATGATATCACTTAGTCCTTATATCAATCATGAGCTCATGAATACTGTTAAACATTTCATTTTCTTGTTTTCCCTTCATTATGCGCATAATATCTCAATCACTTTGAATACCACATTAGACCAATACATAAATATTCCAATATTCCAAGATACAACATTATTTTGGAATCCCATTACATAAACACTTAATCATTCCACCACATCGTTGTCATATTCAACATTTCCAATAGTGATCGCATGTGACTTCCCTTTGTCCTTTTCCTTAAGCAGTTGCTCATGTCGATCATCACTAACCCTTGGATTAGGGCATTTATTAGCATAATGCCCCATTTCCTTGCACTTGAAGCATTGAAGTGTTGGTTGTACGTTCTCTGCAGTGTTTGCTTTATTCACATCATTAGAAACCCTTTTTCCATTACTTCGACACTCAGCTGCTCGATGACCTTCTTTTCCATACTTAAAACATTTTCTAGTCCATTTAAGACAATCTCCACCACGCTTCTTTCCACACTTTGTGCATAAGGAAACATTCATCTTCTTTTCACCATTATTCTGAGATTTCTCCTTGAACTCCATCTTTCGTTTCTTGTCAAAACCATGAGATGGATATGTAACACCAACATCCATTTCTACCTTGATAGCACAACGCACAATTTCTTCATAGCTACTGAAGTCTCTTATAGCTAATGCCCTTCGAAGACTTGGTTTTAAGCCACTGAAAAATCGATCAACTTTACTTTCAGGTTGGATGATAATACCAGAAGCATACCTTGCAAGTCTTGTAAAATTTGCTTCATAGGTACCAACAGATTCATCGTCCCTTTGCTTCAGTTCAAGAAACTCTTTCTCCATCTTTGTTCGAAGAATACGAGGGAAGTACTTACTGAAAAACAAGTTCTTGAACTCGTCCCATTCCATGGACTCAATTTCATCTCTTGGCCTCGTATTCTTGATAATATTCCACCATTGATCAGCTTCACCTTACAAACGATATACTGCTAAGATGACTTTATCATGTTCATAACATTGAAGAACTGAAAATATCTTTTCAGTAGTACTGATCCATTGTTCAGCCACAAGTGGATCAGAAGACCCACTGAAAGAAGGTGGACGTTGCCTCATGAAGGACTCAATAGAATATTGTTCCCTTCTCTGCTCATTTGGAAGTCCAGAATGATTCATAGCTTGTGTAAGTATAGAAATAAGATTTTGCACTCCATCTCCCATAACATTTGTTTGTTCAGGAGGGCAATCATTGCATTGTCCATTGCATTGATCAACACGGTTCCTTCGGGTTCCAGCCATCGTCTAAAACCCAAAAAGAATAGTGTGAGAGGCAAAAATCATGCTAGGGAAAACAACATAATAAAGGGGGAGTACCTTCAATATCCAACATCTTAGGTTTAATTCTATGATCGTTAGCGTAATTCTATTACTATAACCTATACGTATACTTATCCCTAGGGACATCCCTAGACATACCTTAGAAATATCTCTAGGGATCTCACTAAGGTTTTCACATCCTAGTTTCCAAAGGTTGACTAAACCTTTCCTCTGATACCAACTGTAGCGCCCCGACCCCAGCTACCCAGAGTCGGTGCATTACTTCATAATGAAACAACTAAAGAAGAAGAAGTTGAAGAAGAAAGAAATTGAAAAGATCGGTAATGGATATTACCTCTTCTTTGGAACGCCTCTTTGAATCCTCCACTTAGGGAACTAAGATTGGTCTTTGAAGAAGACCAGGACCTCTAGGATTATTCTAGGGAAGTGGAGAGGAGAAAATGGCAGGGGTTGGTCGAGCTTGAGTGCTCAAATTGGTGTGAGGAGGAGGGGGAGGAGGTGTCCTTTTATAGGGGAGGAGAGGGGCACCTTAGGAATATCTCAAAATATTATTTTATATTAAAGTCTAAATCGGTTTATAATGGTTCCAAAGGGTCTTATTTCGAAGCTAAAGTGGGGATGGGTCGAAATCCTATCAACCAATAATATTTAGACAAGTTTAGGTTTTTATTTTAACCTTATCAATTAGATTTAACTCTAAGTTAAATAATTTAACTTTTACCATGTCTTTTTGTTTTCTTTCACTATATGGTTAATACACTTACTATAACATGCCAAAAGAACCCCAAATTGTTTATTATTAAAATATATATCCTTATCTAAGTCATTTGGCCGAACCTTAGATTTTTAGGAATACAATAACAATTAATAATATAATATTTGATTTAAAAACTATTTTGTGTCAATTTTGACACTATTTGATATATGATTTTTGTGAAAGTCATAACAGAATTATATGTTCGAACCAAGTTGATTAAATCAACAATAATATATCATAGTAACCTATAAAATTAGTGTAATTCATAAAAAGTCTCAAATTACATTTATTTTGGTGTTTATAACATCAATTATGTCAATATTTCATTAATAATATAATTACTGCATCATCATTGTGTCATAAATAAATTAAATTATTTAAAGTATAAAAATTACAAATAAAATACCATTATGTAGGAAATCTTTTTATCTTTCTAATGAATATTTATAATCTAAAATCCAACATATATAACCCTATGTAACAATTGTTTTTCTAAAAGATATATGCTTGTATCATTTTTGTATTCATTTTAACTTAATTAAAATAAAGTGTCATTATCACTTACAAGTGGATCAATGGGGTCCCAAAATCGACCCAATGATGCCCATGGTCGACCATGTATCAACCAATAGGGTTAAGACACGTTTTAGGATAATTTAATATTATTATAATATTATTTTTTAACCCTTATTTACCAGATTTACCCTTAACCATGGTAAATAAAATATTTACCGCAGTAATTATTCAAAATGTCTAAAAATAAAAGTTATCTATTTACACAATTTGAACATCCTGATTCCAAATATGGAATCCATTTTTCTAAATTCAAAACACAGAAGTGGCAGAAATTAATTTAAAATTAATTCCCGCTGTCAAAACAAAAAGCGTGTTTTTAAGAGATAATAACTATCAAAAGATTGACACTTGTTTATGTTCGGTTTAATTTTAAAATTGTGTCCAATGACCAACATTATATTAAGTGGTAAAAATATATTCTAAATATACTTTAAAACCATTCAATATTATAATTTAACCACATAAGATATTACGATGAAAAAAGTTGTTTTTAATTAAAATATAGCGTGTTTTTACTATTCATTAAAATATGAAAGTTATCAGAAAAATATCAAAAATTTATCTAATGTAAATTTTTACATCCTGATTCAAAATAAGAATATTATTTTGTCAAATTGAACATATAAACATATCAAAAACTATATTTAAAGTGGGTGCGCCATCAAAAGGCGGTAAAACTGCATTTTTTGAAAAATACTTATTTTACCCGAAAAATTTATTTTGTTCTTATACCATGTTCTAGAAATGTGTAAGATGAATAATAATGTTATAAAATTCAAAATTTAGTTAATACTATTCATAACGGCTAGTTCATGACAATATTATAATAATATAACATTGTTTATTAAAACCCGGTATTGCGTACAACACACGCTATCGAGGAAGGTCGCGATTGCGTGTAATGCAAGCCAAGTCAGGGTTGCGTGTTGTGAAAGAATCCTTCGTTGTTTCGTATAACAGAATCCAACCATATTTCATTTATACATTTAATATATATATATATATATACTCAATGTTGCGTAGAATAACTATTATCAAAATTGTGTGTAACACGGTCCAAGAATAGTGTTGTGTATACTGCAAGCTAATACGGTGTTGCGTATAGCGCAAGGTAATCTTGGTGTAGAATACAACACAAGTCATTAATGAAATTAAAAGAATATTTTTCATAAAATCTCGGGGTGTTACAATGCTTTCTTGTGTTAGTCAATGACTGGATTCCAAGGATGTCATAGTAACATGGAACATGATGTACATGGTGGGAACATTGGTGGAAATGTGGAAAAAAATAGAATGTTGATAGGTGTAAAATATATAGTTTTCATGCTGAATCATTTTTCCAAAAATATGATCAACAACATATATATAAACCAACTCCCGGAATCAACAAAGAAGAGAAAGGTGGTGAATGATAAGAGCTCCAACAATGAAGACCATGTAGAAAATAAAGCTCAAATTCCATCATGCAGGAAATGTGGAAGGAGACACCTAGAAAAGTGTCTCAATGGAATAAATAAATGATTTATGTGTGGG
The DNA here is from genome assembly GCA_963277665.1 of Viscum album. Lineage (NCBI taxonomy): Eukaryota > Viridiplantae > Streptophyta > Magnoliopsida > Santalales > Viscaceae > Viscum > Viscum album. The sequence continues at coordinate 1,244,064,043 of OY728155.1, forward strand.
AAATAAGGAAATAAAGTAAATAATTGCTGAGGAAAAATGAAGAGTGTTATGGAAGAAAATAAAAGTGATCCCAAGAATCCATTTATAGTCATTTTCCATAAATTTAGGGGACCTAGAAATTACCTGAGTGAATGACCTATCCTATAGTATAACCTCTTGGTTAAGGAACAACCTATGTAGAAATAAATAGACGGTGAAATTTTTAAAATTATTAGTGCTCTTTGTTGATGGGATTACTTTGGAAGACTTTTCTCTTGTATGTGTAACATTGCAGTTTGTTATGTGAAAATGCTGTTTTAGGAAGAATTATCTTTTCTATTGTTGATATAGTTATAAATAACCATTTAGGTTTATATGATACTTGAATTCAGGGAAATTACAAGTTATTAAATTTTGGGATGAAAATGTGAGGTATGAGATAACATTTGTGATGAAATTATGTTATAGTTATTTTGAGGAATTTATCTCATTTTGGAAATGTTATAAAATACAGTTTTTGAAAAAGGAAAACATATAGACTGTGTGACTACCTATCGCATTGGACAAAGCTACGAGAATCAAACCCACAACCAGAGTGCGATTTGGATTTATCACCTACCATTAGACTAAGTGAAGTACCTGGTTAGTGTGACGATTTATTTTTAGTTAAATAATTTTATTTATCAATAATAAGTTGATTTGGGATCTTATGTCTTGTCAAATGGATATCCTTAGTATAGTAAAATTATTTGGTGATTGAGTGATAAATGTTATTTTGGAAGACATTCGCTCTATTGGGAACACTATGCCCAAGGAAAATAGAATACTATGGGATTTCATTTGAGGAGTAATGGTGGATTTTTATCTATGTTTTTATTGTGGATTTATAGTTATTTTATTTATTTATGGAAATGATTAACCGATGATAGAGTATATGTGATTTGGTTAATTACTTTTAAGTATGTAACTTTAAGAGTAGTTGATGTAATTTGGAGATACAATTTAATGTGGAAGACTGTGTAATCAAATTCTTCTATGTTTTGGGTTTCAAAATTAGTTTGGATTATATTGAAGGATTTTATGTACAATTGTTTATTGAATGGTATTTATTGAACCTTGGGTATTGTTGGTTTAATTTTATTAATTAATATTAGTATTACTTTCTCTGAAGGATTATCCTTTTTGGGGATCATCTGATAATGTACTAACCATTTTGGTTTTGGTTAATCTCTAAAGATATGGGAAATATATAGTTTATCCTTTTTGGATCATGTTATTCTCTAGAAGTTTATTCTAGCACTTCAGGTATGACCAAGTCATCTTGAATACTCATCATATGAAAAAAAAAGATAAGTTAGTGGTATAAATTTATTAAAGGATGAAAGTCTATTTAAAAAGTAAGTATATCTCTTTATGTTCTTAGTAAATATCAAAAATAAATTCTTCAACTTTATGAAATGGAACATAAAACAAAAAAACACTGTATGTTTACTTTTCCTACTGGGAAACCAATGACTGTTTATCCCATCACAAGTTTGTGGTTCTCTTATCCTTAAATTTCTCCTGATCATGTTTTCTATCACTCTCCATCAAAACATGAAACTTAGTTTATCTTCCATATCCATGTTTTCTTACATTGAATCCTAGTATTGGTTATCTAGGATGAACTTTGTACTTCTCTTTATTTCTTTTAAAGTGATAGTTTTATTGACTCTTTTTCTGATGTGAGCCTTTAAATGAAATTTCCAAGCCTAATTTTAAAATTGAGAGGATTCAATTTCCAAAAGGGGGGAAGAATGTAACACCCCATGGTTTCATAGTAATTTATTTTCATTAAAGTAATTAAATAGGTTGCACTACAGGCAACACCGAGTTCGATATATTTGTTGGAAATGACGAGTGGACCTCTCTTTTCCAAGTCTTCTCTATCGTCCACTTTCCCCCCATCTCCTCTAACCACTGTTCAATCATGTTGTCAACAGTCTCACAAGGGAAAAAAGGGGACCTGAGTGAACCTTTCGCTTTGAAAGTATGTGGCTCCAAGATAGTTACTGTGAAAAGGTGGTTCAAGCGTCTTGGGAGGGATCGAATCGGTTCATCATGTCCAAATTCCACATTGTTGCGTCTTGCCTTCAGAAGTGGAGCTCTGCTAGTTTTGGAAACTTTGATCGACATATTCAAGTGGCGGAGAATCAATTAAAGCTACTCCACTCATATCATTATTGTGACTCTATCCTTAGAAACATCTATGTGGAAGAAAAGTATATTAATGTAGCTCTGAGGGAGAAAGGGAATTTTTGGTTCCTCAGGGCACGGGAGTCCCATATCAAAGATGGTGATCAAAACATCAACTTTTTTCACCAAAGAGCGTCTGTGAGGAGAAGAAAGAATCATATTGATCATCTGGAGGACCCCACTGGAAGATTTGCATATGACACAAATGACATTCACTCCATTATCCTATACTTTTTCATCAACCTCTATTCAGTTGAAAGTATTATCACTCTCTCATGCCTGATTGGATTCATCCCAAAGTTGGTTACAGAAGGCATGAATCGGTACCTGGAAAGATATTTGTCTAATGAGGAAGTTCTTGGGGCCCTGCATCATATTCGCCCCACCAAGGCACCGGGGCGTGATGGGTTTCATGATTTGTTCTTTAAATGATTCTGGCATATAGTGGGGCCCAAGGTGGTGGCCCTAATGAAGGAGATGTGGGTTGGAAGAGCCTCTCTTGAATCCCTAAATGAAACTATTATTACTCTTATCCCCAAATCCCAATTCCCCTGGAAAATCTTGGAGTTTTGGCCAATCAGCCTGTGTAATGTGATTTACAAAATTTTCTCCAAAATCATGGTGGCCAGACTTAGGGACTTTCTCCAGCTACTTGTGTCAGATAACCAAAGTGCTTTCATCCCAAATAGATCTATTACTGATAATGATGCCATTGCATTCGAGTTATCCCACTCTATGAAAACTCACTCCTCTTCCAAGTGTGGAACTATGGAAATGAAACTAGATATGATGAAAGCTTATGATAGGGTTGAATGGCCTTTTCTCTAACTTGTTCTTTATAGATTGGGATTTGGGACGAAATGGATCTCTAATGTCATGAATTTTGTTACGTCTGTCACCTACAGAATCAATATTAATGGGGTCCCTTCAGCGATCTTTAAACCATCAAGAGGCTTGAGACAAGGGGATCCCCTGTCACCTTACCTCTTCCTTCTGGTGGCAGATGTCTTTTATCTTCTCATCCTGAAGGTGGCAGATCAAGGTGTTATTCATGGTGCTACGGTATATAGAAATTCCCCATATCTGTCATCTCTTCTTTGTAGATGATAACCTCTTGTTTGTGTGTTCTACCCTACAAGAATGCAGTGCAGTGCTGAAGATCATTAATATGTACGAAAAGGCCTCTAGGAAACACTTAATTCTTCGAAATCAGAGTTATCTTTCAGTAAAGGCATCCCACAAGCTAAGGGAGAGGGCTTGTAGTGAATGTGTGGGTTTCCGCTGGTTGATAAGCATCCTAAGTACCTTGGCCTCCTGACCCTGGTGGGTAGGTCAAAAAAACATGTTTTCGGTGCGATTATGGATAGGGTGGATAATCTGATTTGTCAGTGGACTAGTAGAAAGATTTCCAAGGTGGGAAAGGAAGTTCTCGTGAAGTCAGTGGCCCAAGAAATCCCTTCTTATGCTATGTCAATGTTTAAATTCCCAGAAACTCTCACTGATCAAATCCACTCCCGTTTGGACAATTTTTGTTGGGGCTCCCATGAGGGAAAACATAACTCCCATTAGATTACTTGGGAGAAGATGTGTGTATCAAAATTCTTTGGAAGCCTCAGATTCCGAAATCTCAATGGTTTAATGAGGATCTTTTGGAGAAACAAGGATGGTGCCTTCTCACCCACCCAAATGCCATGCTTTCAAAGGTGATGCGAGCTAAGTACTTCCCTCATTCGGATTTCTTTCATGCCCATCTGGGGCCACGACCGAGTTTTATGTGGAGGATCATTTGGGGAGGAAAATCTATCATTGATTGAGGCTTCGTGTAGATAATTTCTGATGGGAATAATGTTAATATTTGGAAGGATCCATGGCTGGCAGAGGGCATCAATCATAAGGTTTCCTCACTGGTTGTTCCTGGATTCGATGATGAAAGGGTTCGTGATCTTCTCGATGACTCGATTGAGGAGTGGGATCGGGAGAAGCTTTGGTGCTAGTTTAATGAGTTGGATCATCATCTCATCCTGAGTATCCCTCTCACACCAGGAATGCGTATTGACTAGATTTGTTGGAATTGGGAACCTCATGGGAGATATTCTGTTCATTTGGGTTACAAAATGAGGGTTCAAGGTTTGGTTCATGGATTTACCGATAATCAGTGGAAGTGCCTCTAGTCCCTCATTTCTCCACCTAAGGTGAAATTTTTTGGTGGCAGGTCTGTGCTGGGGTCCTTCCAACCTATGACTTTTTGGTGCAGTGACATTTGGCTGAGGAAGAAAATTTTCCTTTCTGCAAAGGGTCGACATTGGCATCATTTCTCATAACATTTTTGGCCAGATTGTGGAAGCATAGTGTAGGGTGGTGCCTAACTCATGGCGCCCTATGGTGGCAGAGGCCTCGGCCATCCTCCAGGGGATTCTTTTTGCCCGTTTGAAATTTTGGCCCAAGATTCTAGTGGAATCTGACGGCCTTGAGGTGGTGAATCCTATCTCAACAAAAGATGAGGATTCCCATCCTTATGGACTCATCTTGAGAAAGATTTGGTCCCTAACTAATGATTTCTATGAATGAAATTTTTTTTTATCAAAATAGATGTTAATTCGAAAGCCCATCGTTTGGCTCATTTTGGGAAATGTTGGGGTGATCATTCTTGGGTGAACTCGTTCCCTGATTGGCTTTGTAATCCTAGTTTCCTTGGTCAGTAATTTATCTTTTTCATTCAAAAAAAGTATTTATTTTATTTATTTTAAGTCAAAATAGATACATAGTTCCTATATTAGTCTAATGTGATTCATTGGAGTCATTTTTATAATAAAATTAGATGTATAAATTGTTTTTGAACTTTTTACCATCTTTTACCCACCTTCTAGAAGCATTTGCAGATTTACATAAAACTCAATTTTTCCACTTCTGTGAGTTGAATTTCAAAATTATGAGAGACATAGTTGACATCAGTAAGTAAAATTTTTTCCAATAAGAGGAAAATAATTATTTTTGGATAGTAACTTTTGACTTTTATTTACCACTGTTGAAAGTAAATAGGGTAATTAAGGGTAAAAATGATATCATAATTACCCTAACACATGTCCTAATTCTATTGGATAAGTGTAATTCGCCCAAAAACAGCCTTAGGAATAAAATATTTTCCATTTTGGTCCACTTTGAATAGATTTGGACATTTATTATTATTTCATTTAAAGAAGAGTTAAAAGTGTTAAATTCATAGTTTAATAACAAAACCATTTTAAATATAGGGTTATACATAATATAAATTAGACTATAAATATTAATTAAATTGATAAAAATATTTCCTACATAATTATATTTTTTTTATAATTTTTAGAAATTAAATAATTAAAATTATTTATGACACAAATATGATGCAGTAATTATTTTATTAATGAAAGATTAAAATAATTGATATTAAAAATATCGAAATAAAAGTAATTTGAAACTTTTGATGAATTACACTAATTTTATTGGTTAATATGACATTATAGAGTTGATTAATTATTTTTTTCAAAGTAATTATGTTTTTATGATTCTCACAAAAAACCAAATACTAAATAGTTTCAAAAGTGACATAATAGAGTTTTTAAAACAAATATTATATTATTAGATGATATAATACTCTTAAAAATCTAAGGTTTGGAAAAAGGACTTAGATAAGGTTATATATATTAATAATGAACCACTTGGGGTTCACTTGTCTTGTTATAGTAATTTTATTAACCATATAATATAAAAATATAAAGAGACATAGTAAATGTTAAACTATTTAACTAAGAGTTAAATCTATAAGATAAGGTTAATATGATAACACAAACCTGTATAAAACCTGTTTGTCGAGAGTTTTTCGACCCATAACTACCTTATCCTAGAAATAATTCATTTTGGATCCATTAGAAACCGAAAATGATTTTATTATAAAATAATACTTCAAGATTATCTTAAAGTGACTCTCACCTCTATTATAAAAGGGAACTTCCCCTTCTCTTGATTTCACTCCTACAAAGTCTTTTGGATCCTCCAAACCCTACCCAAATATCCTCCCAACTCCCCTCACTTCAACCTATAGTCCTTACTTTAATAATAAATCCAACCCAAGGAGCCCTTTTGATCAACTCAAAAGGAAACACCCAAAGTAGAGGTAATAATTTAACCACCCTCTTTTAAGTTCTTTTCTACTTCACTTCCCCTTTCATTGTTGTTTCCAAACCAAAATAATAAATCCATTACCTTATACATACTATGATGTTGTTATAAATATGGTACAACCATATTCGTTATTCTATCCATCCTATAAATTAAAAATTCATCATACGTGTGTACGTAAGGATTACCATCTCCACGTTGTGGTGTAGTTTGTTATTCAAACACTTCATTATATGGATGGGTATAATAATGAGTATAGCTAAATTAAATAATAAATATAACATGTTAATGATTCTTTATATATGATATACCATCCAATTACATATGATTTCACCATCAATATAATGATATTATCGCTCGTGCATACGTACGGATTACCATCTCCACGAACGTGATGAGATTCATTCCCCATAGTAATCATTCAAGAATAATTTTAATTTTATGATTCAAAATAATTTCTATGAACATAATATAATTCTATATATGAATCAAATACATCCTATTCATAACAAACATGGCTTACATAACCAATCACATAAAACAAAATGAATCAGCTAACACCCAAAATGATGATACTACTAAAATATTATTAACAAAATAATATTTGAAGATCATATATGATATCATATTTACGTATATGGTTCTTTTATAATTTAATAACAGTTATTTAACTATTATACAAGATTATAACGTACCCTCGACTAAGGAAAAGTAAAAGGTAAGGGGTTTCTTATCTCACTTTTAATTCCGTGAGATTTCCATTGTTCGCAACTTATTTATTTCATGTGGTGTATTGTGTACTACCATTTGATATATATTATCATGATTATCTTTATATACATGGAATTATATGATTCATTTTGTGGTTATTAAATTTTTTTCATACGACTCAGTTGATTACAATGTGGTAAGGGGTTTTCATCTCACTTTTATTCCCGTGAGATTCATGTTATATTTGTCACTATTACCTTTTGTGTGGTGTATGTACGAACCATGATTATATTGTTTGCGTAATATAATTTAATTTATGGGTAATTACATCATCATTGGATGATCCTTCTTTCCTAGGGTGTATGTTTTGTATGTTACAATATTGGTACGGGAATTTCAAATTTCAATTTCCACTCATTCAGTTTTATGCAAACTTCATTGATTACATTACTCCATGATTATGTGTAAAATATCTATTTATTTACTTATGTAGTAATTTCCACTCCCCATTGTGTGGATATACTTTTTATTCACATAATAACTCCATTTATAAATTCTTAAGTCATCAATATAAACTTGATAAGAGAAATTTTAACTCAATTTCTATTCATTGAGTTAAACATCCAAGTCATTGGTGTTGTTTTTACAAGAATATGTGTGAATGAACTATGACTAATTTACACTGAATATCCAATCATATTGAGTGTATCTATATTTTTCAAACATAATTATTTCATTAATTTATCCTTAACCTAAGGATACGGTCTTTATAAAGTAATTCATCTCATCTTACATTCCATTGAGACTTCTTTGTTGTTATGCGTCAATTCACTTTTATTTGGTGTATATACTGTACTTTGACATAGAATATCATGAATCCCTTTATTCTAATGATATTATATAGTTTCTATTACCTCAATTGTTTGTATTCAAGTGTCTCTCATTTGGTTATGAATGCAAAAAAAAATATCATTTTAAATGTTTTAAAAATTTATTCTTCTAAATATTTCTTATTAATGTCCATGTTTTAAAAATGGTTTTAAGGTTTTATTTATATGAAAATTAATTTTTTAAAATTGAAATTAATTTTAAAAGTTTCAAAATGTTATGGGACCCTTTCATTCAAAAATCTATTTTAAATAGCTTCTTGATAAATAGTGATACTTTTAAGTGTTTTCATAAAAAAGGGAAATTTCTCTCAAAGCTTTTTACTGATCATTTTCAACTATGTCAACATACTTTATGAGATATTATTCTTGATAGAGGTTGATTTATTATAATACAAATATTCCATACTGTATTGAAGGTTTTTTGATATGTTTGACTATGGATGTGTTATTTTTATACCATTCATGGTTTATGGATAAAGTATTGACATTTCATATGCTAGTTTTAATATGAATGTTTATGTTATGTTTAAACCTTTTCCTGTGAGGAATGAATTGGACTTAGTAATTGATTGGTGGAGCCCGCTATATCTCATTGATGCATCGGTATGTCTCATGAGAAAAACTAGTGTCTTGGCACAAGGCCTTGACTAAATATTATTTTTAGTCTTGGCACAAGGCCTTGACTATATGGTTATGAAGTCTGGAATTATGCATAATCATTATAAAATTGGATATTGATATTACATGTGATTATTCATTTAGTATAATATCCATGTGAATAAGTAAATGGAATTATTTTATGTATATTTTCTGTATTATGCTGAAGTGTAAGTTTAAAATCCTTGTGTTCTAGTCTTATACATTGCCTTTAATGTTTATTCTTATTTATGATAGTTTCTTCTTTATTGTTATCCTTACTGAGCATATGAGCTCACCCCTTTCTTATGTTTTATTTTTCACAGGATGAAAAGAAGTGTATTACGGTTAACCTTCCATAATGGACTAAGAGATATGATAGTGTTCAAAGGGGACACAATGTTGTTTCCTTTATTTCATGATATGATGTAAAACTTATGTATGTATCTAGTACTTCTAAGGCTACTAAAATTATTTGTCATTCGGGACATGATTCCTTGTATCGTGCCAATGTTATGTAATAATGCACTGATTATGGGTAACTGGGGTCAGGGCATTACAGTGGATCTTAAAAATACTAGTGTTTATTGATTGTATGTTTTGATGGGTATTAGTGATAAAAAGAAGGATTCTAATTCCTCTCCAGATATTAGGTTGAGACTCCATTTATTTTATCGTTGGGCATGTATTTTTCCCCTTCATATTTTTTGTATATTTTATATCACAACACTTTGGTTTTTCTAGAAGTTATTACATGTATTTGTTTCCTATGAAGTTAATATAGATTTCTTCATACTGGTCGGTTGCAATATAATTAGAGGTGTGTGAGTGTGTGTAGGTTTATTTGGATAAGGCATATCATATATGTGATATTCCTAATTATTTTCACTCACAAGATCTTGTCTTGTTGGTGGAAGGCTTGGGGTGTCACACTCAACATACCATCGGTCTAGGTAGGTCCCCAATGGGTCGAATCATGAAAAAGTTGTATCAAATCAGTATATACTAGGGTTAGTGTTTCGAGTAATATGTGTCCTGAGGATTGGTTTAGGAACATAAGTAAACATTTCTTTGGAGTCTCGAGTTTGTATTTTCATCCAGGGAAACCAATAATGGTATGACAACTGACACATCCTTACATAAGGACTCTGATAACCTATTTATTGACTCGATATGTTGAGACACCAGTTATACGTTAACCAACGATACATGTATCATAAAATAATGATTCATTACCTCTCATTCCCTGTTTTATTCAGATGCTCTGATATTCTCATCTGATCGTGGTACGTCTTGTTAATTTTCTAGACACTGTAAAGAAATCAACCAGACAGGATACTGAGATAGGTTCATGGTGATGATAAGTAGAGTGAAGAGGATATAGTGTAGGGACATGTTCATGAGGTGTTACCTCCAAGTGAGTAGGGAGAAGTGCTTCCACTCATTTAGAAATTCATGGACATCCTGAAAAACCCCATTATTTTATGGTATTTCTATTTTTAAATTCAATCTATTTGATAGCTCACGTTACACCGAACAATGATCTTAAACAAATGACTAAATATTTAAATATGAAAATTATCACCTAGCCATTGGAATGGAAGGAATAAATGAGATTAAATAGTTTATGAAAATATAGTTTACACATGTTTAGAAAATGAATTCATTGTTTACGAATTAATTATAAATAAAAATGAAAACAAATTGAATATAAAGGATGTGTTCTTATTAAAAAAACTATTTTTATGCCCACAATGGAATTTTATCTTAAAAAATTAAATTGATCATGATTAGATAAATATATTAATTAAATTTATATGTTATATTTTCAATAATTTTTTTTAAATTCATAAAATATGTCTAATAGGATTAAGATAAAAATAAATCAAATTTTAAGGATAAAAAATATATTTTTTCTAAAAGACAATTTTTCCACTCATTAATGGAGCACCTATTTTAAAAAAATTGAAACTTTTAAAAAATTTATTTGATAAAATAAAATTCAATTTTAAAATTTGAATATCAGAATTATCTTGGGGTAATAACTTTGGTATTTTTTGGAGAAGTTTCATTTTTTTATGAATATAGAAAAATACTGAATTTTAATTGAAAACTATTAATTCTGATAATTTCATTATATAGTTAAATTATATTTTAAATTAGTCTTAAAGTATAATTAGTTAAATTATACATCAATAAATACAATTCGGGTCATTTTAATTAAAATAATATTTTAATTTTATATAAGAACATTTCAAACTTTTTTAACATTTTCAAACTACTACTAAAATAGCATTTAACAGCATTGGTATTTATCAGTGCTAGAAAAAAAACATTGATAAATGTCATCTTTATCAATGTTAAAGAGTGTGCTGATATATTTAACCCTTTATTGGTGGATTTTAGCATTGATAATGGGTCCCTTCATTAGTTCTCTTTTTTAGTACTGATAAAGGGTCCCTTTATCAATGCTTTATTTTTAGCATTGATAAAAGGTACCTTTTATCATCACTATATTTTTGCCACTTGTAAAGGAATAATTTTCCCGTACCTTTTTACCATTGATAAAGGTCCAAATAAATAAAATGAAATAATTAAATTAATGAAAATAAAAAATTAGTTTATTAAAAAAATATTACAAATTTTATTAATTAAATTGTTATTGATAAAAATGAATAAATTGATTAAACTATATATAAATTATAAATAATAATAAATATTATGTATTAATTATGTAAATCTATGTAAAATAAAAATTAAAATAATAAAATTGAAAAAAAAATTGAGAATGATATTAAACATTTTATTAATTAGATGATTATTGATAATGTTAATAAATAATATATATTAAATATATATATATATATAAATTAATTTATATAAATATGATTTATCTAATACAAAACATTATTTAATATTTACATTAAATATTAATATATTAAGTGAATAATGGATTATCATTAAAAATTAAAATAAATTAAAAATATAGACTAATTGTATCGAGTAATGGACATAATTGAATGTCGTTTGATTTTTAAATTTATAACATATATAAAATGTATTATATTGATTTCACAGAAATGTGATTAATGGATTTTTATATATATATGCACATACAAAAATATATTTTTTGGAATTTAATCAATATATATTAATTATTTTATATGTATTTATTTACTGCGTTTTAATATTTTAAACATATGTATTCCTATTTATTTCAATATATATAATTTTTTAAATGATTTATTTTAATAAAAATTATCTAAATTTTTAATATTTTTCTCATTTAATTAATCAATTTTAATCAATTGTAACATGCAAGCACTTAAGATTAAATATTCATTAATAATGTTAAAAATACATTTGTAAAAAAATACTTATAAATAAATATAATTATAAATGTGCATTCAATGTTTTTATACATTTATAATTATAAATAAATAAATTATATATTTTTTTAAAAGTATTTATATAATTTTAAATAAATATTTATAAAATATAAATAATTTTATTTAAATAATGAATATATTTATTATATATATATATATAATTATATAGATATATATAATGACATAAATATTAATTTTAAAAAATTATATAACTATAAATAAATAATTATATTTTCAGATAACTATAAAATTATTATCTTATAAAAAGTATTGTTATAAGTATTATAATTATATATAATAATTATACTCCTTTTGAAAGTATCATTTAAAAAAATGAAAGATAAGTATTTATCAGAACTAATATTTTAGCGCTGATAAAGGTTGATTTTATCAACTCTTTTTTAGCGTTGATAATCAATATATTTATCAGAGATTATTAAATTAATGTTGATAAAATGTATATTTATCAGTGATTCTTAAGTGATGATAAAAGTATCACGATCTATTTTAAGAACCCTAACCATTGAGAACTAGTTCACAATATTTGAACCTCTCTGGAGAAGCAACCTACTATCGACAATCCTTATTGTCAAATCTAATCTTGAATCTAAACTAGAATCATGGCTCCATCTATTCCAAGGCTTGAATCCAAGTCTCAAGTGATTCAAGGGTTGAACCCAACCATGCGTCGAACAAAATCTAGGTTTTTTGATATCTCTAATTTTCCTCGGTTATCCACCGAACCTTCTAATCCTACATCCATGTATCCCAAAAAGTATGGCTGCAATATAATATAATAAAACAACCCAAAATTCACTGTTTTTAGATATATTCTAGTATCATCTTACTCGATATCATGTGGGTCTCCTTGGGAAAAAAAATTATACTATGTGACTTGAAATATATCAAACTCAATGTTGGGTCATGTTGTTGTGAGGTATAATAGGCTCCCAATACCTATATTCCACGACATCTACCTCTTTAGAATCGTAAAATTTTGAAAAATTCATCCATATAGTGGTCGGTGTTTTCATTTGTTCGGAATATTACATTGAAAATCAGTTGGATGATGAAATATCTCACATCATTGGGGTTCTATATTATGTTGTACATCAATTGGATGAACGATATATATATTTTATTCATTTTCTTATTTATTTAACTACTTGTTATAAAAATATATTGTATTCAGTATTTATTTTCGAAATATTTAAATTTGAATTTATATAATACAACTTAAATCCTTTAAAAATAAAAAATAAATTGGTTTAAAGTTATAAAATCCTTTGACTATATTATATTGAAAAAAACTAATTTTGAGATAAAATTTAACTAATATTTTGATTTTTTTTGTTGAAATATAGTCAGACAATAAACAATTAGAATGAGTGATTTTCTAAGAAATAGCTCAGTATCATGGTGTTTTAAGAAACAAAATATGGTTTCATTATGTGGTTCATAGGAAGAGTACATTGTTGATAGAATTTATTGTTCCCAAACCTTTAGGATTGATCAAAAAATTTCTAAATTTGATATTTTCATTGAAAAGTAACTTATTTGACAAAATTTTTTTCTATTATTTAAATTTTAAAGAATTTTTTAAATCATTTAAGAATAAATCTTATACCACTATATTTAACTAATTTTTATGAAATAATATATTAAAATTGATTGATGTAAATTTAATAAATAATTTTTATTAGAATCTCTTTTTTTGAAATAAAAATTATTTTTCATGGATAAAATCATTACACATTTAGATCCCCACTTCAAGTCAACTTTATTAGTTTGGATTTAGTAATTTAATAACATGATATGTTCACTATAAATTCTTAATTCTGTTTAATTTTATTGTTTAATAGCATTAACTTAAATCTATTTTTTATTTCCTAGTTATAACATGATACCCCATAGATGTGACCATCTCGATTACATGACATATTAAATTGTTTCATTACAATACATGAACATGACCTTTTATGTTAATAGTTTTACATAATTAGGAAAAAAATTAACTAAAAACTCATTTATTTTAAAACTAATGAACAGTTTTTTTTTAAAAAATATATGCAACAACTTGATTCATAAGAAGCCTTCAGTTTTCTTATTTGAAAAAAGCTCCTAAAGTCACATTGTTCTTATTTAGATCAAGCTCATCATGCATAGAGTTGATCTAATTATCATCTTAATCAGCCTCTCAAAATTATTTAGGATTTACTTGGAAACATTTTAATTTTTTTATAGTTTTAATCCATCGATTTTTCAACAAAACATTCTGATCACCAATGAAATTTTATTCATTGATTTCAGCCTCGCTTGTATTTCTCACAGTCTATAAAAATATATCCATCTTTGTAATTATAACCCACTCATTATACTTCTTAAAAATCACTTCATTTCTTTCATTACACATATAATAAACACTATGTATGTTTTAATTTAATCCATCTAAAATGAGATCATTCTTTAACATTACCTTTTGGTTCCACCCTTAGGAATCTATGATTACCATCAATATAATTCTCACAAATGGGAGACATTCACCTTTGATAATTAATATCTTTTGCATATTTATTTATATATTGAACAAAATGAATATTTTTTAAACCCAATAGGATATCTTTACTTTCTCTGGGATTATTTAAAGCTTTAATCCAATGCATCAAATTTTCCCATCATCCTCCTCGCTCATTGATTAATTGTTCGGCGAGATCTATTTTCATTTTTTATCATCATTCCTACTTTATCATCTGCATATCCCTATGGTCAATAATATTTTCATAGTAAAATAATTATCTGTATAATTGATGTATTGATTCATGTTTATGATTAATTTATTTATTTTTAGTATTACTCAAATAATAATTGTTTTCTTGTATAAGTGGATTCTTTTGTTTCTACATGTAACTGAGATAATAAAAATAGGGAAATGAATCAAGAATGCATACATCCATTAAAAAAATATGAATTATTAATAATTATTTAATTAATTTTTTCATCGTTTTATCTACTATTTGTAAGATAATTTCCATATCATTTTTATATAATACTTATTTAGTTTTTTTCACATATCTTTTGGGAGTCATATTTTTCATTCAACTATCTTCAACAAGCCACAAAAGAGATTAAATGATTACTTCTATCAATGTTTCAATGATTTCTATTTTCATTATGTTTTTTGTCTAACTACCAATACTGCATATTGATTTGATGTTCTTTGCAGAAAAAAATTTCTCATTGTTTAAAGCCAATGCACTTCTGACATTCAACAATGAGAATGATTTTTCCGCTAAGAAAATCTAGTCAATATGTAGTGTTCTAATTTCAAAAAATAAATACAATGGAATCCTAGTAACATTGTAATTTAGGATTTTTTATTTGATACTTTGGGACATGTAGGAATCATCCTCACCTAAACCTGACACACGGTGTGACCGGTATGACTCAAAGTGCTTCTTTTAATTTAAAGTGACATTAATTTTAGTAAAAAGAAAAAATGACCTACTAAAAACTAATAAAAAATATTATAATTGTTTTGATAGTTTAGGGGAAAAATACATAAGTCATTTTATATGTGTAGGAATCAGTATAACCTCAATTACATACATAGTGTGACCGTCATGACTCTATGTGTCCATTATCATTTTATAATTGACAGTTTAGTTCGAAAATTTTCACTCATTGAAAAAAAATCAAAAATTCTCAGATTTTATTTATAATTTACCAAATAGATTCATAAGTATTTTGTGACGTGTAGGAATAAATCTCATGTAAAACTGATAAATGATGTGATTGGTATATCTCAAAGTGCGTGTTTCCATTTTAAAATGAAATCTTTATAAAAAACAATTGACATACTGAAAACTAATAAAACACATTTATCTTATTTTGATAATTTAGTAAAATTATCCATATGTCATTTTAGATGTGTTGGAATCATATTTACCTCAATCTGATGCATGGTGTGACCGATATGACTCTATGTGCATATTTTTAACTAAAAATGACATCAATTTTAATAAAAAGGACAAATTACCTACTAAAAACTAATAAAACACATTCATATTATTTTTATACTATAGTTAAATGACCCATAATTAATTTGAGACATGTAGGAATCATTCATACCTCAATATTACATATGGTGTTACAGGTATGACTCCAAAAGTGTCTTTTTTTCTAAATGATATTAATTTTAATAAAAAGGACTACTAACCTACTAAAAACTGAAAAAACATTCAAATTGTTTTGATAAATTATTGAAATGATCCATAAGTCATTTGAGACCTTTAGGAGTCATTTTTACCACAATATGACGTAGGGTGTGACTGGTATGACTCCATGTGGGTCTTTTTTTTAAATGACATCAATTTTAATAAAAAGGAAAATTGGCCAACTCAAAATAACGAAAACACATTAATATTGTTTTAAAACTATAGTAAAAAGATAAAAAAAGTAATTTAAAATGTGTAGGAATCATTTGTACCTAAATATGATACACTGTTTGACCGATATGACACTAATTTCTTCTTTCTATTTAAAAATAATTTCAATTCTAATAAAAAGGGAAAGTAACCTACTCAAAACTAAGAAAACACATTCATATTGTTTTGATACTTTAGGGAAATGGTCCATAAGTCATTTAAGACGTGTAGGAATTTTTTGTACCTAAATATTATGCTTGGTGTGACCAGTATGACTCCAAGTATATCTTTTTCTTTAAAAATGACATCAATTTTAATTAAAATGACAACTGAACTACTCAAACCTAAGAAAAAACGTTAATATTATTTTGATAATTTAACAAAACAATCCATTAGTATTTTGAAACATTAAAGAATCAGTCATACATAAATCTGATGCACAGTGTGACCAGTATCACTCCAAGTACATCTTTTATTTAAAAATGACACCAATTTTAATAAAAATAACAACTAGCCTACTCAAAACTGATAAAACATAATTACATTATTTTGATACTTTATGAAAATGATCCAAAATTCATTTTAGACATGTAAGAATAATTCATACCTCAATCTAATATATGGTGTGACCAATATGACACAAAGTGTGTCTTTTTATTTAAAAATTACGTCAATTTTAATAAAAAGGGCATTTTTCCTACTCAAACCTGAGAAAACATTCAAATTATTTTTGATACTTTAGGTAATTGATCCATAAGTCTTTTGAGACTTGTAGGACTTAGTTTTACTTCAATCTGACACACATCCTAATCGGTATGACTCCAAGGGTGTCTTTTTTTTTAAATGACATCAATTTTAATGAAAATGAAAAACGACCTACTGAAAACTGAGAAAATGCATTAGTATTGTTTTGATACTTTAGGTAAATTATCCATAAGTCGTTTAAGATGTGTATGAATCAGATATATGTCAATCTGACATATGCTGTGATTGATAAGACTCCAAGTGTGTCTTTTTATTTTAAAATGACATCCATTTTAATAAAAAGGACAACTGACCTACTAAAAACTGAACAAATTCATTAGGATTGTTTTGATACCTTAGGAAAATTATCCATAAGTAAATTTTGTCTTGTAGGAATTAGTATAATCATAGTCTAATACACAATGTTTCCTTTATGAATCAATGTGTTCATTATTAGTTTAAGATCAATATTTTAGTTCAAAAAGTGTCACTCACCAAAAACTGAGAAAACATGCTCGGATTGTATTTATAATTTATGAAAATGATTAATAACACATTTCTGACATGTAGGAATTGGTATCACATAAATATGACACATGATATGATTGGTATGAGTCAAAGTGCATGTTTCCAGCTTAAAATGACATTTTATTAAGAAATACAAGCAATGTACTCAAAACTAAGAAAACATGTTTGGATTATTTTGATGCTATAGAAAAATAATCTATATATCATTTGAGAAATATAAGAATTTGACTCACCTCAATATGATGCATGGTGTGACCAGTTTAACTCCAAGTTCATTTTTTAAATATATAAGTATGATTATTGTTTAAAACATGCATCACATCTCCAAAACCAATCAAATGAGCATGGTTTTTTTCTTTTCATTTAAATTATGTATTCATACGTTATTTTTCTTATTTTTTGTTGTTTCTCGTGTTTTTGTTTTCTGTTAAATAAAAATACACTTTTTATGCAGTGTGCTATTATAGAACACTATATTATGCCCCTTTATCAACACTTATATAAGCACTGATAAATGGATCCTTTATCAGTGCTTTTAAAAGTGATAATAAAAGGGTCTTTTATCAGTACTTTTAAAATCCATGATAAATGGTCTTTTATCAGAAATTTTTTAAGTATTGATAAAGTTTTTTTATCATTCCCTATATCAGTGTTGATAAAAGACTCGATATTTTAATCTCTCTCTAGTAGTTAGTGGTTCTCTAGTGATGATAAAGGCCATTTTTAGCATTATTAAAGGCCAATTTTGTAGTAGTGTCACTTTAAAAACCCACTTTCCCATTGCATCTATAGGACTAATTTTGAATCTATTTTTTCCAATTCTATGAATTTAAGTTTTCATTTAACATAAACAAATCATTATTTAATAACTTAAACCCACTTCTCCTCACGTATAAATATCAACCATCACCACCCCATTTTGGCTCAGAATCCATAAAGCTCGTAAAATATATTCCAAAACCTATTTTACTCACTCTTACCACATCTAAGTTCTTATTTGCTCACCAAAATACAAAATATATGGTTCTCAATTGTTCATCCAAGGAATCGATATTCAAGAGGAAATTTTCTCAAAACAACTCTCTTAATTTGTTTTCTTTTTCTACTTTCTTCACACCTAATTCATATATAAAGTCATGATAACCCTATAATCATATATGTGATTTATTTTTATGTTTATGGTGGAATATATTATATCCATCCATTTTATTACCTCCTCTTATTCAATGAAATAAACCATTGTTCTAGTCATGGTGATTAACAATCTATGTGAATAATTATTTTTTTGGTTTCCATTATTGCCTTCATGGCTAGTCATAAAACCATTGTTATGGTTAAATAAGATTTTAATAGGTATATTATAATCTATTTATTATTATTTATGTAATATATATGCATAATAGTATATAAAATTAAACAAGTTCATGGTGTTCTAAAAAACTACCAAAATAAACTAAACATTTGTCATTAACATTTTATCAAATGAATCATCCTCATACAAGAATAAAAAATGATATATGGGACTATTTATAATTATTTAAGTACATTAGTACTATTTATTTCCACTTATATAATTGTAATACCATTTTAAAATAACCTACATAATTATACACAGATTAATTGATCATGAAACTATGAAGTGAATTCACCAAAAACCATAAAAATAATGAAATAGTATTAATGAATGGGTCATAAGATGTTATAAAATTATCATATAAAGTATTATAAATATGAATATAGTTTTTTAATGAGTTAATAACATGATTTAAACCATTATAAATTATTTTAAATAATGTTACACTAAAGGTAAGTGTGAGGTGAGGATTTCTCTTCTCACTTTTACTTCTGTGAGATTTAATCCTTATTCACCACTTATTTATTTTGTGTAGGATATAAACTTACCTTTGATATATCATATCATGAATCTCATTAACATCATATTATTCAATGTTTCATTTGAAAATTATTACATCTATGGGGAATATGATTAAACTAATTACAAGTGGCAAGGGATTTCTTAAATCAATTTTCACTCACTGGGTTAAACTTATATTTCATTGATTACATCATGTTACGGTAATGTGTGAAATTAATTTTGATTATATCATGTTTTATTTCCACTTGTTTTATTTGATTTTATATCTAATACACATAATTTATTCATTTGATTAACAATAGAATATTTTTAAGGTACTTTGTCTCAATCTCTTATCATTGAGGCATAATTTGATGTTATACACTCACCTTATTTTATGAGTTGTATATACAACTAGTTTGACATATCTTTCCATTAATTTATTTATTCTCATTTTATGTTTTGTTAAATTTTATTCATTCATGGGGATTATGATCCAAATGTTTCAAAGTGGTATGGAGGACTTTGATTTAAATATATATATTAAATCAATTTTTTTTATATATGAGGAATGCTTTAGACATGAAATACATGGGTTGGGGACCGATTAATAAAATCCCCTCAATTCATTAATAGGTCCCATGAAACAAATTAGTTGGAGAAAAAACCTTTTCATTTTTTCCAAGAAAAATCAGACGGATTTATACCCATAGACTAAAACTGGAAAGCGTATTAATCTTGATAGTCACTATCAAGAAGATATATCTTTATAGTTTATATGTCTGAAATTATTAATCCCGTCATTATTTTTATTCCTTGTGATTAATATATTAGTTAAAATAAACATGGTCAAGTTATAAGATCATGCGATTATTTATATGGAATTAATTGATTATCTTTTTTTCCTTCGATATTATACTTAGTTTATTGATTAATGGATTGTGTGTTTAGTTATTTACCTTTCCATGATGATTATTCTTATTTATTAATAATATCTTATAATGTATATTACCCATACTGAGCATTTGGGATCATCCTTATTTTGGTTCCTTTCCCTAGGTTTTGAATAAGATATAATTGAATTGATTTTCAAGAATTCGGTTTATTATCTTTTGATGTGTATTATGTTTTATTTTATATTCCCAATGTAAAATGGGTTTCATGTGTATATATATTTTACAAAGACTAATAAAATATTCGGTAATTGGGGATGATATTTATTTTATATCATGCCAATATAATAAAGTAATACACTATATCTGGGCTACTGGAGTTTTGATATTTACACCTACCCTAGTAGTTTATGGTAATTTTCACCTTCATGTCAAGTAATAAGATGTTCCATTGAGCCAAGATGATGATCCATGTAGGTACAATGAGTTTTGTGAGTTTTAGTGATAGAAACGGCTTAGGTTTCACTATATCTCATTCCCTTGGGTATAAGAGTATTGTATAGAGTTTGTAGATAGAATATTTTGAATCATAAGGACCCTAATTGGTCATATGTTTATTCTCACAACCTGATTTCTTCACAAAGAATCAAGGTGATGGTACAGTCTGGTCCCCCATATGCATGATGAGGCAATACTCTCATTGATACAGTTTTATCAATTGTTCCACAATATGTAATACCCTTAAACCTTGAACTTTGTTTGTATTTAGGAGATTTTGGAGAAACATCAGGGTGATATGACTATTTTGTAGTACAAATTGACGTCTAAAGACTTTACATGTTACTATCTCGATATAGTACGAGGTGGATACTTCCAATGGAAGAAGTTTGAGTAAGAAATTCAAAGAAAATATGATCTAGTATTGTCTCTCTATTCATCCATACCAATGTTAGGTTGTTAGAGAATTCCTTGGTGAAAAAGAGATTCCTTAAAGAGGAGCATCAAGAAACTATAGCTGGTAGTGTAAAATGTGGATAAAATTTTAATACTATTGTTGCCAAGAATCAAACATCGGGTTCTTATTGTATGAGGTCCTCATATAACATGCTCAGTCTTCGGGATCAACATCATAGGGATACCACCAAGGATCTTGTGAACTAATAGAAAATTGGTAACATTCGATGTTTTTTAAATGAAACACTATGTTCAATAGCGTATATGATACGTCATGTCAATCTTAAGAGACCAACTAATTAATAATTAAATTTTACCATTAAAATGTAGTTGTTCGAATGACATGAATGAAAAGTATTAACTGAATTATAAAAATATGGTTTACACATGTATATATAATTAATTATTTGGTGATAAATTAATTATAAATGAACGTAAAACCCTTTATAAAATAAAAGGAAATGTTTTTCTGAAAAAACTATTTAAATGTGCACAAGTGTGTCTTATACCAATAAATAAAACAATCACTTAGGTTGGATTATTAATTAAATATATATATATAATATTTATTCTAATTTTAAACATTAATTTTATGTTTTTTTCTAGATATTATATTAAAACACATCCAATTTTACACATAAAAGAAGTATTTATCAAAAATGGATGTTTTTTCACCTTTTGATGGAGCACCTATTTTAAAATCTAGTTTTTGTAACTTTTATAAGTTCAATTTGAAAATTTTAACTTATTATTTTGAATAGGGACCTAAAATTTTACATTGGTTAATTTTTTGGTATTTTCCCGACAAGATTCATTTTTTGAGGAATATTAAAAATAATAATGCATTTTAATTGATAACAGATTATTCATAAAATTTATTTATAGTGTTAAATAATATTTTTTAATGGTTTTAAACTATAATTAGATCAATTTTTTATTATTTAATCCAATTTTGGTAACTATAATCAATTTGACATTGAAATTGGATATAAAAACATGGTGAAATTTGGAACGTTTTTACTTTAAAAACTTGTTTTCTTATACCATCAATGGGATTAGTTTTTATTTAATTTATTAAAATTATTTTATTTAAATATGGAAAACATGGTTTATATATTTATAATAAAAAGATATAAATTATTTAAATATTCCCCTTTTTTTGGAAAATTATGAATAGTATCTTTAGTGATAAATGTTATTAACACGTTTAAGGGTAAATCGGGTAATTAAAGGTAAAAATTGTATCACCAAAATATAAAATTATCCAAACACTTGTCCTAATTTTATTAAATAAGTGTTAAATTACCAATAATTTCCATTGGTTTTTTAGAACCACTTGGATGACATTAATGGATTTATAATATTATATTCAATGAAAAGTCATTTTTGTTACACATTTATTTTTAAAAAGTAAATTATTTTTAATATGGGGTTATATGGGGGATATATTAGACTATAAACAGTATTTATAAATATAAATGTAGTACCTTAATCATGGTAATTTATTTATAATTTTTAGGAAATAAAAAAGTAAATTAAATTGTGACACGATGATGGTGCAGTAATTACACAATTAATAAAAGAATTAAATAAATGGAATTATAAATATTAAAATAAATATAATTTAAAATAATTGATTCCATAAAATAATTTTTTGGATTAATTTTACTTTTTATTGATGTGTTAAAATATTGTTTTCTACTATGTCATGAAGTTATGATATTTTTAAAAGGTCAATAAATGAGCAGTGTAAAAATTGACACTAATGGTATTTTAAAATATAAAATATTTTATTAAATGATATAAAATTTATAAAAACCCAAGATTCATAAAAATAGTTTTAATAAGTCCTAAAATGACATAAATTACTCTTTTATTGGTATTTTGTCATGTTATGGTAATTATATTGACCCTCAAAGTGTAAATTACTTGACAAAACGATAGGAATAAAAAGGGTTAAAATAAGAAGATAAGTATTAACAAAATATTAAACAAATTTCTAATTATCATTTTATGATTTTATTTCTACCCATACTCATCCTATATTCTAAATAAATCAATTTTGAGTAATTATTTTTTGGAAAATTAATTTATATTAATTTTATATTTTGAAGATTTCCAAGAGTGCCCCTTCCCTCTCCTATAAAAGGGATCCCATTATTCTCCATTGTTCACACCTCAAAACCTTTTTAGTTCATAATATATCTACCAAAATCCCTTAATATAATCAATTAACTCATTATAGTGTCTTTATTTTAGGCATAACACCCTCCTTATATGTGTTAAGGTGTTAATAAAAGTAGATCATCTAAAGAAAATGTGTCGTTTTTAATTAAGTGTTTTTGTTTTGTTTCTTCTTCCAGTAATCTCAAATTTTATTCAACTATGACGATATAATAACTAAATTATACTCAATATAATTAGATTTTATTATGTTAATATCATCACCTAAATGAATCTCCACTTCCATTAAATGGGAAAAGAATTAATCGTTTGTGTGTTCCTGTGAACTCTCACCTCCATGAACTGATATAATTCATTTTCTATTACCGTCTCTCACGACTAGTTAAAATTATGGAATTAATGTTTATATATTATATTCAATAAATATTTATCATTATAATAAAATAATATATCAATTACCTTTTTACCTTCCATTAACATAAAAATGATAATATCGTTCGTGTGTATGCATGAACAATTACCTCAACGAAGCGATGTGATTCATTTTTTTTTCACCACGTCACAAGTATAATATATAAGTATATATAAATTATTAATATTATATTTATGATATTATTATCATTCTGTAATGATAAAATAATAATTACCTTCTTTCCATAATTTTCAATGAAAAATGGGAATGTTACTCATGTGTACGTAAAACCTATCTTCTCTATGATTATAACATTGTTCATTTTTCATAACCACAAATTATTTGTTTGATTTAAAAGTATAATTAATATTTAAAATATATTATTATTTCATCAATATTTTTCTGAAGATGATGAGATAATTACCACTTTGATGATTGACATCATACCTAAGTCATTTTGTGACTTAGGCACCGAATATTGTCAGAAAATCCCAAATGAACTTAAATAATTAAATAATTATTATAACATGGTGATAAGACATATAAAAGGAATAATAAATATGTAACAAATTCTCAATAAATTAAATAATTAACCTAATATTATTATTTAGGATGATAAAGATCATACATGACAAATTGAACTCGAGATAAGGGATTTCATCTCAATCTCCTTTCATTGAGTAATATTTTCATATTATACACAACCTTATTTTATGAGGTGTATAAACAACCTGTTTTAATTTTAATATCATTAAAATTTTTTCATAGGTAATATTTCTATTAGTAATGTTTTAATTCCTTCATAAATGAAGAAAGAATGTTTTTAATTTATACACCAACAATGACCTCTTCGTCACTGTGACCATTATTTGATATTTGGATTCTTCTACAAGCCTTAATGTTTTCAAAACAAAAATACATATCATATTCCCCTTATCTAGGAATTTTTTTTATTGAAAATGGTTTTGAGAATGTATTTATTATTTCAATATCTTGAAATTATTTCTTTGTGATTTCCAATGAAATTTTATGAGTGAAATGATGAGAATTGCAATACTTTATGTGTTATAATTATATAGTAGTACTTGTACATTTTATGGGTGGTTATGTGATAAAAAAAGTGTGGGTGGTTATGTGATAATCCAAATATGGTGCATTAGGTTATAACCTAAAATTAATTGGGTACGAAAGTCGGTTGTATGGTAATTCAATTTGTAAGAGTGACATGTATGGAAGTCGGCCGAATGATTATTCTATTTTAAGTATAATTATGTTTCAATTTACCTTTATGTATTTTATATTATTTATTTGGGTTTTATGGTAATATTGTGATTATAAAAAGGTATTAAATGATATTATTTTAAAAGGAATGTATTTACTACTTATTAAGGGTAAAAAGTGTTACTTTATGATAAATATTTCATGGGTTTTAATGTTTATCAATGAACTAACATTTTCCCTATTTTTATATCCCTTATTGAACTTTTTGTGCTCATATCTAGTATTAAATTTTTTTTCAAAGGAAATAATATTGGTAAGGGAAAATAAGATGTCTCGATTAAATAATTGTAGATGGGTCTTGAAAAGAAGTCACATTTTTATGGGGTTTCCTTTTGTGGAAAAAGTGGCTTCATATTATTGGATTCCCCTTGTAATTTAAGAGTTTACTATGTAAGAGTTTTTAATAATTCTCTAAAACACTAAACTAAAAATATCCTTGAATGTGAATTATATTTGAAAAACACTAGAACAATTAACATTTAAGGCTAGATTCTTACAGTTGGTATCAAAGGATAGTTTAGACAATTTTATAGATCATGATGTTTTCTAAAGAGTTAGGAATATCATCACGAGTTAATAACTTTAATGTTGATTATAAGTTTAATGTCTTAAAATCCATTTTAAGGATTTATGTTATGAAATTTTAAGGAGACTAATGGTATTTTTGGGGATATTCACCTTTGAGTTAATTACAGAAGATTACTTTTTAGAATGATAAATGACAAGTATAAGATAAAGATTGAGGATAAAACATGTTATGGTTATTTTTGAGGTATTAATCATATTTTTCAAATTATATTATTTTAGAAAAATGATAACCCATAAGATTAGTGACAACCCGTCGTGTCCGTCAAGGCCACCGGAATCAAACTCACAACTGAAGGGTGATGTGGGTGCATTGCTTTACACTATCCTACGTGAAGTCTCATGTTAGCATAAATTTTTTAGTTAAATGAGTTGACAGATAAAGAATAATTTGATTTTTATAAACCATGTTTTGTGAAATTTATAATCTTGGTATTATGAAATGATTTGGTGATTAAGTGATTAATGTTGTTTCGAAAGACATTTTTTATTTTGGGAACCATATATGATCAAGTTCAATATATTACTATGGGATTTTATTTGAGGAATACAGGTTGAGTAATATTATGGAAAATTATATGTTTATGTGGTAAACTTATGGTGATTCACGTTATTTATGTAAATGTTTAACCTATCATAGAGAATGTGTTTTTGGAAAATTTATTTTTGGTATGCACCTTCAAGAGTAATTATTGTTATTTAGAGATAAATTTTAGTAATTATCTAGTAAGATTATGCTATTAAATCCTTCTGATTTTTGGGTTTTAATCTTATTTATAATATTTTTTTGTGATTTTAAAGATATTTATTTGTTGAATGGTTTATGTTGAACTTTGGGTAACACTATTGAATTTTGAACATTAAAGAAGTTTTTCTTCATATAAAGGTTAATTATTTTGTAGGAATAGTATTATTTTAACCAAACCATTAGGGTTTTGGTTAATTTATACATATTTGAGAAATATATATTTAATCTTTTGTGGATTACATTATTCACTAGAAGTTGATTCTAGTGATTCCAGCATTAAAAATACATCTTGAAAACTCATCTATTAGATAAAAAGTTGATTTTATGGTGGAAATTGACAAAAGGATTCAACTCTAATTTTCATGAAAGTATGTTTATTTTTGATATTTTTATAGAAAGTAATTTAATTCTATAGCTCAATGAAAATTATATTAAAACAAAAACATTATCTGTTTACTTTTATTATTAAGGAATGAATTACCTTTCAACAAATCACATATTTATAGTTTTTTATTGTTAAATTTCTCCTAACCATGTTTTCTGTCACACTCCATCAGAACATGATGGTTAGTTTTATCTTCCATTTCCATGTTTTCTGACATGTAATCATAGTATGAGTTATCTTTCATGACTAGCATACTTCCCTTTCTTTTTTTTCATGGAAGTTCTATTAACCCTTCTTCTGATATGGGATTTCAATAAAGGTATTTTGAAAATTCAAAAATTAGTTTTCAATAATGAGTTAAAATTGTGAGGACGTTATTTATAAGGTGGGGAATAATATAACATTATTAGTTTTTAAAAGGAAACACTATGTTTGATAGCATATATGGTACGCCACATCAAACTTAAGTGAACAACTAATTAATATTTTATTGTTACCATTAAAACCTCACCGTTAGAATTAAGGGAGTGAACATTATTAACTAAATTATAAAAATATGGTTTAAAAATGTATATATAATTAATTATTTGGTGAAAAATTACTTATAAATTAATGTAAACCCCCTTTTAAAATAAAAAGAAATGTTTTTCTATAAAACTATTTAAATGTGAACAAGAGTGTTTTATGACAATAAATAAAAAATAACATTTATTAGATTATTAATTAAATATATATATTATATTAATTCTAATTTTTTTTTTTAATTTTATGTTTTTTAGATAATATATACGAAAAAAATCCAATTTTTTCACATAAAAAAAGTATTTCTCAAAAAATGGCAGTTTTACAGCCTTTTGATGGAACAAATGTTTTAAAATCTAGTTTCTGTCACTTTTATAGGTTTTATTTGACAAAAAAACTTATTATTTGGAATATAAAAATAACAATTTACTTTTGTTAAATTTTTTATTTTTTGATATGATTCATTTTTTGATGAATGATGAAAAAAATAATGCATTTTAACTGAAAACTACTTCTTCATCAAATTTATTTATAGTGTTAAGTAATATTTTTGAAAGGTTTTAAAGTATAATTTGAACTAGTTTTTATAATTTAATCCAATTTAGTTCATTTTAATCAATTTAACATTGAAATTGGATATAAAAACTTGGTGAACTTTTGAACGTTTTTACTTTAAATACATGTTTTCTTATTCCGTCAACGAGATTAATTTTTAATTAATTTCTAAGTATTATGTGTTTTTTACTTTGTAAAAATTGATTCTATATTTGAAATAATTTCAAAATTATTCAAATACGTACCTTTTTCTTTTGGACATTATGAATAGTAATTTTAAAAATAAATTTTATTACCCGAGTTAAGGGTAAATTAGGTAATTAAAGGTAAAAATTATATTATAAAAACATAACATTACCCTTAAACTTTTACTAATTAAATTGGATGAGTTTTATTTTATCAATATTATCCTTGGAACAATTCTAAGACCACTTTGACTCCATTTTATGACTTTAATGCATTTAAAATATTATATTCAATGAAAAGTCATTTTTGTTACATCTTTGTTTTTAACAAGTAAAATATTTTTAATATGGGGTTATACAGAGAATATATTGGACTATAAATATTATTTATGAATATAACATTATTAACTACATCATGATAATTTATTTATAATTTTTAGATAATAAATAATTAAATTAAATGGTGACATAATGATGATGTAGTAATTGATTAATTAATTAAAGAATCAAATAAATGATATTATAAATATAAAAAAATATAAATTAAAATTATATATGTCAAAAAAAAATTATATATGAATTTTAAATGTTAGTGGTGTGTTAAAGGAGTTATTTCCACTATTTCATGAAGTTATGATATTTTTAAAAAGTTGAGAAATGAATAGTGTCGAAATTTATACTCATCGTATTTTAAAATATAAAATATTTTATTAAAATTTAAATAATTTATAGAAACCAAATATTTTTAAAAATATTATTAATATTTCCTAAAATTTCATAATTGACACTTTTATTGGTTGTTTGGAATGTTATGGTAATTATATTGACCCTCAAAGTGTAAATTACTTGATAAAACAGCAAGAGTTAAAATGATTTAAAAAAGATAAGGATTAAAAAAATATTGAGAAATTGTATAATTTTTATTGTATGATTTTATTTCGACTCATCCTCATAATATATTATAAATTACTCAA
This sequence comes from Viscum album, assembly GCA_963277665.1. NCBI lineage: Eukaryota > Viridiplantae > Streptophyta > Magnoliopsida > Santalales > Viscaceae > Viscum > Viscum album. The sequence continues at coordinate 1,244,093,264 of OY728155.1, forward strand.
TTTGGGTCCATTTGAAACTGAAAATTAATTTATATTAATTTATTATTTTTAATATTTAAAAGAGTTCCCCTTCCCTCTCCTATAAAAGGCCACCCATTCTTCTCCATTCTTCACACATAAAAACCTATTTGGTTTGGAAAATAACTACCCAAATACATTCCTAGAATCACTTACCACATTATATAATCTTTATTTTAGGCATAACACCCTCCTTAGAGGTGTTATGGTGTTAACCAAAGGAGATCATCTGAAAAAGAGGTATCGTTTTTAATTAAGTGTTTCTATTTTATTTATTCTTTCACTTCCTTAAAATATTATTCAAATATTATGATTTAATAAATCCAATATACTAAATATACTAATATGTTATTATGTTAATATCATCACTGAAATCCTTCTCCGCTTCCATCAAATGGGAAAATAATTAATCGTTCATGCGTACGTGTGAACTATGACCTCCACGAACTGATAAAAATAATTTTCCATTACCATCTATAAAGAATGGTTATATTGATGTAATAAATATATATATTTTATATTCATGAAATATTAATCATTATAATAAAATAATATATCAATTATGTTCTTACCTTCCATGGACTTAAAATTGATAATGTCGTTTGTGCGTACTTGTAAACTATCACCTCCACGAAGCGATGTGATTCGTTTCTCTTCACCGCATAAACATTTAGTTATATATAAGTATGAATAAATTATTAATATTATATTTTTTATATTATTATAATTATGGAATGATAAAATAATTATTACTTTTTTCATAATAATTAATGAAAATGTGAATGTTACTCATTCGTACGTACGACCTACCATTTCTCTATTTATAAAGTTGTTCATTTTTCATAACCATAAATAAATTGTTTGATTTAAAATTATAAATAATGTTTAAAATTGATTATTTTGTCATGAATATTATTATTTATATGATTTAATAATTACCACTTTGATGATTGACATCACACCCAAGTCATTTTTGGACTCAAGTACCAAATATCATCAAAATGTACAACATGAACATAAATAATTTAGTAATTGTTATAAAATGGTAATAAGTTATATAAAAGGAAGAATAAATATGATCAATTTTCTAATAAAATTAAATAATTAACCTAAATTTATTATTCAAGATGATAAAGAACATACGTGATGAATCAGACTCGAGGTTAGAGACTTGGTCTCAATCTTCTTTCATTGAGGCATATTTTGATATTATACACCTCCTTCTTTTATTAGGTGTATAAAAAACCATTTTAAATTTAATATCATTCTATGTTTTTCAAAAATATCCTTTCTATACATAATGTTGGACTTTTTTCACAAATGAAAAAAAGAATGTTTTTAACGTATACAACGACAACTACTTCTTAGATTCCATGACTATTATTTCATATTTTACTTCCTATACAAGAAAAAATGTTTTTAAAAGAAAAATATATCCCTTATTCCCTATTTTTGGGTATTTTTATATTGATTTTTTTTAAATGGATTGATTACTTTAATATCTTGAAATTATTTCTTGTGATTGCAATTGAAATTTTATGAGTGAAATGCTGAGAATTGCTATCATTTATGTGTTATGATTATATAATGGTACTTGGATATTTTATGAGTGGTTACGTGATAAACCAAATACGGATGGTTATGTGGTAAACCAAGCATGGGTGGTTTTGTTATAACCTCCAATTCATTGGGTATGTAAGTTGGATATATGGATATTCCATTTGTAAAAGTGACATGTTTGTAAGTCAACTGAATGGTTATTCCATTTAAGTATAATTATGTTCCAAGTTACCTTTATTAATTTTCTATGATTTCTTTGGGATTTATAGAAATCTTGTGACTGAAAAAACATATGAAATGATATTATTTTCAATGGAAATCATTTACTACTTATTAAGGATGAAAATTATTACCTTATTATATACTTTTCATGGGTTTTAATATTTATCAGTAGACCAATGATTTCCTTACTTTTATATCCCTTACTAATCTTTTTGTGCTCATCCCAAGTTTTAAAATGTTGTTCATAGGTCTTAAGATTGTTAAGGGGAAATAAGATGCCATGATAAAATATTTAAAGATGTATCTCGAAAATAACTCTTATTTTTTTACGGGGTTTAGTTTGGTGGAAAATGGGGATACATAGTATTAGAGTCCACTTATAGTTTAAGAGTTTACTATGTAATATTTTTTTTCTAATTCACTAAAACTCTAAACTGAAAAGATCCTTTAATGTGAATTCTAGTTCAAAAACACTATAATATTTTATGTTTAAGGCCATGTACTTACACAGGTGGTGTTATTATTGTGATAATAGGGTTTACATAGACCTTTCTTTCCTAACCCAATATGATAAAGATGGTGGGAAAGTAGTGGATAGACCTCCATAGTAGAGAAAATATTATAATCAAGGATCTCCTAAGGGTGGCTATGGTGGACCCCATGGGTGGTGCTAATATAGGGTTTGTAAGAGACCCATGAAGAGTTGTTGAATGTGTAGGACAATGCTATGACCTACTTCCCCCACCATGCCTGGTGGTCCATGAAAAGATCATAGGGAATATATAAGGACATGGTCAGTTATAGACTATGTAGGGATATTATATGCAAGTTCATTATATGACTCAAGGTACAATATATTCCTTCTATACTTTAGCACTAGTACTTATAGACACATAAGTATTCATTATTTTATCACCTCATCCCTTGTTAGAGAGATTAAGATTCTTATGAAGCCTTTATACAATCATTTGTGGCTGGGGATTCCTACAGAAATTGATTCCACTATCTTAAATATTTTTCATTAGTGATAGATTATTCTTGGTGGATAAATAATCATGTCAAACTTCTTGGTAGTTTCAATGAATCCATATGAAATCATTCTGAGTATGTATTGGATATCCATGTTCCATGATTAGATTAACTATCACCATAGGATATTTAGGTTCGTACATGAAGATAAGATGATATTATAATTTAATAGTGAGAAGGACCTATTGGAAGAGTGAGTGGGACTCATGACCAGGAAGCTGAAACCTATCTCCCATTGCATAGAGAGTATAGACCTTTGTGAAATGGGATCTTCAGACACATAGATTCCAATAGTAGTGTAAAAATACATAGATGCATTCTCTAAGTATGTTTTGGGTTTACCTCTAAGGTGGTATATTTAATTCACCATTAAAATTTTCACTAATACCAAACTAATATCTTATGTCGTATATCTAATGGACCTTAATGAGCTCTGTGATATGAGGGTGTAGTTGGAGGTCCTTTAGGAAAAGGGTTTCATCAAACTAAGTGTGTCCCCCTAGGTATCACTACTTTTATTCTCTAAGAAAGTGAAGAGGATCTTAAGGATAAACATTTATTTTCATCACCTGGACCAAGCATAGGTAAAGAAAAACTACACCTTTCTAAGGACCGATGACCTCTTTAAATAGTTTAAAGGTGAAACATGGTCCTCAAATATTGACATCAAGTCAGTCGACTATAGTTTGAGGGTTAAAAATGAGGACATTTCAAATACAGAATTCTGATTTCTCTATAGAACTATGAGTTTCTAGTGATTCCCTTTCGTGTAATGAATGCCCCTGCTATCTTCATGCAACTTATGAACTATATCTTTCAAATTTATTGGATTGGTTTATGGTTTCTTTATCAATGAAATTCTTATTTACTCTACCTTGTAAGATGATCACACAAGGAACATGAGGATAGTCCCAGACTTACTTCAGGAGAACCAATTATATGGTAAGCTCTCGAAGTGTCAGATATAGATTAAAGAGGTTCAATTTTTGGAGAGTGTAATCTCTAAACATGGTGTACCTATAAATATGTAAAGGATAGAGGCAATGCGAGATTGGGACCTACCCAATTTTAAATCTTAGATAAAGAGGTTTCTTTATTTTTATGGATACTATATGAGGTTTTTATTGTATAATTTTATAGGATTATGAACTCTATAAATATCTAGTCCTGAAAAGTTTAGTCATTATCATAAACCTAGTATCGTCAGATTTCATTCAAGGAGATAATATAGAGATTGACCACAACTCATGTTTTGATACTACCAAAGGACGGGGTTGAGTATATGGTGTTCTATGTATTCTTTGGAGATGGGAATGGGTGTATGTTGATGAAGAGGTGGATATTGATTATATAAGGTCCTAGGAAGTTGTGAACCCATGAGTATATGTGACCAAAAACATATAATTAGCAGTATTACTATTGTCCCAAAAGATATGTAGGTATTACCTTATGGTTGAGAGGTTTGTAGTTTACAAAGATCCCCAGAGTAACTGGTATATCTATTCCCATAGATACCTCAACTTGAGATGGATAAATTGGTTGGTGTTTCCATAAGACTATAAATTTGAAATTGTTTATACTCAAGGTATTGGAAACATTGTGGTAGATTTCCTTTTTAGGAAATCCCATTCATGCTTGGTGGAGGATGTGGAAGAGGAGTTATCCTCATTCTTGTTGAATTTGTTAGAGGAGAGAGAGACATATTATCTCTAGTCAATGGTAGTGACTCCAAAAATTCTCCATTTTATGTGAGATGCTTGGTTAGAAGTCATCTATTTTGAAGTCTTGCGCAACTATATATCCTCAAAATATATACTAGATAGATTCTCTAAAGGTTTGGATCACATCATACTTTTCTAAGGATATACAGTAGTACTAGTCACATTGTGTGATAAGGAATTGAGGAAGTTTTATACATACCAATTGGCGGTATGTCTTGGGGTGGTGAAGATGCACTAAGACCTTTGGTTATAGTGTTGGTTGGAATTCTTAAGGTAGAGAGTTTTCGAGTTTGTTTCTCAATTCCTCGCCTATCAAAAGGTAAAGGAAAAACCATCAAGTTCCTGTAGTTTTGACTCAACCTCCTATGTTAATGGAGTGGAAGAGGGATAAGATATTGATGGATATGGTGAGATGTTTTTCATGGAAAATAATAGGCCACAATACTCTCTAGTTGATTTTTTATTGACTCTCCATGAAGGGTTAGTTTCTTTTCATTCGGGAGCAATGTTTGGTGGATAGATTAAGGTTATTGTATGTATGGAAGATCATCCAAATTGATGGGTTACCCTCAATGATTATATCTAATCATAATCTGAGTTCACATATGTTGAAATAGTGAGTTCCCTAGACCCAACTATATAGTAATTTTGATTACCATATCATGTGTACAGTTATATATGCATGATGAATTCTTACCATTAGAGTGAAAATATTTTTTCATCAACTATTTAATGGTAATGTTCGTAGACTAAATTTTATATCAAAATTTTATAGAATATTCCAAGATATAATGAGATCCTCTACATAATATGTCATTTATCTTTAAAAAAAGGTCATAAGGTCTAGATACATCGTATTAATAGGACAGAGTAGATGTTTGAATATCAAGTGCTAGGGGATAATAATAATTCATACCTATTCTCATGAAGTTATCACTTTTTTATCTCTTATAGTGAAATCATGAGAAAATACCCATCAATAATAACACCAAATGATTTGGGTGTCATTGGATGTTCTTAACTAGGTACATGCATATTAGTCTCCTGACTTGAGATCATTACCAATTTGTATCATTTGATCACATACTTTGATGAAATTAAAAACCCATGATAATGAAATTATGGAATGGGATCATGTGTTGAATGCATCATTGGTGGTATGGAGTTATTTGAATGGTTAAGAAATGACTTGTTGCTTCCAGGTTAAGGAAGTAATAAATCTCGACCCTGATCATTAAGATAGTAGTTCCTTCATAAATTCTTGGCCATGGTAGTCGAGGGTAAACCCATCCAGTTAGATCAAACATAATAAATCCAGAAAGGGCAATGACAGGAATTGTTATATCTTGATCTTATTCTATGGATAGTATTCACTACTATCAAGATAAGCGCCAATAGGGTCACACACAATATCATATTCAACAATATTCCATATTAAATTGAATAGATATATAAGACATAGTGGGACACACCAATGGGTTCCGAGTTCTTTCCAAGTATATGCGATAACAAAAGGAATAAATAAATTCATATTATTCAAGTTAAGCTAAATTGGAATTGAATTTATTTATTAAATGTATTTAAAAACTTTAAAGTAAATACATAAAAAATATTGATTGAATGAATATTGGTTTAAAATATTCAAGGTTCATTTAATATTTTTGGGAATGTTGAGTCGAGTATATGGCTTCAATATTATCACATAATATATATTTATTATATTACAAGAAATAGATAATAATATAAATGGTATTTATGGCTCATTATAGTAGTCATAATATCATTTATAGTGTGAAAAATTATTCTGGGTTTGGGGTTCTATATCCAGATAATTTATTAACATAATATATATATATAAGAGGAGAGACACTCATCAATGATTATTCACCACCTCTCTCTATCTTGCTTCTTATTCTCTCCCACATTCTAGAGATAGGGGCTCTGTATCTAGGAGTTTGGATTGATCTCTATCTCACACATCGCAAGCTAGGGGATGCGGTGATCGTTGAAGCATCAAAGACATTATCAGATCTCATCACTAGCACCTAGAATTCGACTATCAGTGTTCCCACAGTTTTTTGAAGTGCATGCTGATGATATAGAGGAATTAGATTTCATATTATTTGAACAGTGGTCACCAATAATGAGAATATGTTGACTATGACTTCAGATCTTTTCAGGTTTCTATGGTTTTTTATTTTGTGCTTAAAATTCATCACACGGGATCATCATGTGGTTATTGGGAAATGTTTCACCAGCAATAATGAGATCATTCCAATCATCAGTGGAGAATTTTATAATACCTTTTTTCAGTCTTCCATTGAATTCCTAATACCTAAAATTGTTATCATATCCACATGTTATTATTTTAGGACAATAAAAAATTAAATTTGAATTAAATTTATTAATGGGCATTGTTCTGATCCCAACATCGCTGACACTTGTTCATTCCGATTTGAGATAACCAAGTTTAGTCCATTCCAATTTTTTTAATATGTATTGAAATTATGTTATGGGTTTAAATATCATAACATATATATTGAATATTTTTTAATTTCTACCTAAAACCATCTACGAGATTGAATTATGATGAACTCTTGTATTCTGTATGGTGATCCCGTAGCCAGAATACTCAATGGAAAATGGTTAATGAATTGAAATAAATTTCATTATATTAATTGTATTATTAATATAATTATATAATTATATGATATTTATTATAATAATAATTTTATTATAAAAATAAAAATATTTTTCTAACCCTAACCTGGTATGTTTTAGTGAAATTTTGTGGTCCAGTGGGTTTTATTATCTGATCACATATCAACATAGTAAAAAAAGAACGAAGCTAAAAACATTTTAAAAAAATGGGTGTGTCCAGAGGTCATCTATCAGCCAAAAAAGGTGGGTATTCAGTCAACTGGGGTGGCCCACTCTTACATGGCAGCCACCCTGTTGAGGATAATTACTTAAACCCTAAATAAACCAAGATCCACTATTCCATTTTAATGGGGATCAAAACGGTAAGTTTGATTAACTGATTAGATATAGTCATAATGAATCAAGAAATATAAACATACAATGCAAGAATATAAAGTGGAAAATGGATATAACATGCTTCGGCCCCAAGGGAACCTACGTGCACAACGAGAACACCACTAGGGCAACCAATTTATTAAGAAAGAGAGAAAATAAAACAACAAACAATTACAAACGTGAATGCAGAAACTGAAGAACCACATAAACTATCCAAGGAGGTTATTCTTGCTAAACGTGGTGGCAGTGATAAGTTCTGTCACATAGAGTTTGCCTCGTCCACTCATAGTCAGACTCACACATGCACAAAAGTAGGATACAACCGCATACATTTTGAAGAAGAGATGAATCATTACAGAACCAATATCTACAAACCAGAACATGGTCATGATTATAAAAGAATGTAAATCATGTTACCACTTGAAGTGTAGCCGTCAAAAAAATATGGAGTTGAGAGGATTCCCACTGAATCTCCACCAGAGAAGAACTTTGGTTGCACGGCGTGGCACGTACAATGACTATGGAGAGTGCGGGTACCCGGAGGATCTCGAAAGGGTCCTTCTTTAGCTTCGAAGAGCTGGATCAGAGTAACTCTTCATCAAGATCTTCCTTGTAACTATAGGGAAGACACCCGCTCTTTTGCACAGTCATTTCTATGGATAGGGACAAATAGAAAGGTGTAATCAGTGCGCATTAGAGAGCTGTCCGGAGGTTCAGCTGAGGAACAGGATAAAGGCCACGTGGAAGGCCAGGATCATATAGACCATTCACATAACTGCAGTGAATACAATGCACATGAAAGATTGAACATCATGATTGGTTAGGTTGTATGAATTGGGGATTGAGGCTAGACGAGGAAACACACCGAGGGATCGCCATCGTCGTTGGATCATTATTTATCAATGGTTCAAAATACACCCGCTAATAGGTAAGGAAATCAAAAAAACTGGGTTCCTGATAAGACAAACCACAAATGGTTAAGCTGACCCAGAAATGGGAAATTACCCATGTAAAGGTGCCATGAAACCATGCGGAAGAACAATGTAACAAATGAAACAAACATAATTAATTTCATTGCAACAGGAATTAGTATGCATTAATATTCAACAAATCTCCACCTTGAAATCAAATAACATATAGTGATGATGTTATCACATCCTACATTATAGAATTGGGACTAAATTAATAATCTTAAGACAATGAATGAATTGGGATAATGGAATGGCTTTAGTCAAACTATTGGCCAGGTTATCTTCAGTGGGTATCTTTGTGACACTCACCTTACAAGATTCTATAATATCTCTAACAAATTTTATTCTAATGTCAATGTTCTTAGATATACCATGACATACATAGTTTTTAGATAAATGTAAAGTAGACTAGTTGTCACAGTGTACCATTATACTATCAGTAGATAATGATAATTCTGAAAGAAAACCTTTTAGAAAAATGGATTCCTTACTTTCCTCTGTCAGGGAAATGTACTCCACCCCTATAGTGGATAGTGAAACTACTTATTTCATGTTTCATTTCCAGGAGATCAGTCCTCCATATGCAAGAAATACATAACCAGTGATGGACTTATGAGTATCAATGTTTGCAGCATAATCAGAATCAACAAAGCCAAATATATCATAATTAAAATTATCATTCAAGACATATATAATGCACAGTTTATTAGACATTAAGACGTACCATTACAACCATTTTAAATCATTCCAATGAGCCTTACCAGGATTCACCATGAACCTTCTTAGGGTACAAATAGAAAATGATATATCTGTTCTAGAGAAGATCATGGCATACATAAGACTTCCTACAACATTTGTGTATGGAATCTTACTCATAAAGTCTATTTCATGTTCATTTTTAGGTGATTGATTCAAGGACATTTTAAAGTGAAGTCCCAAGGGAATATTAACAGGTTTAATGTTCTCAAATAGGTATTTGGATAATACATTTCCAACATAAGAAAATTGTGACTAGTATAGGGTTCTAGACTTCCTATCCCTAATAATGTCCATGCCAAGAATTTGATTTTCATGGCCTAAGTCTTTCATTTCAAAGACACTATTAAGCTGGTGATTAACTGAATTTATGATCTTTATGTTTTTACAGATTAATAACATGTCATCAACATATAATAAAATATACACAAAATCATGATTGACAGTTTTAAAATAAACACAAGCGTCAAATCTGCTTCTTGAGAACTGATTCTCAGTCATGAAAGAATAAAACCATTATACCATTGTCTTGATGACTATTTAAGCCCATAAAAGGACTTATGTAAAAAAAACATGGTTAGTCTTGAATAATTTTTAAAATCCTTCAGGAGGAGTCATATAAATGGTTTCATCCAGATTACTATGTAATAAGGTAGTTTTTAAATCAAGTTTTTCAACATGGAAATCAAGTTTGGTAGTGAATTCAAGTAGAATTATGATGTATGGATGCTTAACAACAGGGGATAATATATCACTATAATCAATTTCTTCATGTTATAGAAACCCTTGGGAAACCATACGAGATTTGAATTTAATTTTATGCTCTCCTACATTGTTTTCCATTTTCTTATAAATCCATCTACAACCTATAACTTTATGTTTATTGGGTCTAGGAACAACAACTCAGGTGTTGTTCTTAAGAAGGGAATTCATCTCCTCTTGCATTGATTCCAACCAGCTACTGGATTTTTTGGACATAATAACATTCTTATAAGTTTGGAGCTCATCGTTGAATAGGTCCGGAGATACATTAAAATCATAGGCCAAAATTTATGCCTGGTTAAAATGAGTTGAAGGTATAATAACCCTCTTTTCTCTATCTCTAGTTCGCTGATAGATACTTAGGTCATCAGGTTCTTCTCTCTTAGGTTCTGATTCTAAATTGGAATCTGATTTGGACTGGGCATGTGGAACTGAAAGAGAAGTACCAAAACTAGACAGGGGGTGGTCTCTTGATCTTAAATGAACTTCAACACCTAAAGGATTTAGGACTTCTGAGTGTCCGACAACTTCATCAAAAGCTACAACAGGTTGTGGTTCTATCCCACTAGTCACACCAGATTCATGGAAGACCACATCACGACTAATGATGCATTACTAATAATCTGTACTTTCAACCCATAACCTATATCCCTTAAAACCCTTTGGGTGTCCCATTAATATTCACTTAATAGCCCTTAGATCTAGCTTATCATTGCGTGTATGAGCATATGCTACAGGTCCAAATATTCCGAGGTGGGCCAGGTTTGGGGGTGTGCCTTTCCAAAGTTCTTCGGGTGTCTTAAAGGAGTTATTAGAAGATGAACAACGGTTAATGAGGTACACTACTGTCACAGAAGCCTCGACCCAAAAGGACCTGAGGAGTTTTAAATTGGATAACATACACCTCATCCTCTCAAGAACAGTATTATTCATCCTCTCTGCCAACCTATTCTGTTGTGGGGTTTCCACAACAGTTCGGTATCTTTTAATTTTTTTTAGATTCACAATATTCAATTAATTCATTGGATAGATACTCTAAACCATTATCAGTTCTTAGGTCCTTAAGCTTCCTATTACATTCACTATCTACAGTATCATACCATTTCTTAAAATTCTGAAAGGTATCAGACTTGTTCTTAAGTATATATATCCACACACTTCTAGAGAAATCGTCAATAAAGGTCACAAAATTTAAGCCTCTACCAAGGGAGGTTACCCTAGAGGGACCCCATAAATCAAAATGTACACATTCAAGAGGTTCTTTAGCCTTATATATGGACCTACTGAAATTGACTCTCTTGGACTTCCCATATACACAGTCTTCAAAAAAAGACAAACTTCTAGGAGTGATGTTTCTTAGAAGCCCCTACATATTAAGCTCATTGAGACCCATGACACTAACATTACCTAGCCTCCTATGCCATAAGGTGGGTGAAGAAACATATAAAGGTGAATAGGTGTTCAACTAATTTCTATACACTTTACCATCTAACACATACAAGCCATTAAAAAGGGTTCCTTTCATTATTTTAAGGGATCCACGGGAAAATCTTAGGATTCCAGATCCATACTTGAAGCCATACCCTTTTTGGTCAAGGGTTCTAAGGGATATTAGGTTATTTTTTAATTTAGGTACCCACCTAACCTCATCAAGAGTTTTAACAGACCCACCATGAATCTCTAATAAAATTGAGCCAATACCCATGATGGGACAGCTCCTATTATTCCCTAAGAAGACCTCACCATTCTTCCCTTCCCTTAACTCAGTAAATAATTCCTTCTTAGGGCGCATGTGGAATGAACATCCTGAATCGAGGATCCATTCATCTAAGATGGTAGTTTCAGTGACATTTAACACATCAACAGTGTCAAAGTCTTGTTCAACTAATAGGGAATAGTCATTATTACTGTCTTTGTAGTCACCTTTCCTATTAGGACCATTTATTTTAATATGCCCAGGCTACTTGCATTGAAAGAATTTGATTACCTTATTTCTAGATTTGCTTCTATATTTCTTGGATTTTCCCCAATCCTTCCTCCCACCCCTTTACTCACTACGGTTTCTAGATTCACCTATGTCCCTGATATTTAAACCTTCAGCCTCAATTTTAACATGACCCTTCCTTTGAAGGTCTTTAGAGAGTAGATAAAATTTAACTTATTCAAGAGTGAATGTGTCTTTCCCATTCATCATAGAGTATTTAACAGAGTTAAACGAATCATGTAATGATGTTAATAATATGATATCTTAGTCTTCGGAATCCAGTTTAATTCCAATGTTGGCTAGGTCTAACAATATTTTATTAAATTTATCAATGTGTATCTTGACTGCAGTTCCAGGGTGCATTTTGAATGTATATAATCTCATATTTTTATATAGTCTTCCTACAAGAGATTTAGTTATATAAAGGGATTCCAATTTGGACCATATACCAGTAGTAGAGGACTCATATACGACTTCTCTTAGCACTTTGTCTCCTAAAGACAAAAGTATTAAACTACGGGCTTTCCTAAGGGTCTCCTGAGGGACATCTACAAAGGATATAGCAGCCTTCCCATTAGGGGCAGTGGTGGTGACCTTCTTCCTAGAGCCATCAAGGGAATCTATTAGATCATTGTGATCTAACAAGGATATCATCTTAATTCTCCAATGATTAAATTCATTCCCATCATCAAACTTATCAAAATCGAACTTAGTTGAACCCATGGAAATGAAACAGTAGGCTCTGATACCACTTGTTAAGGATAATTACTTAAACCCTACATAAACCAAGATCCACTTTTCGATTTTAATGGAGATAAAAAAGGTAAGTTTGATTAATATATTAGATATAGTCACAATGAATCAAGAATTTTGAAAATACAATGAAAGAATATAAAGAGTACGACTGATATAACGTGCTTCGGCCCCATGGGGACCTATGTACAAGATGAGAACATCACCAGGGAAACCAATTTATTAAGAAAGTATGAAAAGAAAACAAGCAGCAATTACAGGTGCGAATGATGAAACCGAAGAACCACATAAACTATCTGAGGAGGCTGGGCTTGCTAAACTAGGTGGAACTGATCAGTTCTGTCATGTAGAGTTATCCCCGTCCACTTCTGGATAGACTCACGTACGTACACAGGTAGGATATACCGACATACATTTTGAAGAAGAGATGAATCATTACAGAACCATGATCTACAAACCAGAACATGGTCACAATTATAAAAGAATGTAAAGCATGTTACAACTTGAAGCATAGATGTAAAATGAATCTAGATTTGATACAATACCCACTGAATCTCCACCAAAGAAGAACTCTAGTGGTAGGAGGTGGCACGTACAGTGACTATAGAGGGTGCGGGTACCCAGAGGATCTCGGAAGGGTCCTTCTTCTGCTTCATGGAGCCGGAGTAGAGTAACGCTTCTTCGAGAACTCCCTTGGAACAAGAGAGAAGACACTAGCACTTTTGAACAGTCGTATTTTTAGATAGGTAGAAAAAAAGGGCTCAATAAATGTGCATTAGAGAACTGTCATGCGGTTGAGTGGAGGCATGGGATGAAGGTCGCGTGGATGGCAAGGATCAAATAGATCGTTCACAAAACCGTAGCTAATACAGTGCATAGGACAGATGGCACATCAGGATTGGTCGGGCTTTATGAATTGGGGATTGAGGCTGGATGAGGAATCACACATAGGTCTTGCCATCGCTGCTGGATCAGCATTTATCAACGGTTCAAAACACACCCACTAATAGGTAAGGAACCCAAAAAAACCGAGTTCCCGAGAAGACAAACCAAAAATGGTAAAGCTAAGACGAAAACTAGAAAATACCCATGTAAAGGTACCATGAAACCATGCATAAGAATAAATTAACAAATGAATCAAACTTAATTAATTTCATTGCAACAGGATGCAGGATGCAGGCATATTCAACACACCCTCCACCTCGTCCTCCTTAGTCCATGGCTAAGGTGCTACCTCCAGCTCCAACCATTGAACTAGAGCCAGTGATCTGCCAACTACAGCCGATAATGGGCCATGAGGTGGCCCTCCTTCATCTAGCCACCTCTCCATAACCTGAATTCACTTCAAGGCATTGTTTGGCCTCCTAGTTTGTGCCTCAATGCTGCCTCCAATTGCTATGATCAAATTTTTCACCCTCAAGTAATGGTTCTATAGAGACCCAACCTTTTCTTACATTACTGTTACAAAATTTTAAAAATAAAAAAAAATAATATTATTACACATAGAGGATCCAAAGGTTTAGTGTCTTGGGAAAACTAGGAACATACATAACAATTACAACATTAAGAAAAAACATTTATTTAATTTATTCTTCTCTGGATTCTTATTGGATCTTTTCCTCTCCTTAATACATGTAGCCACCTGAGGATATGCATTAAAAGGGGTGAGATAGAATCCCGGTAAGAGGATATATAAGAACAATTTAGCATGGGGTGATAATAATCATAACATGGGAAAAAGATCATGAACATGAGAGGAATCATAAATATAAGACTTGAAATGTGAAAATTCATAAAAATGAAACATCATGTCTTAGTGGTTAACTAACACACATACTTGTGAACCAATATCAAATCTTGTTCACACATCATTTAATATCTAGTCATGAGATTCATCACTTTACCCAATGCATTGGAGCAATGTATAATTTTGGGCGCACCCGTCACATTCAAACATTCATATTGCGGTATATAATTCCAGGCGCACCCTTCACATCATAACATTATCATTTATCATGCATGAAACAATTAAAATATAACATAAATGAACATAATTAACCCATGAAAAGTAATGTGTTTCATCTCATAAGAACACATTCATAAACATTGGGTTCCCAAAATAATGATGGAATAACAAACATGTTACCAGAAAGAGGTAAAAGGTGTGTTCTTGAAAGAAGAGTTCTTTTGGAAAACATTTAGTTTTTCATAAATAACAGTGAAAAACATGTATATCCCAGAAAACTAAAGATAATTATGAACAAAATATTTTTAAGGA
This sequence comes from Viscum album, assembly GCA_963277665.1. Lineage (NCBI taxonomy): Eukaryota > Viridiplantae > Streptophyta > Magnoliopsida > Santalales > Viscaceae > Viscum > Viscum album. The sequence continues at coordinate 1,244,108,354 of OY728155.1, forward strand.
TTAACCATATCAAAAAAGAGTGAAAGCGGGAGAACTCGAAGGACGAAAGTTGGGTTCGAGAATTTCCCCTTACCTTGTATCTGAATGATTCCTTCTCTTTAATATCCTGTATAATGACATTATATTCATTAATTAGAAATCCAGAACCTTGTGTACATTAATATGGTTCATTATGGTTTTATTAAGTGATTTTATGTGCCTTTGCATGAGTTATAGAGTTAAAAAACATTATTTGGGAATGCTGGTTTTTATAGTTTTCTTGAGTGGTTCACTTGTATTCTTAAATTGATGTTTGGGTAGAACATGGGTAAATATCTAGAACTAATATTACATGTTATTAATTATATTAAAGGATTTTGGATGATATTTTAATTAATTATATTAGATCTATGTGGATGAATCATTAGATAAGAATTAAAAGATGATTGTTTGGGTTAATTAGAGCGATTTTTCGATCATAATGAACTTGTTTTATTTTATCACTAGAACTATGGTCATAAGTTAGTTCCATAATTTCAAATATGAGATAATACATATAAAATTTTCTGGTTCAACCATGAAAATGGTTTCATGACTAGATCTAAAGGTAGAAATGGAAGAAGAAAGCATGTCGTTCCTAAATGTGAAAAATTAACACCCCACGAACAACGTTCTCTTTATTAAAATAAAAGAAAGAGGGAAAGGGGGTTAGGTGATATAATATCATATTTGAATCATAAAATTACATTATATGTATAATACTGGAGTTAAAATAAAATTTATAAGAATATAGGTGGGGAGAGATCAAGAAATGAACTTGAACATGAAAGGAAATTAAAGGAGAAGAGGGAGAGATATTACCTCTTAAATCTTCCTCTTGAGATCCTCCCTAAGGAAGCTAGGATTGGTCTTTTGATGAGACCAGAAGCTCCTAAGAGTGGGAGAGGGGATAGAGAAGAGTTTTGGGCAGAGTTTAAGGAAGGATTGGAGCTTGAGAGGTGTGAGGAAATGAGGGTGTGAAGGGTGGTTTTTATAGTGGAGGGGTGAGGGGTTTCCTTAATATAAAATTCATTAGATTATTAGTTTCCCCTAAGACAAGGAATAGTGAGTCTTGAATGACCAATAATAGTAATTTTATCATGTGATCACGAACCAAGTGGTATTACATCATCATAATACCACACATGACTCTATAATTATCTTATTTAGCTTATTTTTGTATATTACGGTATTTCACTATTCATAAAAGATTCAAGTATTTTAGAAAAATCCCAAAAATTTACCCCTACCATTTTTTGACATGTATAATAAAAAAATGATTTCCATTTTTTAAAAGTACTTTTCTAAATATTTTTAATTTAATATTTAATTAAAATCATAATTTACTTAAAAAACAATTTTTAAAATTAAAACAGATTTTATAGTGCTTTAAAAAATTATGTAGGGTCTTATAAAATTATCTAAAAACTATAAGAAATTTATTTGATAATTAATGGATACATGTTAAGAAAAAATACATTTTATTTTAAATTAATTAATTAATTATAATTAATTATTTATGACTTACAAAATACCAAAATGTTTACTAAGGTCAAATTGTCACTTTCTAGGATGTCTAAATTTTATTTAATTATTCATGGGTAAGGTTACTCTTATGTTGGATGATTTACTATTCATAAGGGTCATTTTACTATTCGTAAGGGTATGTTACTATTGATAAGGCTAGGTTACTATTCACCAAAAATTATTTTTGTTTTATTAGACTCCAAAAATCATCTTGAAAACAACCATGTATGTCGAATTTTCAAAATTCAAAACATATAAATGACAAAATTATGTTTAGAGGTCACTTAGAAATTAGTAGTTTATTATGTTGTGTTTTAATGTGATTTTATGACATAATTATAAAAATGAAATTTCCTTTGAAAAACATTGGGTCGTTACATTCTTCCCCCTTAAGAAATGTCTCCCAAAAAATTTCATTTTACACAAAAAGGTGAGGGTACTTCTCCTTCATTGCCACTTCTGGTTCCCAAGTTTCTTCCTCAAACTCATGGTTCCTTCAGAACACTTTGACAAGATAGGTTGTCTTTTTGCATAGAACCTTATCTCTCTGGTCCAGAATCATTATTGGATGCTCCTCACAGGAGATATCATCTTCCACCTGCCCCACCTCTGAGTTTAGTACATGTGAGGGGTCTGGTATGTACTTCCTCAGTAGTGATACATGAAACACATCATGAACTTGAGCTATATTTGGTGGAAGTGAAAGACAGTAGGCCACTACTCATATGCAGTCAAAGATCTCGAAGAGGAAAATATACACTAGGCTTAGCTTCCCTTTCTTCTTGAATCGCATGACTCTCTTCCATGGAGATGTTCGATGGAAGACTTTATCTCCAACGTCAAACTCCAAGTCCCTTCGATAGTTGTCAGCATAGCTCTTTTGCCGACTTTGAACAGATTTGATGTGTTTCTGGATGACTTGAACCTTTTCTGTCATCTCTTGAACAAGATCAGGACCAAGTAGCTTTCATTCTCCAAATTCATCCCAATAGGTTGGAGTTCTACATCACTTTCCATAGAGAGCTTCATATGGAGCCATCTTAATACTCGGGTGGAAGCTATTGTTGTATGTGAACTCAACCAATGGGAGATTCTGATCCCATCCACCCTTGAATTCTAGAGAGCAGGCTCGTAGCATATCTTCAAGAATTTGAATACTTCTTTCCGACTGGCCATCAGTTTGGGGGTGATAGGTCATGCTGAAATTTAATTCAGTACTAAAAGCATGTTGAGGGATCCTCCAGAATTTAGATGTGAACCTTGGGTCACAATTAGAGACAATTGAGAGTGGAACACTGTGCAGTCTCACCACTTCCTTCACATATATCATTTAAAGTTGTTCAAGATAGAGGTCTTCCTGAATTGCGATAAAATGGGCAGTCCTGGTGAGTCGGTCAACCACAACCCATATCACATTATTTCCCTTTGACATCTTTCGGAGACCCATGAAAAAGTCCATAGTAACATTTTCCCACTTCCACATGGGTATAGGCAATAGATGCATCATACCTTTGGACTTTTGTCGCTCAACTTTAACTTGATGACATTCCAAGCACCTTGATATATATTCTGCAATCTCCTTCTTCATGTTATCCCACTGGAAGTGTTCTCAGAGAACACGATTCATTTTGGTACTCCCAGGATGGATTGAGAATGTTGATCAATGTGCATTGTCAAATAGCTGCTTCTTTATCCTGGGTGATGAAGGCACAAAAAGCCATGTTCCAAACCAAATCATACTATCATCGTCAATAAGGAACTCTTACAGCTTCCCTTCCTTTACTGCATTCACCCTATTTTGTATATCCACATCATCCCTTTGTAATTCCTTGGTCTTCTCTTGGATGGATGGTTGCATAATCATTTGGGAATGGTAGGATTTATCGCCTAACCTTATGATTTCCAAATCAATTCTTTGTATATCCAAGAAGATAGGGTCTTTCTCAATCCACAGTATGGATAGAGTAGTAGGTTATTTTATTCCTAGTGCATCAGCTACCTTGTTCGCCTTTCCAGGATGATAGTGAATAGATAAATCATAATCCCTGATTAGCTCTAACCATCTCCTTCGATGCATTTTGAGCTCCATTTGTGTGAATATATACTTTAGGCTCTTTTGGTCAGTGTATTTGTAACACTTCTCACCATAAAGGTAGTGCCGCCATATTTTCATGGAAAAAATCACAGCTGCCATCTCTAGATCATGTGTCGGGTAGTTCTACTCAGGGATCTTAAACTGCCGTGAGGCTTAGGCTATCACATTGTCATTTTTCATGAGTACACAACCCAAGAATTTATTTGAAGTGTCACTTTATATCACAAAACATTCTCCACTTTTCGGTAGTTTGAGTACAGGTGCAGTGGTCAGCCTTCTCTTTAGCTCCTTGAAGCTTCCCTCACATTCTTCCGTCCATACAAACTTTACCCTTTCCTTGTTATCTTAGTTAGAGGTCTTGACAATTTTGAGAAGTTTCTCACAAAACGCTGGTAGTACCCAGCTAATCCAAGAAAACTACGGATTTCTGTGACACTAGAGGGCCTGGTTCATTCTTCAATTGCCTTTGTTTTTGAAGGATCTATAGAAATTCCCTCACTTGTAATCACAAGTCCTAATAATGTGACTTGATTCATCCAAAAGTCACATTTTTTGAACTTGGCGTAGAACTTCTCCATTCTTTATGTCGCCAACACAGGTCTTATATGTTCTTCATGTTTCTCCTTGCTCTAGGAGTAGATGAGAATATCATCAATAAACACTACCACAAATTTGTCGAGGTAATGTCTAAGGACTCTATTCATCAAATCCATGAATATTTCATGGGAATTTTTATGTCCGAAGGGAATCACTAAAAACTCATAGTGCCCATACCTTGTACAGAAGGAAGTCTTCTGAATATCTTCCTTCTTCACCTTTACCTGATGATATCCAGAATGAAGATCCACCTTTGAGAAGTATTGATCTCCTCTTAACTGATCGAACAGGTCTTCAATACTTGGAAGAGGATACATGTTCTTTATTATGATCTTGTTGAGTTCTCGATAATCGATACAAATCCACATTGTTCCATCCTTTTTCTTCACAAAGAGCACTAGTGAACCCCAAGGTGATGCACTAGGCCGTATGAACCCTTTGTCCAGATGCTCTGGCAGCTGCTTCTTGAACTCCTCTAGTTCGATAGGATCCATCCTATAGGGACACGTTGAGATAGAAGTAGCTCTGGGTATGAGTTAAATTGAGAACTCAACCTCATGATCTGGGGGAATTCCGGGTAACTCTTTGGTAAATACATCACCGCATTCCATTCCGATTGGATTTCCTCAAGGTTGAAACTTTTATTCAACTCAACCATTTGGGCGAGGAATTCTTCTTCATAAGGAATCAACACCCACACCATTGAAGGATTTTTCAAAGGATATTCATGATCTTCCTTGCATTTTAATAGGATCATGGGATGGTTCATAATATGAAAAGATATTTTCCTTTCCCGACAATTGATATGTGCTCTATATAATGAGAGCCAATCCATTCCCAATATAGTGTCAAATTCCACCAAGGGAAGTATTATGAGATTTGATGGAAGAATCTTCTCACATACGCCAACAAGAAAAGATTCAAACACTTGGGTTGCAATGATTTCACCACTTGGTGTTTTTATAGATATCTCAACGTCAAGGTTTTAGGGATTCGATTCTATAGTTCTATCAAAATTGCAAGATATAAAGGAATGCGTAGAACCCGAATCAAATAAGACTTTTCCATTATTGAGTGAATATGAAGAGTGCCTTGTATGACTTCATTATCTTGCTCCACTTCCACCGAAGTGATGGCATAAGCCTTTTTTTGTTCCTTTGGATTCATTGGTTGATGACATTGATTACCATCAAGAGATCGAGGTTTAGTGCACTGGTTTTCATAGTGCCCTAGCTCCCTACAGTTGTAGAATTGAACCATGAGTGGTTCTATTATTTCATTGGATACATTATCCTTTATTTTTATGTATTTTCAACACTCTTGAGCATGGTCTCCTTCTTTACCACATTTTAAGAATTTCCCCGTCCCTTTGAGGCAGTTCACATGGTGCAACTACCCACATATTTGGCATGTGGGTCGTTGAGTTTTCTTCCCACTTTTGTCATTAGAGCCTCCAGCTTGAAAATCTATATTTCATTTCATATCCCCATATCCATGGGACCGTTATCCAAAATCCATCTCCACTTTGAGATCACATCGAACAACTTCTTCACAACTCCCAAAGTCTCGAATTTCAAGGGCCTTTTGAAGGTGTGGTTTTAATCCACTAAAGAATCTATCAATTTTGTTATCATTGTTCATAACAAAACCCGATGCATACTTCTCAAGCCTTGTGAAATTATCTTCATAGGTTATGATATATTTTCCTTGTTTTTTCTTGATCTCTATGAATTCTCTCTCTATCTTCGTGCAAAGAGTTCTTGAGCAATACTTGTTAAGAAACATTATCTTAAAGTATTCCTGTTTTATCTCTTCAATTTCCTCCCTTGGCTTGGTGTTCTTAATCAAATCCCACCATTGATCAGCTTCTCCGTCTAGATAATAAACGGCTAAGGTCACATTCTCTATCTCGGAACAGTGAAGAATAAAAAATACCTTCTCCATGGAGTTGAACCAATATTCCACAACTAGTGGATTAGAAATTCCACAAAACATCAGTGGTCATTGCCGCATAAAACATTTGATAGCCAGTTTCTCCCTCTTTAGTGAAGGTGGAAATTCCCCATTATTATGGTTATTGTTCATAACATGAGATAATTGGGTATGCATCGCCATGAAGTTTTGAACTCCACCTCCCAAATCATTGGGGATGTCGTTCGGGCAATCATTGCATTGGCCCTCACACAAGTTGTTGGCCTGATTTCTCCTAGTTCCCACCATTATCTAAAATAGAAAAGGTTAGAAAAAAATATAAGTAAACAATTCATGAATAAATTATTAATTTAAACAATTTAAAAAAAACATAACATATGGGATCACTATGTAAATATTCTTGTGTGCATTATTGTACTTAGTCTCATGATAGAGGGTTTCATTAGGGTTTACTAATCCTAATTCCAAAATTAACTAAACCTTAACTCTGATACCAACTATATCAACCCAGCCTTTTCTTACATTACTATTACATCATGTTAAATATAAACAACATAATATTATTTTACATAAAGTATCCAAAGGTTTAGTGTCTTGGGAAAACTAGGAACATAAATAACAATTACAACATCAAGCATAAACATTTATTTAATTTCATCTTCTCTGGCTTCTTATTGGCACTTTTCCTCTCCTTAATACATGTATCCACCTGAGTATATACATAAAAATGGGTGATCTAGAAGCTTATTAAGACGATAGATAAGAACAATATATCATGGGGTGAGCATAATCATAACATGGGAAAAAGATCATGAACATGAGAGGTATCATAAATATAAGACTTAAAATGTGGCAATGCATAAAAATGAAACATCATGTCTTAGTGGTTAACTACCATGCATACTTGTGAACCAAGCTAGTATATTGTTCACACGTCATTTCAAATTTACTCATTAGATTCATCACTTTACCCAATTAATTGGAGCACTGTATAATTCTGGGCGCACTCATTACATTTAAACATTCATATTGCGCTATATAATTTTGGGCGCAGCCGTCTCATCATAACATTATCATTTATCATGCATGCAAAAATGAACATATAACATAAATTAACATAATTAAACCATAAAAATTAATGGGTTGCATCTCATAATAACACATTCATAAACATTGGGTTCCCAAAATAATGAGGGAATAACAAACATGTTATAAGAACCATCAATCTTGAAAGAGGTAAAAGGTGTGTTCTTGAAAGGCGAGTTCTTTTAGAAAACATATTGTTTTTCATAAATACGAGTGACAAACATTTATATCCCATAATATTAAAGATAATTATGAAAAAAATGTTTTTAAGGAGTAACCATATAAAAAAGGAGTGAAAGAGGGAGAACCCGAAGGATGAAAGTTGGGTTTGAGAATTTCAACTTACCTTGTATCTGAATGCTTCCTTCTCTTTAATGTCTTGTATAATGACATTATATTCATTAATTATAAATCCAGAACCTTTTCTACATTAATATGGTTATTTATGTTTTTATTAAGTGATTTTATGTGCCTTTGGATGAGTTATAGAGTTTAAAAACATTATTTGGGAATGTTTGTTTTTATGGGTTTCTTGAGTGGTTCACTTGTATTCTTAAATTGAAGTTTGGGTAGAACATGGGTAAACATACAGAACTAATATTACATTTTATTAATGATACTATAGTATTTTATATGATCTTGTAATGAATTATATTAGATCCATGTGGATGAATCATTAGATAAGAATTAAATGATGATTGTTTGGGTTAATTAGAGCGATTTTTCGATCATAATGAACTTGTTTTATTTTATCACTAGAACTATGGTCATAAGTTAGTACCAGAACATTAAATAGGAGATAATACATATAAAATGTTCTGGTTCAACCATAAAAATGGTTTCATGGCCATATCTGAAGCTACAAATGGAAAAATAAAGCATGTCGTTCTTGAAGGTGAAAAATTAACACCTCATGAACAGCGTTCTCTTTATTAAAATAAAAGGAAGTGGGAAAGTGGTTTTAGGATATAATATACCATTAGAATCATAAAATTACATTATATGTATAATAATACAGTTACAATTCAATTTAGATGAAGATGGGTGGGGAGAGATCAAGAAATGAACTTGAACTTGAAAGGAAATTAAAGGAGAAGAGGGAGAGAAATTACCTCTTAAATCTTCCTCTTGAGATCCTCCCTAAAAAAGCTAGGCTTGATCTTTTGATGATACCAGAAGCTCTTTAATGTGAGATAGGGGCTATAGAAGACATTTGGGGAGATTTTAGAGAAGTATTGTAGCTTGAGAGCTGTGAGGAAATGAGGGTGTGATGGGTGGTTTTTATCGTGGAGGGGAGAGGGGTTTCCTTAATATAAAATTAATTAGTTTATTAATTTCCCCTAAGACAAGGAATAGTGAGTCTTGAATGACCAAGAATAGTAATTTTATCATGTGATACCAAACCAAGGGGGCTTACATCAGCATAATATCACACATGACTATATAATTAGCTTATTTTTGTAAATTACCGTATTTCACTATTCATAAAAAATTCAAGTATTTTAGAAAAAGCCCAAATATTTACCCCTACCATTTTTCAACAGGTAGAATGAAAAAGTGATGTCCAATTTTTAAAAATATTTTTCTAAATATTATTAATATAATATTTAATTAAAATCATAATTTACTTAAAAAACAGTTTTTAAAATTAAAACTGATTTTATAGTGCTTTCAAAAATTACGTAGGGTCTTATAAAATTATCTAAAAACTATAAGACATTGATTTGATAATTAATTAACACATTTTAAGAAAAAATAATTTTTTTTAAATTAGTTAATTAATTATAATTAATTATTTATGACTTACAAAATACCCAAACGTTTACTAAGGTCAAATTGCCACTTTTTAGGATATCTAAATTTTATTTAATTATTCATGGGTATGGTTACTCTTATGTTGGATGTTTTACTATTCATAAGGGTCATATTACTATTCAGAAGGGTATGTTACTATTCATAAGGGTAGGTTACTCTTCACCAAAAATTATTTTTGTTTTATTAGACTATAAAATTCATCTTAAACACAACCATGTATGTCATATTTTCAAAATTCAAAACAAATAAGTGAAAAAATTATGTTTAGAGGTCACTTAGCACTTATTAGTTCATTATGTTGTTTTTTCATGTGATTTTATGACATAATTATAAGAAGGTAATTTCCATTGAAAAAATTTGGGTCGTTACGAGTTCCACCACAGCACACTCCTCTGCCTTCAGTCACTACAGTGGTCATCCCTATTCAAGCTACCTCCCTCCAAATCTAGTTCGACCATCCACCACTGCCTCCCATATTATGGGGTTGGGATCCCTGACTCCATCATGCATGGACATACTGGCTTAGCCACTATAAAACCCAGCCACCGACAAGCCTCACCTCACAGCCTCCCTTCTTATGCAGCCAGTCGCCATAGTGGCCCTCCCATATCCACCAAATCCAATGATCCCCCTCTTCGACGTTGCCTTTATATCGTTGAAGGAACTCCCGGACAATCGCAGATCTATTGGGAAGCCTCATGCCTCTTCATTGCCAGCGGTTGATGATGTACCTCGAGTCGAAGCAGAGCACCTGGACCGGTCAAGGTATTCCAATTATCGGTCTATACATATCAGATCTACCCTCAACTGGTCAGTGTGGTTATGCCCGACCCATAATGAGTCTGGGTGGACCTGTCTGACCGATATTACCCTTGCATGGGGTTTCTATGTCCTAGAATGAGCCTATATGGGTTCAGACTGACCCGCACAGGCTTTTTCCTGGGTTTTTTGGGGCTCGGGTAATTTTTTTTAATCAAAATTTAATTTAATTAATTAATTTAATTTTTTTAAATTAAATATAAATTTTTGGTTAAATTTTTTTAAATTTTAGTTTAAATTAATTTAATTCTGGTGCTAAATTTAATTAATTAATTAATTTAAAATTTGGTTTAAAAATTAAATTAATTAATGGGACCTAATGACATAAATATTGAATTAAAATAAGAGTTAATTTTAAATCAATAAAAATGAACTCAATATTATTTTTAATGCACATTTAATTTTATTTCTACATTTATTTTAATATGTCTGTTTAATACATATTAGACTGATCATGAGCCATATATTGATCAATTCATTTCTCATGTATGTTTAAATTATTTAATTTATTATTTAAATGTTTTTTTGTAATAAGTATATTATTTTAATTGCAATCTATGAGTCGTATATGTCATTATTTGTATAAAGGAACACATTTACATCTTCTCAGAGTAATTTTTTAAACTCCTAATCTCCCCTCACATGCGAGCAAGTATTTTTCTATAATAATGAGACAAGAAAATACATACTTCATGTCGAGTTAAGGTGACATACCTGAAAGGAGTTTGATGCATTGGGTGGAAAAGTGCTACAAATCGAGTCACAAGTGATGCGACTCATGTTATTTACCCCTAGGGTCTTGTTTGATCCATTATTCACTCAATGGATCAACCATTAGTATCTTCTTGTGATCACGTCGTCATTTTATTTTTTTTGTGGTTTATTATTTTATGTGTGTGTATTTTACATGCGAACACATAGAATAATAAGAAAATCATGCATATATAAAATGAACATCTGATTTGATGAATATTTTCTATTCATTGCGTGGTCATATTTTTATGAGATCATATAGTGCATTCTTGTAATGTAGAAAATGATTTCTTTAGTCACTTAAAAATAATAAAACCCTAAAAGAAATATTAAGTCATAACCACCTTCCATCATTCAAATTTGGACAAAACCGGGTGTTCGGGGTGCTCAGTCAACCATACCTGAGGGTGCCTCTTACTATCATAGAGTTCTTATTAGAGTGGTGTTTTGACATAACAAAATTGGTATTAAGGATTATCCATAGATAACATGCCATCATTTTAGAGGAAATAATTGACTAAATCAGGTTTTGACTTTAGAAGTTGGTACTTCACTCAATAGATCAAGGAACCACGAGTTAATGAGGTTGGATAGTTAAACAACTACCTTGAACCCCTCAAGAAGTGGTGTAGCCATAGCTTGTATACTATGATGGGAGGTTCCAAGATCCTTTCCACTAGAATCCTCAAGCAACAGAGTATTAAAATTCTTATAAATAGGGTTCCAAGAATTCAATAAAATAGTGGAAGACATTTAATGATTTAATTAATCCATCAAAATAACTAAATCAATAATCAAGATAAAAATTATTCATCTTATATAATTTTATTTTTTGTAGAATATAGAAAGGTATATCACAAGAAAATCTATGATAAATAATGTAAAAAGTAAATGTAAGAACCCGGGTCTACTTTTCAGGTATTGATCTTGATTTCTAGTGTTTTTAAGAAGAATAGGAGTTTTCGGAAATTTAAGGAGTACACATCGTGTACCTAGGAGTACACACCGTGAGCCTGGTTTCTGCGAGTATCCATGTATAATCCATGTAATGGCCAAGCACATGGCTCTGTGGGGTAACCTGGAAACCGCCCAAAGAGGAGGTCGGTTAATGCCTGTACATGGTGTGTACATTAAATAAGCATGCCGTGTACTTTTCTAGTTATTTGATAAATCAGTCCGATATCACGTCTCATTTACAGAACACTCTTCTTCTTAGATCATCCCATCCAGGAGTGATGGATATAATTGATTCTTCCCAGAGACCTTGATCGACCATCCATTCTCTAAATCAACCATCATCGATTGCGTTGGAATCACTACAGTGAGTTATTCCTTCTTCTAGATCCTCATCCCTTAATTTCTCCTCTTTTGTGAGATATTATTGGTTGGGAATTTTGATGTTTTTGAAGATATACAATGTTATAGGCCAATTCAAAGGCTGAGGTTCAACTATATCTATCATAAAACATCGAGGTAGGTGGTTTGTGCTTTTCCGTAGGTTGTCTTTGAATTATATGTTTCAAAGTGACCAATAACCTAGTTTATGGTATTGCATGTTTTGGAAATTTAACCCTGTTAATTTCTTCCATGCCTTGTTTGATTGAGTATGGGTTTTTGATTGTAAATAGGGTTGTTTACCTTACTATGGATGTGTGTTCTCATGTTTGGTTTGATATTTTCCATAGGATCGAGAATTTTTTGTTAGGATGTTATGATTTTCATGCATGGTATTGTTATAATGGAGTTGATATTATATGGAATGCTTGTGAAATGCATTGTAGTTTTTTTCCAAGTAGTATTTGTGATTTACTTTGGATGAGAAATATTATTTTTACATGATTTCTTTACACAGGGTTCTGGGAACTTGGTGCAGTGAGACCATATAGAGAATTGACGTTGAGGGATTACCCAGAGTGTCTGTTATACTTTTCACGCTGTGATACCATAGGGGGGCTGACATTGATTGCTCTATCTGAGGGTCTATAGTTATAATTACAAAACCACATGGGGAATTGACATTGATTGCTTCCTCATAGAGTCTATAGTATATCATTAAAATAATATATGGGGAATTGACGGTGAGTGCTTCCTCAAAGAGTCTTTTTTGGATTGAAACTAAAGGGTTTAGGTCGTGAAAACTTTCCCAAAGGGTTACTTGTGAATGATTGGTTGAATATTTAATAAATTTTTAGGAATGTGGTTGAAACTGTAGGACTGTTTACTTCTATGTAATTTCTTGTTTATTACTTTATTTTTCATATTTGCCTGTTATATATATTCACTAATAGTTATACATAGATATTTGGGTGGTTGCCTACTGGGATTCATCTCACACCCTATTTGGGTCATGGTTTTGGGCCCAAAAGGATTATATTATTACAGTTATAGATAAGTAAAAGTTCCCTTATACATTAGGTACTTTCCTGTGATGTTGTTGTATTTGTTTACTTGTTTTTCCTTTGTACATTGATTTAGTATTTTATTCCAGTATTGTGAATTGTTTGGATATTTTCCTAAATTTTTTGACATGCATCATTATATATATATATATATATATGCTTCAGTTGTTTATTTACTACCAGCCTTCCATCGTTCACTATTGTACGGTATTATTACTACCTCTGCTACTTTTATCTATTTATTTCCACTTTGTTACTCTAACAATGAGGGTATTGTTTCCCCACAATCACACCCGAGGCCCTCGCTGCTAGTTGGAAGCCTCTAGAATTCAGGGAAATGCGCTTGAGTCCATGTGACAAACCGGGTACGGGGCACCCTTGGGTGGAACCCAGAACTAGGACATTAAAAAGTGTTTCCAGAGGAATTTCTTTTCTTCCGAACTTACTATTTAGAGCCTATAGCTAGTGATAGGAAGCAATAGGTAGTTAGTAATAAGTTTTTTCTAGGAGTAGCTATCCTGTGTATAGGGAAAATCTAATTTACCTCGATTATTGAAATTTTTCTGGTTTTGCAATTATTACAGTTGATTTGATTTCATCGTTGGGTGATTCACTTGCTTTGTGTTGTTAATATTGATATTATTGTTGTTCTATTTCTGTTGAAACCTAATGTGATGAGGGTATTACATCTCATGCATCACATAGACACATACTAAAGATCACATGTCAGGTATTCGTTCCATGCCATTTATTGTGCATTATCAATTTCATGTTGTTGTGGCATATGTTGTGCTAGATATTCATGTTTTTGTGATAGATTCCTTGATAAAATACTTTCTATTTGAAAGTGTATTTGTTTGTGTAAGGATTTATTTGAATAAGCGCCAAACTTTAGTTCCTGAGGCGTTATGTGCCCTCATGGATCAGAATTTGTTGGATCATGTGTTTCTTGCACTTTTATACATGTTATGTGACATGAATATGATGCCATGCTTTGATTTATGGGGAGTATGGGCCCTCACAGATCTAAATATTTCACTTAAATGTTTGTTTTGGTGTTTTTATGAGGTTTCAAAGTAGTTTCTAAGGCTTACTGTCCATAAAAACCCAGAATAAAAGGTGTCTATTGATGAATACATTCCATGTATCCTTATGTTCGAGAAGGAACTGTTTTTTTAAGTACACACTGTATACTATATGCACACAATGTGTAATCCTTGACCATGTGGCTGCCTGTGTGCACAGGGACACAGGGTTGGGAAATAATTAGTGGAACATGTCGTGTACCAGATGTACATGTCATCTTGTATAGACCATGTATTCGGCCAGGTGACTAATGGTAGGGGTGGATGAAGATTATTTAGTACACATCGTGTCTTGTACAAACTCACACTATAGAGTCAACTATGTCTTTGACTGTGTGACCAATGACACGGGCTGGTGAAATCCATCAAGTACACACCGTGTTTGTCACATGAATGCCATGTAGTTATAACCTAGGAAAACTGTGGGGTTCGGCTGTGTAGAGAAAAATTGGGAGGGGAAAATGATTTAAGTAAACATCGTCTCTAAGGAGAGAATTTTGTGTGTATGGGGTTTCACACAACCTGTGTTGGCAGAAGAATATGCCCATTTAAAGGCTTAATGTAACATGTCGTGTAGGGGTTATACACGCCGTGTATCCACGATTTGATAAACTTAAATTATCTCTTTCTATTTTTCCTTTCCATCTATTTTAAGATTAAGTAATTGATAATCTTGATCTATGGTGTGCGCTTGACATTAAAGATTCATGGCACCGTGACGTCCTCAAGTTGTACGCCATATTTATGGCAGTGAACAGACACAAGACATGGTAGATCAGGGACTACCAGCAGATAATATTGTTGTTCCTGTCTTGGAACCAGCTGCAAACCGGATATAGGTACTGATGCACAGTCCTGAGAAGGATTCATGAGGTTTACACAGACCTTCTAGGGATCACCGCATCCTGCCCCATCTATTGAAAAACTGACATGGGTTTTTCAACAGTTGCACCCTCCCACTTTTTGAAGGGATGGAGGACCTCAGGATGCAGAGTCATGGTTAGATTCCATTCTTTCAATTTTCGAGCATCTGGATACACCTATATAGAGGAGGGTGTATCATTCTATGTATATGCTTTAGGATTCCACCAAGAGATGATAGGATGTGATCTCACTGGTGCGATTCCAAAAATTTATGGCATGGGATGATTTTTAGCATACCTTCTATGACTATTTATACCCCGAGACATTGATGGACGACCGATCCTGAGTGTTCATGAGTTTGGAGTAGGGTACTATATCAGTCATGGAGTATTATCCTTGCTTCATAGAGCTACAACACTTCACACCAATTCGATGGGGTGATGAGATTTTCCTAGTAAGAATGTTTGAGGATGGCCTCATGCATGACATCTAATCTCAGGTGAACATCTCTAGGTTGGTGAACATATCTTCCAT
The DNA here is from genome assembly GCA_963277665.1 of Viscum album. Lineage (NCBI taxonomy): Eukaryota > Viridiplantae > Streptophyta > Magnoliopsida > Santalales > Viscaceae > Viscum > Viscum album. The sequence continues at coordinate 1,244,123,878 of OY728155.1, forward strand.
AGTCAACAAGGTTCTGATCACTAAGTGAAACCTAAGGGATTCTTGAGTTATGGGATAGGGCGGTTCAACATCCAGAGTTGGTGCTTCTCTGGAAGATGGTAGGAAGTGTCATTGGGATTCTACACATGGATATCTGAGTAGGAAGGATACACATTCAGGTAGCCAGGTGGAATGCTACTAGTGTGAGAAAGGTGGGAATACGAGTCAACATTTTCTGAGATACCCAGTTGAGTGCCAATCTTCTGGAAAGATGGGTCATATTCCGTGTTTCCGTTAGTTCTTATCACCAACAGTGGGTGATAGAGGTTCTTCTATGACTCCTCATTCAGGAGGAGGACCACCGGTTTCTCATCAGTCTGGGAACATGAATTCATCCGGCTACTCAGGCCGAGGTGGAGGTTGTGTCCGTAGTATCAAATCACCAGGCCTTCAGGGAAAATAGGTCGAATCAGCTCAGGATGGTCAGGCTGGTTTGCAGGTTCATGTTATAGGTTAGACTTTTGATGCGGAGACGACCCTGCATGAGCAGGATCTCGGACCCTCTATAGTTAGAGGTATGTTTCTAGTTTCCTCAGTTTTAGCTTATGCACTTTTTGATATAGGGGATTCCCATAGTTTCATATTTTTTTCTATCATGGAGAGCCTTGGGCTTTTTATCTTTACATCTACTTATGTCTTGAAACTGGACACAATTTTGGGGACTAGAACAGCTAGTGTACATCAATGCAAGGAGTTCCCTCTTGAGGTTATTGGGTGTCACTTCTAATGGGACCTCTATGTCTTAGAGATGACAGGCTATGTTGTCATTCTCTGAATGTACTGGTTGGTTCCCTACTAGGATTTTGTCAATCACTATCATCATAGGGTGAGTTTAACATCACCAAAGGGTGGTTTGTTTTGACATAAGGGAGAATGAGATGTCCAAGCGAGCAGAGCGGGACTCTAGCATCATCGGTTGGGAGGAGTTACAACCCAGATTTCTAGTATGTATCTGGATGACTATGGTACTTCACAGATGGACTTTCCTCCAATGGTGGATAGTTTCAGGGATGTCTTGTTAGATGAATTTTTAGGTATTCCTCTAGAGCGATAAGTGGAATTTTCTATAGATTTTGTTCTAGGAGCGGCACTAATGTCCATTCCTCCTTATAGGATGGATACACCAAAGTTTCAAGAGCTCAAGAAGCAATTAGAGGAGTTAAATGCAAAGGGTTCCATCTGACCCAGTACTTCTCCTTGGGGATCAATTGTCCTATTTTCAAAGAAGTTAGACGATACCCTTAGAATTTGGGTGGATTATTGGAAGTTGAACTAGTTGATGGTCAAGAACCAGTATCCCTTGCCAAGGATTGATGATCTCTTTTATCAGCATTGAGGAGACCGAGTGTTCTCAAAGATTTACTTGAGATTCGGTTATCATCAGTTTCATGTTCAACAATATAATATACCACTTACAGCTTTTTAGAGTAGGTATGGTCAATACATATATGTGTTTATGTAATTCGGTCTCACGAACGTGCCTGTATTTTTTATGACACTGATCAACCGAGTGTTCCATCCATTTTTTTGATTCCTTCATGGTGGTTTTCATGGGAGATATCTTTGTGTAATCTCACACTCAACACGACCATGCTATCCATCTTGAGATCGTTAGAGTACACCGATAGAGCATCAGTTATATGCTAAGCTCTCAACATTCCACTTTGGGATGGACCAGATTCACTTCTTAGTTCATGTTATCTCAGAGACAAGAATATCAGTAGAACCATAGAAAGTGAGTGAAATAGTTTCCTAGGAGAAAATGAATAATGTCTTTGAGGTACGGAGTTTTGTAGGTCTGTCTAGTTACTAAAGATATTTTATATAGGAATTTTCATGCATAGAAGCACCACTAATGGGCCTGAATAAGAAGGGTGTGAAGTACCTTTGGACAAATTCATGTGATTCATACTTTTAGGAGCTAAAAGGGAGGTTGAATTCAGCACCGATTCTAGTTTTTCCAGTGTCAGGCAAGAGCTATACAATTTAGTATGATGCATTAGTTGTTGGACTGGGATCATTTATTATGTAGGGGGAAGGAGTCGTTGCGTACGGGTCTCGGCAGCTGAGGCCACATGAGAGGAATTACCCGATGTACAATTATGAGTTAGCTATAGTTGTTCATTATTTATGATGTTAAAGACATTTTCCTTTAGGATATCATTTTATGGTTTCCACCAACCAAAAAATCCTTAATTACATCTTTACTCAATGCAATCTGAAGATGAGATAGCGAAGGTGGGTTGAGTACCTTCGGTCCTTTGATTTTAATCTTGTTACACGCCTAGGAAAGGAAACGTAGTGGCTGATGTGTTGAGTAGGAGGACTCAGATACATGTAGTTTAGAAGGCCAGTAGTGAGTGAAGGATTATGGTTCTATTCTCTGTGAGGCATTTGGAAGTGCACTAAATACAGGTTTAGACATTTTTTTCTTCTATAGTTGTTACCTCTACTCTACTTGATTGAGTGTGAATGAGGCAGCTATCAAATACAGAAGTCCTAGTCCTGTGGGGGAGTGTGTAAGAAGAGGACCCTATTCCTAGATTGGTCATAGGTGATGATGATATCTTGCATTTTGATGGGAACATATGGGTGTCATCAGAATACAAAAGGAGCTAATGTGGGGTTTTCATTCTTTAGTTTGGGAAGTTCATCCTAGTGTCACCAAGATGTATAGAGATATACACCATCAGTATTGGTGGCTAGGCATGAAGAGAGATGTTGCTGGTTTTGTGATGAGGTGTTCCACCTGTCAATTAGTGAAGGCAGAGCCTCTGCGACCAGCAGGACTTTTTCAGCAATTACAAATTCATGAGTGGAAGTGGAATGATATCACAATGGGCTTCATGATAGGTTTTCCTAGGTCACCTCATGGGAATGATGCTATTTTGGTAGTCATTGACAGACTCAAAAAGGTTTCAAACTTCTTGATGATTAAGGAGACCTTCAGTGCTAAAGAATTGGAAAGGTTTTTTATCTGGGATATTGTACATTTACATGGGGTTCCACACTCCATTATTTCAGAAAGGGATGCTCGTTTTACTTCTCGGGTCTAGAAAGGAATATAGAGAGCTTTGGTTATACAGGTGCTTCTGCGTATAGCTGACCATCCACATATATATGGCCAGTCCGAGTGTACAATTCAAGTGCTGGAGGACATGCTTCAAGCATGCATCCTAGATTTTGGAGGTTCTTGGGAGAAGCATATACCTCCTGAGGAGTTTTCCTAAAATAATAGTTTTCAAGAAACTATTCAGATGGAACCTTGTGAGTCTTTCTATGGTAGGCCATTCCGATCAACTCTTTATTGGATAAAAGCAAGAGAGGTAGCTATGTTGGGACCTTGTCTTGTTCAGGAGACCACAGAGTAGGTTGAATTGATTCAAAAGAAGATGGCTACTGCACAATCACAATATAAGTCTTATGTTGATCTATGGAGAAGACCTATGGAGTTCAAGGTCAGAGATCAGGCTTTCCTACGTGTCACACCAAGGTTGGGACACATGAGGATTAGGGGACATGGAAAGATTTCACCCAGATACATCTGGCCATTTGAGGTTTTAGAGAGATTCAGACTTGTTTCCTATCGGTTGCAGTTACCTCAGTGTTATTAGGATATTCACAATGTATTCCATTTTTCTTAGCTATGATGTTACTTCTCAGACCTATATAATGTTTTTCAACCTAAGGAGGTTGAGTTAGAGGTGGATGCCTCATTTGAAGAGCATCCTATCCAGATTTTTGATCGTAGAACGAAGGTTCTCCATGTCTGGTATGTTCCTCTGGTTTGAGTGTTCTGGCAGTACAGATGACTACATGACAAGACTTGGGTGAGGGAGACTCATGTGCGATCGTAGTGGCAGGATATGTTCGAGGATTCCTCTTTGCTACATTATTAGGGAAATTATGGGATGAATTTCTTTAAGGGAAACGTTTTTAAAAACTCAGATTTCTTTTTCAACTATGGATATTGATTTGAGGTGTTTTTTAGAAGAGGAAGAGTTTCTGGAAATTTATGAGTACAGGCCGTGTACTTAAGAGTACACACTATGTTCCTATTTACCACGGGAATCCATGTACTGTCCGTGTAACGACCAAGCACATCGCCATGTGGGGTGACCTAGAGACCGCCTAATGTGGATGCCAGTTAAGGTATGTACACAGTGTTTACATTAAATGAACACACCATGTAGTTTTATTTTTTATTTTTAAAATCGCACTGGGATCGGGTCATGTTTACAGAATACTCTCCTTCTTGGCTCATCTCGTCCAAGAGTGACGAATATCACTGATTCTTCCCGGATCCCCTGATCGACCATTCGTTCTCTGAAACAACTATTGTCAATTGCATTGGAATCATTATGGAGAGTTCTTTCTTTCTTATAGAGCATCATCCCTGGATTTCTTCTATTTTTTGATATATCCTTGGTTGATTGTTTTACATTTTTGTAGATCTACGGTGTTCTAGTTTGATTCAAAGTTTCAGGTTCAACTATATCGATCGTACAAGTTAAGGTAGGTGGTTTGTGCCTTATCATAGTTTTTCTTTCAATTATATGTGAAAAAGTGCCCAATACCAAAGTTTAGGGTATTGTGTGTTTATGGAATTTAACCCTGTTAATGTTTTTCATTCCTTGTTTGCTTGAGTAGGGGTTTTTGATTTTGAATAGGGTTGTTTATCTTGCTATGGATGTGTTTTCCCATGTTTGATTTGATATTGGTTGTTGGGTCTATAATTTCCTATTATTCTATTATGCTTTCCATGCCTATTATTTGCAGGATGGAGTTGACATTATATGAAATTATTGTGATATGGATTGTAGTTGCTTAGACAAGAAGTATTTGTGATTTACTTTGGCTGTGGAATATCATTTGTTCACTATTTATTTACACAGGTTTGTGGGAACCTAGTGTAGTGAGACCATAGGGGGAATTGATGTTGAGGGCTTCCCCAAAGTGTATGTTATACTTTTCACACTGCGATACCATAGGAGGATTGACGTTGAGTGCTCCCACAGAGTGTCTATAGTTATCGTTATGATGACACATGGGAATTGATGTTCAGTACTTCTTCAGATAGTTTATAGATTATCATTAAAAGACTATAGGGGGAATTGATGGTGAGTTCTTCCTCATAGATTCTTTGTTTACTTGAAACCAGAGGGGTTAAGCCCTGAGAACATTCCCAGAGGGTTACTTGTGAATGGTTGGTTGAATATTTAATAAATTTAAATGAATATGGTTAAACTGTAGGAATATTTACTTTTGAGTATTTACTTATTTATTACATCATTTTTCATATTTTTCTGTTATATATATTCACTAACAGTTAAGAACAAATTATTGGGTGGTTGCCTACTAGGATTCGTCTCACATCTTATTTGGGTCATGGGCCCAACAGATTATATTGTTACAAGTATAGATAAAGTCAAGCACCCTTCTACTTTAGGTACACGATTTCTATGGAGCCGGAGAGCATGAGACCAAGCTAAGTCTTGCGATGTTGGATTTGTTTACTTGTTTTTTCCTTTGTACTTTGGTTTAGTACTATATTTTAGCATTGTGACTTTTTTGGCTGCTTTCCTAGATATTATGACGTGCATCATTATTTATATATATGGTGAAGTCATTTATTTACTATTAGTCTTCCGATGTTCACTATTTTATGGTATTATTACTGCTTCTGCCACTGTAATCTGTTTATTTCCTCCATGTTACTCTACCTATGAGGGAATAGTTTCCCCACTATCACACCCAAGGCCCTAACTGCTATTCATTAGCCTCTAGCATTTGAGGAAATTCTATTGAGGTCACATGACCAACCACGTATGGGGCACCCTTGGGAGGCACCCAGAACCAAGAACTTATAGTAAATATCTTCACTGGATTTAGTTTCCAAGTGTAGTACATGCACTTTAACACAATACTACGATATGGGAAATTCATGTTGCTAGTGTCCCCAATACTTGTTAAGCTACATAAAGAATCGAGGCTGTAAAAATGATTATAGGAGACTCATGTATTAGGAATATGAGGGATATGTCAAAATTATATCATCAAAGTCTAATTTTAGTTGTGGTCACTACATCAGGACATGGGTGTTATAACATGAAGTCGCGTCTATGAAAAATTTGAAAGGAGAAAGTGATGTAAGATTTGAATGTGATGATTACACTTGCTATGTGTAAATTGGGAGGAAGATCACAATCTTTCATGTCATACCATTCCTAAATTCAATTAAATCAGTCTTGTTATAGGTTATGAAATGAGTAGTATGGATAAAACGCTGCATTAAATTTATTTTAAGGTTCACCAAGTTAATAAGAATATAAAATAAAGATTTATCTTTCATTCTTATGGAGAACAAATTAGAAGAAAAGGAAAAAAGTCCAATGAAAAGAGGTGAACCAAAGAAATATTCACAAAATAATTCAATATAATGAGGTTGGATATTTAATAGAAGGTTATACACATTGCATGTCATGAAATATATCAATGGATGTTTAAACATAATAAACTGAATTAGTGAAGTAAGTACCTGCTTCTTCTTTTGGTATAGTCATCAATATAAAAGTAATGTTTCAATATTACTTCTTGTGTATTAAATATAGTATGTCTTTCCCATATGTTTATTTAAATACAATAACCAAGTAATAATATAAATGTTACAATAATTATGGTGTATTCTCCAAGTGGCTGAGAAAGGGTGATTCCTAAGTCAACAGTGAGAAGTACTCAAATTCTATATTTCCAAGTGAATTATTTTTTATTAAACTATTATTGAGTATTAAAAAAATATTTATCTCACATTCCCTTTAGACACTAGGATAAATTATTCCATGTTTGGGAATAAATGTTGTTTTTGGGGTATAATACTCAACCAATAGTTAAGAGATACATGAATCATAGGAAATATATGATGAATATAAAATATAAGACACATTTAAACTATTGTGGAAAGATAATCCTTATCAATAAAAACTAAAAGTAAACATCTAGAACTAGTATGGTATTTAGGCTCATATGAACCAAACACCAAAGGTATTATCAATGTATATACTTAGTTCTGGACAAAGGAACCCTTAGAAATAAAGGTAAGACACAAGGCTATTGGAATTAGTTCTACAAGAGAGAGTAAACTATTACAAGGGTAATCTAGTGGAAAATATACATTATTAGATTCATTTAAGTCATTGTGGAATGGTAAAGTGAAGTATGACATATGCACGGTCAGAAGATATGAGTTTCTTTTGGCTGACATATTGTAGAATATCTTAACTAAGAAATCGTCGATCGATATAATGTAGTGTAGAGTAATTTATAAATGTGCATTACCTTATACATCAAGGAATTTATATTAATGTATAGGATTGATGATTATGTCTAAAATGTTATAATTTATCAACAAAATTCATCATTTTGAAAATTCTAAATGAATATTTTATACAATAGAATTGTGATGTAAGGATAATCAATGTTTCAACATGCAGAAACTTACATTATATTTCATGATGTGATATGAAAATAATGGTGATATACCATAACCATATGCCAAATATAATAACAAATGGATATTATATGAGTCATAGTATGATTAAAATACATTATTTCATAAGGATATGTGTTTTGTATGCAATGAGTTTTTATGACATAAAAAACTCACATCAAGAACAAACACATTGTGCATATGTTATAATTATCTTAATGGTTGATTAGGATATTAGATAATTCCATATGATATAAAATTAGTTGTCAAGTGATATAATACAATTCTATAACACGGTTCACATATATTTTGATATAGTGGGAGTCATATTGACTTGGTTTTGGTCAATGATTAAGATGCACATGTGTTTGTCATAGGAACTAGTTCCACAAGTTTATGTGGAACATGAATGTTCTAGTGACACATACTACATAAGATAGTTAAAACCATAGTGATGGTTTGAAATTCACTATGTCCATTGATCCATTATTCTTTGAGAATAATAATTCCTACATGTAACCAATATTTGAAAATTAGCTATGATTGTAAAGATGAATTAAAATTCAATAATTGATTCCATGTATCAATATGAAAAAGGGTATTAGTATTTTTTATACTGCACCAGGTATTCAAATGAGATTATACATGGATGGTACAAGCGTAGTACCGATAAGGATCTATTTTTATACTAAATAGTTTTGACTAAATATATTATAATATGACTTATCATAGCTAATTTATATGATCATTTTATGGATCATTGGTTGACATGACAACCATTTGTGGAAGGTGGCTATACAGTACAACCAGAAAGGGATGGTCACATCATAGAATGCTAATAAAGGTTACAAGTTACTGAAATCCAATTTATGATTCAATTAAAAAACTAGACCATAGAATATTCATTTGGAATGAATTTCTTCCACGTGTATACAATAGGTTAGTGAGAGATCCATAATTTTACAAGTGAAATATGTTGGGAAACATATAGAAAACATATATTGTTCTTACAGTTAGTTAAGGATGGAATAAAAGAATCTATTCTCTAGTGATTGAATTAAAGTATCAACCTATGTTCCAGAGAATAAGATCTATTGGGGAAGATATAATGGTTTCTTGGACCTAGTCAATCATACTTATAGTGACATGGTATTGAAAAATAAAAATTGGAACAATTAATGTAATAATTTTTACCAGTGTCACATGGAATATATATCTCTAGGTTGACATGTTTGGTATATGGGAGGATATTAACATGGTGAGTTTAAATCCATATGCTTAAGAGATGGATCAATCATGTATTCCATGATATGTACAAGAACTGATATTTCTAGGATATATTTAATAGTAGGCATATATACTTTATATCAAGGAGAACAATAAGAGAAGCAGTTAGAACTATCCGATTGTACTTCGGAAAGTTTGAAAGATGTTTACCTAGTAGGTGGAGGAAAAATGATACTAGTATTTAGGAGACAAAAACTAGTATTATTTAGATCCATGTGATCTAATATCATAGTTATGTTAATAATGTGAGAGACACAAGCTCATATAAGCCAGTGGTAGCCATACCTACAAATATAAAGTATGTTACAACTTCTAAGACTGATAATAACTAGTTAAATGAAACAGTTTGTTCCAATTATTGGAATCACACCTAGTAAGTAAAGAATTATAATAATGTAAATTATTATATTCTTAATATCCAAGATTTCAAGTTATTATAGTGAAAAAAGGGATATACTTGGTGATACCATCTCTTGAGAAGTTTTACTCAAGGAGGTGAGGTCACATATAGGAGAAATGCCATGTGGAGGAATATTGGTAGGCCCAACAACTAAATTCGTGACTTTGTAGAAACATGATAGATATAATGTGAGAGCTAATAAGTTTGGTTAGAAATTTTTATCAAGTGAATGTGGGAGTGTTGAAATAGTGAGTTCCCTAGACCCAACTATACAGTACTTTTTATTACCATATCTTGTGTACAGTTTGCTATGCATGATGAATTTTATCCATTATAGTATCGATGTTTTTGTGTCCACTATTTAATGGTAAAGTCCATAGATTAAATTTTGTTTCAAAATGATATAGAAAATTATAGTCAATAATGAGAACCTTGATATACAATGACATTAATATCAAACAATGGTCACATTGTTTAGATACATCTTACTGACTAGACATAGTATATTTTTGACTATCAGGTGTTGGAGGCTCATAATAATTAAGACTTATTTTCATGAAGTTCACAATTAGTGATCTCTTATAGTGATATCATGAGTACAAACCAGCTAATAGAAACACCACATGTTTTTGGTGTTATTTGACGTTCCTATCTACAGAAATTTGTATTAGTCTCCTGACTTGAGATCGTTATCAATGTTTGTCATATGATCATGTACATTGATTTAAGAAAAAACCTATGATAAATAAATCGTGGTGACGTAGCTTGTGTTTAGGGAATCATTGGTTGTATGGAATTGGATGAATGGTCAAGAAAGGATATTTTTTGCTTCTAGGTTAAAGAATTAATATATATCGGGCCTATTTATTAATATGGTAGAACCATAAAAAATCCATGGAAATGTTAGTCAAGGATAAATTTGTCAAGTTGGATCAATAAATACACTACTGGAAAGATGATCTTTCCCAACACTTCTATACCAACGGTTTGTAAAAACCGTTGGTATAGGTACCCTTTCCCAACGGTTCACAAAAACCGTTGGGAAAGGGTGTCTTTGGAGCCTGTTTCCCAACAGTTTTGGTGAACCGTTGGGAAAGAGTGGCCTTTACCAATGGTTTTGGTGAACCGTTGGGAAAAACCACCCAAGAAATTCAACATTCGGTCAAAATAATTCAACCCTATCCCAACGGTTTTGAAAACCATTGGGATAGGTTCTTTGATTTTTTTCCAGATCTACTAACCGAGAAAATTATATAAATAAAAATTTTAAATAATTATGATAATACATATATATATTTATGAAATTATGTTTACAAAAGTGATGTTAGATTAGTAGTTAAGTCGTTCGATTATAAACGAGGGGTCCTGGGATCAAATCCCAGCGGATGTTTTATTTTTGGAATTTATATACCAACGGTTCCATTACCGTTGGTATAGATTTCATATTACCTATACCAACGGTTTTGGAAACTGTTGGTATAGACCTATCCCAACAGCTTACTTGGCTACGGTTCTCCAAAGCGTTGGTATAGGCTATACCAACGGTTTGGAGGCCTATACCAACGGTTCCAAACCGTTGTTAAAGGTTAGTTTTCTAGTAGTGATAATAAAGTAAGAAAAGGTGGTAACACGGGTTTGCATCATGCTTTATGTGATATTAAAGACAAAGAAATTATATTACACAATGTGTGTTCATAGTTTGGTTTTTGTTTCTATGAGTATCCTTATCTCATTAGGGTCCATGATGGGTTTCTAGATCCCATTTTGGTTTGTGAATATTATTCAATGTTATCGAAACAATGGCCTTAAGGGTAACACACAATATTGTATTAAAAAAATATCCCCTTTTTTGTTGAATTGATATATAGGACATAGTGGTCCCCACCACCGGAGTCCAAGTTTTGTCCAAGGATATGTGATCACCAAATGAATAAATAAATGCATATTATTCAAGTTAAAAATAATTGGAATTGAATTTATTTATTAAATGTATTTACATGTTTTAATGTAAATACATGGAAATATTAATTGAATTAATTTTAGTTTAAAAGCTTCAAGGCTATTTTAAAATTTGTGGGAATGCCGAGTCAAGTTTATGGATCAGGTATTATCATATAATAGATATTTATTATATAATAAGAAATTGATAATAATATAAATGTTACTTATCGCTCGGTATAGTATCCATAAATTAATTTATTGTGTGAACAATTTTTTGGGGGTCGAGGTGCCATATCCAGGTAATTTATTAACACAATATATATAAAAGAGGAGAGCCACTCACCAATGATTATTCACACACACACACACACACACACACACTCTCTCTCTCTCTCTCTCTATTCTTCTTCTCTCCCACATTCTAGTGAGAGGGGCTCTGTATCTAAGAGTTCAGATCGATATCTCTCTCTAGTATTTCAAGAAAAGAGATGTGATGATCATTGAAGCATCGAAGGAATCATCAAATCTCTGTTCCAACACCTAGAACTCAAAGATCATCATTCTAATAGTCTCTTAAAGTGCGTGTGGAGGATCTTGAGGAATTCCTCTTTGAATTCATCAAGCATCGATCTCCAACGATGAGCATACTTTGAGTGTGGATTCAGATCTAACCAGATATTTATTGTTTTTTATTGTGTACTTAAAATTATTTATATGGGATCCTCTAGTGGTAATCGGGAAACATTTTTTCCAATGAAGATCTCATATTGATCGTTGGTGAAAATTTTTTAAAATCCCTTTTTTTAGGCTTTTGTTGCGTGCTTGATACCTACAACATCACAGTTGTAGAGAGGCTTTCAAAAGGAATTTGGGACCCAATTGCATATGAGCATGATGTTCCACCCCAATAAAGTGTTGTAGACTGAATGAAACATTAGATTTATTCTAGGAAATGATAAAGAAATTTCAATAAATCTGAGAGTGAATGAGGGACACTTGGATTCAATAAAAATATTATGTGAAAAAAAAATATTTATCATTGGAGTTCGAGAAGTATGACCATGTTTTTATGTGATTCTCTCCATAATGGAGTTTTTAGAGGTTTGGTTGGGGTGGAAATATCTCACCGTGGTTCATTAGGACATTCCAGGTCATTCATGTTTTTATAAAAGTTTCTTACTACCAATATTTACCACCATAGTTAGATCAAGTGAATTATTTCATCCACATGTCAAAGCTGAGAAGATACCTTCATGAATCATCACACATTATTGACGGAGGAGATCTGACATAATGTATGAAGATACATTTTCAAAGTACATGATTCTCATTAAGAATCAATGTGGGAGGTTCCTACATGGATGAGCTATCTAACTGGTATAAGTTATTTGGTAGTGTGAGAACCTCCATGAGATCTATTGGGAGAATGAGGTCCATATGTGAGCTCTGTACCCTGTCTTATTCAAGTAGGTTTTTCTTTTAGGGGTGAAAATACTTGAAGTTGGAGAGAATGTAAGGACTATAATTTTCATTTCATCACTCTTTACATATTTATATATATTATTCTAGTTTTTTAGTCAATGTAGTGTTACAAGTTTCATGGGACCCTATAATTAAACTATTGAATATATTTTTACCTCTCCACAAATATTTTAAAAAAAAGAGTCTTCCCATTGAAAAGAGTCTTATATGGAGAAATTATTACCACCATTGGTTTCAAAACATAGGTTTCACCCTAGGTTTGACATAACGTTCATTCTGATCAGACCCTTAGTCAATGTGCAGTTGTGGATGGATATTGTAGAAATTAAATTAAATAATTAATTTAATTTTTATAAATGGATTAACCTAATCTAAGTCCTATTTAATATTATTTATGTATATTTCCAATAGTTTACCACATAACCATGATATGGAATGTTTAAAAAGTGAGAAATCCTCCATGATATAAGTCTTTAATAAAGAATGTGAAGGGAAATCCTCGAATCGATGAATGGAATCAATAGAACTCATCATCGACAATGATGTTAAACTGTTCTTGATCAGCAATCTATCCAAAGACGAGGTTAGGATTTTTTTTATGGAACAATTCCCCATTAATTATGATTTAAATTGTGGATTATTTATCTTCTTTTTAATTCTTATTCCACCTATTCAAAGCATGACCTAGTTAATTTAAATATTTCATTGACCCTAGATTTAATCCACTCCACTAGAGTTTTCTGATTTGATATATGTTACCATGATTTCAATCAATGTTTGGGTTTTTAATTACCATAAATGAATCGAACTTGTTTATTTTACCTTTTTACCCAAATTATTTATGTTTTTATCATTGTCAAATGCTTGGCTATCGATTTGACTACTATTTCATTTTAAAGTACAATTGAACCACTGACAAAAATATATTTGTGTGATTGATGATGGGGGTTATAATTTTCTGAAGATATGGAGATCCATGTGGGATTATAGATGAATGATGGAGTTTCAAGACCTTGGATGGTGAATGAGGCACAACTAGTGTTGTATGGGTCGATAGAAATCCTATTTTTCATCCATCAGAGGTCGAAAAGAGATGACCAAAGGATTTTCCTTCAATTTAAAGACCATGGATGAAGCCTTCAATGAGAATAGTAGTGATATCAGTGGAGTGAATGGCATAGTGAATATTTGGTATATATAATTGTATTTATGTAAAATTATTGATTTCACATCCTATGTTAAAAAAATAACCCACTCCATGTAGTATGATTTCTATGATGACTGGGGATTCAAGTCAATTTAAATATCACATGGCCATGTGGATGGGACACACAACATGTGACACTACCTATCCAGTTGATAATTTTACATATAGTTCACTCCTAATATCTGAATGGGTCCCACACATTGTGTTCCCAATGCGACATGTCAGGTATATGGATTTTTACCTGCCATGTCGAGTAGTGGGACCCTACCATGAAAATACTTGGGAGTATACCTATTGTACCCTAAGAGACATGTTTTATACGTTTATTTGGATGTTTTACTTCCCAAATATCCTTCTTAGAGACTTGGAATTTAACCAGCTAGCATTCCTTCTTGAGTATAATCATGTATATACCATTATGGTGACCACTGTTTTGATATCATAGATATGGAATGATGTAAGATCTTGTATTTTTTAGGTATGTCGCTATTTGAGTCTTTACATTGAATGTAATTCATTGGGTTTTCCTTTGTCTTTAAGCCTTATAGGTTGAGTATTGTTCAGAGACAAAAATATTTTGTTTGGTAAAATGACTTAAAGCCCATGGATGTAAGTTTTTTTAATTAATGGGGTCCAAATATAAATGTTTTAAATGTTTTATGAGGGTTTTTCATGTTTGGGAAAGCTTTTGAGGTGTTTTAGATCCTTTTGGTGAAACTATACCGGAAGATCTCTATAAGATATTTACACACCCTATAAAGGTATTAAATGACGTATAAATTCTTCTAGACCCATATCATGAACTAGTACATAGCATGACATCTTTACACATCATGTAAACCATTCATGTTGTGTGAAATTAGAGCAGGATAAATATAAACCTGAGACAATGGGATTTTCATATTATCCCTTTAAAATGGAATACATGACATGTAAAAAAAATTAATCACCATGTAATTCCCCAAACATAAGTTTTAAAAAGGGTTTTTAGTGTTTGAATTACCCATTTTTTTCACTGCAGGAATCCTCCTCTTGACCTTGGGGCATATCCCAGGAGATTCTATAGTTCCATATTCTATTCTGGACATCCTGTTTGTGTGATCAATACCAATAAAGTCCTTGGACTTTGTTTTCCCTTCCTATTTCATTTTTCACTGTTAGGGTGGTGGAATACGTGGACCACTTTTTGTTGTGATCTTGATCTAGGTTGTTTTGGGTTCTTCTTGCGATCTTCTACACCTTCTTCCTTATTGGTGTTACCCTTTAAAAGTGATGAGTTAATCCCCATTTAATGTTAGGTGTCTAAACCTTAACTGTATGGTCTGTTTAATTTAAATTATGTTAAATATTGTAATTGTGCCAACATAGTGTGCACCTAAATTACTTAAATGATGAATTGGAGTTATTCCTTGGAATCATTTTAGATCTAATTTTTTATGACCTAGCTTATGGATATCTTTAGGGTTAGTGAAGTCTTCATTATAAATTAATCGACTAATGGATTAAACATTTTTATCATGAAATTATTTCTGGGTGATTGATTGATTTAGATTCACCTTATCATGGAAGGATTATTGAAAGTGTTGGCATGTTTTTGGTTTATGGCCAAATGACTAACAAAATGTGTAATTGAAAGATAAATGGTAATTGGAATTATTATCCATTAATATGATATCTTTACTATTATGATTCGCTATGACATATGCTGAAATGATTATATACCAGGCATGGACCTGATTAAAATTTTGAAAAGCTTATATGCTGGGCTTGTCCATAATACATATTGAAATTCTTATATATCGCACTTGGCCCTGACACATTTTTTTTATTCTTATACATTGGTATTGGCCCTTATTTATTTTTGACATTCATTTATAGGTGTATTGACCTAAAATTGTGTGATTAATACCATGGATATATGGCTATGGTTGGCATGGCTGTGAGACATTCTTATAGACATTCTGGTATGGTATCGAAGTAGGTTATATTGAACCATGGATATATGGTTATGGTTGGAATGGTTTTGAGACATGTGTAGAGGTGTTCTAGAATGGAATTGAAGAAAGTTATATTATACCATGGATATATGAATATGGTTGGCATGGTAATGATACATGCTAAGAGATATTATAACATGGTGTTAAAGCAAATTGGTGTGGAATTAATTTAATTTTTTAATTAACTAATACGCCTTTTGTTGAATTATTTCATACACTTATTATCATACTGGTTATTTTTAGATATGGTGGTATTGACCTACTAATTTATAATCACACCCTGTTCGGGACTTCATTTGGTACACAATAATATTACATTGATACAAGTTTTTACATTGGAAAAGGACCTTATCATTTATTGTCTTTTGCTAGATCGGATGAATTTTGGAGCCAGGACCGACATGGGGCTCAGGACCAGGGAATTTTGAGTCTTTAATTGAGTGTTATGGTCTTTTATTTTTATTAATTATAGCATGAAATTTAGTTAGATTTCATCCTATAATAATATTATTCTTTTATAATTTATTGGTTTCTTTGTTCCTCCTTTTATTTTCTAGTAGTATGAGATATTGTTTACACTTGTCTATTACTCTGATTATGATATTATTATTTTTTCTTTATACTTCCATGTAACTCTATATGATGGGTTATAGTCTCCACATTATAATAATAACATCCCCACTACTAGTCAATAGCTTCTGGCATACATGGAGGTGCGCTTGAGGTCTCATAACTAACCTTTTATGGACACATGAGAGAGTGTCGGATCGGGGGATGTTACAAAGTGTTATTAAAAGTAAAGGTTTTTGTTTTATGCTTCTTTACGATTTGGGAAATGTAGAAAGGATACTAGGATGTGTCAGGAGTTGGAAATGAGCTTTTGCATGGGAGTAGATATCCTATGTATAGGGAAAAATATGATTTCATAGGGATTTATTATTTTTTATGTTGTTTTCTTGTTAAAATTGATGTTATTTCACCTTGGTTGATTCACATGTTGTGTAAGGTTATTTTTTCATGATTTTATTGGTTTTTGAGATTTATACTCGTGGCCTGGTATGGTGTGAGATGAGTATACATGCATCATGATAGTCACAAAAAGATATATATGGACATGCATTGTTCATGATAGGAACATATTTATTTCATGTGATATATACTTTTATTCTTGAACAGTGATATATGATACAATTTATATCTAATAAATGAAATAAATAAACCATTATGTCATGCTAAAACACTTGCAAGCCATGTATAGAGAGAATTAGAGTAATGGTTCTCTGTTGTTGTCAGCTCTTGATTTTTACATTGTTCTTATATCCAGTTTTTTAAGGAGTTTTTTTTCCTTGAAGAGAAAATATATCCTCATCACCCTTTAGTTGAGTATTAGGGGAGTGGAGATCAGCATGATCCTAATGAAGATGAACTGAAGCTTCTGGTATCTCTTGAGGATCATATGGATGATCAACTTTGTGACAACTTCTCAAGGGTCATGTGGTCCATGGAAATGGGGGGTGAAACTTGCGGCATATATGTTTGTGGACCTTCCAAGCATTGATGGGAAAATCTAGAGTAGGATGGGAATAAAGAGAAGTTATCTTGAAAGGATTTATATGTGAAGTTTCTGATCCATTTCTATCCTAAGATGTTGAGGGGTTAGAAGGATCATGAGTTCAATCACTTGACATCGGAGGGCATATCAATGATTCACTATGTTGAACGTTTCACTAACCTAAAGAACCTTGCGCTATCTCTAGGACCTGATGAGATCTTCAAGGAGAAATGTTTTTAGGATGGTATTCACTATGATATTAGGTCACAGGTGAACATGTTTCATCTGAGTAGTTTTGTGATTATTATGAATCAACCACTCATCACGAAAGGTAATCTGAGATACTCCCCAAGAAGTAGACATGTTGTTTTAGCAGGGAGAATTATGATCCCTTCTTCTAGTTTCAAGAAGTGCCTATATGACATTTTTTTCCAACGAAATAGTTGTTAGAGTAGTTCAAGTAGTGGGATTCCATCTCAATATCATGTTTCCTTTCAGTTCTATTAGTGTTCTAAGATAGTCCAAAAACAACCTCAGTTTCCATTCCCATATTTGGAGTGTCAATATTGTGGCTTAATGGTCCCCCGATAGAGGTTTTGCAGGGTTATAAAACAGTACAGTAATGGAAGGTGATCAAGAAAGGTACCATATTCTGGGAAGGACTCGGTTACTTCTCAATAGTCAGGTATATAGAGTTCCACAGGATATTCTAGTCAAGGTAGGGGATTAGGTACCAAAGTTCAAGAGTAGAAGAACCAAACAGAGGAAATAACTTAGGGGAGTCAGGCTAGAGCCCAGGGGAAAGGGGTCGGTCTTCTGCACATTATGTATACTTTCTAGACTTGTATAGATGTAGGACCATCAATTATCAGAGGTATGATTTCGGTATCATATACCATTTCTTGTGTTTTTATTGATAGAAGAGAATCTTAATCCTTTTTATCTTCTCTTTTTTCAAATGCTTTGGGATTATACGTTGAAATATCAGATTGTGTTTTGACCGTCAATACACATTTGGGAGTGTGGTCATAGAATATAAAATGTTGAAAGGCGTGTTCTCTAGAGATTGGTGGTTATCATTTATTTTGGGAACCATTTGTTCTATAAATTATAGGTTCTAATTTTATTATGTGTATGGATTGGATAGTTCTATATCAGGAATATATTAACTATTACTAGAGTAAAGTTACCTTTCTAACCCCTGAAGGAGGTTGTTATTCTATCTAAGGTGAGTGGGATCTTCAAAAAATTCAGGCAAGACCGATTCAGTAAAAATGGATTGTCACATGCCTCAGATAGCCAGTATTTATCTTGATGATGGTGGAATCCAGTAGGATTATTTTTTTCTAGTGGTAGACCATTTTCATAATGTCTTTCCTAATGGGTTTTATGGATTTCCATCCTAGCGAGATATCGAGTTTACAATCAAGTTGGTGTTGGGATCAGAACCATCGTTTATCCCACCATATAGAATGACACTGTAGAGCTTTGGGTGTTGAAAGTAGAGTTGCAAGGTCTAAAAAAAGGTTTTATATGGCCTGGTATATCTCCATGGGGTTCTCCATTTCTTTTTGACAAGAAGGATAAAATGTCTTTGCGCTTATGTGTGGATTATAAGATATTGAACTATATGAAGGTCAAGAACTGGTATCCCCTTCCACAGATCGATGATCTCCTCAATTATTTCAGAGGTTCTAGGATATTCTCCAATATTGATATGAGATCAGGATACCATCTGTTGAGGGTGATACCATTATAAATGCTTCAGATTGATTTTAAGAGTAGGTATGTCTTGTATGATTTTGTAGTGATATTTTTTGGCTTCACCACTGTATCGGTGTTATTCATATACTTGATGAATCGTATATTTCATCCTTTTATAGATCAATTCTTGGTGGGTTTTTTTCAATGACATATTATTATACTTCCAGTTAGTTGATGATCATTCCCAACATCTTGACATCATTATGAGTACATTGAGAGAGCATCAAATTTATTCCAAGCTAACCAAATGTGGTTTCTAGATTGATAAAAATCCGTTCTAGGTCTATTTCATCTCAGAGTAAGGAGTTTCGGTTGACGTAGAGTAAGTAACATTCATCATATCATGGAAGTAGCCTAGGAAGGTCTAAAAAATTTGGAAATTAATTGGATGGTCACCCAAAAGGAAATTCATGGTACGTTATTTTCATCACACTTTTCGAATTTTTGAGATAAATGTCATATTCACCACTTAATTATTGGTGTGGTGTATATACTATCCATTTTGATATATTATATCATGAATTATTTTATCTTTATTTTATTTAAATATTTAATTTTATGATTATTAAATTTGGTTATTTAAATTCATATGTTAGTGGTTTCGTCTCAATTTTTAATCCATTGAGACTTATTTTTTGTTATGAAACTTGCTCATTTTATATGGTGTTTATCCTACCATTTTCATAAAATTTAATTAATCTCCTTACTCTCTTGATATTATAACTTTCATTTAATTTTATTCCTTTATGAGGTTTATTATTTAAAATGTTTCAAAGTGGTATGGGACACTATGGAATGTTTAATGATTATTTTCATCAAGAATAATTTTACTATTCACTAATTTCCATTCGAGGAAATTATATGACCATTTCTAATAAAAACATTCATTTTTCTCTACTCTGGTTAATGATGACCTTTTTCAAGTATTAGTACCATTTTACACTCTTGTATACTCAAGGTGTTTTAGAAAATGTTTTTAATAAAACCCAACTTCATTTCTCTCTTTAGTTGGAGAACCTGTTTTCTTCTAAAAAATGTTTTATTAAAATGTTTTCAAAAATGTTGTTAAAATGATTTAGTAGAGAAATTTTTACCCTTTTTTTCATTTACTAATGTTTTCAATGCAATCTTCTTGTTTCTTTTTGAACAAGGAATTTTTATAACCTATTACCATGAAAATTTAATGTTTTTAAATTGTAAAACATTTATAGATTTAACTATCATTATTCATTATAATATTCCATTGTATGTTTAAAAGGTTAATTTTTAAAGAATATGTTTTTAAAATTTATTTTCAAAGTTAATGTTTTTCAAAATGTTTTTCAAAATAGAAAGATATTTTCCTCAAGAATTTTTCTAAAAGATCATTTTATAATAATTCCATTCATCAATGAATACAACCCTTTATTTTACTCTACTAGGGATATGTTTTACTAATACCTTCATTATTACTCCTCTGTATGGTTCATGATTAATTTTGTCCATGGATATTATTAATATTCAATTCCATTATTTTTTTAAACCCCTTGAAATATTTAATATCCAATGATCATTAAACATTGAGTTTACCATATATTATCCATTTCTTTTATCATAGATAATATTATTTCCTAAATCATATTTTTTTTATACAGTTTCTACTTTGATAGTCAATTAATTATTTGGGGAAATATTGATAATTCTGTATTCTATATTCAATATGGATATATGATATGGAATATTATTTATTTTGATTATTTGATATGAGGATTTTTTTTGACCAGTACAACATGGGTGGGTCCTAATTATCAATAGCCCCTCGATGCATCGGTAGTCTCATGGGACAAGTTATTTGTCCAGCCACATTATATGGGTTTACCCAATATTCTAAAATATATTTTGAAAGGTCTTAAAGGTATTGGTTTCATGTACCTAGAAAAATGGAATCCAAAAATCAATAATTTCTATCATTTAGTTTTTATTATTTTTCTTCCATGAGACTTTTCATCGATATATATATGAATATATTTTTTTCATTGAATAAATGGAAAGTTTTTCCTTTTATTACCTTTTCATATTAATTTTTCCTTATATAGTTATTTTAATGCCATGTGTTTCCAGTTATTACCTTGTCAAATTGTTTATTCACTTCTTTCTTAGTTTGTTGATTATATGGTATGTGTGTTCAACTATTTACCATTCCATAATTATTAATCTCATTGATTCACTATTTCTTACACTATATTTTTTCCTTACTAAGCATTTTATCTCACCCTTATTTTGTTTCTTTCCATAGAAATACAAAAATCATACTAAGAAATATATGTAGGGATTTACTAGATGTACTAGAGTTAGCCTAAAAGTTATATATTTAAAGAGAAAAGATATTATGTTGTAATTATGGTATTCAATTTTATTAAAAGACTCATTTATGTATTAGGTTTACCAAGACTACTATACTCTTCGATCCTTCGTGATTTGATTCCTTGTAATCATGCAAATGTAATAGTAGTATGCACTAGATCTGAGTTATCTAGGTCTATGTCACTAAATATTAAAACTTTAAAATTTTGGGATTATGCGAGTATTTTTTAAATGTAAGGTTTAAATTATGGAATATAAGTAAGTTTGGCTTGAGTCATCTCACTTGGTATCAAAGCCTATGAGTAAAGAATGAGTTTTTGTCATCAAATAGGAAAACATTATTTTTAATAAAATTTATATATTATATATTCAATAAATATTTATAACAATCATATAATGGATTTTATTAGGCATGGGTTAAGAATAAATTAAGTTTTATGCATAAAATAACTTTTTCTAAAAACAGTTTTCATTGCATTTTGTGTGATAATTTTAAAATGGATTTTTGAAAATTATATAAATTTAATATTGAAAAATTCATTCCTTATTTTGAATTAGTACGTAAAATAATTTAAAGTAGAAAACATTATTTTTCATTATGAATAGTAATTATGGTGAATATTTGTCACTTCGATATGGGTAAATCAAGTAATTAAGGTTAAAAATAATGTAATATGGCTTTAAAAATTTATATAGAACCAACCTCATTACTAATTAATGAGTTTATTTCGACCATAATCATCCAATGTTCTGTGATATGGAAACTTGGTGCCATTTTTCTTTTATAATGACCATAATATTATATTAAGTAAATAATAAATCCAAAATGTCACTCTCTTTGTATTAAAAAATAAAATATTTTTTCATAGTTATAAAAGGAGTTTTAATTTAGTGATAAAAATTTATTTCAAATATAAATGATTTATTTATCATGGTAATTTATTTTTAAATTTTAGTGATGAAATAATTACCTTAAATGATTACGCGACGTCGACACAATACTTGTTCAATTGATATAAAAATCATGTAAATAATATTGAAAATATTAAAAGTTGTAAAATTTAGATAAATTATTTAGTTATAAAAATAGATAAATTTAAATATTTATTTATGTGTTAAACTTTTTTATTTAAATTCCATCACTATCTTCTTGTATTTAAATTCAAATTATGTAAATAGTCCCGAAAAATGACATTTATGGTATATTTTATTAAATAATTTTTTATTAAACGATTTAAAATTTATAAAAAACATATATTTATCCATGTGAATGGGATATATTTGATAATATAAACTATTTTACACTTATTTCATTCTTTTCTTTTTATAGTAAATTTCATGACCACTAAAAAGTAAAAAACTTTGATATTATGGTAATCATCAAAAGAGTTAACAGGGGTTAAAACTAAACAAAAGAGTAAAAATAACACCTAAAATTGTATTAATTTTATTAAACTATATAATTATTTCTCATAATCATCATATATTTTAAATATATTAATTTTGGACCACTTAAACATGAAAATTAATTAATATTAATTTAATAGTTTAGGTAATTTCAAGGGTTCCTCCCCCATCATTGGTAAAAGGGAACCTTTTATTCTCCATTATTAAAAAAGTTTGATCCTTATAGATGTGAAAATAACTACCCTAATACTATAATAAAATCCATTAACATGTCTTATGCATACTATTTTGATCAGAATACCATCCTTTCAATGCTGAATGTGTAAGCCAAAGGAGGTTTCTAAACAAAGTGGTATAACGCTTAATTGAGAACTTCCAATTTTATTTCTCATTACACCTTATATAAAATAATTTTATCAATAATAAGATTATACATATAGTATCATAAATATAATAAGTTTTTATTATTTCGATTTCACAATCACTTTCAATCTTCTTTCCATCAAATGGGAAATGAACGTATCGCTCATGCGTGTGTGTAGACAATCGTCTCCATGCGACGATATGATTCATTTTACATAACCACCTTTCATGATTGTTTATAATAATATATTTAATATATATATATATATATTATTTATGATTTAATAATTATTCTCTAATGATAAAATATTATTTATCTTTTTTCCTTCTTTTCATTAGAGAATGAAAATAACATTCATGCGTACATATAAATTGTCATCTCCATGAATGGTCTAATTAATTTTTCTATCTATAACTTATATGGATGATTTTAAATATGTTTATAATGAATATATATTATACTATATCATTATTGAAATTATGTAGATGATTAGACCATGTTAAATTACAAGAACCGAAACATTCATGAAAAATAAATCAGTTAACACCCAAATTTGACATTTTTAATAGAGAATTATTAATAAATGGGTTCAGAAATTATATAAGTGAAACAAATATTATATTATAAGGATAAATATGTATGTATTATAGAATTATAAAAAATTTAAATTTATTATACTGAAGTTTAGAGAAATTATGAAGCAATTCAAACTTGAATTAAGGATTTCTCGTCTCACTTTTATTTTTGTAGGACAAGTGTCCTATTCACCAATTGTTTATTTTGTGTGGTGTATATACCATCCATTGATTTTTTATGATTATTTTTATTTTAATTATTTTAATTTAAAAATCCATCTAATTATCTATATTTTATGATATTTTGACTCATAAATCACCAAATCTGTAAGAGTTTTATATTACAATCTCATTTTTACCAGGATTATATATGCTTAAATTTTGGATGATGAAATTATATGATCTTTATCTACCAAATATTATAAATTTTCTTATACTATAGTTATCTTTTGAGATTGAATTGTTTCCTATCATTTTCCTCTCTTTAATTACTCAAGATACCGTTATAATGATTTTAACGAAACCCAACTTTATTTTATTATTCATTCAATAATATTTTTCATCAATGTCTATATTTTATTTAAAATATATCCAGGAATATTTTAATATTATCATATGATTATTTAAATAAATTTTTACACATGTTTTAATTTCTATACAAAAAATAAAAATAATCTTATTTTCATTTTATGAACAAGGTACATTTGAATTTTTACAAAAAATGTGAAAGGAATATTTGTTTAATATACAAAAAATTAGTGGAATTTTACAACTATCATGACCACACAACGATTTAAAGATTCATTTTCAATTATTCATGGTTCTTTTTAAAAAAATCCATAATATCTTGGAATTATTTATATTTTAAATAAGTCATTTCAAAATGACAAGGGTGTTTCCCTCAAGAAAAGATTCAGTGATCTTTAAAATAAATTTTTCATCCATGATAACCTACTTTGATTCCACTTATGCGTCACTAGGGATATGATTATGTAATACCATCCTAATTTTGTCTTTTTATGTTATATGTTTATGATAATTAAAAATTTATGAAACCCATTTTTTCTATAGGTTATGTTATGATGGAATGATAAATGATTTAATGATCTTGTGGCATATAGATGAATAGATTATGAATATGTGATGAGAAGAACTATTATAGACAACTAATGTGTTAGTTAATGATTAATTTCATGTGAGCTAAAAGGGTATATGGAAGGTTATCTCAATCTCAAAAGATAGTACTTGGGAGTTTATCTCAATCCCAATATAGGGTACATGGGAGGTTACCCTAAGCCCAAAAGAGGGTACCTAGGAGGTTATCCCATACCCAAAAGAGGGTACACTAGAGGTTATCACAAGACCAAAATAGGGTATATGGGAGGTTTTCCCAAGACCAAAATATGGTACTTGAGAGGTTATCCCAATACCAAAAGTGGGTACACAGGAGGTTATCCCAAGCCCAGAAGAGGGTACATATGAGGTTATCTAGTACGCCAAGAAGTCACAAAGGTTGTTAGACCAAGACTAACATGTGATGAATGTATTATTGTTTTTCCTTGAAATATTATATCTAGGATTATGATTATGAAACATTTTATTCCATTCATTTATGTAATTAGCTTGTGCTAATTTTATACTTTCATGCCTCATATTCTTTGACTCATTTATGATTAATATCTTATGAACTACAAATCTTTAAGCTATGTCTCATGATTATGATTTATGATTTGTTGGATGTGGTTTACAAATGTTAAGTTCTTGTTTCTATTCCATTATACTCATTTTATGATTAAATGATCATTTATATCTATCTTTTTTACCCTTAGTGAGCATAAAAACATACCATTTATTATGTTTCCTTTTCCTTAGGATGTGAAGAAAGGTTTTATGCATGATATGTATAAGAAGGGATCTAGTTTTGATTAAATAAGTGGTAAATACTTTATATCTTTTATGTACTATTTTTATATATAAAAAAATTTCTAGAGACACTAAACCTTTATGATTCTTGAATGGATCCTAATTCTATATAATGAATTTTCATATAATAAGATATAATATTTATGCACGAAATATTTAGGTTTCCTTAGTTGGTATTAGATTAAGGTTTAGTTATTTATAGAAACTATGATGATTAATATTTAGGGATAACCCTTAGGATAAGGGTAATTGTAGGAGAAAATCTTAAGTTCTGGAAAAGAAAGAAGTGTGGTTTTCCTAGAAAATAAATTCTTTTATAGATATTATCAAGTGTATGTGGGTATAACACATATTAAGCTGGGTGTAACAACTCTGAATGAGGAATATTATGAATTAACTCAATCATTAATGAAACATAATGAGTGGTCTTAAGACTATACTCCTAGCTAGACACTATTGGGTGATATTTGTGGGTTAATTTACATTGAAACCATTATGATGGATTTTGATAGATGATGATCATGGATAACCAAGGTTAAACCTAATGTGTCATAAAATTAAAATATTTTTTCATGATTTAGACATATAATGAATTATTTTTCATGATTATATGGTTGGACACCAGGATTATTGTTACTTATACAATGGTTTTTGGTTTTAGTCATTGGATGGAACCCAAAGAAACCATGTTAATGTTGAATGTAATGGATAATGCAATGATTTCCCTCTAAATCAGCCAAATGTTTTGTGATATGTAATGAAAATATTTTAACTTTTATTACCTAACTTTCTCAATCCATTAATCATGTTGAGCTTCCAAGCAATTAATGTAAAGAATAGTGTTCTATTGAGTAATTCATGAGGCGATATGCACATTATTTTAGTTTATATTTTGATCCACTATTTTTTGAGTAAAGGATTAATCCCACTTAAAATATATTTTTCATTCTCCAATTATAGAACATGAAAAATTTATTTTGTTGGTTTATACTTTGGTAGGATAAGTAGATCAATGGTGTAATCTTATCCATAATAAGAGGAAACATGAAGAAATTGACTCTATGTAGTGTGATGAGTTTAGAATGTTATTTTTCAACAAGTATATCCCTTGTATTATTTTTAAGAAAATTGAGAAGGAACTATTTGAGCTAAATCATAAGGATGGTGAATCCATTAGTACCTATGATTAAAATTTTATGATACTTTCAGGGTATTCACTTATTAATATCATTGAACCAAAAAGTAGTATTGACCTATTAATCAATGGCTTAAAACTTAGTCACTAAAGTCGTTATCCATAAGGGAAATCAATGGTTATGAATAAATTTTTTTATGTGCTACCAAGGTATAAATGGAGATTATATTTACCCCTCAATATTATGGTTTTGATAAGAAAATAAATATGGAATTAAATGTGAAGTATAATAATAAAAACCATTGTGGGAAGGAGATGATTCTTCCTTTATTACAAAAGTGTGGAAGGATACATGAAGGAAATTTTATTTAAGGGACTAGTAAATTCTTTATGTCTAAAAAGAAAGGTCATTTGGAAATCAAATGTTAAAGTGATTTGAAGAAGCTAGCTAATGATATGAATTTAGATAAATATCCATAGAATTCATCTCCAATATTCCAATCTATAAAATATAATGTATATGGAAAATATAATAACTAGTGTTTGAATCGAAGGCTTAATGATGATGATCGATGTCAACAACCTATTAAGACTAGATACAAAGTTAAATCTCATGTTATCATTATTAACGATGTGGGGTATGATAATGAAATGGTGAAAGGTGCACATACTATCTACACTAGAACTGTTAATGTATTATTTGATTGTGGGTCTACTCACTATATTCTAGCTAAATAATTTTGTAAGGGTATCACAATACCAACTCAATGAAAATATGTTAAATTAAAAGTGAAAATATCTTATAGTATGATGATCCTATATCATGTCTATGATTCTTCTATGAATAATTTTAATGGGAATATGCTTCTTGGAAATCAACTTATTCTTTATCTAGTTGAATTTGTTGTTATTTTGGGAATGGTATTGATTTATATATTTAAATTTCATGTCTATTATTGAGTAATGGTAGTCACATTTGATATTAGAATCCAACCTATGATCATATATTGGAGCAAGGATAAATATGAGCTTCCAATGGAAATTACATCCACTGTATGGGTCTTGATTTCTATACAAAAGGGGTATTTATCTCATATAATTGAGGAGAAACCAAACATATATGATACTTCCATTGTATAAGAGTTTTTTGTGTATTTATCGAAGATTTTTCTAGTATTATTCTGAATCATGAAGTTTAGTTTTCAATATAACTCATACTTGTTGTTACACCTGTTTCAAATATTCCATATAAAATGGTTCAGATTAAGCTGTCAGAATTTAAGAAGCAGTTTCAGGAGAGTCTTGATAAGGGATTTATGCAACCAATTGTGTAACCATGTGGTGCACTGATTTTTTTGTTAAGAAGAAAGATGGATCAATACAACTATATATAGATTATAAAGAATATAACAAGATCAAAATCAAGAATAAGTATCATATTCTCTATATTAATGATTTATTCGATCAATTACAAGGATCTCAATAGTATTCCAATATTGACCTTTGATCTAGATACTATCAATTATGGGTTAAATGAAAATACATGCCCAAGAAAATAGTTTGTATAAGGTATAGACACTATGAATTTTTAGTGATTCTATTTTGTATTATGAATTCCCCAACTATTTTCATGGATTTAATGAATAGAGTCTTTAGATATTACCTTGATCAGTTTTTGGTGGTCTTCATATATTATATACTTATAAATCCAGAGAGTTTGGAATAACAAGAAGATCATATAATGATTTTAGTGAAGACCCTAAGAAAAGATAAGTTGTATAAAAATTTTAATAAGTTTTAATTTTTTTCTAAAGGAGGTTTCATTTTTGGTTCATATAATCTTAAAAATGGGTATACTTGTGCTATTAGCGCACAGGAACGTGCATTGGAGGTTATCAATTAATAGGCTGGTGGTCACCAGCCTATTCAGTTTTCACAAAAGCAGTCCACTACTCCATGGGTGCTGTCTATCAATGTGCCTCAAGACATTGTGTCTGAAAAACCTAAATCTAACCCTATCATGATCGGTGGTGATCAGTAGGTTCCAGGGGTAACAAGTTTTATGATAATATAGTTTTTGTCACCCTTTAAATGATATGGATCCTATTGTGATCTATGGAAATAATGAACAACTAAGGGTAGAATATTCTCATATTGTTGATAGTGAGAAAGCCTTATCTCAACAGACCTCTCCGGTTATGATCAATGCTCTATGCAGATCTGTAAAATCACATAAAGGGAGTACTGGCCTGCCTTCTGATTGTGTGTTAATTGCTAACACGTAGCATGGGGTGGAATCCTTCCAACATGTTTCCATAGAAAAATATGCAAAGAGGAGAACCATTATGGATTCCCCCTAGGGAATCTATCCCTCTCCTAATAAATTTAATCCTCTTAGTGGATTTCTATGGTATGATAATAATGATGATTCAACATATGAGATTCAACCTAGACCCTCGCAGAAGGAATAATCCCAAGATAATAAGCCTAGAAAGTGGAAAGGAAAGGGGGGAGAAAAAGAGAAAAAGGTGGAGCTACCAAATAATGAAGGGCCTCAAATGAGAGGCAAGAACTTCATTAAATTAAGATACTCTTTCGGAATTTTCTAGTGCTTGGGAAATCTCTCGCGGTCAAGGCACTGAGACACTTTTTCATTACCAAAAAACCTTTGATTATTCCAGTAGCAGAACCAAAAATTAATTTTGCGAGTTAGAACACTTTTAAATGGGCTTCTCTTGATCACTCCTTTTTTTTCTCAAAATCCAAATGAAAATGATATTGAATCTATTTGGGTTCTAAAGGATGATGGAATCTTTCTCCACTCATACATTAAGAAATAAAATATTGTCTCAGTTGAAATTGGAATTCAGGGAGTTGATATGACCATGACTTTTGTGTATGCCTCCAATTTCAACATTAAAAGAAGGGATCCTTGGAAGCATCTTAAACTCTTATCTGAATGATTTTCTAAGAGGTGGGTGGTTATGGGGGACTTCAATACTATTATAAGGCCTTATGATAAGACTATCCCTCACTTTAACAGATTAGTAGCAGATGACTTTTCAATGTGTATTAATAAATTCAACCAGATTGAAGTCTCAATTATAGAAGCATATGATACTTACAGAAGGTACACTCTGAATGGGTGTCAGGATAGAAATTTAGATATATTCATTTTGAAAATTTATGATAGGAATGATTTTATCACCATCTCAAGCCTATATTTTCCCAAGTTTCATTCTAATCATAATCTGATTCTGGTGGATATTTATGCTATATGGATGAGGTCATCTCCCTCCCATTCAAAATTAACAATGCATAGATTGTTGTACCTAGATGCAAGGAAGCCATCCGAAATTCATGGATTCTTGTATCCATTAGAATCCCTCTTGTAATCATGTCTGATACACTTAAAAATACCAAAAAACTACTTAAATAATGGATAAAGGCTTCATTCTCCAACCTATAAAATGAAATTTAGTATGCTGAATAGTAGCTTCTTCAATTCAAAAATGTGTGTTAGAATCATTATGTCCCCTCAAGAAATGGGATTCAGGCCCTTTCCCATCTTGATGATATTCTCCTACATAAATAAAGTATTTATACGAATCAATATATTTTCAAATGGATTCAATAGGGAGATAGAAATTGTAAGTGCTTTCATTTCTTATATGGAGAGAATAAGGCTTAGAAAATTGTCCATGCAATTAAAGTAAATGGGTCACTGTATATCACATAATTGGAAATTTTAAATATTGTGGTGAACTATTTTGAATACCTTCAATCCAAGAAATGGATTGATGGTATGCCTAATTTAAGTGATAATATTGAATCCACCATTGGTACTCAACAAAAAAAGATGATTATTGAAGCCCCAATGGAGAAGCAAATCATGTATTCTCTCTTCTCCTAGAACATTGATAGTGTGACTGGGTTAGATGGTTTTAAAAATAAATTTTTTATATTATATTGGGTTATTGTGCATCATTAGGATATCAATACTATAAGAGAGTTATTAAATCACACTTCAATGCCTTATAGTGCCAATGCCCAATTCATTTCTCTAATTCCTAAAAAGGAGAATGCCTTGGAGATTAAGAACTTTAGGCCAGTGTCTATTGGGAACACTATCCCCAAAATCATCAGCAAGATCATTTCCTTAGTTCTTGGGTACATTATTAGAGTCATGATAACCCCAAATCAATTTTGTTTTGTCCTGGGAAGGAACATTCATAATTAACTATTCACTACTTCATAATATGTCAATATCATGAGAATGAAAGACATAAACTAAATTTTTCCCCCAAATTAGACATTTATAAGGCCTTTGACATGTTAAAATAGAGTTTTGTCTTTGACGTTCTCAGAAAACATGGATTCTCTAAGTCATTCATTAGACTTGTCAAAGCCATTTTATATAGTTCCCATCTATCTATTCAAATTAATGCCTCACTCGGGAATTATTTTCAATTTTATAGGGAAGTCACATAAGGGGGGCCATTATTTGGACATCTCTTTAATTTGGATAAATATTACTTCAGTGTTTTCCTAAATGATCTGATACAGGCTGACATATACAAAAAAAAGGATAGAAGGGACCTTTTCAAACACTCTCATCTTATCAATGCTGATGAAATTCTTCTCTCTAGTCAAGATAATAATTGGAAAATCTCATTTCAAAAATCCTTTCCCATTATGAGGAAGTCTCTGGGAAAGTGGTAAGTTGGAATAAATAATTAGTTATGTTTGTAAATGGAAAGATTGTTTCCAAGAAGAATAATATTTCCAAACAACTTTGAGTTAAGAAAGGAACCCTTTCCTTAATGTATCTTGGGGTACCTTTAATCTAGGGTAGGGTTAAAAGATTTTACCGTTAAACCATCTAATCTAGAATCATTACTCAAATGGATACCTAGAAAGGGAAAACCATCTCCTAAGAAGGGAGGATTTGTCTTTTCAACTCTATCATCACTTCAATGTTTTCTATGAATTCAATATTTATAGGTTGCCTCAATCTATCATTAACAAACTTCATACCTTCATTATAAACTTCAAATGAACAAGGTCCATACATGAAAATAAACACATCACTATTTCATGGAAAGACTGTATCCAACTAACTGATTTTGGGGGTATGGGACTTAAGGATATAAAACCTTCAATGATTCCCTCATCTACAAATTCACTTAGAGTCCGTTGACCTCCAATGACACATACCTATAATTTTTAGCACAGCGGTTTATCCCAAAACATCATAATGGAAAATCTATTTCTTTTTTCTCCTCTATTTGGCCTACCATCAAGAATTCCTACAATGGAATCATGTTTTTATCAGCATGGCTTGTTTCCTACTCTTCAAATAATAATCAATGCACCAAGAAATGGATAAATAGGATATTTTTGGATAGAATGGATATCCCTCTCTATCTAGATAATATATTCATTGTTGATTTACATCGAAACTCTAGCTTATAAGGTTTTCTTCCCACTCAAATCAAATTGGAAGTGTAGTAGTAAACTTATACTGATTGTGATGACCTGATCTGGATCCCTACTTCCAATGGAAGGTTCACCTCTAGGGATTATTATTGGCATTTCTGTGATACCACCACCACTCCCTTCTGGTTTTATAAATTCAAGATACCCTTCATCTCTCCATCAAATTACTTGCTCCTATGGAGGGTATGGAAGGGAAGGATTTCTATGCAGCATCTCTTATAGAAAATGGGCCTACACTTGGGTCGTGTCTGCTATCTCTGTTTTTGGGTGATGAGAGACTGCCATATATTTTTTCTCCTGAAAGTTCTCATGTATATTTTGGTGACACCTCTAGGATTTTTTTATCATTGGCATGGCACTGGACAAATGTAACACCCCAAGCTTCCATGGTATGTTACCCTTTGAAAAATGCAATAGCGTGCGTTATTCGCAACTTGGAGATTTAGCACACTAAGACCAATCAAACTAGCCATTATGAATAGTAATACCCACTTTTTGAAATTTATAAATTTTATTTTTCAAAATGG
This sequence comes from Viscum album, assembly GCA_963277665.1. Taxonomy (NCBI): domain Eukaryota; kingdom Viridiplantae; phylum Streptophyta; class Magnoliopsida; order Santalales; family Viscaceae; genus Viscum; species Viscum album. Next base: position 1,244,156,806 of record OY728155.1, read on the forward strand.
ACTTCATTTTTGGATTCATAATATCAAAAAAAATTTATTGTTAATTTTTGGTATTTTTCTGAAAACATTCAATTTTTGATGAATAGTGAAAAGCACGGCGTTATTGTTTAAAACCAACTTTTTATTTAAATAATTAGTTTTTTTATTTAAATTTATATTATGTAAAAATAGATAAATACTACCTATATATTCTCAATTTAATTCATTGGAGTCATTTTATAATAATATTAGATATATAAATTTTTATTGAACTTTTTACCGTCTATTGTCCACCTTCTAGGCGCATTTGCACATTTTTATAAAACGTAACATTAACACTTCTGTGAATTGAATTTAAAAAATTAGAGAGACAAAATTGACATTATTAAGTAAAATTTGGTTCAATAGGATGAAAATATTTTTTTTTTTTGAATAATAACTATTGGATTTTATTTACCATGGTTAAAAGTAAATAGGGTAATTAAAGGTGAAAATGATAATATAATTACCCTAACACATTTCCTAATTCTATTGGATAAATGTATTTTGACCAAAATCAATCTTAGGAATAAAATATGATTCTTTTGGTCCACTTGTATTAGACTAGGAAATTTATTATTATTTTATTTAAAGAAGTGTTAAAATGGTTAAATTCAAAGTTTAATAACTAAGCCATTTGTAATATAGGGTTATACATAAGATAAATTAGAATATAAATATTCATTATAAATATAAAAGTATTTCCTAAATAATTTTATTTTATTTTTAATTTTTAGGCATTAAATAATTAAATCTATTTTTGACACAATGATGATGCAGTAATTACCTTATTAATGAAAGATTAAAATAATTGATATTATAAATATCTAAATGAATTTAAATTGAGACTTATGATGAATTAAATTAATATAGGTTAATATTACATGTTAGGGTCTATGAAATACTTTTTTTGAAGTGATAAAGTTTTTATGACTTTCAAAAAAAATACCAAATAGTGTCAAAATTGACATAAATTAGTTTTTAAAACAAATACTATATTATTAATTGATATCATATTATTAGAAATATAAGGATCAGACAAAGAATTAAGATAAGGATATATATATATAATGAACCACTTCTAGTTATCTTGGATTTTTATAGTAAGTTTATTAACCATTTATTGTAACAATACAAGAATACACGGTAAAAGTTAAACTATTTAACTAAGAGTTAAATCTAAAAGATATGGTTAATATGGTGACCTAAACCTATATAAAACCTATTTTTTGAGAGATTTTAGACCCATACCCATATTATACTTGAAATAAATCATTTTTGAGACATTATAAACCAAATATTATTGTATAATAAAATAATATTTCAAGATTTTCCTAAAGTGACCCTCACCTCTCTAATAAAAGGGTACTTCCCATTATCTCAAAATCACACATCCAAAGTCATTTGTCTCATATTAACCCTCCTAAAATATCCTCCTAACAATCCAAAATTTGACCTAGAGGCCTTACTATGATCAGAAAGCCAACCTAATGAGCCTTTTTGATCAACTCAAAAGGAAACACCCGAAGAAGAGGTAATAATTTCACCAAATTTTTCGAAGTTCTTTTCTTCTTCCAATTCCTCTTTATTTATTGTTTCCATAAAAAAATAATAAATCAAGTAACTTATAAATACTATGATATTATTATAAATATGTTACAACCATATTCAATATTCTGTCCATCCTATGAATGACAAGTCATCATACGTGCGTACGTACGGCTTACCATCTCCACGTCGTGGTGTAGTTTGTTATTCAAACACTTCATTATTTGGATGGGTATAATAATGAGTATAAATGATTTAAATAAAAATATTACATGTTAAGGATTATTTATATATGATATTCCATCAAATTAAATATGATTTCACCATCAATAAAAAGATATTTTTATTCGTGCGTAGGTACGGATTATCGGCTCCACGAACGCGATGAAATTCATTCCCCATCATAACCATTCAAGAATTATTTTCATTTCATGATTAAAAATAATGTTTAAAAACATAATATCATTCTGGATACGAATAAAATACATCCTATCCATAATAAACATGGATTACGTAACCAGTCATATAAAGAAAAATGAATCAGTTAACACCAGAAACAATGATACTACTGAAATATTATTGACAAAGAAATATTAGAAGATCATATATGATATCATATTTATGTATGGGTTTGTATATAATTTAATAACAATTTTTTAACTATTATATAGGAGTTTAAATTACCCTTGACCAAGTAAAATTACAAGATAAGGGTTAATTCTACAATATCTTCATTAGCTGAGGTTGTTTATACGTGAGTATCTACTGTGACCTCTTTATCATCCATATCTTTGTTTCTTAAAAATGTATTTCAAAATAGATTTACTATTTTCTAGACTACAGGTTAAAGTCATTTATACCCTTGTTTGAATTTATATAAAATTTTTATACAGGAATCTTTTTGTCATTTTCAAAACAATGTCCTTTATGACCTTTTCGACAAAATTAAAAAAAGACCTATTTTTTTAACTTATACGGAGGGTGTGGCTATTTTCCGCCATTATAACACCTTCAACTACTCTCTTACAATATTATAATAATATTTTCAAAATAAATGTTTTCTTTTAAAATTATATTAATTTTAAAGGATTTCAAAATAGAAAGAGATATTTCTCTCAAATAGTTTTTATTTCATCTACGTCAAAAATCCTTTGTTGAATTTTACGCTTGTTTGATGTTGATTTATTATGATACAATATTCCATATTGTATTGAAGGTTTTGAGATATGTTTGACTATGGATGTGATATTCTTATACCATTCATGGTTTATGGTTAAATTATTGACATTTCATATGTTAGTTTTAATACGAATGTTTATGTTATGTTTCATCCTTTTTATATGAGGAATGCATTGGACTTAGTAAGTGACGTGTATAGCCCGCAATAACTCCTCAATGCATCGGTAGGTCTCATGAGACAAACTCGTGTCTTGGTATAAGGTCTTGAAAAAATCTGATTTTTATTCTTGGCATGAGGCCTCGACTATGTGGTTATGATGTCCAGTATTATGCATTCTATCATTATGAAATTGGCTATTGATATTACATGTGATTATTTGACTAGTAAAATATCTATGTGAATAATTAAATTACATTATTTGATTGATATTTTACATATTATGATGAAGTTTATGTTTAAAAGTCTTGTGTTTTTGTCTTATACATTTCCTTAAATGTTTATGCTTATTTATGAAAGTTTTCGCTATATTGATATCCTTACTGATCACCTGAGCTCACCCCTTTCTATGTTTTATTTTTTCCAGTATGCGAAGAAGTATATTATGACTGGCATGGAGGGATATTCTAATGGATATTAATGTGTTCAAAGGAGACATTGTTGTTGTTGTTTTTAATTTTATAATGTAATGTAAAACTTATATATATATCTAATACTTCCAAGGCTACTAAACTCATCGGTCTTTTGGGATTTGTTCCCTTGTGGTCAAGACAATGTTATATAATAATGCACTGACACTGGGTAACTGGGGTCAGGGCATTACAGTTGGTATCAGAGGAAGTTTAGTACAATCCTTGGAAGCTATATTTAGAAAAACTCTAATTAGATAACATTACCCTAAGATATACTTTGAGGATTAGTATAGAAGAACATTCGATAATTTTGGTAATTTAGAGATTTTGTGAGTTTTCCAAAAAATACGTCCTTATATGGATATGAGCAAGAAGAGGCAGCTCTGGCACAGATGTACCTAGGAGTAAAAATTCCAACAAGGAGTTTCGGGCTTAACCCAGGGTATCCTAGTACACAACAATGGGCCTTGCTGCACTCTTGGTTACGACACTCTCAGAGGATATTCTTAGGATAATTCACATTTTCTTTACAAACCATTATAAAGGATTTATGAGTATATACCTCCTCAAATAAAACATTATATGATTATGGATTATATCCATAAACTATTCAATTTATGTTAAGTGTTTTACAAGTTTGAAATTATGTATTGTGATTCATAAACTAATCTAATGGATTCCATTGTTTAGAAATGGAGCATAGTGTAAGGAATAGAAACTATATCAACGCATGTAATCCATGTAACTATTTCCCTCCTACTCAAGATAATTATAGTGGAGCTGGTGATTCAATTGGTGTTGATCAGCTTATCACCATACCAGGACAACAAACTCAGGTTATGAATAATAGCCTTACTCGTTTGGAGAACCCTGATCCACAATGTGGAGGATCAATGTTAGACCGCTTCATGAGGCAACAACCACCAACATTAAATGGGACTACAAATCCATTTGCAGCTAATCAATATATAAGTTCCTTAGAGAAAGTATTTCATGCTTTGGGGAGTAGCGAAAGAAAAAAAGTTTTCATGGTAGTTTATCGCCTCATGGGAGATGCAAATCAATGGTGGTCTTTAATTGAAAACACAAAAGAAGATAACGAAGTATAAAATATGGAATAGGGGGAGTTTAAAGATCCTTTCTTTGAAAAATACTTTCCTCGTGACCATCGAGTGGATAAAGAAAGACAACTTTGGAGTCTGAGGCAAATGGAGGATAAGAATTTCTCATAGTATGAGGCTAGCTTTACTAGGTTAGAAAGTTAGGAAACAAATTATATATGTAACCTAAGGAGTATTATTGATCTATTCTTTGATAGGTTAAAACCATTTCTCCATCGATCATTAGTCTCACAATCCTTCTCATTATACTTAGATATTTTCTTATGTCCTATCAAGATAGAAAATGAATTCTCTAAGTCTTACAACTTTAAAGAAATGTAAGAGAATAAAAGATCTGTCGAACACTCTGGAAATGGATATAAGGGGAAGAAGGTAAAAGTTGAATTTCTATCCTGTGGTAAATGTGCGAAGAAACACTCCAGTACTTTCCTGAAGGTAATGAGAGTTTGTTACAAGTGTGGTGAGGAAGGCCACCAAACTCATGATTGAAAGGGAAATAAAGAGGATTTCAATGTTGAATGTTGTAATTATAGAGAAATGGGGCATTATGAAAATTAATGTCCTAAGCGCCAAGAAAACATACCTCAGAAAAGGTCAAGGGAGAAAGGCCAATCTTATGTTATCACTACTGTTGAGGTTGAAGCTCTGAATAACGTGGTGGTAGGTAATTTAATGGTTTCTTCAAATTTATCCAATGCATTATTTGATTATGGATCATTGAATTGTTTCATATCTTCCCAGTTTTCTATGAAAATTAGATATTTCCAATTTGATTTAACAAGGGAGTTTTCAATCAAAACTCCTAAGGGAAGTATCATTACAACTAAGTTTTGTGAATCAGTTCCCATTAGGGCATATAAATGTTATTTATCTACTGATCTCATCATCATGCCCAAGATTTAATTTAATATAATCCTCAATTTGTATTGGATTTCAGACCATGATGCGAAAATTTATTATAAGAAGGTCACAATTTTTTATGATGATAAGAAGTACCTTATCTTTAAAGAAGAAACATCACCATCTAATTCTTATCTAGATCCACCCCTATAGCTCTACTAAATTCAATTATTAAGGAATAAGAGAATTAAATAACTATTGGTGAGGAAAACAATGTTCAAATAGAGGGCATACCTATTATGAAAGAATATGATGATGTGTTTCCAGAGGATTTACCTGGACATCCTTTAGAACAAGAAATTGAGTTTTCCATTGATTCAATTCTGTGTTCAAGGACCATATCAAAGACCCCTTATAGAATGTCCACTATGGAATTAGTAGAACTAAAGAAATAGCTAGAGTAATTGAGTAATAAAGGATTTATTCGCCCTAGTATTTCTCCATGGGGAGCCCCTGTTGTTTTTGTTAGAAAGAAAGATGGATCAATGAGGTTGTACATTGACTACAGGGAGATCAATACCATAATAGTAAAGAACAAGTATCCCCAACCTAACATTGAGGATTTATTCGATCAACTTCATGGATTCAATATTTTTAAAAGACTGACCTTCGATCTGGATATCATAAGTTGTGTGTGAAGAAGGAAGTCATTAGGAAAATAGTATTTTGAACTAGGTATGGGCATTACGAGTTTGCAGTAATGCCTTTTGGACTGACTAATCCACCCTCTATTTTAATGGATCTATTTAATTGAGTTTTCAAGGAATATCTTGATGAATTTGTATTGGTATTTATTGATGATATCTTATTTTACTCTAAAAGAAATGAAGATCACGAAAATAACTTGTGTACTATTCTGAAAACCTTCAGATGAAATAAATTATATGATACGTTTAGAAAGTGTGAATTATGGCTTCAGTAAATTTCATTTCTTGTCCATATTGTCTCTAAGGATGGAATCTATGTCGATCCTTCAAAGACCAAGGCAATCCAAGAATGGACATCACCGATGAGTATAACTAAGGTAGACAATTTTATTGGTTTAGTAGGTTATTATCGGTGTTTCTTCCAGAATTTTTCTCAATTGGAAATCCCATTAACCAATCTCTCACATAAAGGGGTTAAGTTTTTTTTGGAAAAAAGAGTGTGAAGAATTTTGTTAAGAACTAAAGATAATATTAGTCAATGATTCTATCTTTGCTCTTTTATCAGGGAATGATGGATCTGTTATTTATAGTGAAGCATCAAAGAACTGACTTGGTTGTTTCCTTATGCAGAATGATAGGGTTATTGCCTATGCATCACGACAGCTAAAAATTCATGAACAAAACTATCCCACTCTTGATATTTAGTTAGCAGCTGTAATATTTTCTTTTAAAATATGGAAACATTATCTCTATGCTGAAAATTATGAGATATATACCGATCACAAGAGTTTGAAGTATATTTTATCACAGAAAGAACTCAACATGAGGCAAAGATGATAACTTGAACTACTCAAATATTATTATTGCACTATACACTACCACCCGGGGAAGGAAAATAAGGTGGAAAATTCTTTGACAATAAAGGATCATGGAGTTTTGAAAAATATGGGAGTTTAAAGAGATTCTATGTTTATGGATCTTGTACTAATGGATATAGGACTAATCCTGGAAGGTGAAACATCAGTAATTTTTCAAATGGTTTCCAATCTTACTTTACTAGAAATGATAAAAAGTTCTCAGACTGATGATGAGGAGTTTCAAAATAAAATTAATGTTTTGAAGGATGGGAGATTATTTGACTTCATATATGAAGATGAAATTTTAAAATTTGGGAAGAGACTTTGTGTCCCTGACGTACTCGATATAAAAAGGGAACTTTTGGATGATGCTCATAGCTCCAATTTCTCTATAAACCCTGGTAGCACTAAGATGTATAGAGATTTGAAGGAACGTTTTTTTGAGACTACATGAAGATGGATATTACTGATTATGTGTCAAGATGTATGGTTTTTCAATAGGTTAAAGTTGTAATACAACATCCTATAGGGGTTATGAAACCTCTTCCCATACCTGAGTGGAAATGGGATGATATTACAATGGACTTTTGTATAGGGCTACCAAATACTCTTAGAAGGAATGATGCTATATGGGTCATTTTGGATCTTCTTACCAAGTCATCACAATTTCATTCTATAAGAGAATATTTAAAACTTGAACGTTTAGAAAGATGATATATTAATGAAGTTTTAAGACTTCAGGGAGTACCCCTATTGATTATTTCTGATCATGATCCCTATTTTACATCAAGATTCTGGAAAAGTCTTGAGAAAGCCCTGGATACTGAACTTCATTTGAGCACTGCCTACCACCTCAAACTGATGGAAAATTAGAACGGACTATTCAAACCGTAGAAGACATGTTGAGATCTTTCTTATTTGACATTCAAGGTATGTGGGATAAATATTTACCTTTGGTAGAATTTTCCTATAATAACAGCTTCGATTAAAGTATTTAGATGGAACCATATGAAGCATTATATGGAAAGAGATGTTGCACACCAACTTGTTGGGATTATTTTAGTGAAAGAAAACTCAGAGGACCAAAACTTATTGAGGAAACAATGCAAAATGTAATGATTATCCAAAACCACATCAAAGCAGCTCAAAGTAAGCAAAAGAGATATGAAGATAACCGAAGGAAATATTTGATATTTCAAGTAGTAGATCATGTTTTCTTAAAGTTATATCCAAGGAAAAGTGTTATATGATTTGGTATGAAGGGTAAACTAAGTCCCAGGTACATCAGACCTTTCGAAATTCGAGAATGAATTGGAGTTGTAGCTTATAATTTGGAAATGCCTCCAAGTCTCTTTAAAGCTCATAATGTGTTCCACATATCACTATTGAGAAAATACATGCCTGGACCAATGCATGTAATCACCTATGAACAAATGGATCTAAAACCTGATCTTTATTATTGTGAAGATCCTGTCAATATTCTTGATACCAGGGAACAAGTGTTGAGAAAACAGACGACTCATCTGGTAAAAGTTCCATCGAGAAACCATAAGATGGAAGAGGAAACGTGGGAACCTGAGGAACTTATGATGAAGAACCTCCCGAATATTTTTATGCAGTAATATTCTAGAAATTTTGAGGATGAAATTATTTGGAGGGAATAATGTAACACCCCAAGCTTTCACGGTATGTTACCCTTTGAATAATGCAATAGCTTGCGCTATACGCAACTTGGATTGTTAACACACCACGACCAATCAAACTAGCCATTCTGAATAGTAATACCAACTTTTTTAAATTTTATATTTTTTTTCAAAATGGACTTCATTTTTGGATTTGGAATATCCAAATTATCTTAGGGTGGATTTTTGGTGTTTTTCTGAAAACTTACAATTTTTGATGAATAGTGAAAAACATTATGTTATTTTTTAAAACCAACTTTTTATTTATATAATTAGTAATTTTATTTAAATTTATATTAGGTAAAAATAGATACATAACACCTATATATGTTAAATTTAATTCAATGGAGTCATTTTATAATAGTATTAGATATATATAATTTTATTAAACTTTTTACCATCTTTTATCCACCTTTTAGGCACATTGGAAAATTTTCATAAAACATAATTTTACCACTTCTGTGAATTTAATTTCAAAAATTAGAGAGACATGGTTGAAATTAGTAAGTAAAATGTGGTTCAATAAGATGAAAATAATTTTTGTGAATAGTAATTTTTGACTTTTATTTACCACGGTTAAAAGTAAATAGGGTAATTAAAGGTAAAAAATGATATTATAATTACCCTAAAACATTTCATAATTCTATTGGATAAGTTTATTTTGACACAAATCAATATTATGAATAAAATATTATCCTTTTGGTCCACTTAGATTCGATTGGTACATTTATTATTATTTTATTTAAAGAAGAGTATAAAGTGTTAAATTCAAAGTTTAATAACTAAACCATTTTTAATATATGGTTATACATAAGATAAATTATAATATAAATATTTATTATAAATATAAAAATATTTCCTAAATAATGGTATTTTAATTTTAATTTTTATACATTAATTAATTAAATTTATTTATGACACAATGATGATGCAATAATTACCATATTAATGAATGATTAAAATAATTGATATAATAAATATCAAAATAAATGTAAATTGAGACTTCTATTGAATTAAACTAATTTTCTAGGTTAATATGACATTTTAGGGTTTATTATATAAATTTTTTGAGTGATAAATTTGTTATCACTTTCACAAAAAAATACCAAATAGTGTCAAAAATTGACGTAAATGAGTTTTTAAAAGAAATACTATATTATTAATTGATATAATATTCCTAAAAATATAATGTTCTTCCAAATGACTTATATATGGTTAGATATATCAATAATCAACCACTTGGGGTTCTCTTGGTTTTCTATAGTAAGTTTATTAACCATTTATTATAATAATACAAGAATACATGGTAAAAGTTAAACCATTTAACTAAGAGTTAAATCTAAAATAAAAGGTTAATATGGTGACCTAAACCTATCTAAAACCTATTGGATGAGAGTTTTTCAACCCATCCTGACCTTAGCCTCTAAATAAATCATTTTTGGTCCATTATAATCCTAATTTTATTGTATAATAAAATAATATTTCAAGCTTTTCCTAAAGTGACAGTCACCTATATTATAAAAGGATACTTCCCCTTATCTCAAAATCACACCTCCAAAGCCATTTGGCTCTGACAAACCCTACTCTAATATCCTCAAAACCATGATAAATTTGATCTAGTGTTGTTAATTTGATCATAAATCCAACCTAAAGATCCCTTTTGACCAACTCAAAAGGAAACACCTAAAGAAGGGGTATTAATTTCACCACCTCTTTCAAAGTTCTTTTCATCTTCCACATCCTGTTTCTTTGTTATTTCCATAAAAAATAATAAATCTAGTACTTTATACATACTATTATATTATTATAAATATGTTATAACCATATTCAATAATTTATACATCCTATGAATGACAAGTCACCATATGTCCGTACATAAGGCTTACTGTCTCCACATCGTGGTGTAGTTTGTTATTCAGAAACTTCATTATTTGTATGGGTATAATAATGAGTATAAATTATGTAAATAAAAAATAAAACATGTTAAATATTATTTATATATGATATACCATCAAATTACATATGATTTCACCATCAATAGAATGATATTGTCGCTCGGGTGTACGTACGGATTACCGTCTCCATGAACGCAATGAAATTCGTTCCCCATTATAACTATTCAAGAATAATTTTCATTTTATGATTAAAAATAATGTTTAAGAACTTAATATCAATATGTATATGAATAAAATACATCCTATCCATAACAAACATGTCTTACATAACCAAGAATATATACGAAAATGAATCAGTTAACACTCGAAACAATGATACTACTGAAATATTATTAACAAAGAAATTTTAGAAAATCAAATATGATATCATATTTATGTATGTGGTTCTTGTATAATTTAATAACAAATATTTAACTATTATACAAGAGGTTAACACACCCTCTACCAATTAAAATTACAAGTTAAGGGTTAATTCGACAATCTCTTCATTATTCGAGGTTGTTTATATGTGAGAATCTACAGGGACCTCTTTATCATCCACATCTGTGTTTCTTAAAAATGTATTTCAAAATAGTTTTACTATTTCCTAGACTATGAGTTAAAGTAATTTATAACCATTTTTCAATTTTTATAATATTGTTATAAATGAATCTTTTCATTATTTTCCCACAAGGTCCTTTATGGCCTTTTCAAAAAAATAAGAATAGAATGTTTTATTTAACTTATACAATGGGTGCATCTATTTTCTACCATTATAACACCTTCAAATCCAACCTTATAAGCTTATAATAATATTTTAAAAATAAATTTTTATATCAAAATTACATGACATTTAAATGATTTCAAAATAGTAAGATATATTTCTCTCAAATAGTTTTGATTTCATCTATGTTAACATAATTTGTTGGAGTTTACGCTTGTTCAAAGTTGATTAATTGTGATAAAATCTTCCATATTGTATTGGAGGTTTTGTGATATGTTTGATTATGGATGGGATATTTTTATACCATTCATGGTTTATGGTTAAAGTATTGACATTTCATTTTCTAGTTTTAATACGAATGTTTATGTTATATTTCAACCTTTTCATATAAGGAAAGCATTGGACTTAGTTAGTGATGGGTGGAGCCCACTATAGCTCCTCAATGCATCGGTACGTATCATGGGACATTCTAGAGTCATGGCATAATGCCTTCACAAAATATTATTTGTATTCTTGGCACGAGGCCCTGACTATGTGGTTATGATGTCCGACATTATGCATTCAATCATTATGAAATTGGCTATTGATATTACTTGTGATTATTCAACTAGTAGAATATACATGTTAATAAATAAATGGAATTATTTGATTTATCTTCACCAGATTATGCTGACGTTTATGTTTAAAAGGCTTGTGTTTTAGTCATATACATTGCCATAAATGTTTATGCTTATTTATGATATTTTACACTATATTTTTCTCTTTACTTATCACCTAATATCACCCCTTTATATGTTTTATTTTTTCCAGGATGATAAGAAGTATATTATTTCTGAGCTACATGGATAGTATAAGGGATATGAATGTGTTCAAAGGAGACAATGTTGTTGTTGTTTTTCATTTTATAATGTAATTTAAAACTTATGTATGTAACTAGTACTTCCAAGGCTACTAAACTAATTGGTCTTTTGGGATTTGATCCCTTGTGATCATGCCAATGTTATGTAATAATAAAACAACTCTGTGTAACTGGGGTCAGGGCGTTACAACATCCTTGATGCTTTCATGCTCTCGGTCATCAATTCTAGTCAATGTGAGAAGATTTTCTCACTTCTTATCATCGTTGTGGCAGTTGTCTTTGATCTGATATGGAAGGAATGAAATTATGATACCTCTGATAACCATATTCCATCCATCAAGGCCATACTGAGTGATATTTATAGAGAGATATAGGCTACCTCCAGAAACCAAATAGGTTCCATGCAGAAAACTATTTCTAATCTTTTTATTATAAAAACTCTTGGTGTTACTAAAAGGGTGAAGAAACCTTTTACTTTTAAATAAATTAGATGGATCCCCCTCCATATTGTCATGCATAAAAGTGAATGTTGATGAGGATGCCTCTGGTTCACCAAGACCTTCAGGTTGTGGTGGAGTTTTCTGCAACCATTGGGCGTTTGTTAAAGGTTTCTTTTACCATCATATTGGGATTGGGTCTGCAATTGAAGCTGAGTTATGGGAAATTATCAAGGATATTAGCTATGTGGTGCATCATGGATGGAGGCACATTTGGGTGGAATCTGAGTCGATCATAGTAGTGAAAATTCTGAAGACAAGGTCCGGGTATGTCCCATGAATAATCCTTCCAACTTGGATTTCATGTCTGCACCTTCCCGATGGTCTTCATCTAGATGTCGCTCATTATTAAAAGGAAGCATACTAGGTTTCTGATTCTCTCTCCAAGAGAGAAATTATGGAGGTATCCTCGAGATGGTCATTTGTTACTCTAGAATTTTTCTAGAATCTTTTTGACTATGATGTGAGTGGTGTGTTTCATACTCATATTGGTAAACCCACTTGTCCTACCACCTTTTCAATTTTTTATTAATTGTATAAAAATGAGGTTTCTCGGATCCTACACCTATTTGATTTATATATGTGGATGCATAAAAGATGCATGCTATTGAACGTTGGACCAAACCAACCATGGTAATTGAGATATACTATTTTCATGCATTTTCTAGATATTATCCACCGTATGTAAATAATTTGTCATATCTATCAAATACACTCACTAATTTAACTTTAAAAGGATTCATGTTATTTTAGATTGATGAATGTGAGGAAAATTTCAAGGAACTAAAAAGAAAATTGTCTAGTACACCTATACTCACACTACACTACAGTGGAGAAAGGTTTGTAATATTTAATGATGCATCAAATAAGGATATGGGATACATCCTCATATAGAATTATATGGTGATAACTTATTTCTCATGATAATTTAATGTTCAAAAGACAAATTACCAAACTCATGACCTAGAGTTAGCAGTGGTAATATTTTCATTATAGATGTAAAGGAATTATATTTATGGAAAAAAGCATTAAATATAAACTAATCATAAAATTCTATATTCTATATTCACCTAGAATGAGTTGTTTATGTTCCAGAGAATATGGTTGGATTTAATTAAAGATTATGACATCTCAATACATTACCACCTTGGGAAGGTGAATAAGGTGGTTGATTCTCTGAGTTGAATGGATCATTATAGATTATCTATGATGAGGATCAAAAAAGATCCAATATTTCTATATTTTAAAAGTATGGATTTGGATATCTTGAATGAAAGGGTGAAATATTATCTTTCTCAAATGAGTGTTCAACCATCTATACATGTAAATATTAAAGAGGCACATAAGGAAGATGTAGATCAATAAATGAAGGTGTGAAATGTTCATAATTTTTCCATTGATTATGATTGAATGATAAGATTCAGAAATCAAGTGTGTGAGACATCAATACAATACTTAATGAAGGATCTGTTGGATGTATCTTATAGCTCATCATTATCTATTCATCCTAGAAGTATGAAGATTTATAGTGATATGAAAGAGTATTTTTAGTGGGATGGAATGAATAAAGGTATTTCAAAGTATGTTTATTAGTTCAAGATATGTTAGTATGTTAATTATTATATATAAGAGTATAATGGTATGTTACAAACATTACACATACCATAATAGAAATATAAAAAAATCACCATTGATCTAATCATTGGACTCCCCAAATCTTATAATTTTCACAATTATATTTGGGTTATATTCAAGTTCCTTACATAGTCAGTGTATTTCATAGATATCAGATAAGATTTATCTCTTGATCAAATTTATAAGATATATATTAAGTATGTGATAAGGTTTCATGGATTTTTAATTCTATTATATCTAATTGAGATCTGAGGTTTATCTCAATGTTATGGAGAAGTCTTTGGAAAACTTTGGATATAGAGCTTGGTCTTAATACTACCTATCATCCTCATATAGATGGTTAGTTTGAGAGGATCATTCAAGCCCTTAGGATATGTTGATATCTTATTCATTGGATTTCAAATCTGGTTGGGATCAACACCTTCCTCTTATAAAATTCTCTTATAATAATAACTTTCACTATATTATTTTGATGGATCCTTATGAATCTCTAAAAGGGAAGAAGTGTAGAACACCAGCGTACTAGGATGAATTTGGTAAATGAAATCTATTGAGACCAAAACTGGATAAGGAAATGGAAGAAAAATCTTGATATATTCTACAACATATCAAGACATCTCAGATTCAATAGAAATGTTATATTGACAATCATTAATGGGATTAGAAATTCAAAGTTAGTGAGAAGATATTTCTATGAATTTATCTATGAAAGAATGTTTTGATATTTGGAATTAATGAGAAGTTTATCCCTAGGTATATTGGTCCCTTCAATATTATTTATCTAATATGGACTATATAATATCACTTGGAGCATCCACCAAACATCTCTCAAGTTCAATATGTGTTTCATATATCTTTCCTAAGGAAATCAATACCAAATCATTTACAAGTACTAGAATCGACAGTTGTATTGTTGGAGAATGTTCTTTCCTATGAATAATAATCAATAGAAATCATGAATCATAGATATGAAGTGTTATGGAACATGACTACTCACCGGGTTTGTAATTTCCCTACCCAGGTTCCACACACCGGTACCTCGATCCAGTCAGTCACATGACCTCAAGAGTGCCTCCCCATATGTCAGAGCCTTCCAACTAGAAATGAGGGTTTGGTAAGTCAGTCATGGGGAGATTATACCCTCTTTTATCTGATTAATACACTAATAAAAATAAACATTCAACAACAGAATAACATATAACTATAAAAAATACCAATATCTCAAGATAATCAAATCAGGAGATACAATATCCAAAATAAAAGTGGAGAACATGTCATGATAATGGAATCCCTCCTTTTTATCACATTAACTTTCATTACATTATACAAAACTGAGGATCTTTATGGATTAGTGTCTTGGAAACTAGGAACTTAATACATGAAAACATAAAACATTCTTCTTAAACACTTGAAAGTATTTTCCATATGTTTATCCTAGGTTCATTACTGAATCTCATAACCTGGGGACATACATCAAAAGAAAGGGTGAGCAGAAGTCACAGTACGGTAAACAAGGGGAAACATTTAACATGTGAACATGAGATACATCAACAAAGTCATGAAGAAGAACATTAAGGCATGAGAATGATATCATGAGTCATATCATAATAAGAATAACATATTTCATAACTTGAAGATGTGGCTAAAACATTTAACTTAGACAATCATTTCTGTTTCACCAAGGTCCATCCCAAAGGTGTCATTAAAAAAAATTACCAATGTTATTCACCAAAGTATCATTAAAATTGTAATCCCTAGAGATTACATCATTACCCAATGAATTGAACCGCTATCATGGTGAACCGTTAAATTTGTCTTTATAATAATGTGAGACACATATATCATCATAAAACATTTCATAAATAACCCATGTATCATAAAATAAATGGGTTTCATTTCATAATCATAACGTTTTAAAAACTGCTTTTAAGACATGATCTTTATGTCATTTTAAACCCACGAAAAAAGGAAAGTGGGTTTCATGTATGTAAATCCCAGAATTAAAATAGAAAACTTTGATATACATGTGAATACCCATGTAGAAGAAATATCTTTGAGTATTAACTCTATAAAATAAAAGAATTTTAGAAAAAAGAGAGACATTTTGAGATGAAAAATTCTGTAGCATAACAGCTATGTTACATGGTTTTAGAAAACATTGAAAAGAGAGGAGACATGGGTTACCCACTCATAAATGATCCACAAAACAGTATAGGGGCATAATATAAATGATATAATAACATGGAAATTAAATTTTAAAGACATACCATATGAAATGAAAAACATGGAAGGAACACAAAAATAAGATTTCCCTTATGAAAATTTGGCAGCCTAACGGCGTCACTTAAAATTAAAAAAATGAATTGATGAGATAAAATAGGGTATCTCATCATATTAACATAAAATAACAGTATTATGGATATAGATATCATACCCCAACATAATAAAAAAGAACTTGAAATACTTGACATGAAAATAGAACTTCAAAATGAGTAGGGTGAAAGAATCCCTTACCAAAAATTCGTCAGCCTAACAGTGCCACTTAAACATTCATAAAATGAAATGAAGAGAGAAAGAGGGGGTATATAATCATATTAAAATGAAATGGAATGTAATATGAATATAAAATAACACCCCCAATATAAGATCATGGGGCTTAAAAGAAATGACATAAACGAGAGTACTTGAAAATAGAGTGGTAAGATCTCTTACCTTGATGAGTAACTTTGAAATCTCAAAGTTTGGGACCTTGGGCAGATTTAGGGCACCTTGTAAGGACTTATAGGGAGGTAAGGAGACCATAACATAATTGAGGAGTATTTTGGAATCGATAGGATGAGAGAATGGCTTGGTATTTATAGGGGAAGTGAGGGGACAAGGCATTAATGGCCAAGGGACACCTCATTGGTGTTATTGGAAAAACCATGGGCTTGCCCAGGGTATTTTACCATGTTATTGGCCACTTGGGACACCTCATACCTTATATTACTATTCATAAGTCGAACAGAATTATTACATAATTATTACATCCTTAATGATGTCATTAAACACCCGAAACTCTAAACTGAAAATTCACTATTCACTGAAAATTCAACTTTTTCAGAAAAATCCCAAAAATTTAATTTAACATAATATCGATGCTCTAAATTCAAAAATGAACTCCATTTTATAAAAATAAATTTATAAATATTTTAAATTTAATTTTTAAATAAAAAACACTATTCACCTAAAAAAGACTAATACTTAACTAATAATTTCTAAAAAAGTTATTTCCCTATATTATTGAATCACATTACTTAATAAAGGTACCTAAATTATATTAATACTTTCTTTCAGTGAGATTACAAATCCATTTGGTCACATTACTAATCCCAAGCATAAAATCACTATTCATAATTTACTATTCACTAAAAATTAAGTTGATCTTATTAGACTCTAAATTTCTTACTGAACACATTTCCAGAAGACCATTTTTTTAAATCCTTACACATCATTAATTATTTAAGGTTTACGTAAATATTTTAAAATATCTTTTTTTTTCAAAATTCATACATAAGATGCATCTTATATTTATTTAAACATCTAAAAATTCACAAACTTCGCCATAAGAAGAAATCACAATTTTATTTAACTCAAAGGATTACACAAAGTAG
This sequence comes from Viscum album, assembly GCA_963277665.1. NCBI lineage: Eukaryota > Viridiplantae > Streptophyta > Magnoliopsida > Santalales > Viscaceae > Viscum > Viscum album. Next base: position 1,244,174,690 of record OY728155.1, read on the forward strand.
TTACGGTCTCGTTACATATCCCCTTACAAAACCAGCATGTGACCTAAGTGTAAGGTGTGCTAAGGTGAGAGAATCTGAGGGAGGCTCGGATAACATTTCCCTAGTTTTAATCTCCACTAACTTGAACTTCTCTTGTAGGCGACTACGTTCAAGATTGACACACTGGAGTTTGGCTTGGGCTTGGTCCAAAGTGATGCCCAAAGATTCCACCTCCTTCCCAAGCTCTAATAAGTGGGCTTCATAAGGTTTGAGTCTACTGGATGAAGCCATCGACTCTTTTTTCTGCATTAACCATTAACATCTCTATTAAATCGTTAAGATTAAATTAATATACTATTCAAAAAGTTTGGGTCGTTACATTAGTCCCCCCTTAAGAAATTTTTGTCCCCAACATTTTAAACCAAAGGCCTAGTCAAAAAGGTGAGTGTACTTTTTCTTCATTGTTTCCTCAGGCTCCCACGTCGCTTCTTCATACTTATGATTCATCCACAACACTTTCACAAGGTGGTTATTCTTGTTGTGTAGAACCATGTCTCTATGATCTAAGATCTCCACTGGCTGCTCCTCATAAGAGAGGTCATGTTCCAGTTGTACCATCTCTTAGTTTAGTACATGTGAAGGGTTAGGTATGTACTTCGTCAAGATAGATACATGGAATACATCATGAACTTGAGCTAGGTTCGGTGGAAGTGCTAGACGATAGTCCACTGGTCATATGCAATCAATGATTTCATTGGGGCCAATGTACCTAGGGTTGAGGTTCCCTTTCTTCCCAAACAACATGACACTCTTCCATGGAGAAATTCGAAGGAAGACTTTGTCGCCAACACCAAACTCCAAGTCCCTTCGACGGTTGTCAGCATAGCTCTTCTGCCGACTCTGAGTAGCTTTTATGTGTTGTTAGATGGCATGAACCTTTTCTCTCATCTCTGGCACAAGATCAGGCCCAAGAAGCTTTCTCTCACCAGCTTCATCCCAACAAGAATAAGTTCTACATCACTTTCCCTACAGAGCTTTATAGGGTGCCATATGAATACTCGAATGGAAGCTGTTGTTGTATGAGAACTCCACTAATGAAAGTTGTTGATCCCATACACCTTTAAATTCCATTGAGCATAATCTCAGCATGTCCTCAAGTTTCTGAATAGTCTTTTCAGATTCACCATCAGTTTGAGGATGATAGGTCGTACTAAAATTCAATTCAGTATTCAGAGCATTTTGAATACTTCTCCAGAAATTTGATGTGAATCTTGGATCACAATCAGATACAATGGATAGCAGTAGCCCATGTATCCTTACCGCTTCCTTTAAGTATATCCTGTAAAGTTGATCCAAAGATAAATCTTCCCTAATGGAGAAAAAATGGGTAGTCTTGGTGAGACGGTGCACAATAACTCATATCGCATTGTTTCCTTTGGACATTTTCGGGAGACCAGTGAAAAATCCCATAGTGATACTATCCCACTTCCATGATGGTATGGGCAGTGGTTGTAAAACCCCCTTAAGAAGTTGTCATTATGCCTTTACTTGTTGACACACCAAGCACCTTGTAGTGTAATCAGAAATCTCCATCTTCATGTTATCCCATCAATAATGATCACGAAGGTCTCTATACATTTTAGTGATTCACAGATGTATAGAGAAAGTAGAGCTATGAGCTTCATCCATAAGTTATTTATTTATCTCCAGAATAGATAGAACACATAGTCTTGTACAAAATTTCAATACACCTTCTTGATCAATATTGAAATCAAGAAGCTTCCCATCCTTCACAGCCTCAAAATTCTCCTGCAACAAAAGATCTTCTTTTTGAGCCTTCTTGATCTTCTCTAGTAATAAAGGTTGAGAAATAATTTGGGATAGGGTTGATGATGTCCCTTCCCTTACAATTCCCATGTCTAGTTTTACTAGATCCTTAATCAAGGTATCTCCTAGGATCCTCATTATTGCCATAACAATAGGTTCTTTCCTGCTTAATGAATCTGTGACATTGTTTGCTCTTCCAGGGTGATAATGAATTGAAAAATCATAGTCTTTAATAATCTCCAACCATCTCCTTTGTCTCATGTTCAATTCTTTCTACATGAAAATATACTTTAAAATTTTGTGATCGGTGTATATATCACATTTCTCCCCATAAAAATAGTGCCTCTATATCTTTAGAGCAAAAACAACTACCGCCATCTCTAGATCATGTGTAGGATAATTCTACTCATGTTGCTTCAGCTGACGAGATACATAAGAAATTACCTTTTCATTTGGCATGAGGATGCACCCAAGCCCTTTCAGAGATGCATCTCTAAAAATAACAAATCCTTCTCCGATAGAGGGTAGTGTTAACACAAGTGCAGTAACCAATCTCTTATTCAGTTGTTGGAAACATTCCTCGCATTCCTTTTTCTAGAAGAACTTAACCCCTTTTCGAGTCAACTTGGTTAGTTGATTCGAAATCCATGAAAAGTTTTTCACAAACCTCCTATAATATCCTGCTAAACCAAGAAAACTAAGAATCTTAGTTACTGTTGTAGGTTGAGGCCACTCCTCCACAACCATTGTCTTTGCAGGGTGAACCGACATTCCTTCATTGGTTACGATGTAGCCCAAGAAATCCACTTAGTGTAACCAAAACTCACACTTGCTGAACATTCTAAAGAGCCTCTCCTTCCATAGAGTTTTCAAAATAACCCTCAGATGATCTTCATGCTCCTAACGAATTTTTGAATATATCAAAATATCATCAATAAAAACTACCACAAAGTTATCAACGTAGTCCTTAAATACTCTATTCATCAAATACATGAAAATAGCAGGAGCATTATTCAAGACAAAGGGCATAACAGTAAACTCATAATGCCCATATCTTGATCGGAATGTAGTCTTTGGAATATCTTCCTTCTTCACCCTTAGTTGATGATAACCAGATCAAAGATCCATCTTGGAGAAGAATTGAGCCCCACGAAGTTGGTCAAATAAATCACCAATTCTAGGAAGAGGGTATTTGTTCTTCACTGTCATCTCGTTCGGTTCTCTATAATCAATGCATAGCCGCATTGATCCATCCTTCTTGTTCACAAAGAGAACTGGTGCTCCCCAAGGAGACACACTTGGTCAGATAAACCCCTTCTCCAACAAGTCTTGGAGTTGTTTCTTTAACTCCTCTAGCTCTACATTGTCCATTCTATATGGAGTATTTGATATCGGTTAGGATCCAGGTAAGAGTTCAATGGAGAAATCTACCTCTCTTTTTGGGGGAGGTCCAGGTAACTCCTCAGGAAATACGCCCTTGTATTCCTGAACAATCGGAACATCTTCTATTTGTATACTCCCTTTTCCTTCTTCATCCTCACTGATTAACTCCATTAAGAAGGCTATAGGAGGTGCCTCTAGACAAGTATCATGTCAATATATCTCTCCTTGGAAGATAATTGCAGTTCATTCACTCAAGACTACTGAGATTTCCTTACTTCTACATTTTATCTTAGCATTATACTTTGAGACCCAGTCCATCCCTAGTATAACATCGAATTCCATCATGGGAATGACTAATAGATTCGTGATAAGATTTTGCTCACTAAATTAAACACTAGAGTCTATAAACATTGTTGATGCATGGATAATCCCACTTGGATTATTGAATGACAACTCTACCTCTAGCAGTTCGGGGATTGTTTCTATATTCTTTGCAAACTTGGAGGAAATAAAGGAATGCGTAGAACCAGAATCAAACAATGTACTTGCTAGTTTTGAGAAGACAAAAAGATTACCTTCTACCACATCATTCGGAGCTTCAACTTCATTTTTTGTGATAGCAAAAGCATGAACTTTATCCCTTTTCCTTTGCTGAGGTTGATGGTGATTCCCCTCCACTGCCCTCAGATTTGGACAATGATTAGAAAAGTGCCCAATCTATCCACACTTAAAGCATTGGACTTCGAGTAAGGCCAGACCGTCTTTCCTCTATTGTTAGTGTTGGGGAGTTGAGGCTTCACCTCACTACGACAATTCCAAGAAATATGGCCTTCTCTTCCACACTTGTAGCACTTTCCACTTCCGATCAAGCAGTTTCTCGAATGCTCCTTCCCACATTTATTGCATGTGGAAAGATGCATTTGCTTTCCACATTATTCATGATCAAAGCTTCTTCCCAGGCTTGGTTCTAGAGCTCTCTTCTTCTCATTAGAATTGTGAGATCACTATGTCTCACCAAACTCTAGTTCGACTTTCATAGCACTTCGAACTATTTCTCCGTAGCAATCATAGTCCCCGTTGGCTAGATTCTTCTGCAGATGAGGTCTCAATCCACTGAAGAATCTATCAACCTTTTCGTTTGGATCCATGAAAAAGCTATAGGTGTATCATTAAAGCCTTTTTAAGTTCATCTCTTAGCTTCCCACATATATACTCTCCTTCTTCTTCAGCTCGAGAAATTCTTTCTCCATTCTCGTTCTCATCGTACGAGGGAAATACATATTGAAGAATATTCCCATGAACTCTTCCCACTCCACAGCTTACATCTCTCCTCTTGGCTTCATGTTTTTGATCAGTGACCACCACTGATTAAATTCTTATTCTAGGAGGTAAATAGAAAGGGTGACCTTTTCTTGTTCTTTACAATGAAGTACAGAAAAGATATTCTCTATAGAGCTGATCCATTGCTCAACAATCAATGGGTCAGTCGATCCACTGAAGGTTGGTGGTCGTTGGAACATAAAAGGACTCAACAGAATGTTGTTCCCTACGTGGTGAGATCAGCCTCTCTGCTTGATTCAAGTTATTACTCATAACTTGAGTCAGTTGTTTCATCATTCGTATGAATGTTTCAGTTCTGGCTTCCATCAAAGGGCCATCAGTGCATGGTACATTGTAGTCACCATTTGCATGGTTCATCCTATTTCCCTCCATTTTCTAAAAGAATAAAATCTTAGTGAGAAACTTATTTCATTTGGGAATATTTTAATTATAAAGGATTCTAAATCTTAAATCTTTATGCTTAAACAATTATATTTCTCTATAATCCTTCATAATGATTCATAAATAGCATGGGATTAACCTAACATATCCCCCAGGAGTGTCATAACCAAGAGTGCAGCAAGGTCCATTATTATGAATCAGTTCCCATTTGAGTCTAACTCAAAGTGGTTTTTTAGGGTTTTATCCCTATGTACATCTGTGCCAGAGCCGCCTCTACCTGCTCGTATCCATATAGGGATGTACTTGTTTGATAAACCACTTAATCTATACTCAGCAAAATACCAGGAAGTTTTCCCTATATTTATACTTTCCTATAGGGTTCTTTCTAAAGTTTTCATAACCCAATTTCCATAAATAACTAAACCTCCTCTTGATACTAACTATGGCATCCCGCCTTTTTATCACATTAACTTTCATTACATTATACAAAACTGCGGATCTTTAAGGTTTAGTGTCTTGGAAACCAGGAACATAATACATGAAAACATTAAACATTACTCTTAAACACTTGAAATACTTCTCCCTATGTTCGTCCTAGCTTCATTACTGCATCTCATAACCTGGGGACATACATCAAAAGAAAGGGTGAGCAGAAGGCCCAGTAAGGGATATAAGGGGAAACATTAAACATGTGAACTTGAGAATCATCAATAAAGTCATGAAAATGAACTTTAATGCATGAGAAAGAAATCATGAGGCATATAATAATAAAAATAACGTATTTCATAACTTGAATATGTTTCTACAACATTTAACTTAGACAATAATTTCCGTTTCACCAAGGTCCATCCCCAAGGTGTCATTAAAAAAAATTACCAAGGTTATTCACCAAGGTATCGTTAAAATTGTAATCCCTAGATATTACATCATTACCCAATGCATTGGAGAGATATCAGGGAGCACCCTTAAATTTCTCTCTATCGTCATGTGAGCCACATATATCATCATCAAACATTTCATAAATAACCCATATAGCAAAAAATAAATGGGTTTCATTTCATAATCATAATGTTTTAAAAACTTCTTTTAAGACATGATCTTTATGTCATTTTAAACCCACGAAAAAAGGAAAGTGGGTTTCATGTAGGTAAATCCCAGAATTAAAATAGAAAATTTTGATATACATGTGAATACCCCTGTAGAATAAATATATTTGAGTATTCACTTAATAAAATAAAATAATTTTAGAAAAAGAGACACATTTTGAGACGAACAATTCTGCAGCATAACAGCTATGTTACAGGATTTTAGAAAACATTCAAAATAGATGTGACATGGGTTACCCACTCATAAATGATCCAAAAAACAGTAGAGGGAAAAAATATAAATAATATAAGAACATGGTAATGAAATTTTAAATACATACCATATGAAATGAAATATATGGAAAGAAGACCACAATAAGATTTCTCTTAGAAAAATTCGGCAGCCTAACGACGTCACTTAAAACTTCAAAAAATGAATTGATGAGATCAAATAGGGTCTATAATCATATGAAAATAAAATAATAGTATTATGGATATAGATATAATACCCAACATAATAAAATGTAACTTGAAATACTTGACATGAAAATAGAACTTGAAAATGAGAAGGGTGAAAGAATCCCTTACCAAAAAATCGGTATCCTAACGGCGCCACTTAAACATTCATAAAATGAAATGATGAGAGAAAGAGGGGGTCTCTAATCATATGAACATGAAAATTACAGTAATATGAATATAAAATAACCCCCCAATAGAACAACATGGGGCTTAAATGAAATGACATAAACGAGAGTACTTGAAAAGAAAGAAAGTGGTATGATCCTTTACCTTGAAGATTAACTTCGAAATCATGATGTTTGGGACCTAGGGAAGCTTGAGGGAACATTAGAAAGACTCCTTGGGTGGTAAGGATACCATAACTTTGTTGAGGAGGATTTTGGAATCAAAAGTATGAGATAATGGCTTGGTATTTATAGGGGAAGTGAGGGGACAAGGCATTAATGGCCAAGGGACACCTCATTGGTGGTATTGGAAAAACCCTGGGCTTGACCATGGTATTTTCCCATGGTATTGGCCACTTGGGACACCTCATACCTTATCTTACTATTCATAATTCGACCAGAATTATTACATAATTATTACATCCTTAATGATGTCATTAAACACCAGAAACTCTAAACTGAAAATTCACTATTCACCAAAAATTCAAATTTTTCAGAAAAATCCCAAAAATTAACTTTACTATAATATTGATGCTTTGAATTAAAAAATGAACTCCATTTTATGAAAATATTTTTCTAAATATTTTTAATTTAATTTTTAAATAAAAAACACTATTCACCTGAAAAAACTAATACTTCACTAATAATTTCTGAAGCGGTTATTTACCTATTTTATTGAATCACATTACTTAATCAAGGTTCCTAAATTATATTAATACTTTCTTTAAGTAATATTAATAATCCATTTGGTCACATTACTAATCCCAAGCGTAAAATCACTATTCATAATTTACTATTCACCAAAAATTAAGTTGATCTTATTAGACTCTAAATTTCTTACTGAACACATTTACAGAAGACCATTTTTTGAAAATCCTTACACATCATTAATTATTTATGGTTTACATAAATATTTTAAAATATCATTTTTTTTCAAAATTCCTTCATAAGATACATCCTATATTTATCCAGACATCTGAAAATTCACAAACTTCACCATAGAAAGAAATCATGATTTTATTTATCTCAAAGGATTACAAAAAGTAGTTACAGTCTCGTTACATAGCCCCTTACAACACCAGCATATGACCTAATTGTAAGGTGTGCTAATTTGAGAGAATCTGAGGGAGGCTCGGATAACATTTCCCTAGTTGTAATTTCCACTAACTTGAACTTCTCCCGTAGGCGACTCCATTCAAGCTTGGCACGCTGGAGTTCGGCTTGGGATTGGTCCAAAGTGAAGCCCAATGATGCCACCTCCTTCCCAAGCTATGATAAGTGGGCATCATAAGGTTCGATTCTACTGAATGAAGCCATCTACTCTTATTTCTTAATTAACCATAAACATCTCTATTAAATCGTTAAGAGTAAATTAATATACTATTCAAAAAGTTTGGGTCGTTAAAATGATAATGTACGTGTCAAGTTTCTAGAATGAGACCCCAAGAGAAAGATATTGATGACTCCTAGCGGGCCCTGAACCACGTCTGGTTCCCTTAACAATGCTCCACCCCACCTCATCCATCTTACATAGGGCATTTTCCATTAATCTGACATGAATCCATGAAATCAATTTGTGTACCGATCCGGAATCCTATGTAGGGTGTGAGAACAACTTAGTAGGAAACCACCAACAATATCTAAAACAAATCCAGTCAATATTAGGGATATTCAATTATGTAAGAAATAATTACAATGAATAAGTAAATAGTTATCATGTTATAAATTAATATTTATAAAACCACATAGACCACCGGGTTCCCTAGGACACCCGTACCTCAATACCTGCTTCGGCATGTGCCAGGTCTAAACTGTTGTACCTCTCGTTCCCCTCGTTGTTTGATTTTCATGATCACAATCACCTTAATATTTGTCTAACATTGTTTTAAGTGTTTTTGTTTAATAGGAAAAAGATTTCCAAAGGATTGGCCCAAGAAAGCTGGCAAAATGGACTGAATTGCAGTCCACCGGCCAACCGGTGTGATAGCACCGGCCAGCCGGTGGACCTGGCAGAGGCATTGCCCACTGCCAGGCTCCACCGGTTAGCCGGTGGCTTGACCACCGGCCAGCCGGTGGCATCCAGCCCAAATAGTGACAGCTACTGTCTGCCCACCGGCCAGCCGGTGGCTCTGGCACCGGCCAGCCGGTGGTGCCTGGAAAAGAATTCTTCTCCTCTGCCAAGGCACCGGCCAGCCGGTGGCCCTGCACCGGCCAGCCGGTAGCCCAATCAAACTAGCCGTTGGCTTTGACCAGTCAACCCTCTTTTGGCCTCCAACGGCTCCGAAGACCTTTACAACGGCTCCGAAGACTCCCCAAGGGTTCCATGCCTATAAATAAAGGCCAAGGAAGCCCCGGACATCAATCGGATCATATACCAAGCTCTCGGACATATTGTTGCACATTTGGCGAACCTCCGGCGCTCCACCTTCAAGGATCCTCAAGTGCTCCAATCCAATTTCCAATCCAAGGAGCACCTCAAGAAGCTTGGGAGAGCACGCTACATCAACTCCATCATCCATTGTCACCCAAGTCTTCCCAATTACGGTTTTTATCGTTTTATTTATTTTGAGCTTAAAATTGGGTTTGTGCCTACAAACCCCAAACTTTTCTCATCCCCTCTTTCTTTTGGGTTTTACACCACCATTAAGGTGTGAAGAGGTTCACAAGCTTTTCCTTTAAAAAGCTTGAGACATAGGTGAGCTATCCTTCACCTGTAAGAAGGATAGTGGGTTCTTGCTAAACCATTAAAAGCAAGTGGGTTCTTGCTCAACCATTTCAAAAGCAAGCTGTAATAGGTCCTAGTGCTACCTCAAAGCCTAGTGGGTTTCTTGCTAAAACCATTGAAAAGCAAGCGGTAGGAATCTATCAACGGTTGAGTTGGGAGCGGAGACGTAGGCCGGGTTTTGGCCGAACTCCGTTATCAATTTCTTGTGTGATTGCCTCTTTATTTCCGCTGCACTTTCAACTTTGATTTTAATTTGTTAATCATTTTTTAAAAGGCAATTCACCCCCCCTCTTGCCATCATTCCCGTTTTGTTCCGACCCAACAATTGGTATCAGAGGGATAATTTGAGTAATACCTTAAAAGGTTTCAAATTCAAAGATCCATTGTGATGGCATCCACCTCTTTCGCCCCCGAAGGACATTCTTTGGATCGTGCTCCATTGTTTGATGGAACCGACTATACTTTTTGGAAAACCCTCATGTCAACTTTTCTTAAAAGCATTGGTTATCCAATTTTTAAAATTGTTATGCAAGGATTTTCCCTCTCCTCTCCCGATGAGTCTAAATGGACCCCCAATGACATTGCTTATTTTGAGCTTGATGGCAAAGCCATGAACGCTCTTCATTGTGGTCTTGACCGTAATGTTTTTAATTGCATTTCTTCTTGCACTACCTCTTATGATATTTGGAAATATTTAGAGCTAACCCATGAAGGTACTAGCAAGGCTCCAAAGCAAGAACCCGCTCAAGAGCAAGAACTCGACGAAAAATTCAAACCCGCTTGCCCACTTCACAAGAAAAGGGCTAAGAAAAAGAAGGGAAAGAAGAAGGCTTCAAAGTCATCTTGGAGTGATAGCTCCTCCTTCTCCTCCTTCTCCTCGAGCGACCAAGGTAGAAAATGCCTAATGGCAAAACATGAGGTATCATCTTCCGACTCTTCCTCCTCTTCCTCCTCTAGTTCTTCTAATTCATTTAATCATCTATCTTATGAAGAACTCTCACACGCTAGAGACCAACTAGAAAATGGTTTTCATGAGCTTTCTTCAAAATTTGTTTCTTTGAAAAAGAATTTCAAAAAACCCTCTTCCGAAAAAGAACAACTTCTTAAAGAGAAGGAAGAGTTGACCCTTAAAATCCAAAATTTTCCAAATGTTGATTCCATGGAATCAACCATCAAAGACCTAAGGGAGACCCTAGCCAAGTTCACCCAAGGGGAACAAAATTTGAACAATTTGCTTGGTTCCCAACGTATATCTAGAACCACCCAAGGGCTAGGATATACCAATGTAGCTTCCTCCTCCCATGCACCCACTGTTTTTGTAAGGGGGAGCTCTAGTTTTAAATTTTGTAACTATTGTAAAAAACCCGGGCACATGATATATGAATGTAATTGCAAAAATGCCCGGTATGGTAGGCCCAAATCGATTTTTTATTCGGATGAATTCTATAGGAGAAGACCCGCTACAAGGCAAGTGTGGATTGAAAAATCCCTCTTAGCGAGTCTCTCCGGGCCTAAAATTGTCTCTTTTCAAAATCCCTCTCCCCGGTGACTTTTTGTTTTTATTTAGGGGGAGTTAGGTTTGTTTAAGCTTTTTGTTTCAATTCAAACTTTCAATTTCAAATTAAGCCCTTTTGATTTCAATTTCAAAATTTTCGATTCCAACTTTCAATTTCAACACTTGGTATCAAAACTTTTCATTTCAAAATATTCAATTCAAATTTTTCATTTCAATTCTCTTTTCAAAACTTTCAATTCAAACTGTTAGTCAATTTCTCATTTGAATTCTTGATTCAAATCTTTCAATTCAATTTTCAAAAATTCCATTGATCTTGATTTTCAATTTTTCCCTCAATCAAGTTTTATGCCCCGAGCAATTTTGATAATCACAAAGGGGGAGAAATTTCTTGATTGATTGGGGGAGAATCCTTTTTATCATGCTTAGTATTTCCTTTCAATTTCAGTATTTCACTTTGATTGTTTCGGTGATTGTGATCATCAAAATAGGGGGAGATTGTTGTACCTCTCGTTCCCCTCGTTGTTTGATTTTCATGATCACAATCACCTTAATATTTGTCTAACATTGTTTTAAGTGTTTTTGTTTAATAGGCAAAAGATTGCCAAAGGATTGGCCCAAGAAAGCTAGAAAAATGGACTGAATTGCAGTCCACCGGCCAACCGGTGTGATAGCACCGGCCAGCCGGTGGACCTGGCAGAGGCATTGCCCACTGCCAGGCTCCACCGGTCAGCTGGTGGCTTGACCACCGGCCAGCCGGTGGCATCCAGCCCAAATAGTGACAGCTACTGTCTGCCCACCGGCCAGCCGGTGGCTCTGGCACCGGCCAGCCGGTGGTGCCTGGAAAAGAATTCTTCTCCTCTGCCAAGGCACCGGCCAGCCGGTGGCCCTGCACCGGCCAGCCGGTAGCCTAGTCAAACTAGCCGTTGGCTTTGACCAGTCAACCCTCTTTTGGCCTCCAACGGCTCCGAAGACCTTTACAACGGCTCCGAAGACTCCCCAAGGGTTCCATGCCTATAAATAAAGGCCAAGGAAGCCCTGGACATCAATCGGATCATATACCAAGCGCCCGGACATATTGTTGCACATTTGGCGAACCTCCGGCGCTCCACCTTCAAGGATCCTCAAGTGCTCCAATCCAATTTCCAATCCAAGGAGCACCTCAAGAAGCTTGGGAGAGCACGCTACATCAACTCCATCATCCATTGGCACCCAAGTCTTCCCAATTACGGTTTTTATCGTTTTATTTATTTTGAGCTTAAAATTGGGTTTGTGCCTACAAACCCCAAACTTTTCTCATCCCCTCTTTCTTTTGGGTTTCACACCACCATTAAGGTGTGAAGAGGTTCACAAGCTTTTCCTTTAAAAAGCTTGAGACATAGGTGAGCTATCCTTCACCTGTAAGAAGGATAGTGGGTTCTTGCTAAACCATTAAAAGAAAGTGGGTTCTTGCTCAACCATTTCAAAAGCAAGCTGTAATAGGTCCTAGTGCTACCTCAAAGCCTAGTGGGTTTCTTTCTAAAACCATTGAAAAGCAAGCGGTAGGAATCTCTCAACGGTTGAGTTGGGAGCGGAGACGTAGGCCGGGTTGTGGCCGAACTCCGTTATCAATTTCTTGTGTGATTGCCTCTTTATTTCCGATGCACTTTCAACTTTGATTTTAATTTGTTAATCATTTTTTAAAAGGCAATTCACCCCCCCTCTTTCCATCATTCCCGTTTTGTTCCGACCCAACATAAACCATGTTATATATTCAATTCACATTTCATTCGAGCACATGAGATTACATTATCTATGTCACTTCAATTTCATTATTACAACCACTTGGAACTATTTTCCAATGCTAATGTTTTGGGTGTAGAATGCCATTTCTAGCTCCCTATGAGTATTTTGTGTATCCATCCATGTCTCACACAATTTAGAATGCTTGGGTGTATAACACCACGTCTAACACCCCATTTATAAATCATGCATATATATCTAGGGCCTAGAACATCATGTGTTTCACCCCATTTCTAAATCATACATATGTGTCATGGGTGTAGAACATCTTGTATAGCACCCAATTTCTCAATCATACATATATGTCATAACATATCACATTGTCACATGTATCTCATTATCACATGTTTTCACATTTTCACATCAACCAAGATTAATCAGCATTAATATTTTTATCACAATTAACCACCACAAACATCCATTATTTAATTCATAAATTAATTAATCTAAGCCCATTAGGTAATTCAAAAGTAAATTAAAGATAACTATCTAATTAATTAATTCACCAATTAATTAATCACATCTCTTTAATTAATTAATTCAACAATTAATTAATCATACTAAGTCCATTAATTCATTCAATAATTAATTAATACTTCCAAAATCATAACATCAAATAATTAATTCACCAATTAATTATTCCCAATTCACAATGGAACAATTCAAGAATTTAATAATTAACTCGAAAATTAATTATCCCCAAATCCCTAATTCAATACCTTGATAATTAATTCATTAATTAATTATACCAATTCCACAATTCCATTATTCAATAAAATCACTAATTCCTCGCCTCACTAATTTACCATGTTAATTAATCCTATTTAGGAATTCCAATTGCTAAAATAACCCTTGAAATTATAAAATTACATACACATATTTGAAATCAAGACTATGAGAGTTTTATAATAGACCACCTACCTCAATTTGTTGGTGAGTGATCACCCAATGAAAATGCACAAAATTTTGGAGCACGACATCATAGATTGTGATCCCGATCTAAAACCCTAAATCAATATTATAAAAAAAATAACATCTATTAATTCTAGATCTATATACAAAATCCTAGGTCTAGATTCATAAAATATTGATCTATATCTAACAAAATAGAGAAATAACTGCCCACCAAAATAATGAGATACTAAAGGATGATGAATGGGAGAGCAACAAGATAGGATCCACTTACCAAAAGGGAAGTTGATCTTCGATCTAGGATTAAAAAAAGGAACAATGGAGGTTGAGAAGTCTTGGAATTCTTTGGAGAGCTCTAAAATCATGAAAGACTATATAGGGTCTAATGGGGGTCGAATATGGTGAGTTTTGTGCGTTCGGGGGATTTAAAATCAAATTTCCAAGTGACTTTAATCCACACAAATAGTTTTCTAGGTAGTGGCACATGGTTTACCCTAACCATGCACCTAAACTATTTTCCAATTATTTTAGGGGTGCATGGTTACTCTTAATAGGGAACATGGTTTGAAAACCCATAAAACAACCATACAATTCCACTCTATCTATGGTTGCACAGTTATCTTGGTTGGGGAGCACAGTTTTCCCTAACTGTCAACTAATAGTGAACAACCCTTTTTATTTCCTTTTTTCACAAAATTCCACCCAAAAACACCCCATGTTATGGAACCATTTTTATATTTTCCTGAAAACTATTTTATAGTAAAACACCACTAAAGCCAATTTATTCTCCTAACACCCATCAAATTCAAGAACACATGCCCACACCATATCCTCAAGAAATTATGTAGTATGCTCTAACTGACCATTTTTCTATGGGTGGAAGGTTGTACTTGGTAATACATGTGTACCAAGTGCCTTCTTCAAGCCCTGCTAGAAGCCTGAAGTGAAAATTAGGTCATGATCTAAAACTATAGTCCATGGAATTCCATGCAGATGGACTATCTCCCAAAGATAAAAATCTCCTAGATTATCTACTAAGAAAGTCTTTTTATATAGAAAATAAATATACTTATTTTTTTAGACGATCCAAAATATCTTAGATATCTCTATTCTTCCTATGTGCCTTTGGGAGACCCGCCAAAAAATCCATTTTCACATTGTCCCACTTCTATTCTGGAATAGGCAATGACTGCAGCAAACCTCTAGGTTATTGGTGCCCTACCTTTACCTACTAAAATGTGTTGCGTCATGTCATGAACCATGCTATATCCTTTTTTATGCCTATCCAACAAAACAATCATCATAGGCCATGGTACATTTTTTCACAACTGGATGTAACTCCCACTTGGAGGTATGAAATTACCACATCAACTCCTCTTGCATGATTTTACGCACAACAACCTGATTCCTCACATAGATGATCTCATCCTCATCTACCTACCAGCATGAAGGTGACTCCCCACCTTCAAGGCTTTCCCTCAGAGATAATAATTATGGATCCTAATACTTTCTATCCCAGATCTATCTCAAAACTATAGACTCCACTAAAACTGATATGAGATTCATCCACTCCCGACTCCCTAGAACCACAAAATGCATCTTATCCAGCAAGGTCATCATCTTCCACTCAGTGCTGGACTTTTGAACTACCTGAGCTTGTATTTTACTACTCAAAGAAGAAGTTATAATATTTCCATTCTTGGGTGTATATTCTAGCTCAAAATCAAATTATTTCATATACTCAACCCATCTCCACTACTTTATATTCAAATATCATTGCAAGAAGATATAACTCAAGATATTATTATCAGTAAACACTATAAAATTCTCACCCAATAGATAATGTCTCCAACACTTAAAATAATAAACCAAAGGAGATAGATAAAGGTCATTCATATGGTAGTTACATTCATTTGGCCTCAACTATCGAGACCCATATGCCACAACTCAATCTCCCTCCATCAACACAACTCCAAGAATGATCCTAAAAGCAATACAATACACCATGTACTCATCACCCAGCTTGCGTAGGATCAATATTGGTGTTAATTTCAAATTCTTCTTTAACTACTAGAAGGACTTCTCACATGATTATGACTAATAAAACATTATCTCTTTTTTGTTCAATCCCAAAAGAGACACTTCTAAATGGGAAAAAATATAGATGAATCTATGACAATATGCAGCTAAACCCATAAAGTTGTGAATATATAATACATTCTTGGGATGCTCCTAAGAAAACACTACCTAAACCTTCTTTGGGTACACTGACACGCCTTACTCTGGGATGATGTGTCCCAATAAGTGTACGTGATCGATCCAAAACTCGAACTTAGATAGCTTGGAATACAGTATATGCACTATTAGTGTACATGGGGTGATGTCAAGATATTGGTAATGATCAACATGATTCTTAGAGTATACAAAGATGTTATCTACACACACTAAAAAACTGATCCAAGTGTGGGTGGAAGATTCTGTTCATCAAGGCCATGAACACCGCTGGTGTATTCATCAACCCAAACAACATTAAGATGAACTCATATAAGCCACAACTTCTTTGGAAAGTAGTCCTTGGTATATCAGAAGTCCAAACTCTCAACTAATGATACCTTGATCACAAGTCCATCTTCGAGAACAGACAATCTCCTCTCAATTGTTCAAATATATTTTCAATACATGGAAGAGGATACCTATTTTTTAAAGTCATTCTATTCAAAATTTAGATAAAAAATGCCCAAGTGCAGAGTCCCATCAACCTTTGTAGAAAAAAACACTAGAGAACCCCAAAATGACGTACTCATAATGATAAATATCTTATCTTATAACTTTTCTAGGTAATTCTTGATCTCTTGACGCTCTTTCAGTGACATTATATATAGCGGAATAGAAACTAGATCATCCCCTAACATGATATAAATAGTGAATTCCATATCTCTCTCAGGTGGAATCCCTGATATGTCTTTAGGAAAAACATCCCAAAATAATCCGACCTCTAGTTAAAGGATATCATGATTTATACCTCTATCATCTAGTAACAAACATGAAACATAGGTTGTGATGTCTATTAATTTCTAGGTAATTGGCCTTGCTCGGCCTACCTGGATATCCCACTCCCCAAGGTGAATATAATGGTCAACCTTAGGAGATTTAAAAGTCACTCTCCTCTAGTAATAATCATTGTGCGCTCAGTATAGGACTATCCAATTCATACCCATTATTAGTTCTAAGCTGAATATTTCAAGAATACAGATATCCTAGAGAAAATAGTACTCCCCAATCCCCAGAGAACATCACTTGCACGAACAAATGTCTCTAAACCATACTCCCAATAGTGTGTCTATCATCATAAACCTTCTTAAGAACTCAAAAAATAGGCTCAATCCATTAACAATTTTTTAGATATAAAGGAATGAGAGGCACCAGTATCAAATAAGGAACTAACTAATATTGAATATACAAGAATAGTACCTCTCACTTTCAATGGTCTAGCCTCTCTATCCACAAGTGTAGGTGGAATGGCATGAAACTATCCTTCCCCTCTTCTTTGTGCCACAATCTGACTCCCCTGAGATACGCCACTCTGCTGATATAGGTGATCTTCCCCAAAATCACCAAGTCTACTATCTCTACTACCTAAACCAGAAGAAATCCAAATTCTAGGCTGATTTGGTGCAGAAGACTCTCTTCTTTAACCATGGTTCTGTCTAGCTCCCCCATTACTAACCATTTGTATTAGGTTCTTACAGAACCTCTAGAGATTTTCCATCTTTCTATGGGCTCTTGAATCTACTACTGGTCATGTACAATGTTTAGGAAAGTGTCTCGGCTTACCACACTGGTGGAAAATCACTTGAGTGATATCCTAAGTAATTGATCCCTCAGATTTTCCACAATGCTTCCCACTACTCTGGATAAAGCTCTCATAACAACACTTCCCTATCTCAAAGGTTATACCTCAAAATCATCCATAAGAGACTACCTATCCTCCACTAAAATCCTCATTTAGGTTCCCTTTGAGATGAGATCCTAATTTACCACTTCTAAAACTTCCTCATCCTAAAGATATTCACCTAGGACTTAATTTCACACTTAATTCCATCCAGAAATCTTTTTTATAAGTAGCCTCATCAACCTCCAATGTTGGAGAGAAGCACTATAAATATGTGAAGCATCTAGCATAGTTGATCACAGACATGTTCCCTTAAGTCAATATCAGAAACTATGTTTCTCTCTCATACCTGAGTGTCTTTGGATAAATTTTCTCAATGAAATTATAATAAAATTCCTTCCACTCTGTAGTATCTAGCTATCCATCCCAAGTCTATATGTCCCACCAATTATTCACCTTACCATGAAACATATAATCAGAAACTAAAACTCCCTCTTCTTATTAGACATGATTTTCACAACCCTCCCTAGGCCACTTTCCCAAAATTTCATAAAGTAAGCAAATTTCTCTCAAAAATTCTCCACCACTTCTTCAAACGGAACTATCGGTGCCTCAGGTTCCACTACTGGTGGAGCATTATAGCCATATCATCCTTCAGTCCTCTCAACAAGAGTCATCGTGGATAAATATCTCTAAAATTACAAACATGAACCTTAGGACATAGTTCAAAAAAATAACCCATTTTTGTAGTAGGAAAATCAGAATAAGTCACAAAAATTATTTTCCCGAAACCATGCCACATGGTCAAAACCAAGGCACTGTCACTATCCTTAACCATCCTAAACATAGGTCCTAGTTTACAAGGGTATACAGATTTCATTATTCAATTTTTAACATTATATTCCCATTTATTATCATTTTTTCATCATTTTAATGTTTTCAAATTTCAACTTCACATTAGGTAAGTTTTTCATTTCAATTTGAAAAAATAAAGGAAAACAATTCAAGTCCAAAAACTTACCAAAACCCCAATTACCCATGTATTCTTAAAATAATGCATGTCAAAAAAAAATATTGAGGCCTAGAATGATTCATTCTTACTCAAGTCTCATTCCATACCAGGCCACAAGCCAATTATTAATAAATCTCATAAACAATAATCACAACAAACAAAAAGTGTGTCACTCAAGGTGATATAATATCCAATTGTAATAATTAACAACAATAACAACAATCCCACCCTCGGTACTTGGGTTTTACCCTATACATGGGTTTGAAACTCCCATTCATGAGCTCATTACCAAGGATCGACTCTTCCTAGTCTCTAGTCTACCTTTCCCAAATAGTAAAATAAGACAAAAAGAAAATAAAAACCCTCTGATACTACTTTGTAACTTCTCGACCTAGGTGTCACACACCAGTGCCCCAAGATGGTCGGTCACATGACCTCAAGATTTCCTCCCCAAACAATATAGGCTACCAAATTGTAGCGAGGGTCTAGTAAGTTGATCATGGGGAGACTATACCCTCTTTATTAGAGTAATAAACCAAATAAAATAAATAATCAACAATGGAACAACTTATAACCATAAACAATACAAATATCTAAAGACAATCAAATCGTGATATAAAAAATCCAAAATAAAGTAGAAAAAATTCCATTCTAATGTATGTGTCAAATATCTAAAATCAAAACCCAATAAAAGACACTGATGACTCCCAGCTAGTCCCAACCCATGTATGGTTACCTCAACCATGCTTTATCCAAACTCATCCATCTGACACAGGGACTTTTTCATTAATCAATCCTCCATACATGAAATCTATTTGGGTACTGATCATGCAGCCCGAGTAGGGTGTGAGTACAACTCAATAGGCCACCATGAATGGTGTTTGAAATAAATCCAGTCAATAAAAATTGTAAGAGATTGTATAAAGTGATAAATACAATGCATAAGTAAATAGTTATCACATTATCAATTAATCTTTATTAAACCAAAAAAATCACCAGGTTCCTAAGGAGACCCATACCTCAATACCTACTTTGGCCCATGTCTTTTATGAACCATGTTACATATTCAATTCACATTTCATTATAGAACATGGTATTACATTATCCTTGTCACTTCAATTTCATTATTACGGTCACTTGGAACCATATTCTAATGCTAATGTTTTGGGTGTAGAACTACATGTCTAACTCCCTGTGACTATTTGGAACAACAATCCTTATCTCATACTATTTATCATTCTTGGGTGTAAAACACCATGTCTAGAAACTCATTTATCAATCATGAATATATATCATGGGCACAAACGTCATGTCTAGCACCCCATTTCTCGATCATACGTATGTGTCATGGGAATAGGACATCATGTCTAGCACCCCATTTCTCAATCATACATATATGTCATAACATATCACATTATCACATGTTTTCACATTATCATGTCAACCAATATTAATCAATGTTAATCTTCTTATCATAATTAACCACCAAAAAACTCCATTAATTAATTTATAAATTAATTAATCCAAGGGCCTTAATTAATTCGACAATTAATTAACCACATCTATCCCATTAATTAATTCACCAATTAATTAATAATATATCTTTCATTAATTAGTTCCACAATTAATTAACCACAATAAGTCTAATAATTAACTCAATAAGTAATTAATCCTCTCACAATCACAACATCCAATAATTAATTCAAAAATTAATTATTCTCAATTCAAAACATGAAAATTAAATAATTTACTAATTAGCTCAATAAATAATTATCCTATTCCCCAATTAAATACCTTGATAATTAATTAATCATTTAATTATCCTACATCCACAAATCCATTATTCAATCAAATCCCCAATTCCTCACTTCATTAATTGACCACATTAATTAATCAAATTTAAGAATTCCAATTGATAAAAAAACCCTAAAAATTATACAATCATATACACGTATAAAATATCAAGACTATGGTATTTTAATAATAGACCACATAACTCAATTAATTGATGGGTGATTGCCCAGCATAAATCCACAAAATTGAGCAGTATAATTGTGTAAATCGGGATCCATATCTAAAACCCTAAATCAAGATTAAACAAAACAATCTCTCTTAATTTTATATCTAAATCCACCATCCTAGATCTATATTCATCTAATATAGATATAGATATAATAAAATAGAGAAGTAACTTCCCACCAAATGAGAGAGAGTATAAATGAGGGTGAACGAGAGAGCAATGTGATATGATCTACTTACCAGGAGGGATGCAGATCTTCGATCCAGGCTTCGAATCATAATGAATGGAGGTCGAGAAGGCTTGAAATTAATAAATAGATTTACAAAACCATCAAAGTCTACCTAGGATCTAACGGGAGATTAATAGGGTGGGTTTTGGGGGTTTGGGGTATTTAAAATTTAATTTTTTGGGGGACTTTAATTCCCGCACATAGTTTTTTGGGTAGGGGCACACAATTTTCCATAACCATGTGCCTAAATCTTGAACATATTATTTTAGGGGTTCATGATTACTAATAATAGTGAACATGGTTTGAAAAATATTATTCCAACCATGAAATCCCCCTCTGTCCAAGGATGCATGGTTAGCTGGGTTGCAGTGCATAGTTTTCCCTAATCGTGTGTTAACTGTGCACATCCCTTTTATTTAATTTTTACTCAAAATTCCACCCAAACACACCCCATGTTATAAAAATAAAAAATTACTCAAATAAGGAATTTTTTTTACCTGAAATCAATCCTAGTTCAACTTTAAAAAAGTTAGGGATTTTACAAGGTTAAATATTTCTAGAGGAATCATAAATTTCAAAAACAAATAAAGGGCCATGAGGGTGTGATGAAATAGAGATATCCTCATTTTTTGTGTTACAGTTATCTAATTTTAAAGGATAAATTAATTTTAAGGGGGTTATAATGTAACACCTCGATATTTTATAATAATTTCCTTCAAAATAAACTTTAAGTTTTCAACATGTTGCATTACATGAAACGTTGAGTTTAAAAAAACCATGTTATACTATTGAATTATTATTATTTAATGTGCTAGGTATCACCTAGACATTGGATTGACCTATATGAATAGTACAAAGTAAAATATAAAAAAATTACACATGTATAGAATTAATTCATTGGTTAACCATTGATAAAACCATTTCAAAGTAAAAAAAGATATGTTTTTCTAAAAAAATGTTTTTATATGCATAATGTGTTTTTATATTAATAAATTAAATTGATCACTATTGATAAATGATTTAAATTAAATGTATATATTATATATTCAATTAAAAAAATTAACATTAATCTAATGGTTTTTACTAGGTATGGGTTAAGAATAAATACATGTTTATGATTAAAATGCATTTTATAAAAATGGTTTTCATTGCATTTTTCATGCTTATTTTAAAATATATTTCTACCTATTTTAGAAATTTAATCTTGAAAAATGGATTCCATATTTTTAATAACCACATCTAAGTTTTTTAAAAAGCTCAAAACCAATTTTACGAAGAATAATTGTGGTATATATTTTTGACATTAGTGAGGGTAAATTGGGTAATTATGGTTAAAGATAATGTGATAAGGCTATGAAATCAATGTAACACTTACCATATTTATATTTTATTAGATTATTTATACTATACTAATATAATATTTTAATATATGGAAACATAGTTCTATTTTTATTTTATAGTTACCTCAATATTAGATTAAATAAAGAATAAATATAAAATGTCACTCTCATTATTTTAATAACTCTGATATTTCTTAGAGGGATAAAAGGATTATCTATTTGATAATAAATGGTTAGTTAAAATATTAATTAATTTTTGTATCATGTCAATCTTTTTTAAATTTTTGGTTATGAAATAATTACCTTAAATGATTATGAAACGCTGACACTGTACATGTTCAAGTAATATAAAAATCAAAAAAATGATTTTAAAAAATATTAAAAGTTATAAAATTTTGAGGAATAATTGTGTTACATGATTTTTTTAGATAAATATAAAAAATTATTGATGTGTTAAAAGTTTTTATTTGAATGCCATTTCATATTTGTTTCCATTAAATTCAAACCATATGAATAGTCCCAAAAATTACTTTAATGGTATCGTATATTAAATAAAATTTTATTAAATTATTTAAAATTTAAAAAAAATATTTGGAAAATTTGATGGTGTATGGTCTATAATATAAAATAATTTCAACTTATGGGTAACTTTTCATTTTATAGTAACTTTAATGATCACTAATGAATAAAAAACTTTGATATCGTGGTAATCATCAAAAGGGTGAATGGGGGTTAATACTAAGATATGAGGTTCAAAACAACATATAAACTTGTCCAAATTTTATTTTCTGAGATTATTTAGTCTAATACTCATAAAATATTTGATATATATCAATTTTGGTCTACTTTAACGTGGAAATTTATTTATTTTAATTTAATTCTTTAGGTAATTCCAAGGGTGCCCCTCCCCTCATATATAAAAGGGAACCTCCTCTTCTCCATTATTCACAGTGTTTTATCCTTATAGATCAATACATAACTCACATAATAGAATAATAACATCCCTTAAAATGTCTTATAGGTCCTAGTTTGATCAAATTACCAACCTATCCAGCCTTAAGGTGCAAGCTAAAAGAGTTTTCTCAACGAAGAGGTATATATCTTAACTGAGCACTTTCAATTTTTTTCTTCATCCAGCTTCTACAAAATTTTTTGAATCCATAATAACATGATAATTAAAGTATAATATTTATATTTATATGTTAATATTCTTATTTATCAACCATTTTCCTTCTTCTTTCCATCAAATGGGAAATGAAAGTATCGCTTGTGTGTACCTGTGGACTATCATCTCCACGTAGAGATATGGTTCATTTTCCATATCCATATTTTGTGGTTGAGAATAATAATGAATTTAATAAATATATATGATATATATGATTTAATAATTGATATATAATTATAAAATATTATTTATCTTTATTTTCTTCTTTTCAGTGGAGAATGAAAATAGTGTTCATGTGTACGTACGACCTACAGTCTCCCTGAACAGCATAATTCGTTTTTCTATATATATATTATATGGATGATTATAAATAAGTATATGATGAATATATATTATATTCATATAACTATTAATATTATTTAGATTATACAACCATGATCAAAATACAATTACAAAAACTTTCATGAAAAACGAAATAGCTAAAACACAAAAATGATGGTTTTAATAAAGAATTATTAATAAATGGTTGTTGAAATTTTATAATTGATCCATATATGATATTATAATTATGAATATAGTTCTAGTATATAAATATAAAACACTAAATTTTATTATATAGTAGTTTAGATTTCTTATGAATAAAGTCTAACATGAGGTAAGAGATTCTTGTCGCAATTTTATTTCTATGAGATATATGTCATATTCACAACATTAATATTTTGTGCGGTGTATATAAATCCTATGAATTTTTACTATTATTTTGATGTAAATTATGCGAATTTAAAAATAAATATAATGTTAAATATTTTATGATATTTTTATTCATAGATTATAAATGTTGTTAGTGTTTTATGTTACAATTACATTTTTTTCAAGATTGTTTCTACTTAGATTTCTAATGATTAAATTATATTATATTTATCTACTAAATATTATGTATTTTATTCTCTATTGTTTATTTATAAAGATTAAAATTTTTACATTCATTTTATTCTATTTAATACTCAAGATACTAAAATAATTTTTTAAGGAAAACTAACTTTATTTTACTATTCATTCAAGAATATTTATCTTATATACCCATATTTTTCTTTAAAAAAATTTTAAGAATGTTTTTATTATTATAATATTATTTATAAAATTTATTTTTACCCATTTTTTTATTTATAAAAAAATAAAAGGAATCTTCTTGTTATTTTACAAATATGGTACTTTTAAATTTTTATCGAAAATGTGAAAGGAATCTTTATTTTAACATACATAAAATGAGTAGAATTTTCCATCATCATGAAAACTCAATGATTTAAAGATTAATTTTAAATTTTACAAGTTTATTTTAAAATAAAACATTTTCCTTTATTTTTTGTAAATTTTTAGATTTTTAATAAGTGATTTCAAAATAACATGTGTATTTTTCTCAAGAAATGGTCGAGTGATATTTAAAAAGAATTTTTCATCTATAAAAACATATTTTTATGTTACTTATAATTAAATAGGAATATAATTATATGATACCATTCTTATCCATTCTATAGATGTTTTATTTTTATGATGATGAAATTTTGATGAAACAATTTTTCTTTCCCATGGGTTATGTTATGATGAAATAATAAATGTTTTCAGGATCTTTCTGAATAAATATGAATGGATTATGAATATGTTGTGGGTGGTTCCATTATACCCCTACAATGTATTTGGTAAATATTAATGTTATAATAGATCAACGGGTACATGGAACATTATCCCAAACTAAAAATAGGGTACACAAGTGGTTATCCCAAGCCAAAAATTGGGTACACAAGAGGTTATCCCAAGCCAAAAATGAGTATATTAGAAGATACATGAAGCCCGAAATAGGGTACATAGGAGGTTATCCCAAGACCAAATTAGGTATATGGGTGATTATCCTAAGCCTGACGTGTGATGAATGTCTCAATGGGTAACCGTGAAATAATGTTTCTATGATTATGATTATTCTACATTTTATGCCACTGTTTTTTGACATGATCTTATGAAAATGTTATGCTCTCATACCTTATGTTATTTTAATCCTTTATTATTGAATTCATATTAACTACCAAGATTTATTCAATGACTCATGATTATGATCTATTAATTACTAGGTATGGTTTTCAATTTTATGCTCATGTTTTAATAATTTATACTCTTGTTATGATTAAATGATCATCGATGTAACCCTTGTTTACCCTTAATGGGCATCTAATATCACTATATATTATGTTTCATTTTCTTCAATATATGAATAAAGGTTTTAAGTATGATATGATATGTCAAATAAGTGTGCTATTTTTGAAGAACTAAGTGGGAGATGATGTAGATATTTTATGTGCCGGTTGTTTATATATTCAAGTATCCAAATACTCTAAACCTTTACAGTTCTAGTGTGGATCATTATTCTATGTAGTGAATATTTATCTAATAAGATTTAAAATTTATATATGAAATGTTTGGGTTTACTCAAGAGGTTTTCTAAATCCTATGTGGCTATGTGAGAAGTTTTCCCATTCCCAAGAGGGTACACGTGATGTTTTCCCAAGACCAAGAGGGTATATATGTGATTATACTAAGCCTAAGAGGCTAAATTAATAGTTGTACCAAGACTAAGAAGGTGCTATAGTGGTTATTCCAAGCTCATTGTGTGATTAATTTTATAATTAGAATCTTGGACATATGATTTATATTCTTATGATTAAGCCACACTTTTATGACACAAACTTATGTTTTATGCTTCTGATATGATATCATGGATCATGATTGATTATTGATAATTATAAATTCTTTTGAATAATGTATTTTATTATGAAAAAACTTATACTATGACTCGTGTTTTATGGTTTATGAATTGTTGGGTATGATATCATAAGTTTTTATCATGATCTCACACCCTTAATATTATATTACAATCACTTATGATCTTAGATTGATAATGCGTATATTTACCCATACTGACCATTTGATCAAACGCTTCTTATGTTTCTATTTACCCAGATTATGCAGAATTATATTATGTATGATATATATATATAAGGGTATCATGTGTGGAGAATTTTGTGGTAGATATTTAATAATTATTATGGAATAATAAAAAAAAATTATAATAGGGAAAATTTCCATTGTATGTAAAAGATGGGGGATTTGGTAAGTAAATATTTTTACTAATTCTATAAATCTCTAAACCTAAAAAGGCATTGGGTATATATGTAATATAATTATTTTTTTTGATATTTTATTTTTTATGGTTAAATTTGGGTTGCTTCAATCAGTATCAATGATGGTATGTAAAGAATATGTTTTTAGCACTAGATCTGGGTGTATTGTTCTTGGTCTGTCTCAAAAAGGATTCAAAAAATCATTTTCTAACTTTACATAGTTGAAAATAGATCTTACCTTAGTCTAGATAAGAAATCATATATATTTTTGATCAAAAATATATGATTAATAGAAAAAAAATCCAACCGATACAAATACCTTATACCAATTGTATAGTATTTGAAAAAACTACCAACAAAGACAAACTATCATTATAGAGAACTTGCTCTTATATAAATCATTATGTCCAAATGAGTGATATAAATATTATCAATAGGGGAGTGATTAGGCCTTTTGAAAAAATTTAAAATAAATTATTGAATCATAGTAGTGAAATAGAAAATGTATGAACTCTATAAGACCAATGTTCTAGTGGATAATTAAACAGAAGTAAAATAAAGAACAAAAAACAAAAAATTATAGTATTTTAGATCAATAGATCCTACATGTACTCTTTATAAAATCTCTATCCCTATGGGAGTCATGAGATTCACTATAACATAAGGATATCCTTTTATGAAGGAGAAGACAGGATCTAACACTACCATTTATGACTACTGGAAGAACCTAGTCTATTAAATATAGACCAAACCTACACTATATTTTACAGGGATCAATAAAAAAATTTATTCTCATTATTTTTGATAAAGTTATCATAAAGAAGACATTGACATTTGGTTGGAGGCACAACTATGTGTTAGCTGAATTAGAACTTGATAAAAACATTACAATATAAAACTATTTAACACAATCAAAAATATGAAATTATTAAACCATATAAAGAATAAAATAATATTTTATTGTAAAATATTTTTTATACCTTTCAAGAATTATGATGAACATTGAAACTTTGTGTTAACATCGATCCTCATTGATTTGAATCAGTAGAGTATGAACAATATAGCACATGAACTCTTTAGATGCTTCAATAGAAAACATTATATATCATGTAATTTATATCTATATCTTGTCTTGATTTTTTAGTGTCTCAACCCTTATTTTAAAAACATATTCTCCAATGGTTAGAACAAGAACTCCAAAATATCATAACATGGGTGTTTCTTGAAAACTAATCATGAACATCCATGGTTATAAATAATAACAACAAGGAAATAATATCATTACCTATTTGAAAAACAATTAATACACATCTCCTACATCAAACATTATTAAACTAATTAAAATAGATTCATTAAAGATTATATGTAATTTAAAAATTAATAAAACAAATCATATAATATTTTATTAAATCAAAATATTAGTTAAAAAAGTATCATATAAATGTTTTTAAAACAAAGTAAACCATATAAGAATAATTTTATTTTTTGGGTAAAAATCATTTTACATAAGAATGAATACCCCATAAATAAGAATTTAACATAAAGATAAAATCAGTAAACATGAAAATTTTGTAATCATGAATTCCTCAAAAGTATAAAATACACATAAGCATGAATTTATAGCATAAGGTTCATTTTTAATCATTATGATGATTTAAATAAATCACATCAGTCTTTTATAAAACCATTTTATAATACTTCAATGCATCATATTAATTTAAAACATTTGGTATTCCTTTGATATGAAAATGTATGAATTTAAAAAATAATTTCATATAACTTTAGGCATTCTGAAAAAACACAGAAAATCTAAGAATCAGTGATTCCGTATAAGAACAGTATAAACACTAAAGTCTTTAAATAATAATAAAAATGTGCTCTATCAATATTTTTTAGAAATTATAATTATTAAAATTAACCATGTGATGTATCTGTATAAAATGTGAGGTTTTCTTAATATTCAAAAAAACATCCAAATTCAACACTAACAATATTTTTATTAATTATACTTAGCACTAACAATGGCCACATGATATTTTTTTCCCTATGGGAGGATTATATTGGTATGTTTTTGGTCCAATACATGTTATATGTGACATGATTGGTATAGTTTTTCATGGCATAACTAGATTAGGGATTAGGAAAATAAGATATTTTACATTAGAGCGTGAGAGAAAAGAAACAGTGGGAAAGTGGTTGTGGGGTACCCTTTTAATATATTATTTGATATCATGTTACTATTATTGTATGATATAATTAGTGTGATATCCTCAGTAATGATGAGTTATAGTTAACCTATTAGGTTCTGGTTGGTTCAATTGTTTGTTCATTGATGCGTTATAATGCTACTCTTGTATTTTTATGAGAGTTCTTGACTGTTATCCTAATAAGTATACATGTTATGCTAACTCCTATATATATACACACACACACACACACTATTTTTCATGTTTCAAGGGTTGGTTTGGAGATCCGACTTGATAGTACAATTTTAGAGCTTAGAGCAGTTGTCAGAAGAACAACCTAGGATATTTTTTAGTATTTTATTTGGTGACTCGTATTTTCCAGAAATATTCATACATGGAAGGATTATTCTGGATTTTTTTTATTTATATCATGGTATTGATTGGTGTTTTTATTTATGTATTACCATAATATATTAGGGAAATTCCTCCCAATTTAATGTTTTATACCCTCAGTTTTAGACTACAAACCAGATCCTATTAGAGGTGGGGTTATGTGGTCACTCTCGTATTTTTATAATCCCAAGAGGGGATCCTAGTGGTGGAGAGTTGAGACAAAGTGGTATCAAATATTTTATTCAATATTTAGGGTGGATACTAGAGTTAGAAAGATGTTAGTATTTCATGTTTTGGTATTGAAATTTTATCAGTTTTGCATGGAGCACGATGTGGGCCATGGAGACCGACTAGGACATGGGATTTTATTCCCCTTGCAATTCAAAGAAAGGAATCTAATTTTACTGAATCGTCGAGTGAAATGGCCCTGATTTTAGGGTAGATTCATAAGAAAGGTGCATGAATATTTCTTGTGGTATTTTAATTTGGATGATTTTTAGGTAAATGAATAACTTGAATTAAATGAATTTCATACTACCGGGATTATGTTTTTTTACAAAGATTCGTACGGGTCATCATCTATACATGGGTTAGGTTGGTGAGGTTCATTAGGATAAACCGCTTGACCACTAAATTGTTCAACTAGTTTATGGAGATAAATATTATAGGAATACTCTCTATGTGTTTCTATGTTAGGTATTGGCTTCATATGAGGGGACTATATCAGATCTAGAGACAAAGCACTAGTTAGAGGAGCTAAGAATTAATTTTAGTTTGATCTAAGTTAGGGAATAGTATTGGGTTCTACTAGCCATTATTTTGATATTTGGAACATTGAATTAGTGTTGGGTGTTCTATATTACATAAATAAAGGTGTCACATGTTTTTTCAGATGATTTCCAAAAGTAGTTTTGTGTCAAGTTTCTATCATTGATGATGTAGGAAATAAATAAGTCGAAGCCACTCTCTATTAAAAATGGGATCCTAACCATGTAAGAGTATGAGATAAAGTTTAGGGACCCCTATTTCTTAGCCCCTGGTCTCTTTCTGAATTAATATTCAAGATCTCAGTGCTTAGAGAAGTCATTGTGTCGTGTTATTCGATATGTAGTCACTATCTCTACATTGATTATATACTTTTATGTGTAGATAAAGGTTGAGTTCACTTAGAGGATTCATTATAAATTGAGATTTTATCAATAATATATCTATAATAGTTCCTCAAGTAGTAGTTTTGGTGTAGGTGGATCACATATATCAATGTAGTTGAGGTTCTGGTTGGTTGGGAGTATTCCTTGGTAGTTCTGTTCCTCTCATTTATCTAGTGATAAATTTTTTCAAGTGTTTGTTGGGTTCTTTAATCTCGTTTGGTTTAACAGTATAGGTTATATCCATCAATTATCTTAGTTTGTAACCCTTATTTCTAACTATTATAGAGTAATTTTTAAGTTTCTTATTAGAACTGACAACAGTTTCCACAAAGACTGTATCACCAATAGAGACAGTAGGTCTCTGTTTCACAAGAGGAGATTGGTATGGTAGAGTTCATCCCCTTGATGTCCCTTTTCATTATCATGACCATATAGGTGTTAATAAATAGTAATGAATAGGATCCAAATATTTACAACTTCATTTTATGTATGTATCGGTTCCAATGGGTCCAGAGACTATTTGAGGTACCTTTTATTTAACTTTTACATCGACTTATAGTTTTTTTGATGCTGGAGTGTCATACTCATTTATTTTAACCACCTTTTTCTGATCTTTTGGGGTCAATGTAGAGAGTTTTCTTGTTACCTTAGTATTAATAATTCTATATGGAAGTTAGATGAATCTACTTGATGAGTTTTGGGGTTTTTTGTTGATGATAGGGTAATATCAGTTATGAAGGGATTTCTTTCTATTTTTAGATATAGTTGTATAGTGACATTATCGGCATCGACTAGTTGTATTTTTTTGCATGTGTTAATTGATTTAATTTGTATGAGAGTAGAGTTATATGATGAGGGTCCCAACATGTGGTATTCATTAGTAACTGAGATCATCAGATGTCTCATATATATTTGAAGTAATTTATATCATGACTAGCATTATTATCATTGAATTGAATATAGGCATCAGTGGGGGAGTTACTTGGAATCATGTAGGAGTTTTTAGATGTGTTTCATTAGTATTTCTTGACCCAAACCCCTTTACATGATATCAAGTTTGGGATAGATTTTCAGCTCTGTGCCTCTATGATTTCAAAGTCTCTTTATTTAATTGAACCTTCCAAGCCATAAGAGCTGAGGATTCATATTAATAACCTAATGTAAAAGGGTTTTATCTAGAATAGTGTTCCATTGTGTGGTTCTCCTATTTTATTCAAAAATATGGAATATGGTATTTTTTTTATATTGATTTTCACTGGATGAATAAGGTTATGTTCAAGAAATATTATCCTCTTTCAAGGATTGATGATTTGTTCAACTAAATAAAGGGGTCCTTCTGGTTTCATAGACTAATATATAGTCTAGATATCACTATATTAGGTTTAAGGAATAATATAACCTCAATAATAGTTTTAGGTGTTATTATGTCACTTCAGGTTTGTATTTATTTATTTTCTTGTCATAATCACCCCTTCTATTTTTATAGGCCTTGTGATCTCTGTGTTCTATGAGTTACTTGAAAAATTAATTGAAGTTTTCATCAACGAAATACTAATGTAATCAAGGTCATATGAGGAGAATTTTGAGAACCTTAGAGATATTTTAATATTCCTTTAACACCATTATATTTTTGAAAATATTTACAAGTATATGTTTTAAACGTGTGAAGTTCACTTACATGGACATGTGTTGTCCCAACATAGAGTGGTAGTGGATCCATTGATGATTATAGAAATTATTTATTAGGAAACCTCCAAGAATATTTCATGGGTATATAGTTTCCTAGATCCCATAGGCTATTATAAGGGGTTCTTGTCTGAATTCTCTATGTTTCTGGCCCCATTGACATCCTTGAACATGAAGGACCAAGAATTCATATGAAATATTCAATTTGATGAAACATTTCAATTCCTGAAGGATATATTGGTCATCGATCTTAGGATTTAGTTTTCACTAGAGGGGGTGATGTTTGAGAATTTTTTATGCTTCCTATATTAATTTTGGTTGTGTCTTAGTATATAAGAGTGTAGTTATATCATATTGGTCTAGATAGTTACACCCCCATGAGCATAAATTTTACACTAATGATCTTGAGTTGATGATAGTGGTTTTTTCTCTAATATATGATTAAAATACCTCCTATATGATAACTATAAAGTATTTAAAGATAATAATATCTAGAGTTATGTTTTCTCTTAGAGGGATCTAAATCAGTGACAATAGTGGTGGATGGAGTTTCTCCACGACTATGACTTTGAGATCTTCTACACCCTAGGGAAGGGGAATGTAGATAATAATGCACTGATCATGCATTCCGGAGGAGATATTTTTTAGGGTCTGGAGTTTCTCTAAGGGTGATGGATAAGTTTTCGGTGATAAATCTTGATGTAGAGGAGGAAAGTGATAAAGGTTTCATATTTCATATGATAGTGCAATTGTAATTGATGTAGTAGATGGAGGAGTGTCAATTGGGAGACTCATAAGTATAGGTGAATTGAGACTATGTTCTTCCTGGTGATTATCTAGAGGGATGTTCATAGGATGATCAACATCTAGAAATGTTTTATGGGAGGTTTTTTGTTCCGTAATAAATGTGTGGGGAGGTTCTTCAAGAGTTTCATATCTCTATAGTGGAATTTTATCCTAGTATATCTAAGATGTATCATTCCTTGAGGGTACAGACTTAGTGTATTGGGATGAATCCATTATTAGTAGTATTCATGTCTTGATTCATAGTCTTCCATTAGGTGAAGGTAGAGAATTATATTCGAGGTGGTTTTCTATGACCATTAGATATTCCTAAGTGAAAATGAGAGGATATATATAAAACATTTATCACCATACAACCACAATCTCATGGATTATTTTATGTTATTTGGTTGATTGTGTATTTTTTGATGAAGTCGATCTACTTCTTAATGATTCAGGAGTTTAGGGTTGTGGATGTTTTGGTGAGGTGGTATGTTGTTGAGTTGGTGTGGCTTCATGGGGTACTAAGGACGATCATTTTTTATTTGGATTCTCATTTTATCATATGAGTTTGTAGAGGATTATCTCCTAAATTTTTCTCTCTATTTTTCTTTATCACTTCTTTCCATCCTTAAATGGATGGGATGGTACATCAATCCATCTAGATGTTGGAGGATGTATTACAAAAAAAATTAAAATTTTGGTGGATCTTATGTGAGGAATTTTCCAATTGTTTAGTTTTCTTATAAAAAAAACTACCACTCTTACATTGGTGTTTTCACATTGGAGACATTATATTAGAAATATTTTCAATAAATTTTATGTTGGAAGATGATTGGGGATTCAATTACCCCTAGAGTAGATGTTTTTTAGAGTACAATAGAGAAGGTCCAGATGATCCAAGAGTAGATAAAGGTGGTGCAAGACCATAAAAAGTCTTATTATGGTTAAAGGATGAAGCAGATAGAGTTTGAGGTTGGTGATAATTTATTATTAAGGGTTTACCTTCATTGTGGGAAGTGAAGGTTTGGCTGAGGGAGTAAGATATATCCTTGGTTTATCGGTCTTTTCAAGGTGTTGTAGCATATCAATGAGATAACATATCGGTTGGAACTCCCTCTATAGATGAGTTGGATCCACAACATGTTCCATGTGTTGATTAAGGAGAGTAAAATTTAAATGGTGATGTGATGTTCATGGAGTGGCTGGATAATTTTTAAGATCCTATAGAGAAAGTATTGTGTGGGAATTTGTTATTTCAAGTTCTATGGAGGCATGGTGATTTGGAGGATAGTATGTGGGAAAGAGAGTCATAGATACAATCTAATTATCTCAACTTGTTTTGATTTTTTTATGTATTGATAAAATGTTTGAGTTTATATTGAATTGAATGGAATAGTTACTTATGAATAATTTCTTGGGTTTTTTATCTTTGTTTTGTGTCATAATTTTGTGGTGGAATCATTTTTATTAAGAAGTTTCTCTTTGTAAGATTTGGGAGGTGGAGGTGTTAGAAGGGGTTTAAGGTAATAATTGTGTTAATCAGAGATGATATTTAATTTGGGAGTATTAATTCATGGTGTATCCATTTAGGTCATTGAATGAGAGGTTTAGAAGTATTATATGTGAGGTTCTACAGTTCTTGGTTGTGGTATGACGAGGTGTGTTGTGGAATGACATATTCGAAGGTGGAATTTAGTAATGTAATGACTCTTACAAAGAAGATAAGGACACTTATGATATTCCCTTTACCAATTTATTGTTAAATGTGGGTGGGATGAGTTTCATGGTGTGGTATGTCTTGGTAGTGGAATAATTTTATATGAAATAGTTTCACAATGTTATCTTCCTTGTTATGGTATAGATCTCATAGGTTGGTATTCAGTTGTTCTCTCTACAGTAGTGTCGTGACATAGTGATGTTGATCACAGTGTAAAGATTCTTCAATATTATCTTATTTAGAAATTTTACCAATACCTTAATGTGATAGATATATTGGGATTGATGACATGAATTTTGAAAGTATTGTGGACTCAAAAACTCACAGCATGATAAGTATTTTTCGTGCTATGACATCATGTTTCCTAGAATAGGTATAAATTGGTATCCCTTTCTATTGTACACTATTTACTTTAAATTATCTTTAATAATTTATGATGATAGGTGATTTTTTGGATACTCCTGATACCCCTTAAGTATCTTTCTATCCTTGGATTCATAGATCGAGAATTCCTCTATCTAAGGTGAATTCCTTATCTTTTCTTCTTGTCTTCCTTTATTCCCTTTTATCTAAAGAAGACTATGCTGGTGGTTTGTGGATGGTTTTGTTGATCTTGAGTCGTTATTTAAATAAGTATTGTTATGTTCTAGGTTTTTTAGTTTTACTTTCATTATATGGTCCTTGAGATCATCTCTTCTTTGTGTTGTGCTTGTGTAATGATCATCAAATCACCGATTGGGGTTGGGGATTCAAGAACTCTCTTATTTTATGTTTAAATCATGGATGACTCAAGATTTTTTTCTGTATTAGAATATTATGGATTGAATTAACTAATATAATTACCTATATATAAAACCCCAAAAAAATTATAATGCTATGTTTGATAGATTTATTAACAATAAACATCAATAATTAAGTGAACAATGATTACTATTAAAATATTATTATTTAATGTACTAGTTATCACCTAGAAGATAGATTAGTATGAATGAATAGTGTTAAAGACAATATAAAAAATTATAAATTCTTTATGTAATGTATTTTTTAATAACAAATAATTACTCAATTTTCAGTAAAATTATTTTATACTTAAAATATTTTTTCTTCAAAAAATATTTTTTCATTTTATGCATTGAAGTTATAATTAATATCTTCCTATTTTATAAATTTTATATTAAAAAATTAACATAATTAATTAAATCATCATATCAAAATTAACATAAGGAAAAATTTTGAGATTTTTCTGAAATGATTGATTTTTCCGTGAATGATGATAAATATCAATTTATCAAATACTATCATTTATTCTAATTAAAAAAAGTATTGAAAAAGTATCATTATATTTATTTTTTTATTAAATTTAAATATGGAGTAGTTATTTCCATTTTATTTTTGTAATACTTTACCTGAATAGGTAACTATAGTTATATTTGAGTTTTGTACCTTTTTCAAAGAGCTTTGTGGAAAAACTCTAAATCCAAATGAGATTTATAAACTTCAAGAAAGATTTTTTTGACACTGTCTTTTGGAGATGTTATTTCTCCCTTTATTCTTCACAGTCATGATTCATTTGACTATTCGTTTATTTGAAGAAGCTAAACATGGTGGATCAGTACACTATTGATGGATATATTCTATTTAAAGGTATGTTGACATTATTTTTATATTCATTGGTGAATTTGATTTTATCAAATCATTGCATAAATTTTATAATATGTTTATTATTGTTTTTCCTTAGGTACTTACACTACTATAAAAATGACCTATACCCACGCTTTAAAACAGTGGGTATAGCCCCCAAAACTGTTGGTATAGGATATACCCACGGTTTTGGGAATCGTTGGCTACCAAGGTGTAGGTATAGCTCCATAGCCTATACCCATGGTTTTCCAAACCGTGGGTATGGAATTTTTCCACTATGTCATAGCCTTATATGAACTTAGCACCCTGTCATAGCCTTGTACCCACTGTTTTAAAACTGTGGGTATAAATGTTTGAATTATGCAGGCAACATGTTTCGAACCTATGACCTGGCCTTCTAACTCATTGCACCCAACCAATAAAGTTGTATCACTTACACACACACACACACATATATTTATATATATATATATTTATTTAAATTAATCTCACAATCTATATTAGAAACCAATTGATGCAGGTTTCGGCCCTGTGACCTCCACTTCAAATATCCATCACTTCGCCAATCGAGATATGTAACTTACCCTAATATATATCTACATTTATCTATATATATTAATATAAATCATCGATATTTTAAAAAATAGGTGGCGAGTTTTGATCCCGCGACATCTTCATCTCTAACACTACGCCATACCATTTCCCCAACATCACTTATGTATATATATATATATATATATTGTTAAATATAGTTTTTTAAACCTTGGATATAGAGGGAAGAACCTTGGGTATAGGAATCCTGCCAAAAAATTTGGTTCATGTGGTAAACCTACACCCACGGTTTGTCATAATCATGGGTATAGGTTTTTTAGCCTAGGACTATCCCTATGGATCATGTAATAACTGTGGGTATAGTCATTTTTTGTATTTATTTTACTAATAATAATAATTTATTTGGTTCTTTGGGAAGTAGATGCTTGTATCTAGTTCCAATATAATTAAGTAACCACTGACTATGGTGTACTAGGGTAAGGGTATTTATAGTTGGTATCAAATGAAGTTTAGTAGAACCCTTGGGAACTAAATTTAGGAAAATATAGATTATAAAACATTACCCTGTGATATTATTTGAGGATA
This sequence comes from Viscum album, assembly GCA_963277665.1. NCBI lineage: Eukaryota > Viridiplantae > Streptophyta > Magnoliopsida > Santalales > Viscaceae > Viscum > Viscum album. The sequence continues at coordinate 1,244,211,826 of OY728155.1, forward strand.
TGTTTAATTGTAGAATAATATTATTAAGTTTTTAATAAGGTAAAAATTATACGGTTTTTCTAAAAATACATACTTGTTTGGGTATTATGAGTGGATGTGGTTTTGGAATAGATGCATCTTGGGGTAATATACATAAAAATAGTTGGTGGAGCATATCTCAACCATCAATATGGTGAGAAGTTAATGTACCCTTACTACTCACCTATTTTGACACTCTTGGGAGATTTTTTTGGATTAACACATATTTTTCTTATAAAACATTATGAATAATTTGAATATATGATGGACATGAATGAACTAGGTTAAACCTAAAGTGTCTTAGATTGAAAATAAGGTTTCATGGTTTATACTTCTTAAAAATTATTTTCATGATAATCTAGTATTTTAGTATGATTATTGTTACTCATACTGTGCCTTTTAGTTTCAGTTTATGGCTAGAACAAGAAGGAACCATGTTAATATTGAATGTGATGGACAATATGGTGATTAAGAAAAACCTAATGGGATTATAGATATAGTGAAAACTACTACAAATATGGCCTTTATCATCGCTATAAAAGTCCATTTACATCGCTAAAAATGTTCTATTAAAATCAGAAAAGATAAAGGGGGTCCTTTTTATGAGTGCTAAAAAAAGAGATGATAAAGACCCCTTTTATCAGTGCTAAAAAAAGTTCTGATAAAAGACCCCCTTTATCAGCGCTTGTTTTAAAAGCACTGATAAAAGTTAAAAAAATATTAATATATATATATATATTATTTCAATTCAGGGAGGGACTTCAACAGCACTTGAATCCCCCTATAACAGCACCCCACCCCCACCCCCACCCACATGGCCCAGCCACCCCACCCAGCCTTTAACAACACCCCCACCCCCTTTAATAGCGCTATCCCTTATTCCCCACTCGCACGCATGACCTACCTCCCCTGGATTCGAACTCGGGATCTGTTGCCTACGTGCCTAAGCCTTTACCATTCCACCTTATTATTTTAGTCTTCATTTGTTAATATATCTATATTCATATTAATATATATATAGTTATATTAATATATATATATATAGTTATATTAATATATATATTTAGTTATATTAATATATATATATATATATATTCATATATTAATATATATATATAAGTATATTAATATATATATATATTTATATACAGTTATATTTATATATTAATATATTTATTCATATATTAATATATATTTATAAGATCAGTTTTAAATACATTTAGAAAATATACTTTTTTTTGTGTGTTTATAAATAAATAATTACATATATACAACACACACACACACACACACATATATATATATATAGATTATGTGTATATGTAAGTATAATTATACTTATTTATATATATATACAAATATTATATATTCATATATTTTTATTTTAAAAAAACTTTGATATTATTTTTTTATTTATATAAGGATTATATATTGAGAAATAAATTTTATATGTAAATATGTATAATTATTTATTTATAAAATTAATTTTTTTTGTGAATATATAAAAAATATGTATATATTGTAATATATTTGATTATAAATAATAGTACATTATGAAAAATGATAACAATCACTGAAAACCTGAAAAAAAGGTAAAAATTGAGGAACCCTCAAAACCTATAAATATAGTCAGAAAGTGAAATAAACCCTAAACTCAGGGTAACGATGATAACTTTGGATCTGAGAGTTCATTCCAGCTCTGTGACCAATCAAATCGAAGATCATCAAATGATATTTGATAAGATAGTTGGTGGACTCTGAACGTACAGGTATACCATAAGTTATAGCTATTTTAAAAAATAGTAGACATGACAAAAGTGCTTGAAATGGGGGCTTGAAAACACTAAAAAACCATAGAGTCACTGAAACAGGCATAAATTGTGATCTAGGTATCTATTTTAGCTCTGTGACTAGTCAAACTGAATTTTTTGGAATAAACTATGACATAACAGGTGGCGGAGGCCAAAAATACACATGGATCAGGAGTTATTTTCATTTTAAGAAACATTTGACAGGGCACCGGACACAGAAACATAGTTTTGGAGGCCTTCTTATTTTTTGGGGTTTTTAGGGTTTCGAATATGATTGTAAATATGTTTCAGTCATCATGATGTGTACATCTCTTCATTTACTTTGATTTGATATGTGGTAGAGCCCAGATGGACACCCAAAGTGAAAGTTATGGTCGTTTGAAGTTGGAGTTTTTTTGGAGTGGTATAACTGATATATCTTCCATTTATTTGATCTTATCATGGTTTTTATTTGACATGGTCCTCACTCATACCATGTTCTTTGATTTTACTAGTCACGGTTCTCAAACGGACAGTCAGAGCAGAAGTTATGCCTATCTAGTGAGTTGTGGATTTCTTAGGTTTTTTGGATCTAGGAGGGTTTCTCAATTGAAAATGATAATAACTTTTGCTCCGGGTGGAAATTTTTTCTCTACCACATATCAAATCGAAACTAGTGAAACTATACACACTCTAGTGACCATTTTGACCCCTTATCATGCTCTTCATGACCCAAAAAGGCCCAAAATCTCCTCGGACAGTCATAAGTTTGGCTCTGGGTGTCCGTTTTTCCATAACTCCTGCTCCGGGAGTCCATTTTGACTCTACCACATATCAAATCAATGTTTTTGACTATAACTACACTCTGGTGACCACTAGAATACCTTCTAATATTTTTCAAGGCATGAAAGGGTCCTTAATCCCTCCAAATGACCATAAAGGCACCCCCTTTATCAGTGTTTCTAAAAAATCATTGATAAAGGGAGCCCCTTTAACAGAGATAAAAAATTACCGATAAAGGGGGTTACTTTATCAAGGCTAAAAAAGGAGCTGATAAAGGGTTACTTTTAACATCCCTTTTTTAGCGCTGTTAAAAGTACCCTTTATCAGCGCTTTTTTTAGCATTGATAAAGTCACCCCCTTTATCAACGCTTTTTTTAGCACTGTTAAAGGATGAAAGTTCATAAACCTAGTTCCATGGTAGTGGAAAGATATTTTTAATATTACTAATCATTTAACCCAATATATAATTAACAAATTTCACCTTAACTAACTCGCAGACTATCCAAAAAAGCAAAGGGTGAGGTTTTTTGAGAGCTCAAGTAGTGCAGACCCTAGAGAAAATAATATTTAGTTTTCTACGTGTTAATAATGTGGTAATAATCACTAAGGGAAATTTCTTAGAGGAATGAGAATATGTTTTATATGTGTAAAATATGGGAATATAACAAGTAATTTTTTAGGAACAATTAAGAGCTTTATGGAGTGATATAAATTTCTTCCTAAGTTTCTATTTATAGTTTAATGTATTATGTGTGGATAAAAAGGGAATTATTTGATTCAATAACCTAATACAAGGGTTAACTCCTAGTACATTAAAGTACCTATGTTGTTCCAATCATTTAAGTGGAAGGAATTAATTTTTTGTGTACAGGGATTTGAGAATTATATTATAAAAGTGATATATCAATGATATTTTGGTTATATGAATCATTAAATGTCATAGAATTGTTCTATAATAGTTTTTCTTTAAGGATTTGAAAACATATTTCGAATGGTACCATTAACCAAGAAAAGTGGTTTAGTGGTAAGGTGATATTTTTGGGGAACATGTGATTAAGGGAAAGATAACTCTTAATATGTTCTTGATGTTTAGTTAATAAGTTTTAGTTGGTTTAATGAAATTATTGACATTGATTAAGTAAATGGGATAGATTTTGTGACCTTTGAACTGATTAGTTATTTTCTCAAAAATGGTTTATATTATATTTTATGGAATTTAATTCATTTTTTTATTTATAGAATATATTTTACAATATGTAATTATATTTAAGGTATATTGGGAGAAATAATTTTTGGAAGCATGTTTGTTTTCATTGAGGTTTTATAATGATTCATATTATTACAATTATTTAGGAGAATATATGATCAAGGTAATCACATATTTGAAATGAGATGAAGGTTTATGGGGAAAATACGATATAGGGGGAGTTGGCGTTGAGATCTACATGTCAAAATTAGGCTCTTTGGGTTTATTTACAATGGGGGATAATGGATAAATTCATAGGTACAAAGGAGGAGAATGAAGTTTTTTCTGGTTATAGGAGAATGGAGAATTTCAGTGAGTTACAAAGGGGGGAAATGGGAATGGGGAAAACAATTTAGTGAAATGAGGAAATAGTCCAGGGCATGCATTTCCTTTGTGACGTGATCAAAGATAATCTTGTACATATATAATAATTTCAAAACACAATAACCCAATTCATACTTCCCCTCTTGTGTTCTATACCAAGCATTGCTCACATAGACTTAAAGTGTTGGCTGAGTTTTTTATTACATATCAGGTTTTGATAGTGGATGTTGCTTCATTAAATTTATCTATAGATTTTCAATAAACCCAAAGGGAAAGATTATTGTAACCAAGGATATTCTTTGCTAGAAATGGAGTATGGTTTGTGTTTGTTGTCAATCCTCATAAGGAATATCAGAGAGTTTTCAAAGAAAGGGATATTTCGGTTCAAGATGAAAGCAGTATTGAATGTGGGGTCATTTCCCAGTGCTTTCCAAAGTTTTGGGTCCAAAAATTAGAGAACAGAGAAATGTTTTTTTGGAAAATGAATTTGAGTGAAATATTAAAGTATATTTTGAAACTTGTTCACAAGTATTGTTTAGGATCAATGCATCAAAATATGGAAAATGTAAAAACTGTGCGAAAAAATTAAATATTCACAAAATACGTGGTTTCACGGAATAGAATCATTCACCCAATGTGACATCAAAAATGGTTTTTCAATCTTAGAGATAATCTTTTGTGCACTGATGAATATGAGTCATAATCTTATGTGTAGGGTAAACAAGTCCTATAAATAGGTGGTTACCCCCACTCAAAACATGGATCTTTTTTTATTGAGGATCAGTTTCTTCAACCGTGTGAAAGAGTTGTGTGTATAAGATCTCATAAAGTAAATCTTATGAGAAAAGTGTTCCTTTAATGTAAAAAGAACAAGTGAAACTTGTGGTGTAGTTGTGAGAAAGATAATGTTAGCGCAAAAAATAAGGGTTGTGCAGAAGTCATCTTGTGCGACATTCCCAAATCTTGCGTGAAAGAGTTGGGGTTGTTCGCAAGTGTCAGTGTGTGATTCTATCAAGTTTTTAACATCTGTTTTATTTGATCAGTGCTTTCAAGTGCATAAATTCATGACAATGGTTCAAGCATAGTCTTGTGATAGTCAAAGAAAAGGACAACAACGCCAATATTTTTAAGTGAACTTCAAGTCAATAACCTGAGTTAGACTTCACCCAAGGTAATGAGCTAGGGGGAGTTGATGGAAGTGTTCTAAGGGACACTGTGTGTTATCCCTAAAACCTTGTAAAGTTAGTGTTCTTGGAAAGGAGTGACTATATCTGAACTCTTGTATTTCACAACTAGTGATGATTAGTAGATTCATGTATGACCGGCACACTATCAGTTTATGACCCTTGGACTATCCCTTAGTGGTAAACCAAGTAAAATTATTGTGTTATATCTTTTCATGTGATTTCCTATTTATAGTATATTCTCTTTAGATAGGTTTAACAGGTTATTACCAATGTGGGAACAATATACATCACTTTAAGAAGAAAAATTTGACACCCTGATTCACCCCTCTCCTCTTCGGGTGTTCTGGGGTCCTTCACCTTGTGATTTTCTATATGCACCCCACCCACATCTAGCACCATGTGCCAACACATAATATCTGGGTGGTGTTTTTTCCAACATATTGGTGGTGAGTGTGGAGGGTCGGCTACCTACTCTTTCTCACTATCTCTTCCGAGAGATGATTACATGCATGAGATGTGATGGAAAAAGTCAAAAGTGCATTGTAGCGAGGTTTGATGTGATGATATGACTTATGGTGGGGGTCGTTCATGGTAGGAGGAGTGAAAGAGGTTGATGCCTTTCATGTTCATGATACCCTACTACTCTGGTTTTGGTTTTGGATGAGGTGTATTGATGGCCTATATGCCTTTGTATGAGATGTGATGTTGTGGATAGTTTCACATTGGGTGCTTGGTATTATGTGTTATTCGAAAGAGATAGAATCGCCAAGATGTATGATGTTGGGGGTTTGAAAATGTAAAATCGGTGGGAAAGTGGTGTGGGTACCCTTTATCGATGTGATTCTTGTTATCTTATTATACTTGGATGTGTTATTTGGTGAGTGTGCCTTGGTGAGGATGGGGATTGGTTAGTTGACTTGTTTAAGTGCTGGTTGGTTCTGTTGTTTTGTCCTTGGTGTATTTGTATGATTCTTGCACATGTGCCCATGAGAATTTGGTTACCCTATTGAGTATACTTGTATTCCCACCCTATGTATAAAAACTAATTTTTAGATTTCTATGAGGATTATGTGGACCATTTTGGATTTAACTAGCTCAGACCTTTAGATAGTTGTTGTGTTGCTTACTTAGATTTTATTTTGGGTATTTACTTTAAATAATTTTATCTATATATGATTATTGTATACATGCATTATGGGATTGTTTTGGTTTCATTTTTGTATTATATCATGGAGTTTCTTACGGTTGATTATTCCTATTTCCTGATCCTATTTTATTATACAAGGTAATTCCTCTTATTTATGAGAATTATATGCCCTTAGTACTAGTTACCATACTGGGGCCTGCAGGAGGTGATACTCGGGGGGGTCATTGTCTCTCTCTTTCATTACGGTGTCTTTGGAGGGAGATGGTCGTGAAACCTAGTAATACTAAATATAATGTAAATGAATGATTATATATTTCCCAAAATTTCTGGTGTCAAGAACTTGAGTTATTTTGAAAATGGAATATCAAAAAAATTAAATGAATCCAAAAGCGTATTATGAAATTTCTAAAAAAATTGTTTATTATTCTTTTATTAGATTACAGATTTCAGATTACCATATGTTTATATCTCTAATTTGGATTGATGTATCAAAAATAGTCATATTACAGGATTAAAAATTCATTATTGTCATATTATAATGGAAATAATACTATTGATTGGCTATATAGGTTTTTTGAATTCTTTTATTTGGGATGTTTTAATAGAAATATTCTATTTTTTTCAAGACATTTTTGTGGTGATAGCAGACTATGATTCATTGAATAGGATATAAAATATTTTATTTTAATTTTATATAAATTGAAAAAAAAATGTTAGTTTTATTTGATTCAATGGAACATTTAATATTACATTTACCAAGTGAAGCAAAATGTGGAGGACTACTATAGTTTCAATGTATATACACGTACAAGAGATGCATGATGAAATTAAATAATAATGTATGTAACAAAGCATCCGTTGAAGGGTCAATTTCATAATCATATTTGTAAGAGGAGATTTCATTTTTCTACTCACATTATTTTCAACCTAAATATCCTTCAAAACATAATCAAGTGGGTTATCATGAGGGAAATTTTGAAGATGTAATGAACTATAAATTGTTATTATTTAATCATCATGTTCTTGGATTTGGTAGAGTTCATTAATGATGGATTTCAGATGATGAAAAACAATAACCTCATACATATGTTTTATTTAATTATTAATAAATTGCATGATTTTTATAGTTAGTTCTACATTCACCTATTATTTATAGTCTTTTAAAGTTAAATTAATATTAATTAATTTATAGATTATATGATGATCATATCAAGAAATAGTTCACACAAATTACACCAGCTGCTCTTAAAGAACACCGAAAATGTAATTTTTTGTACTAGTTTCAAAGACTAATAAAGTAAATTATTTATTCTTTAACATATGAAATAAATTTATTATTTATTATATTATTAATTGTTTTTCTATATTTAAAATTATTGTAACATAAATATAAAATTGATAATCAATTATGTGTATTGAGTAACCCAACATCAAAATTGGTTAAATATTATAATGCATATGTGGTTAATAGATTTTGATTTAATACACACATATATAGTGAGTCAAAAAAACAATGGATAGTGGTATTTTCATCAAATGATCTCATCATAATTAAAGTGAAGTTGACTTTTATAACATGTTGGATGAAATAATTGAGTTATGTTATCTGGGAAAAAATTATGTAACAATGTTTAAATTTCATTATTTTTATACTAATATGGGGTTATGTGTACATCCATACCATGATATCATTGACATTAAATATAAAATTCTTCTTGTGATAAATGAACCCTTTATGCTAGATCATAAAGAAAATAAAATTTATTATGAAAATTTTTATACTACTTCAAGAGATTTAATTGACTAGTAAAGTATACTAAAAATGAAATATCATGAAAATTAGTTTATGCAAAGTAAAAGTGGTTCTATTGAAGATCTAGATATTTAATATTTTCAAGAGGAAACACAACATACATATTTTAATTTAATAGATATAAATATAAGTTTTGAAACTCCATAGTTATGGTATAATATTGTTGATAGATTTCATGATGTAACCAATGAGTTTGAAAAAATAAGGGATGATGAAGTCAAATATCCTATAGAAATTGATGATGTTGAGGAATGAGATGAAGATATTGACACTGTAAAATATGAATATGAGGATAAAGACTAATAATGATGCAATTACATTCTGGTTAGAATCATAATTAATATATAATACCTATTTTCAATTATTTTCAGACAACATTATTTTCATGTTTCAGATGACGAGAGAAGATATAAATGAGATGTTATATAGCCTCATGGTTCTTGTGCTTCCTAGTGATCAGTTCGATAACTCATCATCCAACCCATGGGTTGCTACCACTTCATCATTAACTCAAAGGGGTCGTGACCAATACTAGTTGATGATTACTAGCTCTATTCATGAGTGACATTTGCCTCTTCATATTAATCAACACATGTATATATATGTTCAGTTGTGTATTTTAGTTAATTTTTATTAATTTCATTATTTACTAATTTGTTGAATATTTTTTCCCCATATTTTTTCACATATATCTATTGAATAGGGGGTGAGATTCTATATAATTATTTTTTTTGGACCATGGGGATGTGGGACCAAATTATCATTGATGTTCGACATCACATGTTTGATCACTAGAAGGTACATAAATAAATAATATTTATTTTCGAATTTATTTAATTACTAACTTATTATTATAAATTATTTATAAGTTTTGTGTTATCCCATCAATGATTTCATGAGATCCACTAATTGGGAGTCATGGGGGATATGTATGTGTGAGCATTGTCATCATATTTTTACACAATCCGAGAAAGATAGCCTTAGAGGTAGGTAAGCCCATAATTTTTCATCAGTCTTGTTAAAGTCATAGATTTTCTTACATATCATCCCATGTTTGGGACGCATTATGATCCTACAAGAAAGGAGATTGATTTTAGATGAGATCATCATCAGGCCAATAGAACTGGGGAAGGTAGGAGGCCACGCTTTGAGTGGGTGTTCGTGACTTTAGTATTCATCAAATACATATAGTTAAAAATTTTATTTAGTAATTTATATTAATTTAAATGTAAAATGTTTCATTAATATTTATATATTCATTTTAGAATCATGATACTATAAAATTTGATGTTTTTAAGAAGCTTCACATTAATTTGAGAAATTACTGTTGAACAATAGTGTCGAATTGTAGTCAGTATTTTTTTTAAAATTAAATGAAATTAATATTTTAACTATTTTAAGTTCAAGTTGAATTTGAAGAAACCGTATGAGGCTATGAATTATCATGCACATGATGATATTCAGTCCAAGACTGAGAGTCGAGTGGTTAGTATTGGTTCTTGATTGACCCTTATCAGATATTATGGTGTTGTTGCATGGTCATCTTCTAACTCAAGGGGAGATCATGCAGAGTCATCATCATCATTTACGTTGTATGAGGATAAGTTTTGAGATTAAAATAAGGTTATAGAGATCATCTATAGAGAGAAGGAGGAGCTTCATCGACAACATTAGTAGCAATAGGAGAAGCAATGTCAATGGAATGAGAAACAACATGAAAAAATGGAGTACATGAGATTACTTGTGCAAGGTATAGGGAAGAATTTACCTCTACCCAGTCCTTAAAATGATACACCACCTCCATTTTGATCAATGATATATTTTTTTGATAAACATGTTATGATAATTTTTATATAGATATATTATTTTTGTTCAGTGGTGGAAGATGTAATCAACCTAGTATATATTTTGTTTTTTTAACTACTATTATTTTTTTTATTTTTTATTTTTTTTATTTTTGTGATATAATAATATTTTTATTGAAATAGGTTAGAGATGGAAATAATATTCCATATCTAATGGTAATTTATCCTATTTTCTTATGGGATGCATAAAAAACTATTTATGATGGGGAATGTTTTCATCAAAAAAAAATTGAAAGTCTATCACAATAAAAAGTTTTTTTGATGCCATTTTCAGCCACGGGTCAATCATGATGAGATCTCATTGAAAATAGTCATTGGAAATGGGATATTTTCCGAATTTACCCATCATAAAAATCATTGTTTTAGGTTGTGTAAAAAAATTTAAATGACCAATCAGGATTTGTGTGACCACTAAGACGGTGGGGTGAATCAGTGGTCTACTCTTTTTATGATTTATTGGTCTTAAAACTACCTTTAAATATGGTTAAAGATATATGACTCCACTAAAACAAAAACACACCAATTGGAATATAGTAATTTTACTAAGTTCCCAACTCAATAAGAGTATCTAGTCCTCGGAATGATCTGGAAACAATATGAGATCACAAAACCAATAGAAAAAATAATAATTTATGGTTTACAGTAAGTAGTGTATATTCATAACATGTATTTCACTATAGTTATTTGACATCTCATGTGATCCTAGAATAAAAAAATTGATAAAACAAACTTTTTCAACAAAAAAATAACCCTTAACCAATAGGATTCAACATGTCATCCCTGTGTTGCTTGAATTCTTCACACTTTCCCTTCTAAAAGGTAGGTTTTCTTACTCTTTCATTTATAGTATAGTAGAGAGAAGAAAATATCCTCATCTTATTATATTTATCTTCTTCTCAACTTTTCTACACACACCACAGATCTACGACAACTGTGAATTATATATTATGTAGTGTTAGTTACTTGTTCTCTTTCTTTATTCAAATATTTAAAACACATCATAAATAATTTTAAATTCATATCACTAAAATTATCGAATATGGTCTTTTATATAAAATTCCTAACAATGTTCTTCCATAACTAATTGTTACTGTATCAAAACATTCCGAAATAGTGAAACCTCTCCATATTTCTTTAAACTTTTGTTTCATTCACATTAAATCCATGTATATGAATTAAAGAATTTATTATATAGATATGAGATTGTGCTTACTTCAATATTGGAAATATTCCACTTAAATACCATTGAATCCAAACATCCTTCATTCAATATTAATTTCACAATCCACTACAAGCAATTATCAAGTGTATATGCATGCATACAATTTGAAGAGATATCCTTAATTCATGAAACAAGATTTGTTGTGATGCCTCCTTCCACTTTACCTCCAAATAGAATCCAAAACCACTTATTATAGGCTAAATTCATTGAAAAATTGGTCAATCCTCATTATCCTTCATGTAAAAATGAATATTCACACTAAATATTTCACTTTATCTTTTCTTTAGTGCAACGGAATAGTTGCATTGGATGTCGCTTCTTTATTCTATCTTTATCCAAAATATCCTTTATAAGAATCATGATAATTATTATCATGATATATAAAAAGTATTATATCTTCTTACTTTTCATCATTAAATTAAAAAAAAAATCCTTCTCTTACCGATCATTCATGTGGTAGATCATGTGTTCGATCAACCTTCAACGCAAAACCAGATCACTCAATCAGCTATCTATTTAAATGATCACTTAACCTACTTTACATATCCATATTTATTCATGTGTTCACTAGATCATGGTAAATTCACCTAACATGAAAATATCATGATAATTCTTCTCCTTAATGTGTTCAATACAATCATTCATGTGATAGGTTCATTCCATCACGTGGTAGGTACATTCCTTCATGTGGTCACTAGAGTGGCCCTACATAAGGTAGGTACCATTTCTTTATGTGGTCACTTATTATTCCTTCATGTGGCCAGTTCACATTTCATCACTCTTCATGTGGTGGGAACTGATTCCTCATGTGATAACTTCTTATTCCTTCAAGTGGTTAGTTTACATTTCATCACCCTTCATGTAGTAGGTACCAGTTCCTTATGTGGTCACTTTTTATTCCATCATGTGGTCAATTCACATTTCATCATGTAGTAGCCTGACTTCATCACCCGCCTATAAAATGTGACACTTGGTTTATGTTTTAACAATATATTATATCTTTATAACCAATCCCAGTTCCTATTCACCAACATTATCATCAATCAAACAAAAAATTGAAACTTATTGGTCACAATAATCTCCCCCTTTGGATTTTATTTTCAACCAAGGAACATAAATCACTAAAGCTCTAAAACTCAAGAAATATATTAGTATAAAATAATTCAAAGAATATATGATAAATATTGGAGTAAGAAACAAGAATAATTGAATAATAAAACCATTTTTTTATAAAGTAGTTAATAATAAATATTAAATCTTCACAATTGAAACTGACTCTAACTTATATGAAACACTTCCTGTAACCACTTCAATAAACTATTAAAATATTTCATGCATGCCAACATCACATATTACCCATTTAAAAACTCCCCTAAAATATATTATCTCTTTTTAAAGGTAAAACACATTTCAATGGATATATTCACATTGTCGTATTTCCCCCATTTGAAAAAATGCCCAAATACTATAAGAGAGTGGGGGAAATCCACATACCTAATCTTTGAATAGGATGAGGTTGAACACCCATAATCACCCTCATTTTTTCATATGTATCCTTTTGAAGTTGTTTAGTGAAAATATTAGCCACTTGTTCCTATATTGGGAGAAACTCTAGTTTTAGTTCATTTCCTTATAAAATTTCCTTGTACTATTAATAACATTTTGATTATTACATCCCAAGAGAATTGGTAGCTTAACATCAACTAGAAAATATTATAATTTTGTTTCCATCTACATCAATTATGTTATATCTTGAGTGGAATCTACATTTACATCTTCTATACTGCTGATAGTTACTGGAATTTTCTTCTTTATATGCTAAATCACATAGCTTTCTATTAGAAATAAATATCTACTAGATGTGGATCAACAATAATCAATACAACCTACACATTCTGCATATGTAGTGATAAAAAAATTCAAATAACCCCTGTTGTCATACTTTATCCCATAATTTCTAGTTCTTTTAATGTATCTGACAATTATTTTTCCATCCAAAAGATGTGACAATTTTTTTCACTTTGAAATTTGGCATAGAGTGTAACAACATAAAATAGGTCTAGTCTTGAGGCAGTTAAATACAATAATCTTCCAATGAAAATATGATCCCTCTATTCAGAGATATGAAATCTAAGAAAGCATCTCATTTCTCATATCATAGAAATATAAAAATACATCTTCATCTCTTTGGAAAATAAATCATAGTCTTCTTCATTGTTCCTAGAAAATATGATATCATCAATATAAAAAATAATAATGAGAGAAACATATTTTTTGTATTTTATGTATTGGTATTTTTATACTCTTCCCTTATTGAATTTAATCTTTTTTAAACAAAAAATCAAACTTTTAATACCAAATAATTTGTGATTTCCATATCCCATATATATATTTATTAAATTTATTTACAAAATTATCTTTATTTTACTAGAAAGAAACCAATTTCTTGCTGAATATAGACTTATTCCTCTAGATCTCTATTGAGAGAAGTGGAATTAACATCCATTTAGAATATCTTACATTTCCATTGTATATAAAAATACAGAATTGTTTTTAATGGATTAAAGTATAGAAACTAGAGAAAAGGTTTCATCAAAATCAATCCCTTCAACCTATGAGTGTCCCTTATATACCAATATTTCTTTATTTCTTGCTACTTCACCTCTTTCATTCAACTTGTTTAAAAAAACATTTTATTACAATCCCATTTTAATCTTCATTTTTGGGTAACATATCCCATGATTCTTTTTTATCAATCTTATCAAATTCCTTATTCATGAAATTAATCCTATATTAATGATTCGATGCTTATTTAATATATCTTGGCTCAACCTATGAAAACAAAGTGGTATGTGTCATCCTCAATGTTCTTCTCATTTGAACCTGTTTCCCTTGATATCCAATGATATTTTCTATCTCCACTTGTTTTCTCATAATTATATGTGATTAATGAAATTTTATCTCATCACTTGAAATATATGAATCAACATATTCATAATTTATAGCTTATATATGATCATTTATGTCAGAAACTTTATCACTCTATTTAACAGAAATAACTTCATTTTCATTTCCCCTTATATTTTCAACTGACTATGAAAATTTTCTACAATAATTTTCGAGAACCTTTACATCACTATAATCAATAAGTATTCTATTATCTTTATTATAACATCTATATCCTCATGATTTGGAGGATAGTAAAGTAAAATACCATCAATGCCTCTTTGGTCAAACTTTACAAGATTTTTACCCTTGACTTTGATAATGCAAGGGTTTCCAAAGACCCATAATTATTTCAAACATTGGGTCCTATTATAATATAAATCATAGGTAGTAATGCCTGAATTTTGTTGTAGAAGAATAGATTTTGAATTTGAACTACTGCGCCAATATCTTATCTCCATAACAACTGAGAAGTATTATGTTTAATTAACAAGATTTTATCAATGTCAACCAAGATTTTATTCTTTCATTCAGCCACACCATTTTTTTGTGGTGTGTATGGTTCACTAAACTCATGATGAATACTATGATTCTCAAGATAACCTTAAAAATTTATATTTTTTTATTTATAACCATTATTTGTTAAAATCATCTTTATAGGGTAGCCACATTCCCTTTCATCACTTCTCATGAAACTTTTAAAAATATTCAGAGCCTCTGGTTTATGTTTTAACATTTTAATACAAATAATATGAATAAAATAATCAATAAATTAAATAAAATATGTATCTTCATTTATTGATAACATTCCAATGGGAACATATTTGTCAGTATGAATAAGATCTAAGGGATGATATGTATTTATCTTTGTATTGTCCCAAATTTTCCAATTATTTTTTTAAAAAAATATATGGATTAATTTGAAATCATGTGTGGAGATGACATGTGATTCTGAGGCCCAAGGTGCCTGAAATAATTTTTTGAACTTTATTTTAAATAATGTCTATGTACAGTTTTGGTAACTTCTAAAATGGTGCCAATATTAAAAATATGAGGGTGTCGTCTCATCTGGAATGAAAACATTTTCTTATAAATACATATCCTTGATCAGCATGGATTAAGAGTAAAAGTTAATTTTTGGGCATTTTAAAGAAAAAATAAAATTAACTTAAGAAATTTTATTTTATTCAAAATGTGTCACTACAGCATAATGACACGTCAGTTGTTTCATTTCATAAATGAAAAAACATTAAAACACATTGAATCAGTGTAATAGAAACGCTAAAATGTTTTTCCTCCTTTTAATGGGTTAATAACGATACAGAGGATCCCAAATTTTTCTCTAAAACTTTGAAGGAATTTTGTTGGTGAATGACTAGTGACGATGAATAATGGATCACTAGTGATAATGAATACCTCCTCCTCTTTGAAGCTTTTTTTCAATAATGATGGATCGCAGATCTAGGATCAATAATCAATGGTGGTGCAACTCCATTCTTCACTGATGATCGATACAATCTTAGGTAAGGGTTTATTTCTAAGTGATTTTTTCCTTTCTTCATTCCTTGGTTTGAATAATGAATACAGATCAAATCACTAATAGGTTGAACCATGGATCGATTGTATATGTAGGAGAGTATTGATCATGGGATTTCCAATTAGGTTCATCCATGTTTTGATGTGATCCATGCTTAGAGTTGTAATCTCCTCCCCATGATTTTAATTCTAATGCATATGGATTGGGGATGACCTAAAAAGACATAGATCTATCCATTTTAGGTGTTATTTTGTTCTTCCCATTCTTTGTGGTGCAATGATCCATGCCAAAAGCTTGATGGTTGGTGGAGATGGCAATCTGCAGTCCCGCCAGGACTGTGGTAGCGTATTAGCCCATGGTAGGAGGCTATGGGATATTGAGGTGCCAAGTGGTAAAGTTCGTGGCATTAGATAAATACCGCAGCCAGGAGGTCCGTGACAGTGGTAAGAAATCATAGATAGGCATGTTGCAACAGTAGTGGAGGACTCCAGTGGCAGAGGATCCCGTGGAAACCACCATGGGTGGAGAGCAAGGGTCGTTGGCCGGCGACAGAGGACCCGCGACATCTGTCACGGGTGTGGAACGATGTGGATGGAAACATTAATCAGGCAGAGACATGGTTCCCACCGCATCCCTGGTGGAGAAATCGGCCTACTTCAGCAGGCTGAGCTGGGTAGACAAACCAACACTAGGCTAGGTCGGCGCATCAAGTCGGGCAGGCATAGCAGGCCGGACCTAGCCGATTTGGGAAGGCATAACAGGTCAGGCCTAGACAGTCCCAGTCAAAATAGCAGTACGAGCCTATTTGGTCTATTATGGGCCCCGCTGGTCCATGCCCAGTGGGTTATGTTGACAAAACCTGGGCCAGGTCGGTTTGGATCTGACTGGACCCAGACCCCACCGACCCCTTTTCACTAAAACACCCACAACTATCAAACCGTACGTCTGACTGATGATATGTTTTCGATTTTGGGACCCTTGAGATGATTCGGTTATTTTTTGATACTCTACGTGGTTTATTAGGGAAGTAAAAATACGAAATTTGACTTGAGGACTAAGTTATCCCAAAACAAGCACACTACGAGAATGAATCTTATGGTTGTATGTGACAAGAAGACTATGACTATGGGTCTAAGTGACTCAGTGTGTCTAAGTGACTCAGTGGGTCTAAGTGACTCAGTGGGTCTAAGTTACTTAGTGGGTCTAAGTGACTCAATGGGTCTAAGTGACTCAGCAGTTCTAAGTGACTCAACAGTATTGGGTCTCCAGTGATAAATGTCCAATAGTTTTGATTTTCAAACATTAGATTTATACATGTGTGACCTGACAATAGTTCATGTGTACTTTCGTTTGTGGTTATTCCTTTGTGTTGTTTCATTTTTTGGTATTTTTTTGTGGTTTTGGGTTTCCTACGTAGTATTATTTTACTCACCCCTACATAGGCTTTGTCCACACATGTCATGTCTTGTGCAGATGACCAACACTTTGACAGAGACCTAGGTGGTACATGACTAGGTGGTGCCCAGTGAGATCAGACTGTTGAGGAATACTCTTACAGTTTCAAGCATCTATCCTTTACCTACACTTCGTGTAGGGTTTTCTAAAGATGGATTCTGAGTGACTTGTGTGCTCATTTTTTTATAGATTTTATTTTTTGGGCTTATATACTGGCCCATTTACTTTAAGTGTTGTATTGTTACTCCCAATGGTTGTCTTAGTGGAATTCATTATTTCTCAGTGTTTACTTTTTAGATTTTGTGGGCTCTCAGCTGTGTGTGTGCTTACAAGTTTAAAGGCAATGCCTCCCATTTTTGAAATATTCCTACTCAACACTAGTTTCCATCTCCAAGCCTATTAGGGAATGGGTTGGGGTAGTCATGAAACGGGACCCACTAGGATGGGTTGTCACATAGTGGTATCAGAGCATTTCAGTTCCACATTGGGATTGAGAGTCTGTAAGATTGGTTTGGGGAAATAGTGTAAAGTGTCTCGAGTTTGGATATCAGGCTAGGCACTCCAGTGTTGGTGCGACAGCCGACGTATCCCTAAACCAGGACTCTGGACACCTGATTTCCGACTTGGTACATAGAAACACTTTTTATAGGGAAATAAATGTTACATGCATCAAATATTATTTTGAGTGTGTCCTCGTATCCTTCTTGAGTCAGATCACCAGGTATATTCTATTGACTATGGTTCATCTTGATCTATTTCAAGATGCCTTCATGCAGATAGCTAGCCAGGATTCTGTTGCATGACTGTGAGGATGGTATGCCTAGAGATGCGGTGTCAGTATAGGAACCAGTACCATAGGTATCCCTACTAGGTGGTGCACCAGTGTTACCATTACCCATCGATCAGTACTTTCTACCAGCACTACCGATGGACGATGCACATAAGATTAGTGCATTACATGAGTTTCAGAGGCATAGAACTCCTAGGTTCAGGGGTGGGACTATCCCCCAGGTGGATGAGGACTGTGTCAAGGTAGTTACATGATTCTTCCATCTAGTGAGGACACCTATCGACCAAATGGAAGTCTTAGCCATGATACTTCTTCATGGCTCAATAGAGAGATGGTGGAGCCTAACGATCCAGATGCATGATGAGGCAACCCTCACATGGATAGACATTGAGAATATATTTAGGTAGGGGTTCTTTCTGGAAATGATAAGCTCTGTGCTTATACCAGATCTGCTGCACCTGAAATAGGGTAGCATGAGAGTAGCATAGTATTCAGCGAGATTTCTTGAGCTTTCTCACTACTCCAAAGACATGGTGCGAGACCCGTTCTTTAGGGGTCAAACTTTTTATCAAGGACTACGTCAGGAGATCAAGGTATCTGTGGTGTCTCTTAGAATCCCTACTCAGGATGGCATGTTGGAGAGAGCTCTACTTGTGGAGAGATTCCTGGTAGAGCAGGCGCCAGCAGCAGAAGCTACCAATAGACACCAGGTGGAAGAGTCTTCAGCAGTAGGTAGCAGGCAGCAGACGCAGGGACCCAAGGGGGTCAATCCTTCTAGTGGAAGATCCCAAGACACAGGGTTAGTGTTACTAGGCTCCTAGGATAGAGGGAGTCAATAGAAGAGAAGGGTGTGATACTCATGTGGCAGTTAGGGGCACATGGATCGTGATTTCCTAACTCGCAACATCGATGATCAACAAACGATTGAGGGACAACCAAGGTAGAGTCAGAGGGTAGATTTGGGAGGTATGTAGGGTGGAGGAAGTGTTAGGGAAGAATCCAGATTAGCGGGCAGTGGTATGAGGTTCAAGTTACTACCACCACCACCCCTAGGTGGTCTGCCATGAGTGTAGGTAGCCGGTGGACAAGGGTGGGCCCAGCTTCAGTCGATAGAGGCCTATGATCCTGAAGCTCCATAGATGATTATATGTATGATATGTGTCTTATACACCTTATATTTGGTTCTTATAAACATAGGTTTCAATAAGTCTTTTCTTTCCATGGACCTTGTTCGAATCTTGAAGATTCTAGTGGAGTTGTTGGATCAATCCTTATACTTAGAGACTTCTGCAGGAGGGTATTAGATAATCACACATTGGTGCTCGTAGTGCAAGATTACTATTTGAAGTGAGATATTAAATTGGGATCTCCTAATAGTAGTGTCAAGACCTTACAAATTCATTTTGGTTATGGACTATTTATCCACATTCCATGCTCATATTTATTGTTTTAGGCTCAAAGAGTGTTGTGTCCATGAAGATGGGACCAGGTTTTCCCTTACTGAAAAAATGGAATGATTGCAGTGTAAGATAGACTTTCTTAGAGGATAGTTCATCCAATCACTCACTAGTTGGCTAGCCTTACCCTCAGTGTGATGGACGATAGGAGCCCTCAATTTCCTACAATGGTGGATGAGTACGGGGAAATATTCCCTAACAATGTTTCGGGATTACCTCCTCGTAGTAAGGTTTACTTATGTGTAGAACTGTACTCTAGGGTGGCACCGATATCCATGTCATCATATCAGATGCCTCTCATAGAGCTTCGTGAGTAGAGGGTACAGCTAGAGGACTGATAGATGAAGGGCTACATGAGGTTCAGTGTTTCACCTTGGGCGACCCTAGTTCTATTTTCCAAGAAGGTAGAATGGAGCTTGAGACTATGAGTTGACTAATGGAGACTGAATCAAGTGATTGTGATGAAACCATATCTACTGCCGAGAATCAATCACCTCTTTGACTAGCTGAAGAGAGCGGGGTTGTTCTGGAAGATAGACCTCGAGTCTGGCTATCATCAGCTTCATGCACAAGATGAGGATGTATTGAAGACAACATTTGGATGTTATTATGGCCTTTATGAGTTATTAGTGATGTCATTCGACATGACCAATTACCCAATAGTGTTCATGGGACTCATGAATAGGGTCTTCCAGCCTTACCTTGACTGGTTTGTCATGGTATTCATTGATGACATCC
This sequence comes from Viscum album, assembly GCA_963277665.1. Classification (NCBI taxonomy): domain Eukaryota; kingdom Viridiplantae; phylum Streptophyta; class Magnoliopsida; order Santalales; family Viscaceae; genus Viscum; species Viscum album. The sequence goes on from OY728155.1 coordinate 1,244,232,144, forward strand.
TAGTGTACTAAGCATCCGAGGAGGGGCACGCGACACACCTGAGGATGGTCCTAGATACACTATGAGAGAACCAGCTATATGGGAATCTCTCTAAGTGTCATTTATATATTTGAGAATTCCACTTTCTAGGATACGTCATTTCAAAGGCTAGATTCTCAGTTGATCCGTAGAAGATAGAGGTAGTGCTTTCTTGGAATCCACCCAAGAGCGTGACCAAGGTGCGAAGTTTCTTGGATATGGCTGGATACTATAGGATGTTTGTTCCCAAAATTTCTAGGGAAGAATCACCCTTATCTTATTTGACTTGGATGAGTAATCCCTTCATGTGGATGGAGAAGTGCAAGTAGAGTTTCAGGGAGTTGAGGTAGATACTGACGAGTGCCCCCATCTTGAGACTAGTAGAGGAGGGTGTTGGGTTTGTATTGTTATGTGATGCATCAGGAACCAGACTAGGTTGTATCCTGATGTAGGGGAAAGTGGTTATTTCCTATGTTTTATGGAATTTGAGGCATCATTATCATAACTATGCAACCCATGATATTGAGAAAGCAATAATGATATTTTCTTTAAAGATGTGGTAGCACTACTTCATGGGTGAGCTATTTACTATCTACTCTGACCACAAAAGTCCCAGGTATATCTTCTCCCAGAAGGACTTGAACTTGAGGAAGTAGTGGCAACTACAGTTTCTCCATGATTATGACTTTGAGATATTCTATACTCTTAGGAAGGGGAATGTGGTGGCAGATGCTCTCAATAGGAGATCCGGGTTTCAATTGCTGAGTGAATCTTCAAAGCAGTTAGTCGTGATGCAGACATCCTTTGTGGATGGTGATGGACAATCTTACCTTCAGTCGATGCTTGTCTCATCCCCAGTCTTACAAAATGTAATGGATTCATAGCTTTGGGATGTTGACTATGAGACTCGAAATTCTCTGTTATCAACCAGGAAATCCCCTGATGTATATTTTATAGGTGGGAATCACATCTTCATTTTCAGAGGGTACACCGTTAAACTAGTGGCGTTGCGAGAGGAGGTTCCAAGGGAGTTCTATACCTTCCCTTTGGTAGTGTATCCAGGGGTGGAAAAGATGTACCAGTATCACTAATATCAGTTTTGGTTTCTAATAATGAAGAAGGTAGTGGATGAGTTCATCTCTTAGTGCCTCACTTGTCGAAAAGTGAAGTCATAGCATTAGGTTCCAGTAGGTTTGGCTCAACAACTCGAGGTTCCTGAGTGGATGTGGGTTGGTATATCGATGGAATTCATGAAATATTTACCACGCACGTACAAGGGGCATGATAACTTCTTATTTATCATTGATCGACTCACCAAGTTAGCCCACATCCTACCCATTTAGGAGAAGATTTTGGAAAATAGCTTGGGATGCCTCTAAGTTAAGGAGAAATTTCATCTTCATGAGGTGCCTTCAACCATCATTTCAGAACATGATTCTCACTCCAAATCCCATCTATGGAGGGGATTATAGGAAGAGGGACTCAGTTGCACATGAGCATGGCATTTCATCCCCAGAAGGATGGCCAAATGGAGAGGACTATCCAGGTATTAGAGGACATTATTTGTGCTTGCATCCTAGACTTTGGTCACAGTTGGGAGGACCACCTGCCTCTGGTGGAATTAATATACAACAATAGCTACTACTCTATCATTAGTATGTCATTGTTTGATTCCCTTTATAGATGACCATGAAGATCACTATAATGTTGGACATACCTAGGAGAGTCAGCACTCGAGGGTCCAGAGATGGTATGGGATACCACTAAGAAGTTGAAGGTTATACAGGAATGGATGAGGACTGCACAAAATAGGTATAAATCGTATGTTGACAGGAGATGGAGGCCATTATGGTCTGAGGATAGAGACTGTGTTTTCATTTAGGTCTCACCTCGGTGGGGATTTTAGAGATTTGGTCGGGGTGTAAAGTTGTCTCTGAGGTTCATCAGCCCTTGTCAGATTCTGATCAGAGTTTCCAAGACGGTGTACCTCTTAGCTCTTCCCCCACAGATGCATCGTGTGTATGATGAATTTCACGTGTTTCAGCTGAGGATGTACGTTCATGATCAATTTCATGTCATCATGTAACGCCCCGACCCCAGCTCCCCAGAGTCGGTGCATTACTTCGTAACATTGGTATGATCACAAAAGATCATGTCTCGAAAGACCGATTAGTTTAGTAGCCTTGGAAACACAAGATACATTCATAAATGTTACATTGCATCATAAAGTGAAAATCTACAATAACAAAGTCTCCATAGTCCACACTCATATTCTCTTCTGACTATCCCTGAAGGTCATTCATAAAATACTTCTTCACATCCTGGAAAATATTAAAACATTGAAATGGGTGAGCTCAGATGCTCAGTAAGGATAAAAATATTACAGAAGCTTTTATAAATAAACATTAATAGTTAAGGCAATGTATAACTAAAACAAAAGCCTTTTAAACATGAACTTCAACATAATATGGCAAAAGTAGAATGAGATAATTCCATTTACTTATTCACATGGACATTCTACTGGTCGAATAATCACATGCAATATCAATAACCACTTTCATAAGGATGGAATGCATAATGCCAGACTATCATAACCACGTAGTCAAGGCCTCGTGCCAAGACCACAAATAAGATTTTGTCAAGGCCTCATGCCAAGACACTAGTTTATCTCATGAGACCTACCGATGCATCGAGGAGATATAGTAGGCTACACCCGTAACTTATTAAGTCCAATGCATTCCTCATATGAATAGGTTTAAACATATCATAAACCATAACATAATTGTATCACATAAAACATGCATAAAGGAAACATAATATTCCCACACTTCAATCACAAGCTATCAATAAAACACATTGATGTAATAAAAACACATTCAAAACCATTTTCAATACCAAAAATAAAGAAAATTAAAACTTTGTATTTATTTTTCATTTTAAAAAGTTATGGCTTGTAAAGGAAACTGAAACTCAAATAATGGCCACGACGGTGGAGAAGTCGTTGTCGCCACATACGTATGACAAAAACATTCCCTTTTGTCGTTTAGTAAAATGCTTCGTATAAAAAAGATTCCTTTTGGATAAACGTAAAAGTCAAAGGGGTTTATACACCGTATAAAAGATGTATGTGTATAAAACAAAATATGCCTCAATGAATGGATATTGAGACGAAGTCCCTTAAAAAGATCATTTTTAAATAAAATATATCTATTATGTGTATTCAATATATGTACACATAAAGAAAGTTTAAATACAAGATAAGACATAATAATATCATGACATAATTTGAAAGTAGGAGATTAACCCAAAGAATGGAAATTGGGTTAAGAAGTTCCCTTACCTTGTGTCCGAATTGACTCGATCGTTCTTTAACCTCCTGAATAATAAACTAGAGTTAATTTCTATTTACATAAGAACCTTTTTTATGTTCATTCTTTCTTTTATATCACTTATTAACATGTTATGAACATTATGTAATTATTTAAGTTAATAACGGTCATTTTGTCGATCTTAGGTACTTGAGTCAAAAATAAACTTCTTATAATTACATGTTGGTCATGTGGTGAGATATCCATTATATCTAGAATTATATTCATGATTTAGATATCATATATCTAATATATATCCAGTATATACATGCATTAATAATATTCCATAACATTTAGAGGTAAGAAACGAAATGCACCGTTCATGGAGACGGTAAGCCGTACGTACGCATGAAGCTACTTTCATTTCTATTTCATATTTAATGGAATGAAGTTATAATTATATAAAGGTATAAAATAATTCCATTATAATATAATGTATAATACCATATACTCCATCCTTTATACATCCCACATATGGCATTAACGATTCAAATCACTTTGAGGGGGCGGTAGTCCGCACTTCCTAAAATGAAATTATCGCGTTTACCCATAATGGAAATCATAAAGTATGACACAAATGAGAAATAAAGAAGCATAAGGAAAACATAAACATAATATATATATCATATATGAAAATAGTTTCATCAAAATGGCCACCATTAGAGGTGTTATATGAGTGTTGAACAATCATCGTTTTGTGAGGCAGAAATTCGCCAACCACAGAAACAGTATGTTCTTTAACCATTAGATGTAGGTGTGTGTAAGTGTAGCTCAAATAATTCTTATAAAAACATCCTAGTATATTTAGGATACTGGTGTTGTTACAAATTAAATGAATAAAAAGAGTTTAGGGGGTTGGATAAGAAAAATAAAACAAAATAACATAAGAGAAGACATTACCTTAAAATCGGGTAACTCTTTTGATTTGAGCCAAAGGATTTTTTGGGAAGAATTCAGACCAAAGTGAGGCTTCTAGGAGTAAGTTAGGGAAGGTGGGGGAGTATTTGGGCAGAGTTTTGCCGAGCCAAAAGGCTTTGAAAGTGTGAGTAAGGTGGTAGTGGTGGGGGCCTTTTATAAGTGGAGAGGAGGGGCACTCTTGGAATGTAATGAAATGTTACTTTATTATACAATGATTTTTGGATAATAAAGGTCACACACTTATATAATTCTAGTCTCAGGTGATAAGGGTTCGAAATATTCTCATCCAATAGGTTTTTGACAAGTGTAATCCTTGGATTTTACATTATCTTTTCATTTTATTTAAATCATTAATTAATGAGGTAATCGTTGCATTATCATGGTGTCATATATAATTTAATTTATTTAATGTCTAAAAATTATAAAAAAAAATATCATGATGTAGGAAATCTTATTAGATTTATAATGAATATTTATAGTCAAAAATATGACTTGTATAACCCCATTTAAAAATTGTTTTAGTAAAACAACTTATGTTTGTGACATTTTTATTTTAGCTTTAAATAAAAGTTATTTATGTCATTTTCCTACCAAAGCGGCTCCATGGGGTCCCCAAGTTGACCCATGGATTTTCTTGGTCTGCCATGACTCATCAAATAGGGGTAGGACAAGTTTAATGGTCATTTCATATTATTATAGCATTATCATTACAATAAATTACACTAACTACATTTAATCGCGATTAATTAAACTTAAAAGTTACTATTCACCAAAAAATTATTTTAATCCCATTGAACCATATTTTACTTCCTAATGAAAACCATGTATGTCGGATTTTTGAAAATAAAATCACAGAAGTGGTAATGTTTCATTTAAATAGAAAAAATCTGTTTTTTAACTATCACTTAGTGGTTTCACTATTCATCAAAAATTGAAGTTTTTCAGAACAATGCCAGAATTTTACCCTAAGCTATAATTGATATTCCGAATTCAAAAATGATCTCTATTTTACAAAATTACAAACATATAAGTTGCATTAATTAATTTTATAATTAATCCCTGCTATCGCAACAAATAGCGTGTTTTTAAGAAACAATATATATCAAAAGATTGACAATTGTTTATGTCCAATTTCAATGTTAAATTAATTCTAATGACCACCATTGGATAAAATGGTAAAAATATATTCTAATTATACTTTAAAACCACTAAATAGTATAAATTATCAATATAAATTATTTTTATTAAAAAAGTTGTTTTTATGTATTTTTCACTATTCATAGAAAATTGGAAGTTCTCAGAAAAATACCAAAAATTCAACATAGGCTAATTTCGATATTTCAAATCCAAAAATGAAGTCCATTTTGAAATATTAAATTTATATAATTTTAAAAAGTGTTTATTAATATTCATAACGGCTACTTTGATTTGTCGCGGTGTGTTAGAACTCGAAGTTGCGTACAATGCCTGCTATTGCATTATTGAATGAGAAGCGTATTGTGGAAGCTCGGGGTGTTAAATTCTCCCCTCCTTCAATAAATTGTGTCCTCGCAATTTGAAATTTTTCTTTGAAAATAAAAGGTTGAAAATAGAAAATACCTTTGTGGAAAACCCACATCAGAAATAAGGTTAATAAAAATATAACTTTAAAAGAAAGAAAGGGAAGTACAAAGGTCACCCAAGATAGACCATACTAGGATTCTATGAAAATATGGATATGGAAGAAAAACAAACCATCAAGGTCTAATGGAGAGTTGCAGAAAACTGTATTAGGAGAAAGTTAACCATAAGAAAATCACAAACTTGTGATTGGATAAACGGTCATTGAATCCCCAGTTGGAAAAGTTAACCGGCAATGTTTTTGTTTTAAGTTACATTTTATAAAGTTGAGGAATTTATTTATGAGATTTACTAAGAATGTAAGGGGATATACATACTTGTTATGTATACTTTCATTCTTTAATAAATTTTTACCACAAACCCATCTTTTACTCCAAATGGTAACAGAACTCAAAAATATTCTATTTATCCTAATGGTATAAGGTTATAAATATTAACACATACCATTTAGATTAGGAAAAATATTTTGTAATAACCAGGGACTTCCTGTAGGCTAGTGGTAGGTAATAAAATCCTATCGCACTATGGTTGTGGGTTCGATTCCTGTAGCTTTGTCCAACGGGACGGGTTATGCCCCACCCTGCAGGTTGTCCTTTTCCTAAAACTATAGTATTATAATATTTCAAAAATAATCTTCATAAATGTTTTAACCTTAAACAATACTATCCAAATTTCAACTTAATTCATTCCAACCATTATAGTTATCCAAAATACCTCCGTCCAGACTTTCTCTAAAATTTCTCTAAATTGAAAAATCAATTGTAACATTAGATTCCCTAAACAAAGTAAAGTTCCTCTTATTGTCACATACAAAAATATGATTACCTTCATCATATTAAAACCTTAATGAAAACAACAAGTATCGCAGTACAATCCTTATATATATATATCACATTATCCATATAACCATAATATAATCCTTGAGTCCAAAAGCACCAATACATTAATTATTCTGCTTCAACTTTAGTAACAACATAAGATTTTCCTTGATCCCTTGGCCTTTTCTGAGGTAAGTTTCTCTGACGCTTAGGATATTCATTTGCATAATGCCCCATTTCCCTACAATTGTAGCATTCAACATTGATAGCCTCTTTCTTTCCCTTGCAATCACGAGCCTGGTGACCTTTTTCTCCACATTTATAACAAACTCCCATTCCTTTTAGGCAAGAACCGGGGTGATTCTGCCCATAATTATCACATAATGGAAAATACTTCTTTCCCTTTTTCCCTTTATCTGTCTCTTGTTCCACTGTTCTATTCTTCTCTTGCTTTACTTTGTTGTCATAAGACTTAGAGAATTCCTTTTCTGTCTTGATAGCACACGACACAATATCTTCGTATGAAGAGAAGGTTTGTGAGACTAATTCTCGACAGAGAAATGGTTTTAACCCATCAAAGAAATGATCAATCTTAAGTCTTGGGTTACGTATATAATCTGCAACATGTATTGCTAACCTTGTAAAGTTATCCTCATACTTTGCGAAATTCTCATCCTCCTTTTGTCTCAGACTCAGAAATTGCCTTTCCATATCTTCTCGATGGTCACGAGGAATGTATTTTTCTAAGAAAATATCTTTGAACTCTCTCCATTCAATACTTGATACTTCTTCATCTTCCTTTGTATTTTGAATCAATGACCACCATTGATCAGCATCTCCAGTTAGGCGGTAAACTTCCATGATAACCTTTTCCCTTTAACTACTCCCCAAGGCATGGAATATTTTTTCTAAAGAATTTATCCATTGTTCATCTACTAAGGTATTTGTAATTCCATTGAATGTTGGTGGTTATTGCCTCATGAAGAGGTCTAACATTGATCCTCCACGTTGTGGATCAGGGTACTCCATATGAGTAAGGTTATTATTCATAACCTGAGTGAGTTTTCCCAGTATGGTAATAAGTTGATCAGCACCAGTTGTATCTCCAGCTCCATAATAATTATCTTGAGTAGGAGGGAAATCCCTACATGGAGTGCGTGCATTGATACAGTTTCCATTCCTTCCACTAGGCTCCATTTCTAAACAATGGCATAAACTAGATTATTTTATGAATTAAAATACATAATTCCATACTTATAAAATACTTAACATAAATTTAACTATTTATGGATATAATCCATAATCATAAAAACGTTTTCCTTGATGAAGTATATACTCATAACCCTTCATAGTGGTTTGTAAAGAAAATGAGAATTAACCTAAGCATATCCCACGGGAGTGTCGTAACCAAGAGTGCAGCAAGGCCCATTGTCGTTCACCAGTTCCCATTCGATTCTAGCTCAAAGTTGTGTTTTTGGGTTTTACCCCTAGGTACATATGTGCCAGAGCCACCTCTACCTGCTCGTATCCAGACAGGGATGTATTGGTCAGAAAACTCACAACATCTCTACAATACCAAAATTCTAAGAATTTCTTCTATACTAATCCTCAAAGTCTATCTTTGGGCTATGTGCTCTAATCAGAGTTTATCTAAATCTAGCTTCCAAGGTCAGTATTAAACTGCCTCTGATACCAACTGTAACGCCCCGACCCCAGCTACCCAGAGTCGGTGCATTACTTCGTAACATTTTCATGATTACAAAAGATCAAGTCTCGAAAGACTGATTAGTTTAGTATCCTTGGAAACACTAGATACATTCATAAATGTTACATTACATCATAAAGTGAAAATCTACAATAAAAAAGTCTCCATAGTCCACACTCATATCCTCTTCTGACTATCCCTGCAGGTCATTCATAAAATACTTCTTCACATCCTGGAAAATATTAAAACATTGAAAGGGGTGAGCTTAGATTCTCAGTAAGGATAACAATATTGTGGAAGCTTTCATAAATAAACATTAACATTTAAGGCAATGTATAACTAAAACAAAAGCCTTTTAAACATGAACTTCAACATAATATGGCAAAAGTAGAATGAGATAATTCCATTTACTTATTCACAAGGATATTCTACTGGTCGAATAATCACATGCAATATCAATAACCACTTTCTTAATGATGGAATGCATAATGCCAGACTATCATAACCACGTAGACAAGGCCTCGTGCCAAGACCACAATTAATATTTTGTCAAGGCCTCGTGCCAAGACACTAGTTTGTCTCATGATACCTTCCGATGCATCAAGGAGCTATAGCAGGCTCCACCCGTAACTTATTAAGTCCAATGCATTCCTCATATGAACAGGTTTAAACATATCATAAACCATAACATAATTGTATCACATAAAACATGCATAAAGGAAACATAATATTCCCACACTTCAATCACAAGATATCAATACAACACATTGATGTAATAAAAACACTTTCAAAACCATTTTCAATACCAAAATTAAAGAAAATTAAAACTTTGTATTTATTTTTCATTTTAAAAATTTATGGCTTGTAAAGGAAGCCGAAACTCAAATAATGGTCACGACGGCGGAGAAGTCGTTGTCGCCACATACATACGAAAAAAACATTCCCTTTTGTCGTTTAGTAAAACTCTTCGTATAAAAAAGATTCCTTTTGGATAAACGTAAAATTCAAAGGTGTTTATACACCGTATAAAAGAAGTATGTGTATAAAACAAAATATTCCTCAATGAATGGAGATTGAGACGAAGTCCCTTAAAAAGATATTTTTTAAATAAAACTTATCTATTATGTGTATTCACTATATGTAAACATACAGAAAGTATAAATACAAGATAGGACATAATAATATCATGACATAATTTGAAAGTATAACATTAACCCAAAGAATGGAAATTAGGTTAAGAATGTCCCTTACCTCGTGTCCGACTTGACTCGATCATTCTTTAACCTCCTGAATAATAAACTAGAGTTAATTTCTATTTACATAAGAACCTTTTTCATGTTCATTATTCCTTTTATATCACTTATTACAATGTTATGAACATTATGTAATTATTTATGTTAATAACGGTCATTTTGTCGATCTTAGGTACTTGAGTCAAAAATAAACTTCTTATAATTAAAAGTTGGTCATGTGGTGAGATATCCATTATATCCCGAATTATATTCATGATTTATATATCATATATCTCATATATATCCAGTATATACATGCATTTATAATATTCCATAACGTTTAGAGGTAAGAAACGAAATGCACCGTTCATGGAGATGGTAAGCCATACGTATGCTTGAACGCTACTTTCATTTCTGTTTTATATTTAATGGAATGAATTTGTAATTATATAAAGTTATAATATAATTCCAGTATAATATAATGTATAATACCATTTACTCCATCCATTATACATCCCACATATGGCATTAACGATTCAAATCACTTTGAGGGTGCGGTAGTTCGCACTTCCTAAAATGAAATTATCGCCTTTACCCATAATGGAAAACATAAAGTATGCCACAAATGAGAAATAAAGAAGCATAAGGAAAACATAAAAATAATATATATATCATATATGAAAATAGTGTCATCAAAATGGCCACCATTAGAGGTGTTATATGAGTGTTGAACAATCATCGTTTCGTGAGGCATAAATTCGCCATCCACAGAAACAGTATGTTCTTTAACCATTAGATGTAGGTGTGTGTAAGTGTAGCTCGAATAATTATTATAACAACATCCTAGTATATTGAGGATACTGTTGTTGTTACGAATGAAATGAATAAAAAGAGTTTAGGGGTTTGGATAAGCAAAATAAAACAAAATAACATAAGAGAATACATTACCTTAAAATCGGGTAACTCTTTTGATTTGAGCCAAAGGCTTCCTTGGGAAGAATTATGCCCAAAGTTAGGCTTCTAGGAGTAAGGGAGGAAATTTGGGAGAGTATTTGGGCAGAGGTTGGCCGAGCCAAATGGCTTTGAAAGTGTGAGTAAGGTGGTAGTGGTGGGGGCCTTTTATAAGTGGAGAGGAGGGGCACTCTTGGAAAGTAATGAAATGTTACTTTATTATACAATGATTTTCGGATTCTAAAGGTCCCACACTTATATAATTCTAGTATAAGGTGATAAGGGTTCGAAATATACTCATCCAATAGGTTTTTGACAAGTGTAAGCCTTGGATTTTACATTATCTTTTCATTTTATTTAAATCATTAATTAATGAGGTAATCGCTGCATCATCATGGTGTCATAAATAATTTAATTTATATATTGTCTAAAAATTATAGAAAAAATATCATGATGTAGGAAATATTTTTATATTTCTAATGAATATTTATAGTCAAAAATATGACTTGTATAACCCCATTTAAAATTTGTTTTAGTAAAATAACTTATGTTTGTGACATTTTTATTTTAACTTTAAATAAAAGTTATTTATGTCATTTTCCTACCAAAGTGGCTCCATGGGGTCCCCAAGTTGACCCATGAATTTTATGGGTCGGCAATGACTCATCCAATAGGGGTAGGACAAGTGTAAAGGTCATTTCATATTATCATAACATTATCTTTACCTTAAATTACACTAATTACCTTTAATCGCGATTAATTAAACTTAAAAGTTACTATTCACCAAAAAATTATTTTAATCCCATTGAACCACATTTTAATTATTAATTACAACCATGTATGTCGGATTTTTGAAAATCAAATCATAGAAGTGGTAATGTCTCATTTAAACGGAACAAATCAGTTTTTTAACTATCACTTAGTGGTTTCACTATTCATCAAAAATTGAAGTTTTTCAGAACAATGCTAGAATTTCACCCTCATCTATAATTGATATTTTGAATTCAAAAATAATGTCTATTTGGAAAAATTCCAAACATATAAGTTTCATTAATTAATTTTATAATTAATTCTCGTTGTCACAACAAATAGCGTGTTTTTAAGAAACAATATATATCAAAAGAGTGATAATTGTTTATGTCCAATTTCAATGTTAAATTAATTCTAATGACCACCATTGGATAAAATGGTAAAAATATATTATAATTATACTTTAAAAACACAAAATAGTATAAATTATCAATATAAATTATTTTTATTAAAAAAGTTGTTTTTATGTATTTTTCACTATTCATAGAAAATTGGAAGTTCTTAGAAAAATACCAAAAATTCAACATAGGATAATTTTGATATTTCAAATCCAAAAATGACGTCCATTTTGAAATATAAAATTTCTATAATTTTAAAACGTGGATATTACATTTCATAACGGCTACTTTGATTAGTCGCGGTGTGTTAGAACTCGAAGTTGCGTACAATGCAAACTATTGCATTATTGAATGAGAAGCGTATTGTGGAAGCTCGGGGTGTTACACATCAACTGTGGTGAGATGAACATTGATGATGGGGAAATGTTTGTAGAGTTCTTGGGGGAGATAGAGGATCGACAGAAGCGGGTTCCTCGTGGGTGTCTGATTCCTCTGGTGCGCATTCAGTGGCATCATAGGAATCTCTAGGAGAGCAATTGGGATTGCTAGGCTCAGATTCATTCTTAGTGTCCCTATTTTTTTGCTTATCCATTGTTTTGGATTTTGAGGATGTAAATACCTAATGTTGGGAGAATGTAATGTCCCAGATTTTCCATGTAATATTTTTGTTTGAATTATATATATTAATATAAAACCTGGTGAAGAGACGGCACGTGATTCTGAGGCTTGAGGTTCCGGAAGTAATTGTTTGAACTTTTTTTTAAATAACATATGTTTTCAGTTTTGGTAACTTCTAAACTGGTGCCTTCATTAAAAATATGATGGAATTTTTGCGCCCAGAACTGGGACTTTTCATTAGGAAGGACCTAACCCTGACTGGTATAGGTTGAGGGTAAAAGTTAATTTTTGGGCATTTTAAAGAAAAAATAAAATAAATTTAAGAAATTTTATTTTATTCGTCTCACTATAGTACAATGACACATCTGATATTTCATTTCATAAATGAAAAAACATAAGGACATTGTGACTCAATGTAACAAAAAAACTGAAACATTTTCATCCTTTAAATAGGTTAATAGGGATACAGGACTAAGATAGGATCTTGGAGTGTTCTATGAAGCTTTGAAGTAATTTCATTGGTGAACTATGAGTAAGAAAAAATGATGGATCACAAATGAAAACTAATGTTCCCTCCTCTTCGAAGGTTTTTTCCAACAACGACGGATCGTGGATCTAGGATCAATGAACTATGGAGGTGCAACACTTTTCTTCACCAATGATAGATCCATTTTTAGGTAAGGGTTTATTTATAATTGATTTATTTATTTCCCTATTCCTTGGTTTGAGCGATGAACATGGATCAACCCACAAATATGTTGACCCGTAGATCGATCGCATTTGTGGTAGGGTTTGGATCGTGGGATTTTGAATCAAGGTCATCCATATTGTGATGTGATTCATTCTTAGAGTTTTAATCTTCTCCTCTGTGATTTCAATTCTAACATGGATAGATTAGGTCCAACACGAACAAGGCCTAGATTCATCTATTTTGGTCTTTCTTATGTCCTTCCCATTCTTTGTGGCACAACAATCTAGGCTACTAGCTTGACGGCTGGTGACAACGACACTCTATGCTCCCTGCGGGACCACAACAGATGGAGGCATTGGGCAGGGAAGGCTACAGCCAGTCAGGCCATGACGTTTGTGGAATACCGTAGCTAATAGGGTTGTGGTGGTAGTGGAAATATACATCCAAGTGGGTTGCGGTGGTGGTGGAGGTCCTCGGGTTGAAGGCCAGTGGCGAGCAAGGGCCACCGACAGGTGGCCGGTGGCAGGCTATAGTGGTCGGCTTCATTACGTGGTAGATGTGGTAGGTGGGATGCATCACACAGCCAGGAACCGTAGTCCAGCGGGACCGTGGTGGAGGACCTTTGGCATCAGCAGTGGGTGGGACACACAACGGTCATACACATTCATCAGGTAGGGATGCAACAACCTCTACATCCTGGGTGGAGTAGTCGGCCCGCTCTAGTGGGACAGGCTAGGTGGGTAGGACAGGTCCGATCTGACGGGGTTAGACTAGACTCGAACCCCACCATCCCCTTTTCACTAAAACACCCATAACTCTCAAACTGTACATCTGATTGACGATCCATTTCTGGCATTGGTACCCTCGTGATGAGTCAGTACTTTTCAAATACTCTAATTGGGTTTTCATGGAAATATACATACGACCATTGGATAAGGAGTAATTTCTCCCAGAATAAGTATTCTATGAGTGGGAATCCTATGGCTTGATGTGATGAGAGGTCTATAACTACGGGTCTAAGTGACTCAGCGAGTCTAAGTTAATCAGTGGTTTTACGTGACTCAATAGGTCAAAGTGACTTAGTGATTTTAAGTGACTCAATAGTACTGGATGTTCTATGATTACATCAAATAGCCTTGATTTTCATACCTTAGATTTATACCTATGTGAGCTAACAATACTATGTGTATACTATCCTTTGTGGTTATTCCTTTGTGGTCTTTCCTTCGTGGTCATTCCTTTGTGGTTTCATGGTGTCCTACTAAATATTGTTTTAATCACCCATACATGGGATTTTCCCGCACATGTTGTGTATTATGTATAAAACTGAATCTTTGATAGAGACCTAGGTGGCCGAGGACCAGGTGGTTCCCAGTGATATCAGACAGGTGATGCATACTCTTACGACTACAAGTAGCTACCCTTTACCTACACTTCAGGTAGGTTTTTCGGAATACGGGTTCCCAGTGACTTGTATACTCACTTGTTTATAGTTTTTGTTTTGTTTTTCTTGTATACTAGCCCCTTTACTTTCAGTATTTTTCTATCACTCTCAGTGGTTGTCTTGGTGGTATGCAATGTTTACTCAGTGTTTACTTTTCAGATTTTGTGGGCTTGTAGCTATGTACATGTGTACAGGTTTAAAGGAAATGCCTCTCAATTGTGATATATTCCTTCTCAGTACTAGATTACAACCCTTGACCTATTGGGGGTAGGCATTGGGTACTCACGACACGGGCCCCACTGGGATGGGTCATGACAATCATAGCCTTCTTGTGTGAATAATTTGAAATTTTTAATTTATATAATATGGAACAACACCAATATCTGCTTTTTATAATATCTAGAACATCTCAAACAATTCATATACATGTTAACTCATTCATGTTTCTTTGAATCATATGTCCAAACCCTTTATTACATAATTTATTTTCTTTCTTTATACTCAGATAACATGAATTCTAAGCATCACCAACCAAGAATAGATTTCCCTTGGTTCATTGTCCTATTGTCACAAATTCTCCATATTTAAGCATTTTCTAAATAAAATAATATATTCTAAAGATACCATCATTTTCTTCATCAAAAATTTGTGAAACACTCAACAGATTGTGTTTCATTCCATTAACAAATATTGAACTTCGGGATTTCAACTTTTCTTTTCCAATTACTATAGATCTAATTCCTTTTGTTTTGAGAGAATAATCACTTAAAAAAGTAATTATTCCATCATTGTAGTCTTTCATATTCTTTAACTACTTCAAATCTTGATTCATGTGTGAATAACACCCACTATCCAATATCCAAGGTCATTCTCTTTTTGTATCCTTAAAAGTAGTTTCAACTATAATTCCCTTATCTTTCCCGTTTTCTTCATTATCTTGATGATTTTAAGTGTTTTAAATCAAAATTTATTAGAATGGTGACATAAAAAGTCAAAAAAAATCAAGGTCCATAGGCTAATAACATATCTCATAAATAGTTTCAAGAATTTGGGATCTATTATCAATCTATAAATTATATTTTTCATTTTTTTGTTAAGTTTGTCTTATTTGATTGGGCTTAATTCTCCACAAACTCTTTATCAAATACCTCAGGGATATACTAATGTGTGTATAATTGTAAAAAAACATTTTTTCTATATACCTAAAGCCTCTATAGTTCCCACAATATACATAAAATTATATTCTCTTTTATACCATGCATATTGTCTAAAAATACATATCTATATTCAAATATTTTTATAACCATCAATATTGGATCCTTTTTGTGAACCAAAATTTTGGTAAACTCCTAACACCTTATTATTCATATTATAATTATTATTTATCTTAATAGATTCTCTAGTCTTAATAGTTCTCTCTTCAAATTATTATTTCTCAAAAATTAAAAAATGTTAAAGTCTCTTGTTTTAGATACATACATGGTCATCTTGGATTGATTCTTCTTCTAAGACCCTTACACAACATATTTTTCCTTGATATTAACCTTTTAGTATGATATTTTTATACTTTATTTTTTATCATTAAATAATTTAAGAACTTCTGGATTTTAATTTTTGAAGTTATACATTCCTTGTTCTTATTCAACTAGTTTTTGTTGAATAAAATAAAATTCTTTTTCCTTCTTCAACATATTTTCTTCAAGAATTATGTTAATATTTTTTTATCAATTAATTAAATTATTCAGGTTTTCAATCTCATTTAACAATATATATTTTTCTTCCTCATTCACCATTTATTGACTATTTATCGGTTGATCATATTTAATTGAATTCTTGTTCTCTTTCTCAAGATTAGAAAATTTCAAGAGATATTCTTTCAATTCTATTTTTATCATAAATTCCATTTGAGTTTCCTATTCTCTATTTTTGGAGTTTCTACGTTAACCACTAAAAAAACTCTCATAATTCACATTTTCAATAAGCAACATATTGTCACCTTCATCTATAGAATTCTCAACTTCCACTACTTCTACACTGTCACCATATTAATCACGTTTCGACCAAAATTTTATCCTTTTAAATTTAGTAAAATTATTATTAATTATTTTTAAATAACAAATTAATTTTTCAACCTTATTCGTTAGATATATTCTTGTACTTTACTCTTCATCATTGCTATTTTCATCCTCCATCAGTCTTGGAAAATTAGATTGAAAATGTACAATGGGTCCACAATTAAACCACTTAAAAGATAATGTTCCTTTATACTTCCCTATGAATCATTTCATATTTCTAAAAAATAAATACATGAATTAATAAAACTTAATACTCACTTCATCTTCTAAATTAGAATCACAATCCACATTTTTAACAACAACTTTTTGTGAATTATCTTTATTAGTGTCTTTGAAAGAGATTTCATTATCATTATTTCCCTTTATATTGATAGAATTCTCTTTTCTTGTCTCATAAGTAATGAGAATACTATGAAAATAATGCATAGAGATTTTATCAAACTAACTATCTTCTAAAGATGAAATATTGGAAATTATTATATTAGGAAGAATTATCATTATCTTTTAAACAACTGTAGAGTCTTCTAATTTTTTTCAAGTATTATTAAGGTGCTTATAATATCATTAACCCTTGTGAATAACTTTCCAATAGATTCATCATCTCTCATTTAAAAATCGTTATATCTCAATATCTAAATATATAATTTTTTTAATTAAGTTTCTTGTTACCTTGATAAATTTTCTTTAAATTATATTAGATTCCTTTCGCAGTTAGATTCTTTTAGTAGTTATAATTTCTTAAACTTGAAAAAATTCACTTTCTGATGGAGAAGATATTTGAATTTCTATATTTTCCATCATTATTTAGATTCCTCTTGTCTACATATATTATATCAAAACCCATTCCCCCTAAAGGTACCCCTCTTAGACCAAAAATGAGATAAGGGAGATAATAATTCCTGAATCCCACCTCCAATTGGCCATGGGTTGGTGACATGTACCAAGGGTATATCATAAACACAAATGGAAGGAATTACCCATTAAGATTTTAGAAGTCAAGAGATAAGATTAAAACACCCAACAAATCCTACTCATAAAAAAGTAAAGAGATATACTAATACATTAATGTAATTTAATATAATAAAAAAATTTAAAAAAAATACATAAACCAAAAGATATACTCATCAACAACCATGAAGCCTAAACAGCTCCCAAATAACCACGAGTTAATAATGTCTAACCTGATCACCAACCAGCTTATACGGACCTAAAAATAGTTTATATATACGTAGGGTGAGAATAACATGTACACTCAATAGGATACTACCTAGATCCTCACATGAAAAAGATAAATAAATCATGGTAAACCCAGTGAACAACAAGTGAAGAAAACTCACCACCTAAATAGGTATACTAATTTCCCAACCTCACCATGGTTATCTGTCACCAAGTATTGCATACAAGTGAACATATGATATGATTTAAATATAAGGTACTTATCTACCACTCCCCACTAGTTTTCCACTCTTTCCTAACATTGCATATCCTAATCCATCTCTATCCAAAATTAAGCCATCCTGAAGGCACCTGGGATAATGTATCATACCATTCACCTTGTGTCACACTTGGATTTTTATCATCATCCTTTATTCTTCTTCATCTTTTGGATCTTGGTTTTTCTCTCAAGTTTCTAGTGTGATGGGTTAAAAATTTTGAGTTGAAATACTTTTTTATTTTTTGTTCTATGTTTATTCCCTAGTTTCCCCATGTGTTCATGGTGAAAAGTGGAGTTTTTGGTATAGACAGTAGGTGGTGCATGGTTAGAGGAAACTGTATGGTTCATCCTGGGAAATCAAACAGACAATTTCATTTTTGGGTAGTGGTGACCTGCACGATTATCACATGTTTTGGGAAACTGTACAGGCTAACAATTCATCTTGTTCCACTTAGACATTGAGGGACTCACAGTTACTGAATGGTTTGGAAAACCATGTGGGCAAACTCTGTGACCTATCTAGGTCATTAAAAAGTTTTATTTTACCTTTCTACCCTAATCATGATTTAAACCCAAATCACTCTATAACTCCCCCATTTGGTTCATTCAACCCTAGTAGGATCCTCTATCCATGATCACTCCACCCACCTCCTTTCATGGATATTCTAAGGGGATTTATTTAAGTTTTGAGTTTAGATTTTCAAGGTAATCTCCTTATTTCCTCTCTCTCTCTTCCTTCTTCTTACATTTTATCTTGAGTTAAAATTCTCCCTTGCTCATGTGTATATAATTTTCATGTTTCCCTTGGTTTATTTTGTGTGTTTTGTCTTTAGCGGTTTCTATTGGTTGTTCTTGACTCTTGGAACCTTGGTGAGGTTGTTTGGAGTGTCTGTTGTTGAGGCGATGTGAGTTTGAGGTAGTTTCCCCTTTTCACATTCCCTTTAAATGTAATAATTGTTGGTTTCAATATTTTCACACCCTCATTATATGATAAATTTTTATGTGTTATCTTTGTAATAATTTTTTGATGATAAATGAAGTCTTTTTCTTGACTATTTTGAAGCATATGGATTTTTTGTTATGTGATGCACACCAAGTGTTTGAGAAATTACCAAATTGGATTTTGATAGTGGAATATGTTTTTTAAAGAATTTTTTGGTTTTTTAAACATATTTTTGGAATCTAGAATGATATATTTGATTTATAAAATGTATTTCTAAATGGATTTCGCTTGAAAGTGGTGCCAATTTGGATTTTGAAAATGGTTTGGAATGTGATTGTGATGCGTAGTCCATTTGGAATTTTTATTAAAGTGTATTTTGTTTGAAAATGTGGTATGAGTGATTAAATGGAATTTTTAAAAATGGTTGTGAATTGAAAATAGTGTGTTTTCCCCTTTTTGGAAATGTGGTTTTTTTTCGTTGAAAAAGGGTTATTGAGGCCTATTTGAAAATTTGTGAAAATTTTGAAAAATGGTTGGCTTGAAAAAACAACCCTAATATAATCCTCTTGACATGTTTATATTTAATGGATGGTATTTACTCAATTTTGAATCCTCATGATCCATTTATATTTAATGGGTGAGACTTCCTTATTGTGGGATCCTCATGACCTATTTACTTTAAGCAGAATGTGAGATCCTTAGTGTGGAATCCTTTGAGATCTATTGGTTTTAAGGGAAGAGAATATACCTTGTGGTGGCCTAAGGGTGACTTGTCGTGTGAGTTGGTTATCTGTATGTGTTTTTTTGTGTGTTCATGTGATCGGATGCTTGGTTTTTATTTTTGGACCACCCCAACTTTACTTTACTCTTGACATGAGAACCTGGTATAACTAGAAAATTTTATGAGAATGATTGTTTCACTAGATTAGGATTATGCTCTAGATAGTGGCCCATAGTAGGGGATTGTACATTGTGTTTTGTTTTTGTTGTTTTGGGATAGTTCCCCTTGTTCAGACCATGTAGTTTGTGATCGAGTGTGTGGGAAATAATTATGTCATCAAGTGAAGCATGCTTTTCAGGACGAGCCAAGATTTTTAGTATATTCTGGATTATTTTTCTAGCTCCTAGGTTATAAAATGTCCTTTTTCACTTATTTTTCTATATAATATGATTGATATGCTTTTTGGTTGGTTTTTTTATGTGTTTATTTTCATTTACCCTGTTGTGTGATCATTTTTTTATCTTCCATGTGGTGTACTTTTTTTAAAAAAGTGATGTGTTTATTTTTCAAAGGATTATGGTAAATGTTTTGAAAACATTTTACACTCTCTTTTCTCTAATTTTGGATAAAAACATCATGAAATGAAAATGGTTTCTCCTTGGAAAATAATGTGGTTTTTAAATATAAAAAAGGTAATGGACCGTGTTTTATTTTAAATAGGAAACAGTTTTGAAAAGATCGCTTTTATATATAGTATTTTAGAAATGAACTTGATGTTGCTTTTATTTTAATGTAATTGAATTGGGAATATATTTTTCCTGGCACACTAGTTGAGTTTTAATAATCATGCTTATAGTTCTTTCTTTTTTTATCCATTGTTGCAGGTTCAGCTTGGTTTCGATCGCTGTGGGTGATGTTTGGATTTGGTATCAGAGAGTGACCCTCGGGGTCACATGGAGTCACACTGGTCATTGATTTTATTTTAGGTTTTGTTTTTTGGTTGTTGTATTTTCATCTTTGTAAAATGATGTTCAATTTGGATATTTATTCATATTGGTTTTCTCTATTTTTTTCTTCTATTCATTTTATTTATTCTTATACTAGGTTAAATCATTCCCTTGGAAACTAAATTGATCCCTAAAACTAGTTTCCAGCATGGGAGGATTGGGAAAACATCTTGGGTCTTGCCACAGATCGACTCAGGTGATCAGTTCAAGGTCGACCTGGGTTGGCTCATGAAAAAATTTTATTATAACATTTTCGTTTTTTAGAGGTTCTATCTTTCAAAGTGCACTTTTTTATTTGGAATTTCATGGTAGATGGAGTATGACTATCGGAACATGGGGTGCAGGTTTGGGAGAGTCTCTATCCAATACTTTCTATATTGAACATTGAGTTTTCATGGGAAGTAGAGATTCTTTTGGTTTATCTAGTTTTTATGGGTGGTTATGTGTTTGGGGAAATGAAAATAGAGTTGTTCCAATGGTCTCAGTGAGATCGTAGGGCTTGGAAAACCATGTGGAGTCAGGGAGAGTCAAAAGAGACACTCTGTGATAGTGGCATGATTGGCATATGGTTTCCAAGCATATGTCAAGGTCACCAATCACTACTAGTTTCCCCATTTTAGTTTTTTGGGTATTCCTTGATTCTAAAAATTGTTTTGAAAACTCTTATTTTGGAATTATGAAAACTGAATTTAGGGTGGTAATAGTTTGGTTTTAAAAATATGGAAAAATGATTTTTCATATTTATTTTGAGGAGAGATTTACAAAATGTTTATATTTTTTTAAAATGATATTAGTGTAAAATGGAAACATATTAACAATTTTGGAATTTTTTAATCAAAACCTAGAGTTTATGGAAATTGTTTTTTGTGAAATAGAAGTTTATTTTGAAGAAGTTTTTGGGTTTTTTTAAATAGAAATAAATGAGTTTTTAATCAGATGACATTTTTATGAAATAGGATTTTTCGAGCTCTTGAAAATTATTTTAATGGTATGAATTGGATTCTTTGTATGGGACTCACAAGATTTGTATTTTATAATGAATAAAATGTATTGAAGTGTAAATTTTGAAAATGTTTTTTAACTTGCTGGTTAGAAATCTTTCAAAAAGTTTAGTGAAAGTTGAAATGGGAAGTGAATTGAGATTTTGTAAACATGGGAGGAATATTTTTTTTCAAAAACTAGGAATGTTTTTTTCACCTCTGGTATTATCATGAGTTATCACATGCATGGATGCCATTAATAAAGTGTATGGTTGATGACATTGGAAGATGAGTTCCTGGATTGGCATGAGTTGATGAGTGCACAGGGTGGAATAAGAATTTACATGTGTGAGGATCCATGGAATTCCATTGGTCAGTGTGAAATCCACCAAGTTTGTTTTCTTTTTGAAAGTATTTAAAGAAGAAAATAGTGATGTTTTGATAACCAATGGTTGTATGGTGTGTTTTCTTGTGGTTTTAAAGTGATTGTTATGTTCAATTTTGAGCTTGATAACTCCATTTGATGAGTTTATTTTGAATTAGCTCTTGGTTTTCTTGTTGTCTAGTGTCTATCCGTGTAAGGATTCGATGGATATTTGAGGTGTGGATATGGATGGTTTACCATTATCAAACCTTCCAATTAATCCACATAAGGACTTCCTTCTTGAGTTTCAAAAGTTGAAACCTCCTCTCTTTTATGGTCAAGAGGATCCTCTAAAATTGCAAGAGTGTATGCACAAAATATAAATGATCTTCAGTTCCCTTGATTTTCCGAAGTCGTTAAAGGTAAATTATTCTACCTTTATGCTTGAAGTTCTGAACTAGAAGTGGTGTATGTTAGTCTCTCAAACCAATCTTATGAAATGTGTAACCTGGGAATTCTTTAAGGATTCATTTATCCATCTGTATTTCTCTAAGTAGTTAACGTGAGGAAGGGGATAGGGATGTGTTATTTTCAGCAATGTGATGGATTGAAGTTGGAGTTATTTTGTCATTTTGGGGACCTAGTTACTTAACTTTTAGATTTGGATGTGGATGATTACTTCAAGGCTCAACATTTTTGAGAGAGGGATTCCTCCTTATTTTTAGTCTAAGGTATTAGTGTTCGATTTAACCTCTTTTGTTGATGTGGTGAGGAATGTTGTTTGTATTGAATTTGTGTTTGTGGGAGTTCTTGAGTCATCTATCCTTCCTCTAATCTCTAGAAGTGGTGAAGGGAATTCTAGTAATAATATGGGGAGTTGGACTAAATTTATTGGTGTTTTCTTGTGGTATAAAAAGGCCTCTAGACCTTTCATCATCTTTGTATAAGTGTAGGATCATAGTGTTTCATTAGTTTAGTAATCCATACTAGAATAGGCCATTATTTCCAAATGATCTGAAGACCTATCATTCATGTGGATTCCTAGGCCACATGAAATTTTTCTGTTAGGGAGTTTCCATGAAGTAATGTGGAGTTGTTTTAAAGAAGTAGGGTGCGGTTATGGGCTCAGTTTAAAGTCCCTTTCTATGTATGCTTTTTTGGTTGTAATGGTTGTGTCCGATGGTGTTTTTTGGTGTTGTACTCTCGTTAAATTATATAGATGATGTTGTGGATATCTTGAGAACTTATGTTTCCATAAAATCATGGCTATATTTTGAAAATTCTTATTTTTTTCTGTCTTGAGTAGAGGTGTGTCTCATTGAGTATCTTATTCCTACTATTTTTTATTTTAATTTTAAAAGGATGATGATTGTGTATCTTCTAAATATCTATGTCGATGGAAAGAAGGAGTTTTGATTAGGGTTTATCAGATCCTGACTGTGAGGCAATCAATTCATCAAGACATTAGGGCTCCATCCATAGGCCTCATAGTGAAGATTGCACATAGTTAGGAATTAGGGGACTGAGGGACCATTGTCTATATTTTTCCTTAGTGTTTTAATGGGGACAGATCGCATTTCTCTATTGTTTCCTCTTCATCTTAAAGGTCCCTCTTTATAGAGAGATATGTAGAGACCTTATTTCATCATTATTAACCCTGTAGGATTGAAGGTTTCTCTTAGGTTTTAAGGAGGTATAGTGGTCCCATTTTCTTGAAATTATAGTGGTTTTTTCTTTTTAGATGTGAACCACTAATCAATTGTTCTTGGGTGGTTAGCCATGGTGGATCGGTTTTACTTTTGAGTTTCTTCCATTGATCTTTCCCCTTATGGTGGTGCAGGGGGGGAGGGGGTATTGTTGGTCAGTTCAATAATTTCTTGAGCTGATCTAAGTTGTATAGTACCTAAATAGTGGGAAGACCCACCATGGATCTTGTGGTAGTTTTTTCTAGAGATGGTTGGTATTAGTTGATTTCTAATTGTGGGGAGTCCATTCAGGCCTCCTATGTTGATAATTCGGTCAAGTTTCTCACATTGGCCTAGTATGAGGTGGTTCCTTTCTAAATTTGTTGAATTTTGAGTTCCTCTATGTTGGGGGAAACATTGGGATTTTGAAGCATACTAAACGGGTTTGTCCGTGTTTGAGTTGCACCGATTTTAGTTTGAGTTTTATTTTGTTTCTTGAAAAGTGGTTTGGTTTCATTGGTGGGTTTCATATAAGAATTATGGGTTTCATTTGGTGGTTATTGAGGTTCTTTTTATTTGATAGGTTGGATAATATAGTCATAGGAATCCTTTCTCTTTGATAGAGCAACTAGAAAATGTTTTGTCTTTCTGGGGGCATAAATCATTAATGGTGGGGAGAATTGTAACACACAGATTTTTATCTTCATCCTTTATTCTAGTTCATCTTTTGGATCTTAGTTTTTCTTTCGAGTTTCGAGTGTGATGGGTTTTAAATTTTGAGGTGATCCTTTATTTATTTTTTATCACGTGTTTATTTCTTAGTTTCACCATGTGTTCATGGTGAAAATTGGTGTTTTGGGGCTTGATAATAGGTGGCACATGATTGGTTATTGTTTAAAGGAAACCATGCGGCCCAGCCAAAGAAACCATCCAGTTAATTTCATTTTTTTGCAATGGATACCCACACTATTATCATGCAGTTTGGGAAACCATGCAAGTTAACCATGTGTCCTGTTCTACTTGGATAGTGAAGAAATCATAATTTCCACATGATTTAGAAAATTGTGCATGAAAACCATGCGACCTGTCCAGGTCATTAAAAAGTGTGATTTCACCTTTCTACCCTCTTTGGGATTTGACACCAAATCACCATATTCCTCCCCTATTTGGTTTTTTGACCCTAGGAGGCTCCTCCCTCCAACCTCACACCTCCCACCTCTTTCCATGGCAATTCTAAGGCGATTTCTTCAAGTTTTATGTCTATAACATCAAGGTAATCTCCTCCTCTATTCTCCCTCTTCCTTCTTCTTCCATTTTCTCTCGAGTTTCTCTTCTCCATTGGTCATTTGGATATAGTTTTCTTATTTACCTTAGTTTATGTTGGGGTTTTTTATTTTTAGGGTTTCTCTTGGTTGTTATTGACTCTTAGAACCTTGGAAATATTGTTTTGGGTGTCATTTTTCAATGAACTGTGAGTTTGAGGTAGGTTTCCCTTTTCATGCGTAGTATGTTAAAAAAGGTTCCTTTCATGCTTTTGTAATAATATTCAAAAAGTACCTCATTTGAAAAATGATAGGAAGATTCTGTTTAAACCAATTTGTAAAAGTAAAACATGGGTAAAATTTTCCTTAATAAATCATTATATAATATTAAAAACATTCTTGAAGGAATTTTTAGGAAACATGGGCATGGAAGAAAATATTCCCGGCCAAAGAGAAAATAAAGAAGGTTTTTGTTAAAAACATTTTTTGATCTTTTGTGTACATAAATGATGAAAATGAAAGAAAAAATTATAATTTTAAAAAATAATTAAAATAGAAGAAATATTTTTTAGTTTATGATATAAAGATCCTATAATTACCCAGGTGCATACTTAACTAAAAACAATCTTGAATAATGATGAGATTGTGAAATAAACACCAACCATTTTGGTAAATTTCTAATCATAACCCCCATGAAAGAAATAACTTCAAATGAATATTAAATACCATGAAAATTGTAACACCCCTACATTTTATTAAATGATAAAAATATAATCTAATTGTACTTCCAAACCATTCAAATATATAATTGAACATTGTAAATTATTTTCATTAAAAAAGTTGTTCTCAATTAAAATTTAATATGTTTCACTATTCACCCAAATTTGAAATTTATCATAAAAACACAAAAAAACTATCAAAAGTAAATATTTGTGTCCTAATGCTGAAGAAGAAGTTTATTTTTTCAAATTGAATATATAAAAGTGTCAAATATTGGATTTAAAAAGGTTTATCCATTAAAAAGTGGTAAAATTTCATTTTCTGAAAAATACATCCTTTATCTGAAAAAATGAATTTGTTCTTATATTATGTCTAAGAAACACATAATATGTATGTTAAAATTTATATGGAATATATAAAATTCAAAATGCAGATAATATTATTCATAACAGCTTTTGAACATCTAGTTTGGTAAGTCGGGGTACGCTCGAACTCGGTGTTGCATATAGCGCAAGTTATTGAATTGCTTTGAAGAAATAACGTACTATGAAATATTGGGGTGTTACATTCTCCCCTACTTCAATAAATTGTATCCTCACAATTTAAAATTGTTCTTCATAAATAAAAAGTTAAAAATAGAAAAATACCTTTGTGGAAAACCCACAACGGAAATCAGGATAATAAAATTCAGTCTTAATAAGAGGGAAATGGAAATGAAGAAGTCACCAACAAATTAGGACCTCAATTAGGAGAAAATTTTTGGAAATTATAGACACATAATTAGAGGAAAACTAAAATATTTATAGTGAGTGATTGAGGTCATCAATCAGAAACAAGTGTAAAATTGAGGGCCTCAAGGCCATCAATCTAAGATGATGTAAAATATCACTGCTTCAACAAAAAATAAGATATTAGGATAACATATTTTCAGTTTTAAGATCCCTTACCTAAAGTTTAATAATTAATTTATTCATAGAATAAGAGGGAAAAAAATATACTTGACAAGTATAGTTTCATACTTCAACTAATTCTACCACAAACTCATCTTTCA
Source organism: Viscum album (assembly GCA_963277665.1). Taxonomy (NCBI): domain Eukaryota; kingdom Viridiplantae; phylum Streptophyta; class Magnoliopsida; order Santalales; family Viscaceae; genus Viscum; species Viscum album. Next base: position 1,244,258,918 of record OY728155.1, read on the forward strand.
CTCCAAAAGATAATAGAATTCAAAAATATTCTATTTATCATAATCGTATAGGGTTACAAAAATAATGAATTTATTTTTTATTTTTTAGACTATTAAAAAAATACATTATACAAAACAGGACATCACGTATGCCAGTGGTAGGTGATACACCCTTGTCGCCCTTCGGTTGCAGGTTCAAGTCTCACGACCTTTCCAGACGTGATGGGTTGTTGCTCAACCTCCGGTTTGTCCTTTTTATGACAATCCAAAAATAATCTTAAGAAATTATTTATCCATAACAATAGTATCCAATGTCAAACATAATCTATTCCAACCTTTAGACTTATCTAAAATACTTCTATCCAAACTCACAATCCAAAATTTATAAATAAGGTAAACACAATAAAGATCCTTTCTTCATGTAATAACATGTGAATACCTTCATCGTGCATTCTTTTAAAACACTGTAACACCCTAAATTACAATAAAACCTTATTGATTACATTCATGCTCTCTTATTCCTTATAGAATACTAGATATACTCCTTCTATCCAAAAATGTTGTAAACTCCAACAAAGATGGAATAGATATATCATTAATCACTTTCAAGGTAGTCAAGAATATCCAATATAATTTATCCAAATCAATCATATATAATTTCAAAATCACTACCATAGTATTAGAACCATATTATGGTTTATCTTTCTCTCAACCATATATTTTCCAAAAAAATCAACCTTTTATTGAGTCACATTTCTTAGTTCCACACAATCTCAAGTCCTTAATGTAATAGTATTTCAGTACAATCCCTATATACATTATAATTTTTATAACATGTACATAATTAATACAATAATAAAATGACAGAATACATTAACAAAATAAGAACTCTAATCATTCTTCTTTATCTTTGGTAGAATCATAACTTGATTATTATCCAATAGCATCATTTGGTATATACATTGATGATTTGGACATTGATTTTCCAAGTTTCCCAACTCTGTACAGATGAAACATTGAACATTTGAAACCTTTTTCTTACCCTTGAAATCACGTACTTAGTGTCCTTTTTCTCCACACTTATAATAAACTCTCATTCCCTTCAAGCATTTACCAAGTTAATTCATTTCACAGTTGTCACATATGGGAAAATCTTTTTCCCCCCTTCCCTTTATCCATCTTTCTCTCTTTCAGCCCTTTCTTCTCTTGCATCCCTTAAAAGCCATAAGACTCAGAGAATTCATTAATTATCTTATTAACACATGATACTATTTCTTCATATCATGAGAATATGTGGGAGACTATTTCTCTTTTAAATGTTGGATTAATACCTTCAACGATATGATCGTTCTTAATCTTTCGATCACACATTTTTCTGGAATTCTCATTCCTTCTACAAGGCACCATTTATAAACAATGGAATACACTATGTTAGTTTATGAATTTCAATGCATAATTCCAAACTTGTAAAATACCTAACGTAAATTGAAAATATTATTCATATAATCTATAATCATAAAATTTTTTCTTTGAGAAATCATTTACTCTTAAATACATCATAATGGCTTGTAATGAAAATGTGAATTATCTTAAGCATATCCCCTAAGAATTTTGTAACCAAGAGTGCATCAAGGCCTGTTGTTGTGTACCAGGATACCCTGGGTCAAGCTCAAAACTCCTTGTTTGAGTTTTCACTTCTAAGTACATCTGTGTCAGAGCCGCCTCTACCTGCTCGTATCCAGACAGGGATGTATTGCTTAAAAAATACACAAAATCTCTACATTGCCAAAATTCTAGGAAGTTTTTCTATACTAAACCTCAAAGTAAATCTTAAGGTAATGTTCTTTAATCAGATTTTATCTAAATCAATTTCCAAAGTTATTGCTAAACTTCCTCTAATACAAACTGTAATGCCCCGACCTCAGTTACCAAGAGCTGGTGCATTATTTTAATACATTGGAATGATTACAAGGAATCAAGTACTGAAGGATCGATCAGTTTATCACTCTTATAAAATAGATTAAATACATGAACGTTACATTACACATTATAAAATAAAACACAACATAAATGATCCATCGATAACGCCATTAATCCCCTAGCTTAACCCTGCTTATCTGTAAGAACCCAGATCTTCTTTTCAAGTATGTCTTTCCTTTTTATATTGTTTTTGGGAAAAAGAGGAGTTTCTAAAAATTTATTAAGTACATTTCATGTACATTATGAGTACACACCAAGTACTCGGTTACCGCAGGTAGTCGAGTACTGTCCGTGTATCGGCCCTGCACATGGTCATGTGTGGTGACCTGGAGACCGCCTAATGTGAGGGCCAGTGAAGGCAAGTACACTTAGTGTAATTATACAGCATATGCCATGTACTTTATTTTTTTCATTAAATGAACTGGGGTCGCATCTGATAGGAATAAAACCCTCCTTTGCAACCTAGTTTGTCTGGGAGAGACCGTACGACCGCGATCTTTCCCCAAGATCTCGATTGAGCACCCGTTCTCTGATTTGACCACCATAAATTGTGTTGGGATATCCTTGGTAAGATCTTCCTTCTTCTAGAGCATTGTTTCCAGATTCCTCCTCTTTCTCAAGTTAGATTCGGTTGAGAGTTTTTAGAATTTTTATATATCTATGTTGTTCTTAGGAGATTCAAGGCATGAGGTTCACGTATAACGATCTTACAACACCAAGGTAGGTGGTTTGTGCCTTTTCATAGATAGACTTTGAATTTTATGTGCAAAAGTTCGCAATACCCTTGATCGGGGTATTGAGTGTTTACAGTTTTAGCCCTATTAATTTCCTGCTATGCTTGTATGCTTGAGTAAAGGTTAATTGAATGTGAATAGGGTTAATTGCTATGCTTTGGAAGTGTTTTTTCCATGAATTTTTTTTGTTTTGACTGTTTGGTCTAGCTTTTCAGGTTAGGTTGCTGTTTACGTTCCATGCCTCATATTATAGGATGGAGTGATTCTTATATGTCTTGTTGTTATGCTGTAAATTGTTTAGCCAAGTAGTTCTTGATGTTTAATTTGGATACGTTTCATTCCTATGCTTTTTTGACTTACACAGGGCCATGAGAACCTGGTGTAGTGGACCATAGGGAGAATAGACATAAGGGCTTCTCCAGAGTGTCCATTATTATTATTACAATGCAAGACCATAGGGGGAATTGACGTAATCTCTTCCTCAGAGTGTTTGTAGTTCCTCAATGCTATCCATAGGGAGAATGTGACGTAAGTTCTTTACCAGTGCACCTTTTAGTTACTGATATGAGACTATAGGGGTAATTGATGGTGAGTGCTTCCCTAGAGTGTCTATACTAAAGCTGAACTAGAGGGGTTAGACTGTGTGTACTTCCTATAGGGTTTCTTGTGTATTCTAGGTAGGACCAGAGGGGATTAGGCTGTGAGTACATCACAGAGTGTTGCCTGTTTGTGATTATCTATTTACTTGCTATGTGGAACTGAATTCTTTGAAACTATGGAATTGTTATGGTTGAGTACTTACTTGTTTACTGCTTGTTTTGTTCATTTCCTGACATATATATTCACTGACTATTAGGCACAAAACTCTTGGTGGTTGACTACTGGTATTTAGTCTCATACCCAGTTTAGGCCATGCTTTTGGGCCAAAACAGATTATATTGTTGCAGGTATAGATAAGGGAAGGCACCCTTCTACCTCAGGTAATTGACTACTTTGGAGCTGGAGATCATGGGACCAAGCATTGTCTTGAGATGCTGTGGAGTTGTTTACTATTTTTCTTGTATTTTGGTTCAATATTGTATTTGAAAATTGTTACTTGTTTAGCAATTTTCCTAAACTTATGTATCATGCATCATTATATATGTTCTCTAGCTACTTATTTCTTTCAATATTCCATTGTTGACTGTTGTATGCCATTATTACTGCCTTCTTTGTTGTTATCTTTTTCTCTTCCACTATGTTACTCAGCCAATGAGGGAATAGTTTCCCCACTATCACACTCAAGGCTCTCGCTGCTAGTCGGTAGCCTCTGGAATTAGGGGAAATGTGCTTGATGCCATGTGACCAACTAGGTACACGATGCCTCCGGGCGGCTTTCGGAACTGGGACGTTACAAAGTGGTATCAGAGGGGTTCTTTTCTTCTTAACTTACTGTTTGAAGCCTATAGTCAGGGATTTGATGGAATTGGTACTTGGTAATAAGTTGTTCCCAGGAGTAGCTAACCCGTTTACAGGTAAACACCAACCTACCTCATTTATTGCAAGTTTTCTATTTTTGCAATTTTAGAGTTGATTTGATTTTTACCATTGAGTGATTCACATGTTTTGTGTTGTTATTGTTGATGTTACTAAGGTTTTATTTCGGTTGAAACTCGATGAGATGAGGGTATGCCATCTCATGCATCATGTAAGAACTTGCTAGAGATCACATTTCATGCATAATTGCCATTCCATTTAGGGTGCATTAGTGATTTTATGTTGTTGTGATAGGTGATGTGCTAGATATACATGCCGTTTTGATAGTTACCTTGATAAAAATACATGTTGTTTGATATGGTATTGGTTTGTGTAAGGTTTTGTTTGAATGAACTCCAAACATTGGTTCTTGAGGTGTTATGGTCCCTCATGGACCATAATTTGGTGGATCATTAACATGTTTTCCTTATTTATTACATTTAAGAGATTTCATGCTTGGATTAAAGGGGAGACTGGGCCCTCATAGATCGTAATTTAGCACTTTAATGTTAGTTTTAGTGTTTTCTAGGATTTCAGAGTAGTTTCTGAGGATTATTGTTTGGAAAAACCCAGAATACACATTGTGTAGTTTTGAATATATGCCATGTGTTCTTCTGTTCAGGAAGAAATAGTTTTTCTTAACTACATGTTGTGTACTCTATATGCATGCCATGTAGTCTCTAACCATGTCACTGGCTATATGGAAGAGACATGGGGTTGGGATAAATTTTTGGTGGGACACTCCAAGTACCAGACATATATGCCGTGTGTTTAGACCATGTGTCTGCATGTGTGACTAACGACACTGATGGATAAAAACTTAAGCAATACACACCGTGTTAGTCTTGAACACACCCTATAGTTTCATCCCTGGAATCCAGCCATGTAACTAACAACACGGGTTGGTGGAAATCCTTTAGTGCACGTCGTTTCCATCTAGAACAAGAAGTGTAGTGTGAGCCGTGTATCTGGTCGTGTCACTAACAACACTAGTCGGTGAAGCTCATCTAGTACACACTGTGTCTAGAACAAACAGGTTGTGTAGTCTTGTTCTAGGAGAACCGTGTGGCTTAGCCAGGTAAGTGAACTCTGGCAGGGGAAGAGGATTCAAGTACACGCCATGTGTTCGGACAACACACCATGTATGGGGTGTTACACAATTAGTTTTTGAAGAAGTACATGCCCATGTGAAAGGTTTAAGGGAACATTTTGTGTAGTTAAGCATACACATCGTGTATCCAGGTTTTTTAAAACGTGAATGTTTTCTTTCTCCTGTTCCCTTCTTACCCTTCCATATTTTATTCCTTTATAATATTGATCAAAGGCGTGTGTTTGACCTTGCAGAGTCATGCCACTGAGACGTCTTCCGGTTTTACTCCAGTTACAAGGCAGCGATCAGATGCCGAACATGGCTGATCAAGGACCACCTACAGATCCTATAGTTGTGCCAGTCTTGGCACCAGCCATCATTCCAGACATAGGTGTTGATTCACAGTTCTGAGAGGGATTTATGAGGTTCATGCAGACCTTCTGTGGAGTATTGCATCCTAACCCGTCCATGGTAGAGTTGACGCAGGTCTGTCAGCAGCAGCATCCTCCCACTTTCACTGGGGAAGGAGAACCTCAGGCTGCAGAGTCATGGTTATAAGCCATGATTTCTATATTCGAGAATTTGGATACACCTCCAGAGATGATGGTCAAGCTTACTACATATATGCTTCGGGATTCTACCAAGAGATGGTGGGATGTGATCTCACAGGCAGGACATGAGTATTTTATGTCCTGGGATGAGTTCTAGCATACCTTCTATGAATACTTCTACCCGGAGACTTTGAGGGCCGATCGAGCCTGAGAGTTCATGAGTCTAGAGCAGGGTACTCTTTCTATTATAGTGTATTCTTCTCGCTTCACAGAGATACAATGTTTCACACCTATTAGAGGAGGTGATGAGATATTCCTGGTAAGGAATTTGGAGGATGGTCTGAGAAATGACATCTGATCTCAGGTGAATATCTTCAGGTTGATGTCTATCGCTTCTATCATCAACCAGGTGCTGATCACAGAGCGCAATATGATGGATTCTAGAGTTGTGAGCCAGGGAGGTTCGACATCTGGAGTTAGTATCCCTCCTACTGACAGTAGGAAGCACCATAGGGTCTCTCTCTTGTGGTGATCCAAGGAGGTGAGAAACTTCTTTTGGTAGCCAGGTGGTGTGATACCAGTGCGGGATGAGAGGGCATACAAGCCCACATTGCTCGAGAGACCCATTGGAGTGTCGATCTTGCAGCAATATGGTCCATCTTCAGTGCTTCTATCAGATATTGTCAACGGCAGCTGGTGATATGGGTTCTTCTCAGACTCCTCATACAGGAGCAGCGCCACCACTTTCTCATTAGTCTGGGAACTGGAGTTATTCTGGCCGTTCAGGCCGAGGTGGAGGTCACAGCCATGGTAGTCAGTTTCCAAGCATTCAGTGAAAATAAGGTGGATCAGCTCAGAGTGCTTAGGCAGGGTCATAGGGCCACAGTATAGGCTAGACTTTTGCAGTGGAGCAGACCCAGTGGGATCAGGATCCCGGACCCTCTATAGTACGAGGTACGATCCTAGTTACATTAGTTTTAGCTTCTACTCTTTTTGATATGGGGGATTCCCATAGAATTATATCTATTATTGTTGAGGAGAGCCATGGGCTCTGTATATTTTCTTCTGTTGATATCTTGACATTGAAAACTCATTTGGGGACAAGAACGGCTAGTGTACGTCAGTGTAAGGAGTTCCCTCTAGAGGTTGGTGGGTGTCACTTCTTATGGGACCATTATGTCCTAGAGATGATGGGCTATGATTTAATTCTCGGAATGGACTGGCTAGTTCTCTTCAAGGCTGTTTTTGATTGCTATCGTCGTAGGGTGAGTTTCACATTACTAAAGGGTGGGTTGTTTCTTCATAAGGGAGAATTGGATTTCCATGTGAACAGAGTGGGACCCGAGCATAATGGGTTGGGTGGAGTCAGAGCCCAGTTTTATAGACTTTATCTGGATGACTAGGGGACTTCAAAGATAGACTTTCCTCTGGTGGTGGATCATTTTAGTGATGTATTTCCAATGGAATTTTCAGGTTTTCCTCTAGAGCGAGAGCTGGACTTTTCTATTGATCTTGTGCCAGGATTGGCACCGGTGTCGATTCCTCCTTATAGGATGGCTACACCAAAGTTACAGGAGCTCAAGAGGCAAATGGAGGAGTTTTAGGCTAAGGGTTTCATCTGACTGAGTACTTCTCCTTGGTGTTTGCCTTTCCTATTTGTGAAAAAGGTGAATGTTACCCTCAGGCTTTGTGTATATTATCGGAATCTGAACCATTTGACAATCAAGAATGAATATCCCTTGTCATTTGATAAACATCGAGGAGCCCAGGTGTTCTCGAAGATTGACATGTGATCCGTTTATCATCAGTTCATGTTAGGCCATATGATATACCTCTCATATCCTTCCGTAGTAGGTTTTTTCTATACGAGTATGCGGTTATGTCGTTCGGTCTCACGAACGTGCTTGTAGTTTTCATGGCACTGATGAACTGAGTGTTCCATCAATACTTAGATTCTTTCGTGGTAGTCTTCGTGGATGATATCTTTGTATACTCTCACACTCGACACGACCAATCCACACATATTGAGATTGTTTTGAGTACACTGAGAGAGCATTAGTTATATGATAAGCTCTCAAAATTCCACTTTTGGATGGACCAAATTCACTTATTAGGTAATGTTATCTCAGAGATAAGAGTATCAGTAGACCCAGAGAAAGTGAGAGAAGTAGTTTCCTGGGAGCATCCGAAGAATTTCTTTGAGGTAAGAAGTTTTCTATGGTTGGTTGGATACTATAAATGTTTCATACAAGAATTTTCATGCTTAACAGCGTCCCTAACGGGCCTGACTAAAAAGGGTATGAAGTTCTTGTAGTCAGATTCTTGTGAGTCAGCCTTTTAGGAGCTGAAAGGGAGGTTGAAATCAGCACAAATACTAGTATTTCTAGAACCGAGTAAGAGCTATATTGTATACTGTGATGCATCAGGTATCGAGCTTGGAGTTTTCCTTGTGCAGGGAGAAGGAGTAATTGTGTATGGTTCTCGGCAGTTGAGGCCACATGAGAGGAACTACCTGACTCATGATCTCGAGCTGGTTGTAGTAGTTCATGCTTTACACAGTTGGATTCATTATCTTCTAGGAGAGTATTTGGTGGTTTTCACTAAGCACAAAAGCCTCAAGTACATCTTCACTCAGTGTGATTTAAATTTGTGACACCAAAGGTGGGTTGATTACCTTCAGTCCTTTGAATTTGATCTTGCTTACATGCCTGGGAAAGGCAACGTAGTGGATAATGTGATAAGAAGGAGGACTCAGATAAAAGTAGTTCAGGAGGCCAGTAGTGAGTGGCAGCTTATGTCTCTACTCTCTGAGATGTATTTGGAGGTGCATGATAGTCAAGGGAAAATGTTGCTTTCTTCTGTAGCTATTACCTCTAATATGCTTGATCGAGTAAGAATGGGACAACTATCAGATTATGAAGGCCTAGTCCTATGGGAAAGTGTGTTAGTCGAGGACCCTGTTCTTGGATGGACCATTGGAGAGGATGAGATCTTGCATTTCCATGGTCGCGTATGGGTGTCAGCAGACATACGCAAGGAGATGATGTGGGACTTTCATTCCTCATTTTGGGCAGTTCATCCTGGTGTCACCAAGATGTTTCATGATCTACACCATTAGTGATGGTGTCCAGGTGTGAAGAGGGATGTTTCTAGGTTCGTCATGAGGTATTCCACCTTTCAGCAGGTGAAGGCAGAGCATCAGCAACCCATGGGGATTTTGCATCAGTTACCCATTCCCGAGTGGAAGTGGAATGATGTCGTGATGGATTTTGTGACAGGTTTACCGAGGTCTCCTCGAGGGAATGATGTTGTATGGGTTATCATTGATAGACTCACGAAGGTTTCTCACTTCTTTCCAATAAAGGAGACCTTCAGTGTTGATGAGCTGGGAAGATTGTACATCCGATATATTGTGTTTTTACATGGAGTTCCACACTCCATTGTTTCAGATAGGGATTTCTGTTTTACTTCTCAATTCTAGAAGGGGATTCAGAAGGCTTTGGTCACACAGGTACATTTTAGTACAACTTACCACCCTCAGACAGATGGCCAGTCCGAGCATATGATTCAGGTTCTTGAGGATATGATGCGAGAATGCATCCTTGATTATGGAGGTACATGGGAGAAGCACATACATCATGTGGAGTTTTCCTACAACAATAGTTATCAAGAAACTATTTAGATGGCACTTTATGAGTCTTTTTATGGTATGCCATGCCGATCACCCTTATGTAGGCTGGAGGCAGGAGAGGCAGCTATGCTAGGACCTCATCTTTTCCAGGTGACCACAGAGTATATAGAGTTGATTCGAAAGAGGATGGATGCTGCACATTCTCAAAAAAAGTCTTCTACTGATTGTCAGAGATGACCTTTGGAGTTTGAGGTTAGATATCAGGTTTTCCTAGGTGTCACACTGAGGTTGGGGCACAAGAGGATTAGGAGATAGGGTAAGCTTTTACCAAGGTACGTCGGGCCATTTGAGGTTTTGGAGAGAGTCGGGCATGTTGCCTATCATCTACAGTTAACTTAGAGGTACTAGGCTATGCATAATGTATTCCATGTTTCTCAGCTTCGACATTACTTCTCAGACTTGTCTCATGTTCTTCATCTTGAAGAGGTTGAGTTGGAGGTGGATGCCTCGTTTGAGGAGCATCCTATCCAGATTGTTGATCGAAGTGAAAAGGTTCTCCATGGATGGTCTGTTCCTCTAGTTAAAGTGCTATGACAACACAGATGAGTATAGGATGAGACTTGGGAGAGGGAGGTCGATGTACGGTCACAGTGGCCAGAGATTTTTGAGGATTATTCTTCAATGCCACCTTACTAGTAAAATTCAGGGATGAATTTCTTTAAGGGGAAAATATTTAAGAATTGAGATCTTCTTTTTTGGTATGTTTTTCATTTTTATGGTGTTTTGGGAAAAAGAGGAGTTTCTGGAAATTTCTTAAGTACACATTGTGTACTTGGTTACCGTGGGTAGCCGAGTGCAAGCTGTGTAGTGGTCATGCACACGATCGTGTGTGGTGACCGAGAGACCACCTAATGTGGGGGCCAGTGAAGGAAAGTACACGTTGTGTACTTTTTTTTCATTAAACGCACTAGGGTCACATCTGACGGGAAGAAAGCCCTCTTTCGTGACCTAGTTCGTCTAGGAGAGACTGTATGCCCAAGATCGTTCCTTGAGCTCCCGATTAAGCACCCTTTCTCTGATTCGGATGTCATCTATTGCATTGGGATCGCCTCGATATGTTCTTCCTTCTTCTAGAGCCTCATTTCTTGATTCCTCATATTTCTCAAGTTATCTCCGGTTGAGTGTTCTAAGTTTTTTGGTAGATCTATGGTGTTCTTGGGATATTCAAGGCTTGAGGTTCACATATAACAATCCTACAACTTCGAGCTAGGTGGTTTGTGCCTTTCTGTAGATAGTCTTTGAATTTTATGTGCAAAAGTTCCCAATACTCTTGATCGAGGTATTGCATGTTTACTATTTTAGCCCTTTTAATTGCCTGCTTTTCATGTATGCTTGAGTAGAGGTTAATTGAATGTGAATAGGGTTAATTGTTATGCTTTGGAAGTGTTTGCTCATGCATGTTTGATTGTTTTGACTGTTTGATCTTTCTTTGCATGATAGGATGCTATTTTATTTCCATGTCTAGTATTTTAGGATGGAGTAATTCTTATCTGTCTTATTGTTATTTTGTGACTGGTTAGCCAAGTAGTTATTGAGGTTTACTTTGTCCACTTTTCATTGCTATGCTTGTTTTACTTAGACGGGGCCATGAGAAATTGGTGTAGTGGAACATTGGGAGAATAGATTTAAGGTCTTCTACAGAGTGTCCATTATTATAGTTATGATGTGAGAACATAGAGGGAATAAACATAACTGCTTCCTCAGAGTGTCTATAGTTCCTCGACATGGGCCATAGGGGGAATGTGACATAAGTGCTTCCCAAAGTTCCTTTTAGTTACCAATACAAGACAATAGGGGGAATTGACTGTGAGTGCTTCCCCAGAGAGTCTATACTAAAGCTAAACTAGAGGGGATAGACTGTGTGTACTTATCAGAGGGTTGCTTGTGTTTTCTAGGTAGGACCATATGGGATTAGGATGTGTGTACATCCCAGAGGGTGACATGTTTGTGATTATCTATTTACTTGATATATGGAACTGAATTCTTTGAAACTGTTGAATTGTTACTGTTTAGTACTTCCTTTTTTAATTCTTCTCTTGTGTATTGCCTACCATATATATTCACTAACTATTAGGCACATATCTCTTTGTGGTTTCCTACTGGGATTTAGTCTCACACCCAATTTGGGCCATGCTTTTGGGCCCAAAAAAATTATATTATTGTAGGTATGGATAAGGGAAAGTGCCCTTTTACCTCAAGTACTTGACTACTTTGGATCTGGAGAGCATGGGACCAAGCTTTGGCCTGTGATGTTGTGGATCTATTTACTATTTTTCTTGTACTTTGGTTTAGTACTCTATTTCTGTATTATGACTTGTTTGGATATTTCCCTAGATATATGTATCATGTATCATTATATATGTGCTCCAGCTGCTTATTTATTTCTTTATTACATTATTTACTATTGTATTCCATTATTACTACTTCTTCTATTGTTAACTGTTTCTCTTCTGCTGTGTTACTCTGCCAGTGAGGGCATAGTTTCGCCATTGTCACACCCAAGGCCCTCACTGCTAGCTGGTAGCCTCTTGCGTTAGGGGAAATGTGCTTGAGGAGCTATATTGGGCTCCACCCGTCACTTACTAAGTCCAATGCATTCCTCGTATGAAAAGGTTTAAACATAAGATAAACATTCATATTAAAAATAGCATACAAAATTCCAATACTTTATCCATAAACCCTGAATGGTATAAAAATAACACATACATAGTCAAAAATATCACAAAATCATCAGTAAAATATGGAAGATTTGTATCATAATAAATCAACCTCAATAAAGAATAATATCCTATAAAGGATGCAGATGTAGTTGAAAATGATCAGTAAAACATTTTGAGATAAATATCCCATTTTGTAAAATCATTTAAAAGTCACACATTTATAAAGGATGTAATTTAAAATATATTTTAATATCAAAGTGTCCTATACCACTTTCAAACTTTTGAAAAGAATTATCATTTCAAAACATTCATGTCTATATAAATAAATCCTTAAAATCATTTTGAAAACATGGACATTAATTAAAAGGATTTAGAAAGATAAATCGTTATAACATTTAAAATGATGAAAATGTTAAATAGACCCTCCCATAAAACCTTAAAAGATTAATTTTTGAAAACATTTTTATGAAATATGGGTATCGATGATAAATATGTCCCAGTAAATACTTACACATAAACAATCTCTGATAATAATGAGATTGAGAAAATAACTCTTACCTTGCACTTTCCTTTAGTCAAGGGTACTTTAACCTCTTATATAATGACGATAGTATGTTATTAAATTATAACGAAACCATATTCATATTTATTATATCATACATGATTCATTTATGACTTTATAATACCCATTTAATATGTATTTCAATGTTAAATTAACATTTTAGGTAATAATCGCTTTCTTTATCGTACGTGTTTTAGCTTGTTATTCTTGATCGTATCATTTAGATCATGATTTACATACTTCTGGAATATAACACATGATTTATATATCATATATATTTATAATATAAATATGTATAATAGATAGATATATGAAATGGAAAACACCATTTATGGAAATGGTAGGCCGTAGGTACGTATAAATGTTGTTTCCATTTTCATATCGTGTTTAATAAAAGTAAGTGAATAAGATATATGTCAGTACATAAATATATATATATATATATATATTCAGTAGCATTATTATTTCATATATTACATACTTATTAATAATATATATTTTTATAATCATCGTTGAATGGTGAATGTGCAAATGAATCTCCTGACGTCGTGGAGACAGTAATCCGTATGTACGCACGAGTGACAATATCATTATATTGATGGTGAAATAATATGTAATTAGATGGTATGTCATAGATAAAGAATAATTAACATGTTATATTTATTATTTACATCATTTATACTCATTATTATACATATCCAAATAATGAAGTTTTTGAATAACAAACTACACCACGACGTGGAGATGGTAAGTCATATGTATGGACATACAATGACTTTGTCATTAATAGGATGGGTATAATAAAAAATATGGTTTTAACATATTTATAATAACATCACAGTATATAGGAGGTACTGGATTTATTATTTTTGTTTGGAAACAACAATGAAATAGGAAGTGGAAGAAGAAAAGAACTTGAAAGAGGGTGGTGAAATTATTACCTCTTCTGCGGGTGTTTCCTTTTGAGTTGATCAAAAGGGATCCTTAGGTTTTATTTTTGACCAAAGTAAGGGCTCTAGGTTTAAGTGAGTGAATTTTGAGGATATTTTTTTAGGGTTTTTACAAGACAAATAGCTTTGGAGGTGTGATTTTGAGAGAAGGGGAAGTGCCCTTTTATAAGAGGGGTGAGGGGCACCTTAGGAAAAGATTGAAATATTATTTTATTATAAAATCATTATCAGTTTCTAATGGATCCAAATTAATTTATTTAGAATATAAGGTGGGTAAGGGTATAAATAATCTCTAAAAATAGGTTTTAGGCAAATTTAGGTCACCATATTAACCTTATCTTTTAGATTTAACAACTAGTTAAATAGTTTAACTTTTACTGTGTCTTCTTGTATTCTTACACTATATGGTTAATAAAATTACTATAAACTTCCAAGATAACCTAAAGTGATTCATTAATGAAAAATATAATATTATTTAAGCTCTTTGTATGAACCATATATTTTTAGGAATATTATATCAACCAATCATACAGTATTTGTTTTAAAATTAATTTAAGTCAATTTATGAAACTATTAGGTATTTTGTTTGTGAAAGTCATAACAACCTTATCACTTAGAATTTTTTTTATCTAATCAACCCTAAAAATTAATATTAACCTATAAAATTATATGAATTCATAATAAGTATAAATTTATATTTCTTTGAATATTTATAATATCAATTATTTTAAAATTTTATTAATAAGATAATTATTGCATCATCATTGTGTCATAAATAAATTAAATTATTTAATGTCTAAAAACTATAAATAAAATATCATTATGTATGAAATATTATTTTCTTTCTAATGAATTTTTATAGTCAAATTTATATTGTGTGTAACCATATATTAAAAATGGTTTAGTTATTAAACTTTGAATTTAACACTTTTAACACTTCTTTAACTAAAATAATAATAAATGTCTTAATCTAATACAAGTGGACTAAAGAGGATCATATTTTATTCCTAAGGTTGTTTTTGGGAAAATTAAACTTATCCAATATAATTATGACATGTTTTAGGGTAATTATAATATCATTTTTACCCATAATTTCCGTATTTACTTTTAATCGTGGTAAATAAAAGTCAAAAGTTACTATTGACCAAAAATAATTTTTATTTTATTGAGCCACATTTTACTTACTGATTTCAACCATGTGTCTTGGATTTTTAAAATTCAACTCCTAGAAGTGCTAAAATTATGTTTTATGCAAATTTGAAAATTCTCCTAGAAGGTGGGTAAAAAAACGTTAAAAGGTTCAATAAAATTATATACATCTAATTTATTTATAAAATGAATCTAATGAATTAAATTGAACTTATATAGGTATTATATATATATTTTCACTTAATATAAATTTAAATAAAATAAATAGTTATTTAAATAAATAGCCAGTTTTAAATAATTACGCAGTGTTTTTCACTATTCATTAAAAATTGAAAGTTTTCAGAAAAATACCGAAGATTAACCCTAAGATAATTTTGATATTATGAATTAGAAAATTAATTCTATTTTACCAAATTAAAAACATAGAATTTTCATTTATTAATTCAAAATTAATTCATGTTGTCAAAACCAAAAGGCGAGTTTTTTTAAAAAGTAAAAACTATCAAAAGATTGACATGTTTTTATGTCACATTTAAATGTGAAATTACTTATAATGACCTACATTGTATTAAATGATAAAAATATAATCTAATTATACTTCCAAAAAAATCAAATGTATAATTGAATACTATAAATTATTTTCATTAAAAAAGTTGTTTTCTATTAAAATTTTGTATTTTTCACTATTCACCCAAATTTGAAAGTTACCAAAAAACCCCAAAAATTTATCAAAACTAAATTTTTATATCCCAATTATAAATAATAAGTTTATTTTGTCAAATTGAATATATAAAAGTATCAAATATTGTATTTAAAAAGGGTTCTCTATTAAAAGACGGTAAAATTGCATCTTCTTAAAAAATTCTAACTTCATCTAAAATATTGAATTTGTTCTTATATTACGTCTAAGAAACACATAATATGGATGTGAAAATTTAGATGGAATATATAAAATTAAAAATAAATATAATACTATTAATAACTTTATTTGAACAACTAGTTTGGTAAGTCGTGGTGCGCTCGAACACGGTGTTGTGTGTAGTGCAAGTTATTGAGTTGCTTTGAAGAAATAACATACTATGAAATCTTTGGATGTTACATTCCCCCATACTTAAAAAAAATTTATCCTAGAAATTTTAAATTGTAATTTGAAAATAAAAGGTTAAAAATAAAAAATTATTTTTGTGGAAAACCCACATCATAAATTAGGTTAATAAAATTTAGTCTTAATAAGAGGGAAAGGGAAAAGAAAAAGTCACCACCAAATTAAGATCTCGATTAGGAGAACATTGGTGGAAATTAGAGACACATAATTGGAGGGAAAAAATAATTATTTATAGGGAGTGATTGAGGCCATCAATTACAGACAAGTGTAAAATTGACAGCCTCAAAAACATCAATCAAAGATGATGTAAAATATCATCGGTTCAACAAAACATAAGGTATTAGGATAACACATTTTTGGTTTTAAGATCTCTTCCCTAAATTTTAAGAATTAATTTATTCATATAATAAGATGGAAAAAAATATACTTGATAAGTATAGTTTCATCCTTTAACTAATTCCTACCACAAACTCATCTTTCACTCCAAAAGATAATAGAATTCAAAAATATTCTATTTATCCTAATCGTATACGGTTACAAATATAATGAATATATAAGTAATTTGTTAAAGTATTAAAAAAATACATTATAAAAACTAGTAAATCATGTATGAGAGTGGTTGGTGATCTACTATTGTCACCTTTTGGTTGCGGGTTTAAGTCTCACGGCCTTGCCAGATGTGGAGGGTTGTTACCCGACCTCCGGGTTGTCCTTTTTATGACAATCCAAAAATAATATCAAGAAATGATTTAACCTTAAGAATAGTATCCAATGTCAAACTTAATCAATTCCAACCTTTAGACTTATCGAAAATACTTCTATCCAAACTCACAATTCAGAATTTATAAGGAAGTTAAACACAATGAAGATCCTTTTTTCCACACAATAACATGTGAATACCTTCATCATGTATTCTATTAAAACATTGTAACACCCTAAAATACCATGAAACCTTATTGATTACATTCATTCTCCCTTATTCCTTATAGAGTACTGGATATACTCCTTATATCCAAAAATGTTGTAAACTCCAACAATGATGGAATATAATGATCATTAATCAGTTTCAAGGTTATCAAGAATATACAATATAAATTATACAAATCAATCATATATTATTCCAAAATCACTACCTCAGTATCAAAACCATATTATGGTTTATATTTCTCTCAACCATATATTTTACAAAAAAATCAACCTACTATTGAGTCACTTTTCTTCGTTCCACACAATCTCAATTCCATAAGGAAATAGTACTGTAGTAAAATCCTTATATACTTTTTAATTATTATAACATGTACATCATTAATACAATACTCAAATGACACAATACTTTAACAACATAATAACTCTAATCATTACTCTTCCTCTTAGGTAGTATCATAACTTGATTATTATCCAATAGATGCATTTGGGGTATACTCTGATGATTTGTACATTGATTCGTGTAGTGTCCTTACTCCTTACAGATGAAACAGTGTACATTTGAAACAGTTTTCTTACCCTTAAAATCATGTACTTGGTGTCCTTTTTCTCCACACTTATAAAAAACTCTCATTCCCTTAAATCATTTACCAAGGTGATTCTTTCCATAGTTATCACATATGGTAAAATCCTTCATTCCCCTCTTCCCTTTATCCATATTTCTCTCTTCCATACTTTTCTTTTCTTTCTTCCCTTAAAATCCATAGGACTTAGAAAATTCTTTACTTATCTTATTAACACATGATACTATTTCTTCATATGATGAGAATAAGTGGGAGACTATTTCCCTTTAAATGATGGATTAATACCATGAAATATATGATCGTTCTTAATCTATCAATCATACATATTGCTGGAACTCTCATTCCTTCTACTTGGTTCCATTTCTGGACAATGGCATACACTAGGTTAGTTTATGAATCACAATGCATAATTCAAAAATTGTAAAATAACTAACGTAAATTGAAATGATTATGCATATATTCTACAATAATAAAATGTTTTCTTTGAGGAAGCATTTACTCTTAAATCCATAAGAATGACTTGTAATGAAAATGTGAATTATCCTAAGAATATCCCCAAGAGTGTCGTAACCAAGAGTTAATCAAGACCCATTGTCATGTATTGGGATACCCCGGGTTAAGCCTGAAGCTCCTTGTTGGAGATTTCACTCCTAGGTACATCTATGCCAAAGCCGTCTTTACCTGCTCGTATCCAAACAGGGATGTATTTCTCATAAAATACACAAAATATCTACATTACCAAAAGTCTAGGAAGTTTTTATATACTAATCCTCAAAGTCTAACTTAGGGTAATGTTCGTTAATCAGATTTTATCAAAATATATTTCCATGGTTGTTGATAAACTTTTTCTAATACCAATTTTAATGCCCTAACCCCTGTTACCTAGATCTGGTTCATTATTTAAATAAATTGGAATGATAACAAGGAATCAATTCCCGAAGGACTGATCAGTTTAGCAGTCTTGGAAAATATATTACATACATGAACGTTACATTACGCATTAGAAAATAAAACACATCATAAATGATTCTTTGAGAACTCCATTAATCCAATATCTTAACCCTACTAATCAATCATAATAAACTTCTTGGAATCCATGGAAAATAAAATATAAGAAAGGGGTGAGATCAGATGCTCAGTAAGGATAACAATATAGTGGAAACTTTCATAAATAAGCATAAACATTTAAGGAAATGTATAAAACTAAAACAAAAGACTTTTAAACTTAAACTTTAGCACAATATGGAAAAGATAAATCAAATAATGACATTTACTTATTCACAGAGATATTCAACTTGTTGAATAATCACATGCAATATCCATAGCCAATTTTATAATTATGGAATGCATAATTTTAGACTTCATAACCACATAGTCATGGCCTTGTGCCAAGACTATAAATAAGATATTATCAAGGCCTTATTACAAGAGAATATTTTGTCTCAGAGACCTACCTATGCATATAAGAGCTATAGCAGGCTCCACCAGTCACTTACTAAGTCCAATGCATTCCTTATATGAAAAGGTTTAAATATAACATAAACATTCTTATTAAAACTAGCATATGAAAAGTCAATACTTTATCCATAAACCATGAATGGTATAAAAATAACACGTCAATAGTCAAACATATCACAAAACCTTCAATATAATATGGAATATTTTTATTATAATAAATCAACCTCAATCTAGAATAATATCTAGTAAAGGATGCTGACATAGTTAAAAATGACCAGTAAAACTTTTTGAGAGAAATATCCCTTTTGTGAAATCATTTAAAAGTCAAAAATTTATAAAGTAATTTAAAAGAGATTTTTTAATCAAAGAGTCTCATACCACTTTGAAACTTTTGAAAACAATTATCATTTCAAAACGTTCATGTCCATATAAATAAATCCTTAAAATCATTTTGAAAACATGGTCATTAATTTAAAGGATTTAGAAAGATAAATCTTTAAAACATTTAAAATGATGATCTAGTTAAATAGACCCTCCCATTAAAACTTAAAATATTCATTTTAAAAACATTTTTATGAAATATGGGTATATATGATATATATGTCCCAGTAAATACTAACACATAAACAATCTTGGATAATAATAAGATTTAGGAAATAACACTTACCTTGCACTTTCCTTTGGTCGAGGGTACCTTTAACCTTATGTATAATGACCATAGTATGTTATTAAATTATAACAGTATAATATTCATATTTATTATATCATACATGATTTATTTATGACTTTATACTACCCATTTAATAATTATTTTCATTTTAAATTAACATTTCGGATAATAATTGCTTTCTTTATCATACATTTTTTAACTTTTTGTTCTTGATCGTATCATTTAGATCATGATTTACATACTTCCAGAATATAACACATGATTTATAAATCATATATATTTAGAATATAAATATGTATAATAGATAGATATATGAAATGGAAAACATTGTTTATGGAGACGGTAGGCCATATGTACGCATAAACATTGTTTCTGTTTTCATGTTATATTAAATTAAAGTAAGTGAATAAGATATATGTAAGTACATAAATATATATATATATATATATATATATATATATATTAGATTTATTATTTCGTTTATTACATACTTATTAATAATATACATTTTTATAATCATCGTTGAATGGTGAATATGGAAATGAATCTCATCGCGTCGTGGAGACGGTAATCCGTACGTACGCACGGGCGACAATATCATTATATTGATGGTGAAATAATATTTAATTGGATGTTATATCATATATACAGAATCATTAACATGTTATATTTATTATTTACATCAATTATACTTATGATTATACAAATCCAAATAATGAAGTGTTTGAATAACAAACTACACCATGATGTGGAGACGGTAAGCTGTACGTACGCACGTGTGGTGACTTTGTCATTGATAAGATGGATAGAATAACGAATATGGTTTTACCATATTTATAATAATATAAAATTATTTAGGATTTACTAGGTTTATTATTGTGATAGGGATGAAATAAAGAAATAGGAAGAGGAAGAAAAAAAAAACTTGAAAGAGGGTGGTGAAATTATTACCTCTTTTTCGGGTGTTTTCTATTGAGTTGATCAAAAGGGATCCTTAGGTTGGATTTCTGACCAAAGTAAGGGATCTATGTTGAAGTGAAGGAATTTGGGAGGGTATTCGGGTAGGGTTTGGCCAAGACAAATGGATTTGGAGGTTTTATTTTGAAAGAAGGGGAAGTGCCCTTTTATAAGAGGGGTGAGGGGCTCCTTAGGAAAAGCTTGAAATATTATTATATTATAAAATAATTTTCGGTTTATAATGGATAAAAATTAATTTAATTATAAGATAAGCTTGTTATGGGTATAAATCCACTTAACCAATAGGGTTTAGACAAATTTAGGTCACTATATTAATCATATCTTTTAAATTTAACTATTAGTTAAATAGTTTAACTTTTACCGTGTCTTCTTGTATTCTTACACTATATTGTTAATAAACATACTCTAAACTTCAAAGATAACCTAAAGTGGTTCATTAATGAAATATATAATATTATTTAATACGTTTCACAGACCCTTAGATTTTTATAAATATTATATCAACCAATAATATAGCATTTGTTTTAAAAAATAATTTATGTCAATTTCGACACAATTTGGTATTTTGTTTTTCTGAAAGTCATAACAACCATATCACTTAAAAAAAATATATATAATGAACCCTAATATGTCATATTAACCTATAAAAAAGTTTAATTCATCATAAGTCTCAATTTACATTTATTTGGATACTTATAATATCAATTATTCTAATATTTTATTGATAAGGTGATTACCGCATCATCATCGTGTCATCAAAAAATTAAATTATTTAGTGTATAAAAATTATAAATAAAATACCATTATATAGGAAATATTTTTATATTTATAATTAATAATTTTGGACTAATTAATATTGTCTGTAACAGTATATTAAAAATGGTTTAGTTATTAAACGTTGAATTTAACACTTTTAACTCTTCATTAAATAAAATAATAATAAATGTCCAAATCTAATCCAAGTGAACCAAACAGGATCATATTTAATTAATAAGGTTGTTTTTTGTCTAATTACACTTATCCAATAGAATTAGGACATGTGTTAGGGCAATTATAATATCAATTTTACCATTAATTGCCCTATTTACTTTTAACCGTGGTAAATAAAAGTCAAAAGTTACTATTCACAAAAATTTATTTTCATCTTATTAAACCACATTTTACTTAATAATGTCAACTATGTATCTCTTTTTTAATTCAACTCAAAGAATCAGTAAAATTATGTTTTATTCAAATTTGAAAATGCTCTTAGAAGGTGGGTAAAAAAACGTTAAAAATTTCAATAAAGTTTTATAAATACAATTTTATTATAAAATGACTCTAATGAATTAAATTGAACTTAAATAGGTATTATATATCTATTTTGACTTATAATAAATTTAAATAAAATAAATAATTATTTAAATAAAAATTCGGTTTTAAATAATAACGTAGTGTTTTTCACTATTCATCAAAAATTGAAAGTTTTCATAAAAATACCAATTTTTTACCCCAAGATAATTCTGATATTATGAATTCAAAAATTAAGTCTATTTTAACAAACTAAAAACATAGAATTTTCATTTATTAATTTAAAATCAATTTTCGTTTTCAAAAACCAAAAAGAGGGTTTTTAAAAAAAGTAAAAACTATTAAAAGATTGACATGTGTTTATGTAAAATTTAAACATGAAATTACTTATAATGACCTACATTGTATTGAAAGATAAAAATTATAATCTAATTATACTTAAAAACAATTCTAATTTATAATTGGACACAATAAATTATTTTCATTAAAAAAAGTTGTTATCAATTAAAATTTAGTATTTTTCACTATTCACCCTAATTTGAAAGTTATCAAAAAAACACAAAAAAAATATCAAAACAAAATTTTTATATACCGATTCTAAATAAGAAGTTTATTTTGTAAAATTGAATATATAAAAGTGTCAAATATTTGATTTAAAAAGGGTTCTTCATTAAAAGGCTGTAAATTTTCATTTTCTGAAAAATAATTCCTTTAATTAAAAAATGAATTTGTTCTTATATTATGACTAAGAGACACATAATATGGATGTTAAAATTTAGATGGAATATATAAAATTCAAAATGCAGATAATACTATTCATAATAGCTTTTGAACATGTAGTTTGGTAAGTCATGGTGTGCTCGAACTCAGTGTTGTGTGTAGCACAAGTTATTGAGATACTTTGAAGAAATAATTTACTATAAAATCATGGGGTGTTACAAAAATAAATATATTCATGATATAGATTATTAAAGGGGCATTAGATACACCAAAAAAATAATATAAGTGTATAATATATGTCCTAAAGAGGAAAATATGAGATGAAGAACCCTAAAAATTATCATCATGTTAAAGTGGGAAGTAATCAATGACGTGATTATGTGTAATGAATGTAAATAAAAAAGGGTTAAAATACAAAAGAAATCAAACAAGTTCCATTTCATATATAATCTTGACATACTATAATTAATGAAGATGTGATATAACCCAATGAAGGAAATTTGAGTTATGAAATACTTACCATTTGGTAACATTCAATTAAAATCCCCTTGGATAAAAGAAATTAAATTGAAAATTAAAATACCATGAATTATTAAGGATTCATGATATAACATGTAAAAGGGAAATTATGAACACCCAATAAAAGAAATTAGTGTATAGCATTAAAATATACCTCAATGAAATGAAATGGAGACGAAATCCCTTACAAAGATCATAATGTTGAAGTGAGAATTGATCAATGAATTTATTATGTGAATCAAATGTAAATGCAATTAAAACTAGTGAAAATAAAATATAAAAAAAATCAAAATTCATTACACACATAATCTTATAATATCAAATACAACGAATAAGTAATATATCCCAATAAAAAGAAATTGAGTTATGAAACCCCTTACCACTTGGTTAATTTCAAGTCAAGTCTCCTTGGATGAAATAATTTTAATTATTACATAAAATACCATGAATATTTAATGATACATTATATAACATGTAAAAGGGTCAGTTTATACACCATATAAAATAAATTATGTTCATAACATTAAAATATGACTCAATGAAAGGAAATTGAGATGTAATCCCTTACCTCGAGTCTGACTCATCATGTATGTTCTTTATATTTATGAATAATAAACTTATGTTAATTATTTAATTACTTGAAAACCTTTTTAATGATTATTATTCCTTTTATTTTATTTATTACAAGTTATATTTAATAACTTAATGAATTAAGTTCATGTAAGATATTTTGACGGTATTCGATTCATATGTCTAAAATGACTTCAGTAGTTTGATTATGGTTAAAGTGGTTGTTGTTACATAATCTATAGAATAATAAATATATAATTATAATTTTTATATTTTAATTATACTTTTTAAAACAATCATTAAGTATGATTATGAAAAATGAACAATGTTACAATCATGGAGACAGTAAGTCGTACATACGCATGAGTAACATTTCTATCTTTAAAAGATAATTATGGAAAGAAAAAAAGTATTATTTATCTATAAATAATTATAATTATATAATAAATATAATATTATTTATTTTAATATATTATAAATATCATTCATGTGATGTGGTGGTGAAAAACTAATCACATCGTCTCAAGGAGGTGGTACTCCACATGTACTCAGGAAT
This sequence comes from Viscum album, assembly GCA_963277665.1. NCBI lineage: Eukaryota > Viridiplantae > Streptophyta > Magnoliopsida > Santalales > Viscaceae > Viscum > Viscum album. The sequence goes on from OY728155.1 coordinate 1,244,283,153, forward strand.
GATGTTATCATTTTTCATTGAATGGAAAGGTAATAAATTAATTGATATATTATATTTTCATGATGATAAAATTGTAATTAATATATTATATATATCATTATATACGTCATTACAACTAGTTGTAAGAGGAGGTTATGGAAAATGAATTACATCGGTTCGTGAGGCAGTAGTTTGTCATACATACAAAGGGAATGTACGTTTACCATTTGATAGAAGAGGAGATAGATATATCATAAGTAATTAAATTAAAAACATATTATTATATTGTATATAATCATTTTATTATATCATAATGGTTGAAGAATATTTTAATAAGGATTAATAAAAAAGAAAACAAAATTTCTTAATTAAGAACTGTATCTCTTTTTAGACAACCTCTTAAGGTTTATACCATAATATTCCCTAGGTTTGTTTTTTTGATCAAACCAAAGAATCTAGGATATGGGGAGGGATTTAAGGAATATATTTATTTCAATTAATTTCCAAAACAAAAAGAATTTTTAACTGTAAATAAAAGAGGATAAGAGGTTCCCATTTATAAGTGAGGGGAGGAGCTGTCACGACCCGTCCCACGGGGCCCGTGTCGTGACTACCCCAAGTCTGACATCCATAGGCCAGGGGCTGGCGACTAGCACTGAAAGGCATACTCCCTAAAATAGGAAGGCATTGCCATTAATCCTGTTCAAACACATGGTCCAAGAACACAATAAGAAGCAATTGTGAAGTAAACTGCTGTAGTAAAAGAGTTCTGAAATAAAAGGGGCCAGAATACAAGCCCAACTGTAAAGGTACAAGTACAACTGAAAATACAATACAACTAAAAGAAAAAGGAAAAAATCTACTGGGTTGTCCTCTGAGGTTTCTACCTAAAGGGTAGGGATAGATCGCCTCCTCATCACTCCACGTACGTCCATCTCCTCCGCGTCACGTCACGCCGAATGGTCCACCTTCGTGCACCGCCCAATCCTGGACCCCTCAGCCTCGATCAAGGTTGTACGTCATCTGCACAAGACACAACAAGGTGTGGGAAAATCCAATGAAGGGGTGAGAATAACGATACTCAGTAGGGAACCCGAGACCCTGTATGTCTCCTAAAGTTCCACAAATGGAATCCACAAAGCAAGACAACAACTCTTCTTAGGTATATGCTCATACTTACACACATAAGTTATCAAAATATACACATCTCATACATGAGGGAATAATACGACAAAGATAACACCATGAGGGTAACACCACAAAGGAAAAAGTACCACACAGGTAACACCACTAAGGTTACACCATGAAGGTAAAAGTACCACATAGGTATCACCATGAAGATAGTACCATGAAGGTAAAAGTACCACCCAGGTATCACCACGAAGATAATACCACGAAGGTAAAAGTACCACATAGGTATCACCACAAAGATATTACCATGAAGGTAAAAGACTTAGTTAAAATAGAGTCTCATCTCAAATCAGGTTTTTAGTGAAGTATAGAAGTACAGATGATTAGTCAAAAAACTAGATCATCTTATTCTTTCTAGAGGCACTGCTATTGACCATATAGAGTCTGACCCATAGAGGATCCCTAGGTAATAACCCCCGTAATGACCCATATATTATCCAACCAGCCCATAGCCAATATGTACTAAACTCCACTGGCCCACACAGGATCTAACCCACACATGATCGGTATGCGCTAACTCACACAGGAATGTTGAGCGCTAAACCAAACAGGATCTGACCCACACAAGATCGGTATGCGCTGACCCACACAAGATCGGTATGCGCTAACCCACATAGGATCGATAGGTACTAACCCCTACAATGACTCACACCAGATCCTACCCACCCAGAGCTGATAGGAACTAACCTCCGTATGATCCGTCTCCAACCTCCGTCTCACTGTCATCCACTAGATTCCTCACACCCGGTGCGCTAGAGTTTCGTAGAATTAGTCCCTCGAGATATCGGTCATACCGCGACTGCCACTAATCTCCAAAAAGTAGTAACCCAAAGTTCCTTCACGTCATAAGGGACCCAACGCAACAGACAGCGCGTCAATGAGACGTCCGGTCTGTAAGTTATTAGTGTTTCTGCTCCGAGGGCCCGGTTGGATTCGGGGTTCGATCCAACCCGACCTTGTGCCAACTTTATCTAAAAATAAAGTGGATTATGCCAAAAAAACCATCTTGATCCAAGGATTCTGGTTCCAAAGACAGTTCATCAAACAGACGTCCGGTTCTCAAGATATGGCTATAAAGGACTATCTGGGTCTAGATGGGCCTGAGTCCGGTCCGACCCGGTTGGCCTGGGCCGCAACGGGCCCGGCCCGCTGAACCACTGAGCGGCCCAACCCGCTGGGTGAAAACCATCCTATGCTAGGTGCGGACCACATGGCTAGGTGTGGGGTCTGCCCTAGACGACGCCTAGGGGGAGGCACCCCCCCGGACTCCCGAATGGCCAAAGGGCCATTCGGTATTTTCAAGGTAGGACCCACCAGAGTGGGTACTACTCGGTACACCAAGGTCGGCCGGTTTATCGACCGGTCCTCTACCTCCCAGCAGCATGACAGAGTCTCTGTCCCCCACATTCGTCCAGGTGTCGGCCGCCATTTGGATTCCCCCGCTGCTAAGAGGTCGCGACCTCCTGCTTTGGTGGCGTAGACACCCGCTACCGCTCCGCTACACGGCTGGCCGGATGCTGCCTTCCACCCTGCTCTGCTGCAGCCAATGATCAGTGGCCACCTACTCAACTGGCGATGCATAGGTGCGCCACCCCACCTTCCTCGCGGTCGGCCGGGTGTCGGACACCGCCTTCTACATTGAGCCATCGCGGCTTCGTTCCAAGCCTGAAAATTATATCGTTCGCATATTCACGATCCTCGGGTCAAGGGATCCACGTCCATATGTCGCACATGGAAAAAAGTTGTGTTTCCAAAGTCATTAAATATTTAGCGTCAAATAATGCACGAAGAAGGCATGAAGAACAAAAGATAAGTGGCAAGGTATATGTTCACAACGATGGAAATTTTAGTTTGGCCATCATCATTTTGAATAAAAAAAATGAAGAATTATCAAATAAATTCAACCATTATTCAAAATAGAATATCCTACCTTGATGTTCCTTGGAGGTGTCATGAGGAACGTGATGAAGTCGATGAAGGGGCATCGAAATTCATCGCTCTTACAAATCGCTTCCGAACCATGCTCCAACATCAATGTTCTTGATCCGAAGAGCTGTTCTTAATTGGAGAAGTCCTTTGTTTAGAGGATGTTTCTCCAAAGGATCTCCTTTGCCAATACTTTTTTCCCATGAGAGGTGAGGTGCCAAATTAATACGATAAGAATTAACTCAATTAAAGTTGGAACTTTAATTAAGTTAAGGTTGGAACATTAAGTTGGGAGGATTCCAAAGGTTAACTCACATTGAAGTGGGAGTTCAAAGGTTGGGTGGTCCCCACCACAAAATTCAAATGGGAGGTTTCAAGCGTGGGTGGTCCCCAACTCTAAATTCAAAAAGTATGTTTCACCAACAAAAATAAAATGTTGTTGTCATTTTATTTTTATGCTTTTAACTGTCCCACGAAAATTTGGAAAACTAACTTACACCCTCGACCTACTGCGGTTGAGGTGAGGGTCTCCGTAAGTGAATATTGGTGTTGTGAGTTCAACAGTGTCCTTGAATTTCAATTCCGAGCACTGGTTTAAAAGTTACAAAACATAGCTCGCACTTTTACTAAACGTACCTGAAAAAATGTTCGGAAATTTATTAACAGTCATCCTCAACCCACACCGATTGAGGTTAGGCTTTGCCTAATTGAAACACGCCCCAACGAACACAACGGTACTATCAAATTTCCAATCCATGTTACCATTTAAAAGTTATGGATTTTAGAATAAAATATTTTTCACTTAATTATTTTATTTACGACCAAAAACTAACATTCACTGGTGGCCCATGCCGGCCAATGTTAGTATCAGCCTAAAGAATCCATATCCTCAGATGTTTAACATTGGTCTCAGATTTTTAATCCGAGTTACTGATAGAGATAATATTTTCAACATTTTTTGTACTCATTTCAATTGTTTTAATCATCCCAAATAATCAATTTGATATAGTATGAATCAATTTTGGATTTATGATGTGTTTTGAGAAAAATGGTGAAAAATGCTTAATTCTGGATTTTAGATAGATTTTTACATGAAGTGTATTTTAGTCATTTCTGGAAAAATATAATGCCAAATATTTTAATTAAATTTTTTTATAATCCTGATTTAATTTAATTCAACTTTGTCTTCTGCACCTGGAGATGATTCGGTCATCTAAAGGGCTTAACAATTCATTGAAGTTGGACATTTTTTCGGGAGGATAGTGTGGACCCCACCACTGTAACGGAACCCAGACACGGCCTATACATATCCAAATGAGGTTTTTCAACCTGGGATAGAACTAGGACATATAAGAATGACTCTACCACAAATTTGGGGGAGTTCTAAAGTCATTAAGGTGGCCATTTAAGTACAAACTTTTGGAGGAAGAATGATGGAAACCCACAAACCAACCCATAAAGGCCAAGTTCTTTCTCAATTAATTGAATTTTATCATTGCATGTTAGTTTTATCTTTTATTTAAATTAAATTTAATTCCATCCCTAGACTAAATACAAACAAACAAAAATAATTAGTTTAGTTAAATTAGATTAAGTATGTGAACGATTGAGAAAGCTTCTCAAGTGAGACGACCCTGATCAGCTTCTATGCTGCACTAGGAAAATTAAATTGCTTTTTCCATGCTCTACAATAGGCATGCGTCAGTTACCATTTGTGAGTAATAAACATTTGAAAAATAAAATAACTTTATTTAATTATTTTATTTATAGTTATGCCATTTTCGAGTTTTCTCATAGGAGGTCCTCACCGACTAACTTAAGTTGCGCCTAGGGTAAACCCACCATCCTGAGCGCAATGGTGCCCTAATATTTCTTATCTGAGTAACCGTTTAATAGTTATTCCACTTTTTCATGAAAACAACTTAATCACATTGATTAAACCTTAAAAAAACTTCAACAGATCAGTCCGGGCACTCCAAGCCTCAAAATCTTGCATCGTCAGATTTCACGGTCTCGAAATAATTCCATATAATTAAAAAAAAATTGGAATTTCCGAGACATTAAATTATCCCCACCTTAGGGATTTACATCCCTTAAATACACAACAATGGAAAAACAACCAAAAGAGGGTACTAAGCATGAATCTGATCCTCCTGCTCCCATGTAAACTTCTAGAGGTTCTCGTGCTACCAGCGTACATGAACCAGAGGTATCGACTACCCACGCATGACCCACTCCTGTCAATTCTCAATCTCCACTGGAACCTCTGTAAACATCACTCCATCAATGAATTCCATCACGCAGTGATCGATGATGTGGGATGGGTTGTGCTCGTATCTCCTCAGCTAGGATATGTGGAAGACGTCGTGCACCCTCTCTAACTACAGTGGACGAACCAAGTGTTGGGTTTTGGGATGGCGCAGCGGAAGCCGGTGGGTCGGGAATTTAAAATTTTCTACTTCACCGGAGTGACTTAACCCTTTCAACTCTGGTGATCTTGTCCCAGTTTGGTCTAAGGATCTCACAAGGTTTAAACAGAGCATGAAAATTAAACTGAACATGTACCTTGTTCAGAATTAGCATGTGCAAGTTCACCACAGGACGCCAATGATCATTGCTCAAAGACTCTGACGTCGAAGCCCTCTAGATCGTCCACACATTCCTTATGAATCTGATCGTGCTCCGTTCATCAAGATCTGAGTGCTAGCGTGGATCTTCAATGATCACTTCAGCACAGCGACGATCACCGCAAAGGAAGAAGCTTCAATCCAAGAAGGATGAACTTGAAGATCTTCTTTCGCTTGAGAGACTCTCTCTAGATTCCAAGAGGGGAGAGAAGCTCTCAATATTGACACATGAAAAGTATCCCTGGGAGATCCACTCTCCCACTTATATAGAGAGTTTTTAAAACACATGGAATGGATTCCCGGCCCCCGTGTAATAATCATCTTCTATATAAGTGATATAAATAATTATATATGACAAATAAAACTATGCCATAAATAATATTTATAATTTATCACTTACATGTAATATATATTACGTGATAAATTTGAGTCTTTAACTCGACTCATTCCTCCTACTAATATTTAACAAACCTAGGATATTTAAATCCATTTGAATAATATTAATACTTGTATTTACTATATAACATGTAACTACATATTATAAATAAATTCAATTAATTATTCTAAACTTGAACAATTAATGAATTTATTTATTCTTTGTTGATCCATAGAACTTGGATAGTGCTCGAACCCTTTTTCATGGCCCACAAAGTTCTAAATTCATATTCCCAGAATAGGACAGATTCTCAAGGTGCTATTGTGTGTGACCCTCTAGGCCCTTACCTCAATAGCAGTGAATAATATCCACCGACCTAGAGCGGGGTATAGAAACCCATCAAGGCCCCTATAGAGATAAGGCAAAGTCAAGGAAACGACTGCCTTCCTATGAACATGGTCTGTGTAATATAATCTATTCCTTGTCGATATATCAATAAATCAGAATGCATACTAGTGTCATCATTCTATATTTTCTTTATATTTTTTGTTGATTTTTCCAGATGGTCTTACCTTCCACTACCATGGCCATGGATTTAATTAAGGTGTAACCATCCTAATCCACCGGGCCCAAGATATCTCTTCCTAAACTCAGAAGCAACAAATCCTTTCTCGATCATTCAATCAATGTCATGCCATTAATGATGTACCCAATACAAACTGCCTTGCCACGACTTAGTCGCCATGGTTTTTCCCTTACATCCAATATATGTAATTAAATGACATCCATTGACAATGATATCAATTCAAAAGACCATTACACATGTACGTAGATATGAATGACCAATGACACCTAAAACATGTGGTGTTCCTATTATACCAGTCTGTCCTCATGATATCAACTACTGGAGATCATCAAGTGAGAACTTCATGAGAATAAGTCTCAATGTTTATGATCCCCCAGCACCTGATGGTCACACATCATCTGTGTCCTTTCAAAATGATGTAACTAGACCACAGGACGTTACATTAAGATTACTGTCATGGCATCTTAGGGTTCTCATTACAGTATGGGATCTACTATAACACTTTGATGCGACAGGTAATCTAAATACATTTCAATAAACAAAGTGGATACAGAAGTATCTACACTATTATGGCAAGATAAACACATGTATTAAAAAAACTGAATACATGTAGTGTAAATCAAAGTAAAAAACAATTTGGGTCTAGGGAACCAACTTTCAACACTCCCACTTGCACTAGTTCCAACTGCTAACAAGTTTCAATCCGCTAGCTCTAACATGTGAATCAAGCTTCTGTTGAGAAATGGATTTAGTCAGGGGGTCTTCCATGTTATCCTCTATGGCTACTCTGCTAACTATCACTTCACCTATTTTAGTAAAATCCATAAAGAGATGAAACTTATGAAGAATATGATTTGTTATTTATTGAGACCTAGGATCCTTGGAAAGCACCACTGCAGTAGTATTATCACAATATACTGATACAAGGTCTGCACTTCTAGGTACAACACCAATGTTGGAGATAAAGCTGTATATCCATACTGCTTCCTTTGCTGCATCTGAAGCTACAATATATTCAGACTCTATTGTACAATCAGCAACCATAGATTTCTTCGAGCTTTTCCAAATCACTACACCACTATTCAGGGAAAAGATGTAGCCTGACTGTGATTTCATATCATCATGATTTGTCTGGAAACAAGCATCAGTGTACCCCTTTACAACTAGTTCCTAATCTCCTCCATACACTAGGAATATATCCTTAGTACGCCTCAAGTACTTTAGGATAGTTTTAACAGCTGTCCAATGTAACTCTCCTGGATTGGCTTGATATCTACCCACCATGCTTAACGCAAAGGTGACATCAAACCTAGTACATAGAATAGAATACAATATAGAACCCATTGTCGAAGCATAAGGGACTCTACACATTCTATCAATATCCTCCTGTGTTTGCGGACACATTTTCTTGGAGATATTTACACCATGTGATGTGGGTAACAATCCTCTCTTGGATTGTTCCATTCTTTACCTTTTGAGTACCTTTCCAATATATGTACTTTGACTTAGCCCGAGTAGCCTTTGAGATCTGTCTCAGTAGATCTTGATCCCTAGAATGTAGGTTTCTTCGCCTAAGTATTTCATGGAGAAGTATTCATTTAACCAAGTCTTAACTAACTATAAGACTTGCACCTCATTTCCTATAATTAATATGTCATCAACGTATAATACTAGGAAAACGATGGCATTCCCTTCAACATTTTTATAGAAAAAAGGCTCACATTCATTTTTAATAAAACCAAAATCTCTTATGGCTTCATCAAAATGAACATTTAATGATCTTGATTCCTGCTTCAATCTATAAATAGATCTCTATATCATTCATACTTTATTGTCATTCTTTGACTTGAAAAACCCTTCGAGTTGAATCATATAGACATCTTCAACCAACTTCCCATTTAGAAAATCAGTTTGGACATCCATTTTCCAAATTTCATAACCATGAAAGGCTGCTATTGCAAACAATATTCTGATGGATTTAAGCAGTTCTACTCGTGAGAAGGTTTCATAATATTCAATGCCTTAACGTTGCCTGAAACCCTTTGAAACCAGTTTTTATTTAAAGATATTAACCTCACCATCCATGTCCAACTTCTTATTGAATACCCATTTTCATCTAATGGGATTTACATCAGCTAGAGGGTCTACCAAAATCAGAACATGATTTTGGTACATGGACTCCATCTCATAATTCATGGATTCTTTCCATTTAGTTGTTCTTTTTCCTTCTACTGCTTCCTTGCAGGTTAGAGGTTCATTATACTGAAGGACAAATGTGTCACCTAACTCGATGACAAGAAAACCATAATGCTCTGGTTCTCTAACCTCTCGCATATAACTACATAGTATCTATGTCTCAGGAAAAAATTCGTCTTTCACTTGTTCTTGTGGAGATTGTTCCTCTACCAACTCTTGTGCATCTGAAGCATTAACTTCATTAAAGTCAATCTTTCTCCCTCTATTTCCAATAGAAATGTGTCCCCTTTCTAGAAATTTGGCATATCTTTCCACAATTACTTTTCTATCTAATGTTTTATATAGGTAATATCCTCTAGTTTCTGTAGGATAACCTATAAAGATGCACTTAGTGCTTCTGGATGCTAATTTGTCACTTGGTAAAGTTTGTAAAAATGCCTCACACCCCCATACATGCATGTGTGTTAGGTTGGGTTTCATTCCATACCATGACTGATATAGAATCCCTTCTACAGCTTTAGTTTGTACTCGGTTAAGGGTATAAACTGCTGTCTGCAAGGCATATCCCCAAAAGGATAATGGAAGGGTTGCATGACTCATCATTGATTTGACCATGTCAAGCAAGGTCCTATTCATCCTTTCACTAACACCATTCCATTGTGGTGTATAAGGAGGAGTGAGTTGGGATAATATCTCACACTCCTTCAAGTGATCAATGAATGCTTGGTTAAGATATTCTCCGCCTCGATCTGAGTGAAGTGATTTTATCTTCTTACCAAGTTGGTTTTCTACTTCATTTTGGTATTCATTAAGTATTTAAAAGGAATCTGACTAATAATGTATTAAGTAGATATAGACATACCTACTATAGTCGTCCGTAAAAGTATTTAAATATAGAAAACCACCCTTTGACTCTACTGGAAATGGACCACATACATTAGTATGTATTAATTCCAGCACTGCATTGGCTCTTTCTCCCTTTCCTAAGAAAGGTGATTTGGTCATCTTTCCTTGTAAACAAGCTTGACATACATATAAGGATTCTAACTGTGCTGGGTCTAGATACCCTTCTTGATGCAATTTTCGTAACCGCTTCTCATTTGCATGACCAAGCCTGAAGTGTCATAGGTGGGTGTTATTTGAGTCATGTTGGTTTTATTTGTCATTAATTGCCATTATTGAGTTTTATAGTTCCAGAATATCTAAACCATTGTTAAGATGTTCCATACCATAACATACGTTATCCCTATAAAAGAGACAATTTTTATTTCCAAACTTGAAATAAAAACCCATAGTGTCTAGACTCGACACAGAGATAATGTTTCTGGTAATAGAAGGTACATAAAAGAAATTGTTTAAAACTAGAACCAAACCAGTTGGAAAGGTTAACTGATAGTCTCCCACTGCCAAGGCAACCAAACATGCACCATTTGCTGCTCAAAGATCCACTTAACCATTTGCAATCTTCTTGAACCTACATGGTTGTTGTAAATAAATACAAATGTGAGAGACACATGCCTTATCCAATACCCAACTTGTTGAGAAAGATAAATTGAATTCAATGAAAAAAATACCTGATGTAGAAGCATCAACTTTCTTCTTCTTCCCAGCTCTCCAATTCTTCTTCCAGTGGCCTTTCTTTCCACATCCAAAGTAGACAGCTTCCTGCTCATTACGTTTCCTCTGAATCTTTGGCTTCTTTGTAGGACGATGCATTGGTGCCTTTGGCCTTAACTTGGCCATAGACCCCTTTGTATTTCACTTGTTTTTCTTGTTCACCATAAGGACAAATGAATTGGTATTTTTCATATCCTCATCAGCTTAGAGAACTAAATCCAAAATGTCTGAGAGTGACTTTTTCATATCATTCATTTTATAATTGACATTAAAAGTCGAGAATCTTGATGGTAAAGAGGAAAGAATGAGATCCACTACTAGTTCTTGGTTCAGTTTGAACCCAAGGGCTTCAAGCCTCTCAATATACCCAATCATCTTGAGTACGTTAGGACCGTCTAGATTCCCTTCTGCTAGACTGCACTTATAAAGCGCACTTGATATCTCATACCTTTCATGCCTGGCCCTCTCCTCATAAAGTTCTTGGAGATGTGAAAGAATCTTGTAGGCTTCCTCATCCTCATTCATTTTTTTCAATTGGCTTGACATGGATGACAACATGATGCATTGTACATCAAGTGCATCATCTATATGCTTTCTCCATTTATCTTTTTACACCTTACTTTCTCCCTGAGGAGGTTCTATAGGAATTGGGGATTCCAGCACATATAACTTCCTTTCTTGGCATAGTACTATGCGCAAGCACCTGTACCACTCCTAGAAGTTTTTACCAGTCATGATATTTTCTTTATCCAAGATCGATCGTAGTGATAAAGTACTTGTGGTGTTGGTGATTTCCATTTTGAATCTACATCAGATAAACATTTAGCAGTTAGTACTTTTTCTTGATTACCTTATGACATTTATGATTTATAAATTATTATTATATCATTTTAATGTCTCCCACTATTTTAATGAACCTTAATAGACCTCACTATTATATTCGAAATACTCTATCACTTGAGCATTCTAGTGGCAAGGATCCTCCAAACCTCCCCCGTAGTCTACAAGATAGGGCTACGCCACTACTTGTAGGGTTTCAAGGTAGGAACTATACTAGTCAACCACTTGTTATTGTGGTTCCTTGTGTGGTTGAGTAAAGTCCCAGCTTTTAGAATATGAACTAGATTCCCTCAACATCTTTCCTCTAAATTGATAGAAAGTTAGCTAAGGAAAACTTTGACTACTCACTTAAGTTAAGTCGACCCATTTCTTTCATGAAAAGGCCTTGGTACTAAGAGGCACTCTCAACTAAGGCCGACGAGCACCCAAACAGTTGGTTTTGTTTAGATGTGAGAAATGGAAGGCTTTCAGACTTAATATATCATTGATGGATTTTTAATATTTATTGACAAATATAATCCTTTTCTATTTATTAGATTCAAACTGGGTTGTCGCACTCACAACTGAACATGAAATAGAATATAATTCTCCACATCTTTATGCATTTTATCTTGTTTACTGTTCTATGTGATCATGCAATAATCATGTAGACGCATAAAATAACAAACTATGCATAAAGTAAATCATGAAATCTGACTAGTCTTGAGAATTATCAAAAGATCGATCCATAACGGATCAATATTGACCTAGGGGAATCCATACCCGAGTCCTGACTTGACTCACATCACAGCTTGCCTAGTTTAAATCGCTTGGCTCTGGTCTGGTTTACCGCCTTGTCTTGGCAGGGTCTGCGTCTCGAATCATAATTTAATTAAAAATGTACTTGCACACAGGCGAGGGGGTCTAGGGGTACAAATTACATCTCGTGCAATGGACATGCAATCTCTTATGCATATTTTAATTAAAAAGACGATTCCCAGACCATCATTTATCTAATTAATTATTACAATCATCGCACACATTGAATAAATAATTAAATAAATAAATAAATACCTAACATGCACAGTTCGGTCACTTGCTCAAGACCAGTCGGGGTAAAATATACGCAAGAAAATTAAATTGCAATAAATTTAAATAATTTGAGGGTTTTTTAATTAATTAAATTAATTTTATTAAATTCAAAAAAATTATTTTTATTGGTTCCATTTGTTTAATTTAATTTTAATTTCAAAAATTAAATTAAACCATTAATTTAATTCTAAACATAATTTTAATTAATATTTCGGAATAAAATAAATTAAAATCCAAATTAACACTAATTAGTTTAATTTAAAAAAACCAAATTAATTAAACTGAATTTAAAGTGGGGTTACCTCTATCCCGAGAGTCCGGCAAGACTGCAAACCGCCACGGGGTGTCGTCCTGGATTAGAGCCAATTACAACATTAACAAAGCGTGACCGCGGCATGACCGCGGCGTGACTGCGGCATGACCGCTTGGTCCAGCGACTCCCACGGTGGCAGCAACTTCTGGAGAAGATCGGAAAAGAGGTAGGAGGCTGAGAATCAAACCGGTCAACCACTTGGCTGGGAGCCCGCTACTTCGGTGAGCCGGCAAGGTGGAAACCTGGTCCAGCACGGCCTGGACCAGCCCGGTCGGGACCGGCGGTGGCCGACACGGTTCGGTCTGGAATAGCCCGGGGTGGCGCGGGCTAGTGGGAAGAAGACCAGCAGGCTTCATCCGGCCAGGCTTCAGGAGCGGCGGGACCAGGGGTCCGGATCCAGTAGGGGTGGTGGTCCAAGGTGGTCGGTGAGCTCTGGGCGTCGAGTCTGAGGCGGCACGGCGCGAGGTAGGAGGTCCAACAGGAGGCAGTCCAGCGATCTCAGGGTGGATGGGGTTCAGGAGCAGCATAACGGTCTGGCGTGGCTTTGGGCAGAGCGAGGAGGAACCCTGATGGAGGGGGGAACCCGACGTCTAGGGTTTCACAAGGGGTTTCTCCCCTTGTGCGCTGCGTGAAGAGAAGGAGACACCTTTGGGGTCTTCCTTCTTTTTTTCCTAAGTCAAAAAGGCCACCCCTTTTTATTTTTCTAAATAAAATGAAGAAGACCCCATTTTGGGGTCTTATTCCTCCCACATTTTTTTTAAATAAAGCAGGGAGACCCCAAATTGGGGTCTTGGTCCCATCCCCCTTTTTTGTTATTATTAAAAAATGTTTTTCACACAACTTTGTAGAAAATATTTTATAATAAAATATTTTATTATATTTTATAATAATAAAAATTATATTTGATGTTAATTCTCAATTTGAGATAAACATCAATTGAACGAAAAACACGATATCGATACGATTAAAAATTTTAAATGATCATAACTTGATCATTTGAAAATAAAACGATGCATGGTCAGATCTGAATGAACCATTTTAACACCCCACAATTAAATTTAATGCATCATGTACCTTGTTCGGAATTAGGATGTGCAAGTCTGTCGCAGAACGCCAGTAATCGCTGCTCGAAGACTCTGATGTCGAAGCCCTCTAGATCGTCCACACATGCCTTATGAATCTACTCGCATGCCGTTTGTCAAGATCCAGGTGCTAGCGCGGATCTTCGATGATCACTTCAGTGCAGCAACCATCACCGTAAAGGATGAAGCTTCGATCCAAGAAGGATGAACTTGAATATCTTCATTCTCTTGAGAGACCCTCTCTGTAGATTCCAGGAGGGGAGAGAATCTATAAATCTTGACACCTGAATAGTATACATGGGATATCCACTCTCTCACTTATATAGGGAGTGTTTAAAACATGCAGTATGGATTCCCGACCCCCGTGTAATAGATGTTCGCTATATAAGTGATATAAATAATTATTCACGACAAATAAAATTATTCCATAAATAATATTTATAATTTATCACTTACTTGTAATATATATTTCGTGATAAATTTGAGTCTTTAACTCGACTCATTCCTCTTGCTAATATTAAATGAACCTAGTATATTTAAGTCCTTTTGAATAATATTAATACTTGTATTTACTATATAACATGTAAATACATGTTATAAATAAATTCAATGAATTATGATAAATTTTAATAATTAATGAATTTATCTATTACTTCGTGATTCATGTAACTTGGATGGTGCTCGGACCCTTTGGCGGGGCCCACCAGGTTCTAAATTATTATTGCCAGAATAGGGAAGATTCTAAAGGCACTATTGTGTGTGACCCTCTAGGCCCTTACCTCAATAGCAGTGAAAAATATCCACCAACCTAGAGCGGGGTCTATCAACCCATCGAGACCCCTATAGATATAAGGCAAAGTCAAAGCAACGACTACCTTCCTACGAACATGGTCAGTGCAATATAGTCTCTTCATCATCGATATCTCAATAAATCAGAATGCATACTAGTGTCATCATTATTTATTTGCTTTATATTGTTTGTTGATTTTTCTGGATAGTCTTACCTTCCACTACCATGGCCATGGATTTAATGAAGGTGCAACCATCCTAATCAACCAGGCCCGAGATATCTCTTCAAGAACTCAGAAGTGAAAAATCCTTTCTCAATCATTCAATCAATGTCATGCCATTAATGACTCACCCAATACAAACTACCTCACCACGAATTAGTCACCATGGTTTTTGCCTTGCATCAAATGTACGTAATTAAATGACATCCTTTGAAAATAATCTCAAGTCAAAATACCATTACACATGTCTGTAGATAGGAATGACCAATGACACCTAAAACTTGTGGGGTTCCTATTATATGGGTCTGTCCTCATGATCTCAACTACAAGATATCATCAAGTGAGAACTTCATGAGAAGAAGTCTCAATGCTTATGAGCCCCCAGAACCTAATGGTCACACATCATCTGTGTCCTTTCAGAATGATGTAACTAGAACATAGGGTGTTACTTTAAGATTACTATCATGGCATCTCAGGGTTCTCATTATAGTCTGAGATCTACTATAACCCTTTGATGCAATAGGTAATCTAAGGAAATTAACATAAACAAAGTGGATACAAAAGTATCTACACTATTATGGAAAGATAAACACATGTATTAAAACAAACTGAATACATCCAGCAGCAATCAATGTACAAATCAAGTTGGGTCTAGGGCACCCACTTTCAACACCAAGTGGTATGTTACCGCCCCTATCCTACAAAGTATTAGAAAAGGACTGATAAAAATCAGTCATAACTTTCCACCTTGGTCAAATATCTGTAGTCCCTATTTAGGAGAGATTCACAAGAATACGTGGTCCCCCTCATTGAACTCCAAAGGTATCTATCTCTTGTCGGCATAAGGCTTCTGCCAGCTCTGTGCAGTCTTCACTTGCTGACAAGTGAGACATCGTGATAAAAACCCTACCACTTCTTTCTTCATCCCTGGCCACCAGTGCTGACGCTGAAGGTCCCGATACATCTTCTCCACTCTTGGATATACCACTAGATGGGACGTATGGAACTTCCTCAACACTTCCTCTTGTTGCACCATTGGTACCATGGTATATCCTTTGAAGAGGATGAAGTGCTCCCCACCTTCAGAAAATCTATCAGGTGTCTGTCTTGTGGATATCTGAGCATGTCAAGTCTCATAGTCAGTGTTCCTAAGCTCCACCTCCCTGACTCACTGAAGGAGTGGGGGTGTGACTATCATAGACTGGAGGTATGTTGCTCCATATCTTTCCATAAAGGATATCTTCAACGTGGATAGCTGCTATGTCTCCTCACTCAACAACTGTAGACCAAACCTCCTAATGAGTGCATTGACTACCACATTCCCCTTCCCAAGAGTATAGACTATCTCAAAGTCATATTCCTGGAGGAACACTAGCCATCATTGTTGTCTCGGGTTTAGGTCCTTCTGAGAGAAGATATACCTGAAACCCTTGAAATCATAGTAGACTGTAAAATGTTCTCCCATCAAGTAGTGTCACCACATCTTTAGCACAAATCCCACTACTGCTAACTCCAGGTCATGGGTATAATAGTTCTACTCATCAGTCTCTGCCTCAGCTCTTGAAAGCTCTATTGAGACTTCTCCATCCATAGGAAAGGCTCCCCCTTTTTCTTAAAAGCTGAAAAGGGTGACACTACCCAGAAGAAGTCAGGCACAAATCTCTGGTAGTACCTAGCCAAAGAATATTCCCCTCTCCCTTCAGGCATGTAATCCTAGAAACATCTTTCGAAAATATGTCCCCAAGATCTGTCACTCCTTTTTGGAACTGAAAACTAAAAACTCTTACTTCCACGAGGTTAGGTATGGCCGACTCAAGAGTGATCAGCTACACCCTTCTTTGCGAGAGTTTATCCTGTGTTTCCTGGGTTTCCTTTTTTACCAACCAAGGAAAATCCCATTCCAATATTGTAATTATACCACAAACTTTTTTTCCTAATACAGTCAATCTGAGTATGTAATGTGGATATCCATCCCATACCCAAACTAATGTTGTCAGGCCTCGACGCTGCCACCAAGAGGTTCTAACCGAAACTATCACTTCAAGGGTCAGATCAAACTGTCGGCGTAAGTGTGATTATTGAGCATCCTCCCAAAGGTATCTCCAAACATGAGGGTCAAGTGAACGGATTAACCAGAAACTCTAGGTCCTGTACAAGATTTGTGGAAGTAAGGAATGATTGTTACTTATGTCTACTAAAACAGAAACTAGTAGTAGACATAGACCGTTCATCGAATCATTCCTAGAGCCCATTGTTCGCACTCTTTGACCATATGCAGCTACTCCCTTCCCCAGTACTCTATCTCCCTGAGCCTGGTGGGGACAACAAAGGGGGATATTATAACATGTTGAAATGTACACCACCTCATGTTGCTCTCCTATCTCTGCTTCCATTTCAACAGCCCCGTAGATTCATTTGTCACTAACACTTCTTATTCGCGAAACATTTTTACACGCCTAAGTCTCTGAGACTAGCGCCAGTTTTCTGCTTTCCCGCTACTAACATCAATTGGTTGTATCCGCTTACCCAAAGGAAATTCAACCACAAAGGCTCTCTCTAGCACCCTAACATAGGTAGGGATTCATAGAGGAATGGTTCTGGCTCAAATGTTCCTAAATACACCTCGCTCGGAAGTCTGAGCCCTGAAGCACTAATTGTATCATATTCATCGAGTACCGGGAATTGTCGTTACACCTCGATGAATACTCAGGTACTGACATGTCCTCCTGCCGAAGCTGTAGAATCTCTAGAGAACTCTAATTCACCTCTTCAAGCCAGTCCTCAGCCTCCTGTGAGTCGGCTCACCTCGAAACCTAAGGGGTATCTGATGCTGAAACTCGTGTAAGGCACTAGCCTAAATGAGTTTTTAACAGTACTGTCGGTTGTAATGGCTGACCCACGGGTAGTGATATAGCTGACACACTACCCAAAGGTATTATCTCGAGCAACGGTCCAAATACAAAAGCCTCACCAGTATATGGACCATACTCATAGTCACACACTGGAAAAGACTAGAATCTAAGATCACCATTTTCTCGATTGGTGTCTCAACTAGGTGGAAAACTCTAGCCACTGCCTCCAGCTAGTCCTCAACTGCCTGGGAATCTGTCTCGCCTCGCAATTTCAGAGGCCTCTGACACTGGAACTTGTGCAACCCACTAATTTGGCGTGCACTATCTGCCATTACGGCTGGTGGTAAATGTTTCCCAACGGGTGGTGGTGGTACTGGTACACCACCCAAAGGTGTTAATGCCGTAAGAGGGCACTGCACCGAGGCCTCATCGCTCGTTGGGCCGTCATCGTGTACTCTCTCGAGAATCCTAGCTGACTGTCTACACTGAGGCATCCTAATAAAGAATAGGTGTTCTAAGATCATTATGTTATACCTGGTGAGCTGACTCCAAAGAAATCAAAAGAAAACCCTTTCAAAAACACACGCAATCATTGTTTTCATGCGCTGAGTCAGAAATCAGAATTCAGGGTCCCGGTGTATGGATACGTCGGTCGTCACACCAACACTGGACTCACCAAACTGAAAACCACACTCATAACACTTAACACTATTTCTTCATAGAAAATATCAGAGTCCTAGTTCTTCGGTAGAACGGAAATCCTCTGATACTAATTTGTCATGACCCATCCCCCAGGGCCCGTGCCGTGACTACCCCAAGCCCACCTTTTATAGGCCAAGGGATGGTGACTAGAACCAAGAGGCATACTCCCTAAAACAGAAATTCATTACCTTTAATCCTGTTCAAACACATGGTCCAAGAACAAAATAAAAAGCAACTGTGAAGTAAACTGCTATAGTAAAAGAGTGGTGAAAGTAAAAGGGGCCAGAATACAAGCCCAACTGTAAAGGTACAAGTAAAAAAATACAATAAAACTGAAATAAAAAAGGAAAACAGCTACTGGGTCATCCTTCAAGGTTCCTACATGAAAGGTAGGTATAGATCGCCTCCTCAGCACTCCATGTTTGTCTATCTCCTCCGCATCACCTCATGCCAAATGGTCCACCTTTACGCATCGTCTAGTCCATTCCCCCTCAGCCTCGATCAATGTTGTACGTCATATACACAAGACACAATAAGGTGCGGGCGAAGCCCATGTAGGGGTGAGTATAACGATACTCAGTAGGGACCCTGAGACCCCGTAGGTCTCCTAAAGTTCTACAAATAAAAACCACAAAGAAATACATCAACTCTACTTAGGTATATGCTCATACTTACACCTATGTTTTCAAGATATATACATCTCATACTTGATGGAAGAATACCATAATGATAACATCATGATGGTAACACCACGAACGTAAAAGTACCACACAGGTAACACCACAAAGGTTACACCACAAAGGTAAAAGTACCATAGAGGTATCACTAAGAAGATAGTACCACGAAGGTAAAAGTACCACATAGGTATCACTATGAAGATAGTACCACAAAGGTACAAGTACCACACAGGTATCACCACGAAGATAGTACCATGAAGGTAAAATTATTGTTTCAAATAGAGTCTCAGATCAAACCAGGTATTCAATGAAGTATAGAGGTATAGATGATTAGTCACAATACTAGATCATCTTATTCTGTCAAGAGGCACTACTGCTGACTAAATGGAGTCTGACCCACATAGGATCGATAGGTACTAACCCCTACAATGACCCACACAAGATATGAACTACCCGGAGTCGATAGGTACTAACCTCTATTTACCCACACAGGATCTGACCCACATAGGATAGGTATGCACTAACCCACACAAGATCGCTGAGCGCTGACCCACACAGGATCGGCATGAGCTGACCCACACAGGATCACTGAGTGCTGACCTACATAGGATCTGACCCACATAGGATCGGTATGCACTGACCCACATAGGATCGGTATGAACTGACCCACACAGGATCGCTAAGTGCCAACTAACATGGGATCGATCAGTATTAACCCACGCAATGAACCACATAGGATCTGACCCGCCCAAATTCGATAGGTACTAGCCTTCATATGCTCCATCTCCAACCTCCACCTCATTGTCATCCACTGGATTCCTCGCACCTGGTGCACTCGAGTTTTGTATAATCTATCCCTCGAGATATTATTCATACCTTGACTGCCACTAATCTCCACAAAGAAGTAACCCAAAGTTATGTCATGTCATAAGGGACCCAACGCAATAGACAACACGTTAATCAGACGCCTGGTCTATAAGTTATTAGCATTTTATCTCTGAGAGTCCAGTTGGATTTGGGGTTCGATCCAACCCGGTCATGCTATAACTTTATCAAAAAGTCAAGTGTAGTATACCAAAATGACCATCCGGATTCAAGGATTCCAGTGCCGTAGACGGTTTGTCAAACAGAAGAATAGTTCTCAAGATATGGCCACAAAGGCGTATCTGGGTCTAGATGGGCACGGGTTTGGCCCAACCTGGTCAGATCGACCCGGCCTAAACTGGCCCGATCCGACCAGATCCGATTGTCCTGGGCCACATCAGGCCCGGCCCTCTGGGCCGCGGACCACCCTGGCTCACGATGGGGCAGCCCGCTCGGCATGGTGCGGGTTCCGCCCTAGCTGACACCCGAGGGGAGGCGCCCACTAGGTCACCCGAATGGACAAAGATCCATTAGATTTTGTACAGGTGGGACCCACTGGAGTGATCCTTCTTGGTGCACGATGGTCGGCCGGTCCTCTCCTCCCACTGGTGTGACGGTGCCACTGTCCTCCGCGGCTGGTTGGGTGTTGACCGCCCTTCGGCCTCCGCCGCGATCAAGCTGTCACAGCCTCCTGATTTTGTGGAATGGATGCACACCACTACTCCAACACGTGGCCGACCGGATGTCGTCTTCCACCATGCTCTACCACGGCCGATGGGTTTCAGCCTCCTTCTCAACTGACTATGCGGACACGCACCGCCCCACCTTTCTCACGGTCGGCCGGGTGTCTACTGCCGCCTTCTTCCGTGAACCATCATGGCTTCGTTCCAAGACTGAACATTATGTCATTTGCATATTCATGATCCTCAGGTCGAGGGCTTCATGTCCATATGTTGTTCTCGGCAGAACGTTTTTCATCTAGCATCATTAAATATTTGGCGTCGAAAAACACATGAAGATGGCGCGCAGAACAAAAGATAAGTGGCAAGGTATATGTGCATGACGATGGCCATGTTAGTTTGTCCATCATCATTTTGAATCCAAAATATGAAGAATTATCAAATAAATTCAATCATAATTCAAAATATAATCCCCTACATTGATATTCGTTAGAGGTTTCGTGTGGAAGGAGGTGAAGTCATTGAAGGGGCGTCGGCATTCGTCGCTCCTACAACTCGCATTCAAACCACGCTCCAACATCAACATTCTTGATTCAAAGAGTTATTATTAATTAGAGAAGTTCTATGTTTGGAGGATGTTTCTACAAAGGCTCTCCTTTGCAATCCTTTTTTCCCACGAGAGGTGAGGTGCCAAATTAATAAGATAAGAATTAACTCAATTAAAGTTGGCACTTTAATTAAGTTAAGGTTGGCACATTGAGTTGGGAGGATTCCAAAGGTTAACTCACATTAAAGTGGGAGTTCAAAGGTCGGGTGGTCCCCATCACTAAATTCAAATGGGAGGTTTCAAGCTCGGGTGGTATCCACCTCTAGATTAAAAATAGATTTTTCACCAAGAAAAATAAAATTTTGTTGTCATATTTTATTTTTATTCTTTTAACTCTCCCACAAAAATCTAGAAAACTAACTTCCACCCTCGATCTAATGCAGTCAAGGTGAGGGTCTCTTTAAGTGAATATTGGTTCTAAGAGTTCAACGGTGTCCTCATATTTAAATTCCGAGCCCCAGTTCAAGAGTTACAAAATGCAGGTCGCGCATTTACCGAACGTACCCGAGAAAAAGTTTGGAAAATTATTAACAGTCACCCTCAACCCACACCAGTCAAGGTTAGGCTCTGCCTAAGTGAAACACGTTTCAGCAAACCCAACGGTACTCTCGGATTTCTAATCCGAGTTACCATTTAAATGTTATAGATTTTATAATAAAATAATTATCAATTAATTATTTTATTTACGGCCAGAAACTTACTTTCACTGGTGGCCCATGCCGGAAAATGTTAGTATCTACCTAAAAAAGGCATACCTTCACGAGTTCATTGGCGGTCTCAGATTTTTAATATGATTTACTATTTTTGAGTTATAAGCATTTGAAAAATAAAATAACTTTATTTAATTATTTCATTTACAGTTATGCCATTTTCAGGTTTTCTCATAGGAGGCCAGCGCTGACTAAACTTAAGTCACGCCTAGGGTAAACCTGCCATCCTGAGCACAACTATGACCTTAAATTTCTGATTTGAGTAACCATTTAAGAGTTATTCCATTTTTCAGGAAAACTGCTTACACGTGCTAATTAAACTTTAACAAAAATTCGACTGATCATTCCAAGCACTCCATGCCTCGGAATCGCACGCCGTCAAATTTCACATTCTCAAAATAATTCCATATTATTAAAAAAAATTATACAGAATTTTTGGGACATTACATGAGCTCTTTTAGAATTTCTTAAAGTATTAAATTAATATAAATTATTTATCACTGAAAAATGGCTCCAAAATGATATATTTATAATATAGGATGAGAATGGATCAAGATAAAATCATCCAATAAAATTTTTACAAGTTTATATTATGTTTTTACCCATATCTTTTTTTAACCCTCTTTAACTCTTTTTTATAATTACGGTGATTTTAAAGTTTTTACTATTTAGGGGTCAATAAATTTACTATAAAAGGAAAAATGAACATAATTTGACTACGATTGATATTATGAACCAAATATAATTTACTTTTTTGAGGATAATATTTTCAGTAATTTAAATCATTTAATAAAACATTATTTGTTATAAAATATCATTATCAATTTGGAAACTATTCATTTAATTTGAATTTAAAAACATTAATCAAAGGGTAGAATTATAATTTATACATTTAAAAAAATAAAATGTTATTATTATCTAAAATAATTATGGAACACAAAACAAATCGTGACCCATCCCAGTGGGGCCCGTTCTGTGACTCCACAATCCCACCTCCAATAGGCCAGGGGCTGCCAACTAGCATCGAGTAAGAATATCACCGACATGGGAGGCCTTATTCTAAGTACCTATACACACGCACACATCTCTAAGCCTATAGAATTATGAAATGTAAAAATAATGGAACAACCATGAATGCATACATCCAAATATCATAACCAAAGTACAACAAGAAGTAAATAAAGGCAAAAGGGAAAAATACAATCCCACCACAAAGATTATAAAACAAAAGTCAAACCTAAAATAAATAGAAGGAATGATATCAAAAATCCATAGGAATGCACCTAATTTTGTCTGGTATCACTACTAACTGTCTGGTCCTGGTGCTCCTAGGACTCTGTCTAATGGTAGAATGTCTACACAATACACGATAGGTGTAGGAAAATACTATAAAAATTAGGGCCCACTAAAATCATAGAAAGTAATTATTGGGACTTTTATCAGCAAGCCATGGAAATGCACATTTTCTTATATGATCGTTTTAAGCACTGTCTAGTCCTGGTTCGCCTAGGACTCTGTCAAAAGGTCGATCGTCTGTAAAATACATGACATGTGCAGGAAAATATTGTAACAACTGGACCCCACTATCATCACAGAAACCCCTTATTAACATGGTTGTTGGGTCCTGGCTCACCAGATACCACTAGTTTCCCAACAGACATGTAGTCCCATCCCTTGGGCCCACCCATGTTCCTGAACAGGTTATCTGACTAATGATTACCCCTAAAATTCAACACATGTTCCTTCTAGTTTTCTTTGTCCTCACTATGACACACCATGGGAAACTTCCCATAAGGTTACCCATCATGATTACTACTCCAAGACAAGCATGATTAACTGTAGAGTTTTAACTAGGTAGGCAGTTGAAAAGAAATTTACACCTTGTTTACATGATTCATCTCATTTAGTATTTTAACCATTTATCATTCGGTGGTGTTACATTAAACCCCTTTAGAGAAAAACATCCTCATTGTGGACCCTACATATCAACCCAGGAATTGCACTACACTTAAATATGGGTTCCTATTCTAATACCAATGTAACAACTAGTCCCCACTGATAGCATAGAAACCCTCCCTTTACATGGTTATCAGGTCCTAGCCAACTAGGTCATCTGACTAATGACTATCCCCACAGGCCAACACATGTTCTTTATAGTGTGATTTTCCATCACTCACACACACCCTAGGAAACTTCCCAGAAGGTTACCCATCATGGTCACTACTTCAGGCCAAGCATGCTTAACTATAGAGTTCTAACAAGGTAGGCCTTTGAAAAGAAAGGTGCACCTTATTGACATGAGTCATATCATTTATTCTTCTAACCCTTTATCATTATGGGGTGTTACATTCACCCCCATTTAGAGAAAAACATCCTCATTGTGGACCATAAATCTCAACCCAGATAGTGCGCCACACATAAGGCTGGGTTCCTACTATGTTACCAATGTAACAAATAGGCCCCGCTAATAGCACGTGCACCTCGCCTTAACATGGTCATCAGGTCCTGGACTTCTAGTTACCATAAGTTTCCCCATAAACATGTGGTCCCACTCCTAGGGCCACCCATGTTTTCCCTTCCCTAGGGCCCACCCATGTGTTAGAACAGGTCATCTAACTAATGACTTTCCCCACAGTCCAATACATGTTCTTTCTAGTGTGCTTTATCCTCACTTGCACACACCCTGGGAAACTTCCCATAAATCACTCATCCTAACTACTACTCTAGGAAAACCACACATAACTATGGATTTCTAACCAAGTATGATCCTAAAAATAAAGGTCCACCGTTTTGACATGAGTCGTATTATTTAGTCATTTAACCCTTTATCATTATGGGTGTTATAATGAACCCACTAATCATATAACAAATGAAATATAATTATCTCTACTAAAGTATAATTCTACAACACATATAATAAGAATATCTAGATATACTCAATAAATAAACACACTCTAGAGGTAAGTCACAATCGTAGTATACCAGTCTAGGATTCTAGCTTGAAGGATCCACAAAGCACACATTGGGGAGAATTCACTCTTGAGTCTGATAGTACTAATGAAGCTCATCTGATAGATAGTGCTCATTGGGTCTCATCATTAGAAGTACATGCTAATAGTCTAAAGAGAATAAAATACACAGATGAGGATCACCGCCAAGGCCATGGGGTGATACCAACAACTCAATCTGAATTAACCTGCTAAGTAGAGGATAATTTTGCACATAATTTTGGTAATGAAGATTCCAAGAACACAACCTATGGAAAGAATATGAGCATAGGATCTCACTTCTGGCCTCTAGCAGGGATTCCAACGACTCTATCAAATAAGTCCTGCTAAAGGTATTGTAATCCTAGGAGTATGAAATGATTCCATTATAACCCTTAGGGAATGGATATGGGGAATTCACCTGGTTATGACCAAATTTACTCTACTGGTATAAGAGGTCGTTTAAGTATAAGTAGGGATCGAATCCATAGGGAACCTAAAAAGAAACCTATAAATACTAAGATTTTATAGAGGATTGTCTATGAAGTGTCCAAATTTGGGGTTGATTTTAATTGAAGAACTAGTTATTTGATTTAAGGAATCAAAAACACACACAACGAATTCATCTAAAACAATTAATTAAGATGAGTTGATTCTAGGTTATCACTTGGGGTGTATTGGATGTATTTGTTCTCTTAGAATGTTTGATATCATCAATTCAAGATGTATAAAAAAATAAGATAATTACACAACCTCATTCACAAATTTAATCCCTACAAAATTCAAAGGCTACTCCCCAATGCACTTATAGGATCAATTTCCTGATCACTATTAGTAATTGGATCATACTGCAACTCATAATGCATCATCTTTAAAGTTATAAAATACAAAGAAAGAAATAACTCATCAAATGAAAGTCTTAACATAATGAATTGATATTGAAGAAAATAAAATAACATTAAATACACCCCCATAAAACTCCCTGAGATTAACCCATAAATTTTTATCCCTCCATTGATTCTATTCTATCAATAAAATCTGTAATTCAACTTAAAGAAATAGGATTGAAAAATTGAAAACAATGAAATAAAGAACACTCCACCATTATGTGAGGAATTTCACAATTTTTTGTGTGAATAAATTAACAACATGATACAATGGTATCAAATTGTTAATTTAAAGAAAAAAATAAATAAATAAGAATAAGAAGACGAAATTTTATTAATAAATTAATGTGAATGAAAAACTTACATGAGAGAAATTGATGATGTGATGAAAAAATGAATGCGTGAAATTACAATTTAAATAAAAACATTCACACCAAAATACCTTCACCACCAGATCCTTATATAATAATATTAGGATACTTATTTCTACCCCTCAAAAATAAATTCTCTCCCATTTAAGTAGGATAGTAAAAGGTGGTAGATAAATCAAAGGAAATTTAACTTTTCAACATTGACCACAAAAATAGGATCAAATTCATCCCTCATCTTGGAGTGAAAATAAGTCATTGAATATGGAAAAATATTTGATGATCATAGAATATAAATATATTCTTCCATGAGCCTAATAATTTATTTCAAAATTTCATTCCAATTGGATCATCCTTTCAGAATTTATGCTTGAAATAGTGGGGTGGTTTTACAAGCCTTCAAATCGGGCTCAAAAATTAAATGTCGACTATGGATCCCTAGATCTCCATTAAAACTTTAGAATTACCTATATACACAATTTAATGAAACTAACTCTGTAATTTCATCTTTCTAAAGTTAAAATTTGAGCTTTATTTGGCATTATTTTTGGGCTCTACTTTTACTAGATGGGCCAAAGTCCCGTTATGCTTTGTCCATAAATTTCTGTGTTCATTGACAAAAATATACATCTTACTATAAGATTCATCCATTTATTCTAAAAGATAGATTCTCTAAAATCATTTATTCTTAGTGTCCCAAAATATCAAATTAAAATAATTAATATAATATTTTCCACAAATATATGATTAATTGGGCTCAAATTTATACTTTAAACATTAATTGCACGTGTGGTGAGAAATGAAGTTACATTTTTAAAATAAACTAATAATGATGTTTATGTACTTTGAAACACTTCAATAATAAATGATAATATGTGAATATTAGCCTCTTTCGGTGGTTAATCACAACTCCCAACTTGATTTTTCTAGTCCCGAGAAAGATGTACCTTATAAATATGAAATTTATTTCACTTATCTATAAAAAATTAATATAAAATGTCAAAAAAATACATCATATCGAATAATCATGAAACTAATAAAAATAATTTCACACAACCTAGCTTCAAAAGAATATACCAATCCAAATCCCATTCATTTGTTCAAATTCATCTCCAAATTTCAACTAATTTCAATTAAGCATGATGATGTGTTGTGTATTTCAAAATACACGGGGCCCATTTTCTTGTGGAAGGGGAAAAATAAAAGCACTGGGTGGGAATCACATTAAACCTTAATATTATTATCCATTTTTTTATTTTTCCCTTTTTTAATGTTTTTTGACCAAAAATAGATGAAAATACCAACTCTGGGCAGGAACACTATGGATTCACAATCCCCAAGTACTGAACGCCAAACATGTTTTCAATTCTATGCACTAAAATAGAGATTTAAATCCTAACTTTAGGAAAAACAACTATGGATTCATGATCCCCAAATGTCAAATTCCATGCATTTAGAAAAAAAATTGGTCTATACGGTCATTATTTTCTTTTTATTTATTGGATACTCAGATTAAAATAAAAGTGGACCTAAACCTATGCTATAATAAAAGGGACCATAGAACTCGAACTTACAACCAAAATCCAATATATGTGCAATGTGGCATTTTGATTAAGAGGAAAAAAAATAAACACTGAAAATCACATCGAATAAATACACTTTCCAAAAACTATGATCATGAACATAAAAGTGCATTATAATCATAATCCAGGAATTGAAAAATCATTTTACATTCAGTTTTTACATTTCAAAATTTCAATTAATAAATGTAAGGATAATGAATTGAATTTTTTTCATTGAATTTAATTTTTATCATAAAATATGAATTTTGTTTCAAAATCAAATATTTTCACTTCCCCCAATTTATAATGAAATATAACTCAGATTTGGAAGAGAAGCGAAGAGAGGGTTCAGAATTGGGTTGAGAGTGGAGAGAGGTGATTTGAAATGAAATCACAGAATAAAATCACATAGTTTTATGTTGATAACCCTTTAATAATAAATCGATCATTTTGGATCCATGCCACGTGTAGACTCCTTGGGAGTGATTAAGGTTAGGTTTGAACTCTAGAAGGCATGGGTTTTATTTGAAAATACTAAAATGATTTAGCTGTTAAATATCAAAAAAAATACATTACATCACATTGGAAAACCCAAGGGGGTTACCTTAACAAAAAACACCAAAACATAGAAAATAATAAAAAATAATAAAATTCCAAATTCAGGATGCCTCTCAAGAAGTGCTCAGTTTAAAGTTGTTAGCTCTACATGGACCCCCTAGCTTAACCAATGTTAAATTTCAACATTTTCAGGACCCCATTTTTTCACCAAATATACTAGATTTATATTTATTCATTGTTTAAAATTTGTTTCATGTAAAATCATGTGTTCTACAATGAATGGGAAAATCCAAGGAATATCAGAAATGGTTGATTTGATTGATTCTATAGTCTTTTATAAGACATAAATTATCATTCCAAATTTATTTGTTTCAAGAGAGGATGAAATGATGACAAAATCTGTTTGATTATCCCTTATTACATAAGAGTTAATATAGTACGTATGGACCTGGAATTTGATCTGGGGTTGTCTAACACATTCAGAAATAGCTGAAGAACTTGAATCAAAATCAATTTCATTTTCAAAATTGATTAACAAAAATTGTTCCTCTTGAATTGATGTTTTAACCACTAAATTGGAAAGATCAGTTTCAGTAATAGGTATGTTCTCAGTGTTTGTGATTTCTCCCAATGTTTTAGGGATTGGTGTTTCTGAAAAAAAAAATGGAGTAATGTTTGGGAAAATCCTTCCATGATGTGAGATTACCCTCTGGTGAATACAAAAAATCAATTTCCTCCTGATTTAAACTCTCATGAATAGTATCATCCTATTCCTCAGGTTGACTTTCAACATTACCTAACCAAATAAACTTATTATCCAGCTATTATTTCTTATATTCTAAAGTGGTTTCTTCAACATTCCCATCTGATTTTTTAGGCTTTTATAGTTTGGGAATTACTAAATCATGTTTCTCATTATTCTCCCCACTCATGGAAATATTGATGGGTTGGATTAGTTCATGTGAGGTTTTTGTGTAATAATATTCTTCAATACAGTTGAGGAAGGGACAACACGAGTGGGCATGGGTCTCTAATTGTTTCAATGATTTGCAGTTCTAATCTCAATGATAAAATAGAAAAATTCATTTTATCCATTTGTTCCCATAATTATTCAATAATTATATTGAGGATATGAATGGATATAAGGTTGAAAATTATAGAATTACCTAATATTTATCTCTTCAACCATCCTTGAGAGGGCTGGAAATTGTTCCTTTAAACATTCATCATCCCATTGATTGTACCTATCATCAGGTGTGGGGTATTCATTCAAGGTATTATCAGATAAATTACCTAGGTTAGTGGCTTACCAATTTTGATTTTTCATTTTATTCAAGCATGGGTTTATGACAGGGTAATTTGAAATTTACTTTATTTGAGGAGAATTTGGATTAAAGATTCACAAGACACAGATAAATTGAAAGGGGAAATGATGAGAGAAATGGGGGTGATAAAAGAAGGTGAGTGTCTAAGATACTTACATGGGTCCCTGTAAATGGTGCCAAAATTTAGTTACTCCAAAATTTACACTATTTGTATAATCATTCTTATAAGTAAAAGTAGGGATCGAATCCATAGAAATCGAAGAAGAAACCTATAAACACTAAGATAAGATGGAGGATTGGATATGAAGTGGCCAAATTTGGGGTTGATTATAATTTAAGATCTAGTGAGTTAACTTAAGGAACCAAAAAACACACAATGACTTGATCTAAAACAATTAATTAAGATAATTTGATCTTAGGTTGTCTGTTTTGGTGGATTGAATGTATTTTTTTCTTAGAAAGTTTGAGATCACTAATTCTAGATGTATCAATAAAACGAGATAATTCTACATCATCATTCACTAATTTAATCCAATCAAAATTCAAAGGCTAATCACAAATTTACTTAGAGGATCAATTTCATGATCACTCCAAGGAATTGGATCATACTATGCCTCATAATGTGTCATCATTAAAGTTAGAAAAGGCGAAGAAGAAAACAACACATCAAATGGAAGTCTTCAAATAATTTATTGATATTAAATCACATGAAATAACATTCAATTCACCCCATTCAACTCCCTAGTATTAATCCATAAAATTTTATCTCTACATTTATTTTATTCTATCTATGGAAGCAGGAATTTGACGTAAAGAAGTGGGATTGAAGAAGTGAAAATAATGAAATAATGATCACTCAACCATTGTGTGAGGAATTTCATGATTATTTGTGTGAATAAGTTAAAACCTTAACTAAATTGTATCAACATGTTAATTTAATGAAAAAAAAAATTAATAGGAATAAAAATAATAAATTTTATTAATAAATGAACATGAATGAAAAAATTACATGAGATAAATTGACGATGCGATGTCAAAATGAATGAATGAAAATAAAATTGAAATAAAAACATGCACACCTAAATACTATCAACACCATCTCCTTATATAGTCATATTAGGAGACTTATTTATAACACCCAAAAATCAACTCCCTCCCATTTAATTAGGATACTAAAAGGACAGAGAGAAATCAATTGAAATTGGACTTTTCAACTTTGACCATAAAAATAGGACCAGATTCACTCCACCTATTGGAATTAAAATAATTCATTAATATGGATGAATATTTTATGGTCTAAAAATAAAAATATATTCTTCCAAGTTTCATCTAATTTCTATATAAATTTCATGCTAATTGAATCATCCATTCGAAAGTTATGTTTGAAATAGTGGGATGGTTTTATAGACCTTCAAATATGGCCCACGAATTAAATAACGACTTGGGATCCCTAGATATCCATTAAAAATTCATAATTATCTATATAAATAGTTGAATTAAATTCCCCCCAAAATTATATATTTCCACATTTAAAATTTGAGCTTCATTGGGCCTAATTTGTGGGCTCTAATTTTACTTGATAGGCCTATGGCCCATTACGATTTGTCCATAAATTTTTAAATTCATTGAAAACAATCTCCATATTCCCTTACAATTCATCCATTGATCCTAAAAGATATATTTTTTCAAACAAATTGATAAATCAGATCCCAAAATATTAAAATTAAAATAATTAATATAATTTTTTCTACAAACAGATGATTGATTGAGCCACAATTTTCACTTTAAACATGAATTATGCATACGACGAGAAATGAAATTAAATTTATAAAATGCACCAAAAATCATGTTTATTTACTTTGAAAAAATTGAATATTAAAATATAATCGATGAATATTATCCTCTTTTAGTGGATAATCACACCCTCTAACTTGATTTTTTCTAGTCTCAAACAAAAATTATCTTAAAAATATGAAATTTAATTCCCTTTTCCAAAAATTATTTTACATAAAATGATCACCAAAATACATCATGTTGAACAATCATGAAACTAATAAAAATCATTTCACACAAGATAGGTTCAAAATAATATTCCAAGCCCAATATTATTTGTTTGTTCAAATTCATTACCACATTTCATCCAATTTAAATTAATCATTATGATATTTTTTGTATCTCAAAAGACATGGGGCCCATTTTCTTATTAAAGGGGAAAATGGAATATCTATATAGGAATCACATTAAACCTTAATATGAGTATCTAGTTTTTTATTTTTCCTTTTATGCAATGTTTTTTTTTGTTTTTTTTAACCACAAAATAGATGAAAAGGCCAACTATAGGCAAGACAACCATGGAGTCAAGATCCCCAAGTATCGAAATCCAAACATTTTTTCAATTACATGCACTAAAATAGAGATGTAAATCCTAACTCTGGGAATGAAAACTATGGAATCATGATTCCCAAGTGTTGAAAACCATGAATCTAGAAAACAATTGCTCTACATGATCATTATTTTTATTCTTTGTTGGACACCAAAATTAAAATAAAAGTACACCAAAACCATATAGTATAATGAAAGGGACCCTAGAACTCAAACTTACACCCAAAATCGAATAGTCATGCATTGTGGATTTTTTATTGATAGGATAAAAATATAAATGTTGAAAAATCACATCAGACAACCACACTTTCCAAAAACTATGATCATGAACATAAATGTCCATTAAAATTATAATCAAGGAATTAAAATCATTTAAAATTCAATTTTCTCAATTTTTAATGTACATTAATGCATGAAAGGATAACGAGTTGAATTTTTTTCCATTAAATTTAATTTTTATCATAAAATCCCAGTTTTTCCTTTCAAAATCGTGGATTTTCACTTCTCCAACTTAGAATGACACTACCCTCAGTTTTGAAAGAGAAGGGAATAGAGAGTTTAAAATTGGGTTGAAATAGGGGGAAAGTGATTTAAAATAAAATCATTTAATAAAAACACTTGGGTTTTATGTTGATGAACCTATAATAAGAAATCAATAACTTTGGATTCATGTCACATGTAGACTCCATGGGGTGATTAAATTTTGGTTTTGAACTCTAAAAGGAATGGGTTTTATTTGGAAATACTAAAATGATTTATCAATTTAATCACACACACAAGATACATTAAATCACATTAGAAACCCCAAGGGGGTTCCATTAACAAAGAAACACAAAAACACACAAAATAAATAAAATTTAGAAGTCGGGATACCTCATAATGAGTGCATAGTTTAAAGTTATTAGCTCAACATGCACCCCCAACTTACCCAATTCTAACTTTCAACATTTTCTGGACCACATTTTTCACCACCTCTACTAGATTGAGATTTACTCTCTGTTTAACATTTGTTTCATGTAAAATCTTATGTTCTATGATGAATGGAAAAATCTAAGGAATGTCAGAAATGGTTGATTTTGTTGCTTCTATAGTCTTGTATGAGACATAAATGATCATTCATACTTTATTTGTTTCAAGATAGGATTAAATGATTAAAAAAATTGATTATAATTTGTGATAGAAGAGTTAAGAGAGGATGTATAGACCTTGAATTCGAGATTGGGTTGGATAAACATTCAAAAACAAGTAGATAATTTGAATCGAACTAAGTTTCATTTTCAAAATTACATAATATAATTGGTTATTTTTTAATTTATGTTTCAACCACAAAATTGGGAAGATCAGCATCAAGAATGGGTATGGTCTCAATGTTTTCAATTTCTCCCAATGGTTCAGTTATTTGTGTTTTTAAAAAAATTATTAATGGAGTAATGTTTGGTTAAATCAATATATTAGGTGAAATTACCCTCTTATGAATACAAAAAATCAATTTACTACTGATTTAAACTATCATTGATAGTCTTACAATTCCTAGGGTTGACTTTCAACATTCCCTTACCAAATAAAATCACTATCCATGCCTGATTTCTCAAATTATAAATAGTGTTCTTCGACATTCTCATATGATTTTTCAGCCTTTGATAGTTTTGGAATCATTACATTAGGTTTATCATTATTCTTCCCACACATGGAAATATTTAAAGTTTGTATTAGTTTAGGAGAGGTTAGTGTGTAATAAGATTCTTCGATCAATGTTAAGGAAGGGACAACCTGAGTGGGCATGGGTTCTATAATTGTTTCAATGATTTTTAATTCCAATATCAATTACAAAACTTCAAAATTAATTTTATCCATATGTCCACACAAATTTTCAATATTTTCTTGGGGATCATAATGGATAGGAGGTTTAACAGTATTGAATTGCCTAATATTGATCTCTTCAACAATCCTTGATAGGGCTAGATATTTTTCCTTAAAAAATTAAATCTCTCATTGATTGTACCTATCATTGGGTGATGGGTATTAATTAAAGGTTTAGTCAGAGAAATTTCCTAGGTTAGTGGCTTCCCAATTTTTATTTTTCATTTGATTCCATAATGGGTTTATGATCGTGTAATTTGGAAGATACTCCATTGGTGTAGATTTTGGATTAAATATTCTCAGGACACGTGGAAATTCAAAGGGGAAATAATAAGAGAAATGAGGGTGAGAAAAAATAATTTCGGGTGAGAAAAGAAGGTGAGTTTCTAAGATACATACTCAGGTCCCTTGAAATTGTGAAAAACTTTGGCTATTCCAAAATTTACTCTACTGGTATAATAATTTTTTGAATTACAAGTCGGGATCAAATCCAAAGGGACCAAAGAAGAAACATATAAATAATGAGATTTGATGGAGGATTGGCTATAAAGTGGACAAGATTAGGGTATATTGTAATTTAAGAACTAGTGATTTAATTTAAGGAACCAAAAAAATACACAATTACTTCATCTAAAACAATTAATTAAGATAAGTTGATCCTAGGATGTCTCTTGGGATGAATTGGATGTATTTGTTTTCTTAGAAAGTTTGAGATAAAAAATTCAATATGTATCCCCAAAAATAGATAATTATGAAATCTCATTCACCAATTTAATCCCTACACAGTTCAAAGGCTAATCACCAATGAAATTAGAGGATCAACTTCATGATCACTCCAAGTAATTGGATCACTATCACTCAGAACGTGTCATCATTAAAATTGGCGAAGATAAACAAGAAAATAACTCTTTGAATGGAAGTCTTAAAATAATGAATTGATTTTAAAGAACATGAAATAAAGTTTAATAAACCCCCATGATAATACCTAGGATTAACCTAAACAATTTAGCCCTCCATTGATTATATTCTATCAATTGAAGTAGGAAGATAACTTAAAGAAGCAGGATTGAAGAAGTGAAACAGTGAAATAAAAAACATTCCACCATTGTGTGAATAATTTCACAATTGTTGATATGAATAAATTAACACCTTTATTCAATGGTATCAGTGTTTTAATGGAAAAAATAAATAATAATAATAAGAAGAAATTTTATTAAGAAATGAACACGAATGAAAAACTTACATGAGAGAAGTTGAAGATGTGATGAAAAAATGAAAGCATGAAATTACAGTTGAAAGAAAAAATTAAAAAAAATAAATACCTTAACCATGAGCTTATTATATAGAAATATTAGGAGACTTAGTTAAACCCCAAAACAAAAAATTCCTTCCCATTTAATTAGGATTCTAAAATTTGGGAGATAAATCAAAGGAAATTGGACTTTTCAACTTTGACCACAAAAATAGGACCATATTAACCCCCCCCCCCCCTCATAGCATGAAAATAAGTCATTGAATATGGATGAATATTTGATGGTCATAGAAGAGAAATATCGTCTTCTATTTTCCCTCTAATTTATGTAAAAATTACATGACAATTTGATCTTCCATTCATAAGTTATGCTTGAAATAGTGGGATGGTTTTATGGGCCTTCAAATCTGTCCCACAAATTAAATGTCAATTTAGGCTCCTTGGATCTCCATGAAAACTTCAGAATTAGATCTATCCAAATTTTAATGAAACGATCCCCATAATTTTTCATTTCTATATTTAAAATTTTATCTTCCTTGGGATTGATTTTTGGGTTCCACTTTTACTTGATGCACCTAAGGCCGATTATGCTTTGTCCAGAAATTTATTCATTCGTTGAAAAAATATCCATAATATTTTATGATTCATCCATTTATCCTAAAATATAAAATTTACAAAAAACATTGATAAATCATATCCCAAAATATCAAATAAAAATAATAAATATAATTTTTTCCATAAATAGATTATTGATTGGGCCCGAATTTTCACTTTAAAAATGAATTGCACATGTGATGAGAAATGAAGTTGAATTTATAAAATGCACTAAAAATTATGTTTATAAACTTTGAAACACTGGATATTAAAATATAATCAATTAATATTATCCTATTTTAGTGGAAAATCAGAACCCTAATAATACATTTCCAAGATATGTTGGACAAGGGCTCCAAACCATGTATAATAAACTATATAGCATGTATAAGGGTTACACGTCGTGTCCCTTGACCCCAGGTCCTACCCATGTAAATGGACCATGTCTCGGGTCATGTCCATGTATAAGTACAAGGAATTTAGGATTCCTGTATATTCTACCCTTTTTCTAGTACACGACTTTATCCTGTGTACATATGCATGTGTACCGGTACAAGGCTTAGCATGTGTACTTGGCCCAGGTTGTGTCTATGTGGGGGAGTACATAACATGCTTCTACCCATGTATGTGTACTTCCTAAAGTAAACGCTGGGTTTCCTAGAATATTCCACACACTGTGTGATAGGGGCCACATGTGGTGTGATACTTAACTTTCTCCTGAAACCCTAGCTGCTGCAAAGAGGGCCCCACATACTATGTAATCTTGGATTACATGTCATGTGGTTCACAATTTTCCAGAATCATAGGTTCTTCCTCCACACACCTTCTTCACTATTATAGCCTTTTATCCAACCATGAATTTCCATAAAACTCAAGGAAATGCCTCCCTCAAGCCTTTACATGAAAAAACATCAATTGTATTCCATCAAAACTACTCAAAAATGAATCTAACTATCGTTCTTCATTGTGCACCGAAGAACGCTGAAGAACATGAAATCGGGTATCCACCATCACGCAATTAACCACTAATTCCATTAGCACACCACCATTGTGTCGTGTCAATCCCAAATCTATGATATCAAATCATTTCACCAAGAAATGGGTGTTTAATGATTGATTGGTCAGGATATGTTGAACTGTGGGGAAAACAAAGAATTCCCACAATGAACATAGAATTGGGGGAGAAAAGCAGAAGAACAAATGTGAGAAATGAGACTCGATCAATGTTTGTGTCAATATAGATTTGTCTCCATAATAATAATAATTAATAAATCATCAATTCAAAGTAATTCTCTCAAAATCAGCCTGCAATAAACCTATCTCAGAAATACGCATGATCTACATATTAATCCATTGTTCGATTGATCCATGTTCGTCATAGGAATCAGAACTGGTAAAAGAAAAAAAATAAAAAAAACAAACCTACCTTGATTCATATTCATTCCAATCCATTTATTTTCAAAGAGAGGAGTACAGGGAAGACAA
This sequence comes from Viscum album, assembly GCA_963277665.1. Classification (NCBI taxonomy): domain Eukaryota; kingdom Viridiplantae; phylum Streptophyta; class Magnoliopsida; order Santalales; family Viscaceae; genus Viscum; species Viscum album. The sequence continues at coordinate 1,244,320,319 of OY728155.1, forward strand.
AACACACAAGACAGCCAGCATACTATATCATGTAGCAGAAAACAATTAGACCAAAAAAGTTACGGATGCCTAAAGTAGTGTATTATGACAGAATCACATCTTACCTGATTATCTCCTTCACTGGAAAAAGAGAGCATGCCAAAAGAGAAGATGAGGGAAGATCCTGTGATTGGTTTGGAGGTAAGATTATAAGAAACTTTGTTACCCTCCCTCCAGACATGCAGAACCTCTGTGGAATCATTGAGATAACATTTTCATTTTCTAATAATGTAACAAATAGACCAGCGGGTAGTGATGGCACCATTCTTGGAGTCATGAAGAATGATCGAGTCCATCTCAACTGCATATAAAACGATGCTTCAATGATTACATAATTGAATATTGGAAAGAAGGGACAAATCATCATCCGTTAGAAAATGACCCAGGAAAAATTTAGAAATGAAGGAAAAAATAACCCAACCCCCAAAATCCATGACCACATCACCATCCTTCATCGCATTAGAGTAGCATGAACCATTCATGTTCAGATTAAGACCACTAGAGTGTGGCTTCCAATAAACCCAATGGACAAGGTTAACTAGATAATTAGAACTGGCACATGCATGAATCTATCTAAGAAAAGGGTCCACCTGCAATTTCTTATTGAGGTACGTCATATAAACCAAAAGGTATTTAGTATGTCTAATAAAGGAGCTCCCAGAACAAACTTATCCTTCTTTATTTTCCTTATTCCTAGCTTCCTATATACTCTAACAATCTGAAACAAGAACAATGCCACATGCTTTTCTTTCTGGGCCCGACTCCCCCACACCATGGAACCAGCAGACAAGAAAAGGAGAATCCAATAGGGCTTGAGAGGAAGTACCTATGAAGTTTATGAAGGCCCTCCAAACAACACTTTCCCACTAGATGGTGAAGAACAAGGGCTCCAATATTTCCTCTTTGTGACTCCTGCAATACAAGCACCTCAAAACCAAGTTGATGCCAATTTTTTTAATGTTCTCATCTATGTGTAAGGACCTGTTTCTGATCCTCTAGTGTAGAAAGATATATTTAATAGTAATTTAATTGATCCATAGTTCTAATCTCTATAGGTCATGACTATTCGGGAAAGTTCTCACTTTTCGATAATGTTGAGTTGAAATGGCCCCGGAATAAGATGTAGTTAACATGAATTTTTTTTTATCCTCATTGAGACCAATAAGTTTTAAGGTCACCCATTTTTCATAGTACAAAACATCATTGATAAAATTAGGCAACCTTATCTTCTGTTTAAAAGTGATTCCAGGAACCGTACAACCTAGAAAACCATGTTTTAAGCCACTCTAATTGTGAAAAAATAAGGAAACATATCCTCTTCCAATAATCAGCTTATAATGAGGCTAAAAAAATTGAAAATGGGGAGAAATAGTATTCCAGAAAGTCAAATGGTTCCTTCCTCCCACATTAAAACCCTTATTAATCTTTGATCTCATGAATCTTCCCCAAATAGAATGCTCCCCAATGACTTCCCATACAAGTTTAGTGCACATGCCCTGCATCGAATCCCAAGTATTTCGCACTACAATTCCTCCATCCTAAATTGGATTTTACATCCTAATCCAAGAGACCCAATTCTTTCTACTATCCTCATTGGCTTCCCAAATACACATTAAAAAAGATTTTGTCAATTTTTTTAATCACTCCCTTCAAGACCTTGGTGACTGAAAGAGCATGGCATGGGATGGAGGAAAGAATAGAATTATCCAGAGTGATCCTTCCACCAATGGAAAGAAAATTATTTTTCTAGTTCATGAAATGACCCATTGTCTTTCCAAAAATATCATCAAAATGTTCAATGTGCACACAACCCAGAGAAATTAGGGCACCAAGATACTATATAGGAAGAGATCCCCACTACATTCCCAATCTCCAAATCAAACTGGAGCACCTAAACTATGGAAAGTTTTTTGCTATGAAAAAATGACTCCTATATCTATTTATAAGATATCCACTCCAATGGAAGTAAGATTCTAGAATACTATTAAATCCATGGACTAATCTCTTACAGGAATTTAGTAAAATGATTGTATCATCTGCGAACATGAGATGAGAAATACATATATGGTGAGACTTATAACAAAAGGGCATAATATTACTAGACACAATGGATTTCTTGATAATTTTGTTGAGAACATCTTGAGAAATGAAAAAAATACTGGGAGATAATGGGTCCCCTTGCCTCAAACCACAAATATCCTTCAAGAAACCATGATATTTCCCCATGAAGAAAATAGATATCCATGCAAAACTGAAGCACCGAAAGATCAGATCATATGACCTCTGAGAGACACCCATGGTTTCCAAAACATTGATAATTAAACCCCATTCAATCCTATCAAAGGGTTTATCCATATCCAATTTTATGACCATATTAGAGCTGTGAGTTTTTATATTGAGATCACCAATTAATTCTTAGGCTAAGATGATGGGACCTTAAATAGATCTATTGAAGATGAATCCATGTTTCTCCATAGAAATACAATTAGGAAGATGAACATAAATCATTCTATTGCTGATAGTGGAAAACAATTCATTAGTAAAATTACACATGATCATAGGGTGAAAATTCTAGAGGGTTAAAGGGTTCTTAATTTTGAGAATAAGGACCATGGTGGTTGTACAGGAAGCCTATAGAAGACTGCCACCTCTAATAAAATCTTGAATTGCAAAAACTGTATCATCCTTAACCGTACTTCAGGAAGCCCTAAAAAGGATCCAGGAAACCCATCCGGACTAGGGGAACTCTTCATATTAAGGTTCTTCATGGCCATTAAAAGGTCATCTTCGGAAGTTATGGATTCAAGTCTGACATTGTCTTTTCCAGAAACAATAGTAGAAGTCACACATGTGATCTCTTCATGACCACTCGGAAAACCTTCGGGCATTCTTGGATTAGGACCATTAAGAAGTTATTTAAAGAAGGTTTCAACCATGCACCCAAACACACCTCCTTCATCTGTATAAGAACCATCATCCATTCTAATATTGGGTCTATCATACCTCCTTTCCTTAATACATGCGTGTAAATAGGTTGTATTTCGATCTCCCTCACAAAACCATCTAACCCTCGATTTCTAATGTGCTCAGTGATCCTATCTCAACAACATGTCAGTCATATGGCCCTTTTTATTGAAAAGTTCATCAAATATGTCTTCATTCCCATCATTTTCCAATATATACTCTATATGGTAAATTTCAGATTTCATAAAATCCAAATCATGGTTTGGTGGAGACTATGAATAGATCCAGTCCTGAAGGTCCCCACTTGAGCCGTCTTAATCTATTTTGTAGCCTTTACCATGAATTTCCATGCATAGTCTTGTTCCATGAGCCATTCACCTCCTACTGGTAACCCGTATATTACATCCAAATATGAGAGGAGCAATAACTCTCCCACCACTCCTGGTTATAAGGAAGGGAAATCAGAAGTGGGGAGTGATCAGAGATGTTGCGCACAAGGTGAGAGACCATAAAACATGAAAAAGAGGATATTGAATGCACATTAGCTAGACATCGGTCAAGCCTTCTCCAAGAACATTGGACCCCTCCTTGATTATTACACTAGGTGAACCAATTCCCATAGAAGCCCAGATCCATCATCTCTTTACGAACCGTAAAATGATAGAAAACCAAACTGGCTTAGTGAGGGAAGTAACCATACCTTTCTTCTCACTTGGGTCTAAATCCACATTAAAAATCCTCCCACATACCAAGGAGAATCCACTAGTTCAAAATACTTGAGATCATTCCATAGGGATACTCTCTTTGGGGCATCACAACTACCATAAAAAAGACTTTAAAATGGTTTGGGAGTGAAAATAAACCTTCATAGTAATGCACTGGTCTAAGACTTGGATAAGATCCATTGAGACATTCGAGTTCAAAATTTCCAAATGTGTAGGTTGTTTGGGTCATCATGCATGAACCCACTAATTTTAATTCTTTTGGAAACCTCTATTATTTGAGAGGGAATTTTCTTGGGATCCAACACCGCAATAATGGAGACATGATTATCTTTATCTTCATTAACAATGAGGTCAGTTTTCATGAGAGCCCCCAAGACTATGGTATTCCATATAAGAAGTGATAACATTAAAACAGACGTTGCCTAACTTTGGCCCAAGGAAATGTAGCCATAGAATCATGAGAGAAATCTTTTTATTGTCTTAATCTTTACTAAGATCCGGTAAAAGCTCCAACGTGATTCTTATAGGGAGGCTGGGTAGGGGAGTTGACATAATTTACAAACTGGGGCCATCCCCCCCCCCCCCTCAGTTGTGGTGAGAGGATTTAGGTGAGGAGAACTGTGAGGCCTCATCGGGAATTAGAAGTTCAAATGTAGTAGAGGGTGCTGCAGGAAAACCCTCTAAAGGCATGATAGAAGGAACCAGATCCACCAAGAGACCAGATGCATCCCCATCAATAGTTAATATATTGAAACACACTTCAGCGGGAGAGATCAACTCAGAATTCGGCCTTGTCACAAAGATTAACATCCACCCAGAGTGGGATCAAGAACCAAATTGCAACTGGATAGCCACCAAAAGTTATAGTGGTGCTGAATGAAAGGAAAAAATGTACCCTAAAATAAACCATAGATAGACAGTGATCTCCTTCATCCCCCTATAAGATGGGTGGGAAATAATAAAATTTTGTGATTCAAGTTCTCCTTGAGAAGGAGGATTATTAGGAACAAGAGGTGGAGGAGGTAGGGTCGGGCACGCTTGAGTATAAAATTTATACTTTCTAGTACAAATTTGTTGAGGGAAATTCCCCAAATCACATATCCCTCTTTTCTTACACATAGGGATAGAATGGCCCTAAAGGTGACAAAAAGAGAAGAACCTTGGAGTTGCAGGGTAGATGAGAGGTTGGAACCAATCCAAATAATCAAGAACCTGAAGCGTGATCTTCTCTGGGAATGGATGAGAGAGGTCTATTTCCACACAAATATGAGCTACTAAGACATCCTCTGGAAGATACATGTGGTTGTCGACATAAATAATTGACCAAGGGATTTACCATTGGAGAGAAAGAAAGATATATTCAAGAAAGGTAGGGGAGCCCTGTTAGATTAATACACACCGGTGCAAGAGAGTAATCCTTCCCAAGGTGAGCCTCCATACCCCAATGCATCAATGAGAAATGAAAATGAACCATGGATCTAGGAGCTTTACACCATGCTTGGAAGAAATCCTCCTTTGATTCTAGCACCATGAAAAAGGATCTTTGATTCCAAGAGGATACCTTTTACAAGATTGATAGACCCAAAGAATCCACGAAAGCTTAGAAGGTTGAGAGCAGTAGACTATTAGGGTCGAAATGAGCCATAAGTTTCCAATGAAAAAAATTTGAGGTAGCACCAAAGTAATCCTAAGATAACTCCATAACCAGGTAGGAACCATTTGATGTCAAAGAAGGGGAAACCCCAAGAACCCCTAGAAATCATGGAGAATCGGGTCGAAGAGAAGAACCTCAAAGACCCTCCAGAAAGGATTTCTCCAAAAGTGAGCGCAAAAAATACCCTTCCACAGCTGGATCTGAGTGTCAGGAATCCATCAAAGAGGGGATAGGATCAATGATTTCAAGAGAAAGATCCTTTTATCATGTCCTACACAGATCATCAATCTTTGATCTGGTCATCATCTGTTAATGGGATCTCATCTAATGGGTTCGGTTGCTCTCATAAATTCATAGGGTTATGCAGCTAACCCCATGAATTTTCCATAATCACAAATTTAAAGAGGGAAATTTGGTCACTGCATCACTGTATAAATAAAAAAATTAAAATTATTTTATTAAATTATTTTATTCATTTATTTATATGATGAATTTTCTACAAACAACCTACATTGATTAAGGTTAAGTCATGCCTAGGGTAAAAATCGCATTTTTAATTCAACAGTGCCCTCATGTTTCTGATCTAAGTATCCTTTTAAGAGTTATTTCACTTTTTCAAGAAAACTATATGTGTGTGCTATTTAATATATTTTATATATTTAAAACATTTATTCTGGGCGCATCGGGTCTCAAAATCGCACTTCGTCCCAGTTCCTGGTCTCAAAATTAATCCATACAATATCAAAAAACAATACATGGAATATTTGAGTCATTAAATTCTCCCCACATTGGGGCTTTATGTTCCTGAAAAGTAAAAACAAGATCTACATAAAAATATGTGGGTACTGAGCATGAATCTGAGCCTCCTACTCTGATGTTCTCTCATAAAGATTATCATGATTCCACCATACATGCACTAAAGGAATCACTTTCCCATGAAGGATCATCTCCTACCGATCCTCGATCTCTACCGGGTTCTTAGCAAAGGTATCTCCATCCTAGAATTCTAGCTCGACCCAATTGATAACGTGTGATGGTTCATACACATACATATTTTTCTATGACAAGTGGAAGACATTGTGTACTCAACCTAATTGTGGGGGCAGAGCTAAGAAGTAATCCATATTTCCAACTCTTTATAGTATCTAAAAAGGGTCGATGAACCTCAGAGATATCTTTCCACTGTGGCCAAATATCTGTAATTCACATCGAGGTGAAACCCATAAGAACACAAGGTCTCCTTACTCAAACTCTAAAGGCCTTTGTTTCCTGTTATTATAAGACTTTTGACGGAGTTTTTTAGTCTTTATCCAATCCTAGATGATCTGAATCTTCTCAATTTTGCCTCATACCAACTCTGGGCCCATGATTTCTAACTCTCCTAGGTCATCCCAACAAAGTGATGACCTACAGGGTCACCCATACAAACCCTGGAATGGTGTCATGTCGATGGTGGAATGGTATCTCTTTTTGTATGCAAATTCTAACAATGGTAGGTGTTCCTACTAACTACATCAAAAGTATAACATGTAATCTCACAACATGTCCTCTAGAACCTGAATGGTCTACTCAGTCTGGCCATCATTTGTGGGTGAAATGTTGTTCCCAAGTGTAATTGAGTCCCAAATACTTCTTGTAACTACTTCCACGACTAGGATGTGAAGTGATCATCGTAGTTTGAAATGATCATTGATGGAACTCAATGGAGTCGAACTATCTCTTGCCTATAAGGGCATCCCAAGCTCTCTACTAAATTCTACTCTTTTATATCTAATAATTGGTTCAACATGGTGAGTTGGTCTATGATCACCCCTATGGAATTTTTTCCCCTAGATGTATACGGTAATCCCATCACGAAGTCCATTGATATCCCATCCCACTTCCATTATTTCACCTCAAGGGGTTGAGGATGGAACTTGGTGCTCATCCTTCACTTGTTGACAAGTAATGCCTTGAGAGACAGACTCTGCAACTCTGTTATTTATCCCTAAAAAAACACTAATGTTGGAGGTCATGTTACATCTTTTACACACCTGGATGTACCACCAAAGGATATTTATGAAACTCTATTAGAACCTCTTCCCACAATTACATCAGTACCATCATACATCCTCTAAAAAGAACACTGTTCTACCCACCTTTAGAAAATCCATCAAGATCATGTCTAGTAGATATTTTAGTATATAGGGTCTCACAGTCATGATCCCCTAGTTATGCCTCTCTAACTCACTGCAAGAGAGGAGGGATAACAACCATCAATTGGAGGTAAGCTTCTCCATCTCCATCCATAAAGGATAACTATAACGACGTCAACTGCTTTGATTCCTTATTTACTAAATTTTAACAAGATCTCTTTTGGAGATAATCTTCTTATAAATTCCCCTTCCCAAAATTATATACAATTTTGAAATCATAATCCTACAGGAACTCTATCAATTTCCACTATCTCAAGTTAAGATCATTCCGAGAGAAGATATACTTGATACACTTTTTATCGGAGTACACAATAAACCGTTCACCCATTAGGTTGTTTTGCCACATCATTAGTATAAAGAATACATCTACTAACTCAAAATAATGGGTCACATAGTTCTACTTGTGTGGTCTCAACTAACATGAACCATAGGGAAATACCTCTTGAATCTACATCAGAACACAACCAAGCCCAGTTCCTAATGCATCAAAAAATGTTATGTACTCGACACCCTCCTCTATAAATCTCAAGATCGGGGTACTCATCGAACTCTACCTCAACTACTAGAAATAATACTAGAACCTCTCCATCCACATGAAAGGCTACCCTATTCAAGTAAAATCTATCATGGGTGCTGATATTTAATAGAAATTAGGTACGAATCTATGGTAATAGCCCACCAACCCATGGAATCTCTACACCTCTATGATGCTCTTGGGTGGATCCCAAGCTAACACTTCCTTGACCTTGGTTAGGTCCACTGACACTCCATCCACATAGATAACATGTCCCAGAAATTGGACTACCTGAATCCAGAACTGGCACTTCAGGAGCTTTTTGAAAATCTGGTGCTCTCGGTGTACATCCAGACTACCCCCAAGTGTCTCAAGTGCTTCTCCATGAATGATGAGAACACAAGGATATCAGTGATTAAAAATACCATGAACTGGTCTCAATAAAGATGAAATATTCGGTTTAAAAGTCCCATGAACATTTTTGGGGCATTCATCACGCCAAAGGGAATCATCAAGTACTCATAGTGACCATAGTGACATTTGATTGTTGTCTTCAATATATCATCACCCCGTAATCATATCTAGTGATAGCATGACCTGAGGTCAACCTTTGAGAACCATCATGCCCCCTCTAAGATGATCAAATTGGTTATCAATCCTTGGTAGTGGACACCTTTTCTTCACGATCACCTAGTTCAAGTTTTGGTAGTCCACACACAACCTCGAGATCCCATCATCTTTATTAGAAAACAAAACTGAGGCTACTTAGGGTGAAACATTGGGTCTAGAAAATCCCTTCTTATGCAATTCCTCTTACTACACACTCAGCCCATGAAGCTCTGTGGGAGACATGCAATATACTGGAGTAGATATTGGTGTTTTCCTGAGGTGTACATCATGGCATGAGTCTATCTCTCAATGGGGGGGGGGGGTAAACCTAAAACATCCTCATGGAAGATATCCACATACCCCTCCCCCACAGTATAAAACTAAGAACTCATAACATACACTACACCAATGTTTAGGCAAGCCAACCGATGGGTAATCAGTTTCACCCTCATATACATGAGTCCATCCCTCGTTGCATGGGTTTCCTTTTCACCGATGAAGGAGAACCTAGTTTCATCACTACGAACGTATCACATCCTTCACATAAAATAGCCAATCTGGGCATGAACTTTTTATAACCAATGCATAACAAGAATGAAATAGTAAGTCCTTAATGCAGCTAAAAATAAATCTCAAAAGAAACTCTCACCTCTAAGATCCAAGTCACACTATCGACATAAGTGTGTGATCACTGAATCATCTCTAGTAGGAGTCTCCATGAATAAGGGTCGAGCCAAGGGATAAACCAGAATATATAATTCTTGTAAAAGGTATGTGAAAATAAAGTAATGACTAGAACCTATGTCTATCAGTACTTCAGCTAAGGTAGAAAAGACACAGATCGTGCCTCAAATCATTCTCAGAGCCTTTGGGTCGTAATCTTTGACCACCTGCAGTGGTTCCCTCCCCTATCCTCTAGATCCCTGATCCTGGTATGAACCACCTGGGGTGGTGGTGGTAATAACTCAAAGAAACAACCACCTCTTGATGCCCTCCCAACTCCTCTATATAATCTGCTACACTAGTAACTTTCATTCTCAAACTACTACCTTTTCCTTAGAATAATGTCTACGGTCTGTATGTTAGCTATAAAACATGTCATACAATACCATGCAAGATGTACCCTACCTTTACATGAGTATCACCACCTCTCTCTGGGTTTAATGAACCCACCTTGTGATCCATACACCATATATCCCCTATCCTGGGAGATCCTCCTGAAAAATCTCTCACGTCCAGGTCCCTATGAAAGATGCCAGATCCCAATTTTGAGGGTCTATGCTTCTGTATTCCTACAACTAGCAACCACTAGATGTATCCACTCAACCAAGAAAATATCAATGACCAAAGATCTCTCTATCAGCCTAGAATGGGTGGGAATGAATATAGGGATAACACTTTCTCTAATTGTCTCTATGAAGACCTTTTTATACGGTTCAATCCCTAAAGAACTAATCATGAACCATATCCATCGAGTACCTGGAAAGGTTGGTAAACCTTAATGAATACTAAACTATTTTTATGTTTCCCTACTATAGATATAGAATATCCTAGATACGTACAACAATCAGGGTACCTGGTGATAACTCCTATATGAAAAGGTGTTAAAACTCTATCCAAGAAAGAGTCACCACATCTTAATACTAGGTCACTAAACCCCACCATCACCCTATTGAGTCATGAAGAAGGCTCTCTTTCAGGACCCCCATCTGATCTTTTGGTGTCCTGACTAGAAGAAACACTTGATTCACCTCCTCAGGATAGTACTCATCCTCCTATGGGTCGATCTTACCTCAGAACCTGAGGGGTCTCTATCACTGAAACTTGTGAATCATGCTCATCTTGTGCACCTAATCTATTGCTATTGTGGGTACCATGTACTGCTCTATAGGTGGTGGTATAGCTATTTCACCACCTGGAGGTAAAATCTAAAGAAATTGACCTTATAGTGATGCCTCATCACTGAGGGGATCATCCTTATGACCATGACACTGAATCCTACCTAGAATACATCGTGGAGGCATCCTTAAAGTAAACAAGATATACCATGATCAATGAGTACATCTGGAGAGATGACTCAAGAAGGACATAGAACTCACTACCCATTCATATATGATGCATGAACTATTTATTTTTTCCTATAACTAGTGTTATCATGTACTGAGTCAAAAAGTACGTGATCAGATTCCTAGTGTATGGATACGTCAACCACTGCACCAACACTAAAGTCCCTAGCCTGAAATCTGAACTCAAAACACCTAACATGGTTGCCCCAAACCAATATCACATACTCCTATACTAAAGTTGAACTGACCAATCTAATACCACTATTTCATAACCCATCCTAGTGGGTCCCATGTCATGACTCCCCAATACCGCCTCCAATAGGCCAGGGGCTGGTGACAAGTTTTAAGTAGGAATATCACTAACATGGGAGGTCTTGGCCTAATTAATTGTACACACACACACACATCTCCAAGCCTATACAATGCTAAAATGTAAAAACAACTAAAAACCATGCATGCATACATCTAAATCCTATAATCATAGTATGATAGGAAGTAAAAGAAGGTAAACTAGGCCAAATACAAGCCCACCACAAAGAGTATGAAACACAAGTCCAGCCTAAAAGTAAGTACTAGGACTACTATCATAAATCAATAGTAACACACCTCGGTTTTTCCAGTCTCACTAAGAACCATTCGGTCCAGGTCCACCTAGGACTCTGTCAAAAGGTCGATTGTCTGCAGAAGACACAACACATGCGAGAAAAGCTTATAAAGGGTTGAGTATAATAATACTTAGTAGGAAACCTCAAAACCAAAAAACATATAACAAAAAAATACATTTACATCTACACAGGTATATGTCTACAAAAAATATAATATGAATATCAATATATACTCAACAAAGACACATAGTCTAGAGGTAAGTCGCAACCATAGTACACAAGCCTAGGATTCTGACTCAAAGGTTCTAAAAAGCACTCATCTGGGAGAACAAACTTCTAACTCTGATATTACTGATGACATCTGTCTAAGAGATAGTGCTAATTGGGTATCACCATTAGAAGTACATGTTGATAGTGAAAAGAGAATATGATACATAGATGAGGATCACTACCAAGACCATAGATTGATACCAAAAACTCAATCTGGATTAAATCTCTAAGTAGAGGATTGACACACATATTTTTTGTCATGATAAGACCAAGAACTCCACCTAGGTCACAAAGATAAATAGCGGATCTCACACCAGATCTCTTGGAGGGAGTCCAATGACTTTATCCAAGAAGTCTTGCTGAAGGTATTGTAATATGAGATGATTCTATACTAACCCTTAGGGAAAGGATAAGAGGAATGCACCCTAACAAAACTTTTACAAGATAAAGAGGACAAGGGATCCAATCCATGAATAATAAAGTACAAGCATGTAGAAGTGTTACATCTCATACCCCTTGACCCTAGGTCGTATCCATATAAACGGCCCGTTTCTCAAGCAGTGTTCATATAGATGAACATGGCATGTAGGTTGCCTGTGTAGTCTACCAATATTCCAATACATGGATTTATCCTATATACATATGCATGTGTACCAGTACAAGACTTATCCCTTATACTTAGTCTAGGTAGTGTCCATGTAGGGGAGTACACAGCGCGGTCCAACCCATGTACTCCAACCTAGGTATGTGTACTTTCTGAAGTACACACTGAGTTTCTTGGGAGAGACCACACACTGTGTGATAGGGTTCACACTCCATGTGATACTTAAATATCTCCTGAAACCCTAACCACCACAAATAGGTCCCCACATGTCATGTAATCATAGATTACATGCTATGTGGTTCATGATTTTCCAGAATCGCAGGTTCTTCCTATGCATGCCTTATTTGTTGCTTTGACCTCTAATATGAACATGCCTTATTGAAAAGATCAAGAAAATTCTTCATATGAGCCTTTCCATCGAAAAAAATCAAGTTCCATACATCTAATTTTCTTGAAAAATGGATCTAAGCATCATTCTTCATTGCACGCTGAAGAACATGAAATCGGGTATCCACTATCACCAGATTCGTCGTTGCTTCCATCACCGCACCACCATCATGTCGTTCCAATCATAGATATATGAAATCGAATCATTGCATCAAAAAACGAGTTCACAATGATCGATTGATCAGGATATTTCAAACTATGGGCCAAACGAAGAATGCCCGTGATGAACTAATAATCGGTGGAGAAAACCAGAAGAAAAAATGAGTGTAACAAACCTTGATCTATGTTTGTGTCAATATTGATTCATTTATGAGAGAATAAAAATTAGTAAATCATCAATTCATATTAATTCTCCCAAAACACCCCATAATAAACCCATAATGCAAATATGCATGATCCACAGATCAATTTGTTGGTCGATTAATCTGTATTCGTCATAAAAATCAAGAACGAGGAAAGAAGAAAAATAAAAAACCACCCTACCTTGATTTGGATCGATTTCTGAGGAAGAAAATTGTCATGTCACATTCATTGGTGAGATCCTTTGATCTTTTCCCACACTATTCATCGATCTCTGATCCGGTTATCATCCACCAACGGGATCTCCTCCAACAATTCCAATGGCTCTCATCAATTCATGAGGTTATGCAACTAACCCGATGAATTTTCCATAAGGTCATATTTAAAGAGTGAAATTTGTTTTCTATGTCACTGCATTAATAAAGAAATTAATTAATTAATTTTATTTATTTTACCACTGTGACGTGTTTTCCCAAAATGACCCGCTCTGACTAAGGTTAAGTCGCGCGTTGGGTAAAACTTGTATTCCAAATTCTACAGTACCCTCATATTTATGATCCAAATTTCTATTTAGAAGTTATATGACTTTTTCATGAAAACATTACACTCATTCTATTTAATATATTTAATATATTTTAAACATTTATTCTGAGAACATTGGGCCTCAGAATCGTATGTTTTCTCAGCGCCTGGTCTCAAAAATAATCCATATAATATCCAAAAATAATACATGGAAAATCTGAGCCATTACAAAATTATTAAAATTATATTAATTTTAATAATTTAGAAATCATTTATTTTATTTCCATTTTAATTAAATAATTATTTCATCGATATTGTATAAGCATTTATGGTAATCATTTCACCACTAAAAATAAGGAATAAATTACCCTGATAAATAAAAAAAATTATCCTTAGAATTAATATTTATAACCATACATAAATCTTTTTTATCCTTATATGAACACAAAGGAGTTTTTTAAAAGTAATAGAGGGATATTTTTTCCTTTTCTTTACTTAAATTATTATAAAGGTCATAATCATAAACATGTGGCTCCAAAATAAAAAATTTATATAACTTGAATGAGATAGGGTCGAAATATGGCCAGAGAATAGAAATTATACAACTTTTTAGTTCATTAAAAACCTTATCTATTTATATTAACCTTCAATAACCCTATTTTACCAATAACCATGGTAACATATTTTTATTTTAGTTTTACTTTTTCTTATGAAAAAAAAATTAAGTTGACCTTATTGCCTAAAATTAATTTTTATAATTAAAAATAAGGAATTAATTTTGTCATATTCAATACAAAAAATTTGAAGAATTTAATTTAATAATAAACCCAAAAAACATGTAAAAAATGGTTTTTCAAGGAATGAATTTTTCAAGCATAAGATGATATTACATTAACTATAAAACTAGTGATGATCATTATTTGGATTTAAATTTATATAGGTAGATATATAATATATAAATTTAATTTAATTTATTAATTATTAAATATTTTTCTAATTAATTAAAATGGAAATATATTATTCATTTAAAAATAGTTTCTAATAAAAATACAGTATTTTTCACTATTTATTGAAAAATAAAAATTTTCAGAAAAATCCCAAAAATTAACCCTAAGATAATTTTCATATGATGATTTAAAAAATAATTTTATTTTTATCAAATACATTTTCTAAAATTTCCATTAATTAATTACAATATTTATCACAAAAATCAATAAAAAACAATTTTTGAGGAACATGTGTTTTGAATAATAAAATGACTTCACTAATATTTGAGTGGTTTTTTACTAAGAATATATCAATACACTTCTATTGAGTAGTAAATTTATATATATTTAATAAATTAGTTAATCATATTCATATATTTTAATTTAACACCTAATTTATAAATTTCATGCTTAAATAATAATATTTTATGGGTTGTTAAAGCTTGGGGTTGTGTGTCATATACGCCATCGAACATAATGTTATTATTTTAAAATCACGGGGTGTTACACCAAACAGGCATGCTCAGCCTCAAACATTCATATTTATCAAACAAACAATTTTATTATAATTTATATTAACTAGTAAATTTAAAATAGTTTATAACCATAGGAAACTTAAGGCATCAGATATTAAAATCTAAGATTTTTTTTGATATTCTTTCAAGCATAACTTCTAGTTTCAAAAAACTTTAAGGAAGAACAATTCCATTAATATACCTATTTCTTATTTTTAATAAAAAATATTTACAACTTCATGTTCCTATACAATTCAATTAACATTTCTTGATTCACATTTTTGACCATTTTCATAAAATTAACACTCAAAACCCAAGCATAGAAAACATGCTAATCAAAGAATAAACAAAGATAACACACTATCTAGTAAAATAAGTGGGAAAATGTTATCATAATGGAAATACTTTAAACCACTAAAATTATAAATGATTTCTTTTGGTTAATATGGATTGTTATTTATTAAGTTTAATTTCACTATCACTAAAAGAGATAAATCATGATTATTTTACAATTTCACATAAATATAAGGAGAAGCAACAAATCACCTACCTTAAGGATTTCAGCATCCCTAAAATGAGAATGGGACAAAAATTATGATCTTCAATCACCTCTCATATAAAGAAAATGCAACCCACAAAGTATTTCATGCCATAAAACAAAAAGGAACCCAATGAATCAAAAGAGATCAACCTCCATAATATGGAAAGATATAATGGGAGGAAATAAGATGGTTCAAAGAAGAAACCACATGATGAAGAAGGAAAAATCATCTCGAATCGCCACAGATCGAACACAGGAATATGGGGATCAATCCATTTTAAAGGGGTTTTAAAAACCCTAAATAAGAACCTCTGTAATCTTGGAGTTGAGAGGGAATTAGTGGTTTAACAAAAATTAAGGGTAAAAGAGGATTTATAGGCATTATTATGGATATACTTTCACAACATTAATGGGTCATTCAAATAATGAATGTCCCACGTTTAAGACCAGTTAAAAAATTCCTTAACCATATCCAAGAAACCTAGGAATAATTCTCATCAGGAAACACATGTTCACATCATGATTTTTTTGAGATATATTCACTAAATATAACCCCTTATCCCATTATGTTGTGAACTAATAGTACATGTCATGAATCACCCCTCTGAATTTCTCTTCTCGGGCCATGAAATACTATTTGGGTTTCAAACCAAACTCTTATGTCACAAATTATAGTTAACACCGTGATCTTTTCCTAGTAATATATTCTCACTCCCAAACTCCAGTGATCCAATATTTGGCTACCTTCAAGCACTGCAAACATCAAAAACATGCAAAACAATGATCTAGAAGGTTGCATACCCATACATGTTAAGGGATATCCCTTAACAGGAGGAGTTAAACCATATACAATAGCTTTAATAACTTCATAGGAAATGGATAATAGATACAGTATCATCATATCCTTCTGTGTATAATATTTCTTCCCATAAAATATAGGAATACATTTACTACAAAATATTTTTTGAACATCCATGGTGGTCTTCTTCTTCTTCAAAGTTCAATTATCCAATATTCAATGAAGAAACCTTGATACTAATTAAAAGGACAAGTTAGGATCTATGTTACCCTTGAGATGGGGGTGAATTAGTGAACTTTTCTTTTTATTTTTTCTTAGTCTTAAAACAAACTTCACCTTCGATTAAATAGTTATGAATATGTTAAAACACAATATACAAGCACAATCATGGGAAAATGGGAATTTTATAAGGTTCACTGCTCAATAAGAGTAGCTAGTCCTTATCATGATCTGGAAATAATCCAAGATCACACAAAAATTAAAAAAAAATCCTTTTTGGTTTATAGTAATTAGTGTATATCCATCACTTACATTAAACTATACTCATTTGATAGTTCATGTGTTCCTCACATAGATAATTTGACAAAACAAACATTCAAAAAAACAAAATTAACCTTCACTAACTGGCTTCAAAACATCATCAATGTACTACATTAATTATTTAAACATTCCCTTCTATAATTCACCTCTTTCCTCTTCAATTTCTTGCACAATAGTGAGTAAGAACCTCACTAGGTCTTATTCTCTCTATCTTATTCTCACCTTTTTCCACACATACCACCTATCTGCAACATCTACAAATTATATATCATGTAGAATAATTTACTTATTCAATTATTCTTTATTTAAATATTTACAACGCCGTATAAATACTTTAAAATTTGAATCACTAGAATTCTTGGATTTAGTCTTTCCCATAACATTCATAAGAAATTTATTCTATAAGGATTGTAACTACATATAAACATGCATAAATATCACAACCAATTCATCTTTATTTAAATCTAAATTTCTTCTACATTAAATCCATGTGTATGAATTAAATAATTTTTTATAAATGGATTGGATTTTTTCAACTTCAATCTTGTAAATATTCTTTTTAAATACCATTGAAACTAAAACTCTTTCTTTACATGTTAATTTCACAATCCAATGAATGTAATTATCATGCATATATGCATGTATATAATCTAATGAGATATACTTCATTCATGATATATTATTTTTCATGATAAATTCTTCCAATTTTCCTATGAATATAATCAATCAAATCTCTTTAAAGGATAAATTTATAGCCAACTCAGACAATTTTTCTTCTTCTTTATGTGAAAATTAATATGCACAACACATATTTCTCTTAATAACTAGAACAATTTCATTGGATTAATCTTATTTATTCTATATTCATCCAAAATATTCTTCAAAAGAATCATGATAATCATTATCATGATATTTAAATAACAGTAGATCACCTTAATTTGGATCATAAAATTTAACAAACTCCTTCTCCTATTGATCTTTCGTGTGGTTGATCCTGTGGTCAAACAAAAAACCATGTGAAACCATATCACTGAACTTATAATGTGTGTCCATGGTCACTTAAACTACTGTGAATATTCACATTTCTTCATGCAATCACTTGATTATGGTAACTTCAGATACTGTGTGAATCTCTTAATAAGTCTTCTCCTTCATGCAGTCTGTACATCCTTTCATGTAGTAGGCGCATTCCTTCATATGGTATGTACATTCCTTCATATGGTCACATGATTGAACCTTCATGTGGTAGGTACCAATTCTCCATGTGGTCACTTCTAAATTATTCATGTGTTCAATTCACATTTCATCACCCTTCATGTAATTGGTATCAGTTCTTCATTCGATCACATCTTATTCCTTTATGCGGTCAGTTCACATTTCATCACCCTTCACACACTAGGTGCCAGTTCCTTATGAGATCACTTCTTATTCCTTCACGTGGTCAGTTCACACTTCATCATGTAGTAACCTGACTTCTTCACCCGCACAATAAACATTAAAATTTATTTATGTGTTGATAATAAAAGATAATTTCATAATCAATTATGGTTATTGTTCACCTGGTTCATTATCAATCAGAAAATGAATTGAAACCTCTTGGTTATAAAAAAATTGAGAAGAATAAGTGTTCAATCAGGAGAAGTGAAAGGAAAACACCGATAATTTATTATATAATTTATTAAGCTCAGTATACTATGAGTAAACATGAAAAATATATTATAGGTGGTGGTATTATTCTAAATTTGAATAAGTGTGCATGGTTCATTACTTCTCACATAGATAAGTCTGTAACATTTTCTTATATAAAATTATAATTTCAGAATAGAAAATTATTAATTGGAAAATAATTTTAAGGAAAACATATCAATCATTTTAATATTAAAAAGATATGTGGTTCTAGATTAAAACTGAAGATATGTAATTGTATAATAACTGATTAAAAAAACTATAAATTTTTTCTAAAGCCAAGTATTTTTGAAAAGGTAAAAAACCAATATAAATATGAGGTATGTTTCCTCATCAACTTTCCATTAAAATTTTATCTGGATTACATAGTCAAAGGGGGATAAAAATTACATAAATACAAAGAATAATTTTTTTAATGAAGGAAGAATTTTATATTGTTTTATTTGTGAGGAAAATTGAGGGGTAGTTGATTATTTGTGGTGTTAATAATATTAAAATTTATTTATTATTTTTTCAAAAAGTTTAACAATAATTATGATTCACTCATGTTGAAAACAAATATAAATAGAAAAATTGAAATCTGATGTTCATGTCATGTTTTAGTAGTTATTAAAGAACCATAAAGAAGAATATGAGATGAAGAATAAATGAATGATCTTGAGATGAGAAGATGAGAACAAAAAAATAAAAACAGTATTCCAAAAGTAATGAGAATAAGATGATGATTCAATTATTCCAATGATCATCCAGAGTTTCAGATCACTACAAAATATTTAACAATTTTCCAAAGAAACACATCTATTGATAAAAGTACATTTTTTGTTCGAAAAAAATTTTACCAACAATTATGTATCTATTAGTAAATTATTGGTAAGAACCTTTTTAGTAAAAGTTATAGAATCATATAAAATCATTTAGTTTCACTTATAATAATACTAACATGATATATTTATTGACTAAAATATTTAACAACATATTTATTTATTGATAATAGTATTACTGTCAATTATATTTTAATTAATAATAATACTAAAAATATCAATTTATCTATCATGATAATAAATACCATCAATGATATATATTTTCAATGAATTTTTTAAATAAAAATATGTTTTTGTATTACCATATTTGTTGGAAAATTATTTTAATATATCTATTGAAATGATTATATAGAATATATATGTTATAATTACTATATTATTTTATATTATAATATATCTATCAATTATTAGGTGAAACATACATTGGCATTGTTATATTTATAATATATAACAATAAATATTTAAAAATAAAAAATTAAATAAAAAATCATCATTCAATATGAACAATTTGTATCAAATATATTTCAGGGTCACTCTCGAACAATTTTTAAAAAAAATATAAAAACAACTCCAATAAAGGACTATCTTAGTATAAGTATTACTATATAGAGTATAAAAAAATTCATTAATAATTTCCTGATAAGGAATTAATTTCCTTAAATTAATTTAAATTAGTAAAACAAGCTTCATGTTAAATAAAACTACAATAAATATTGTCCACCATTTTCATTATGTGAATCATTTATGTTGTAAACATCATAATCATTTTATGTGTCATTGAATAAAAATTCAAACACACCTTATAAAAAATATTAATATATATAACAAGATGAATGTCTAAAATATTGATTGAAATATAAATTTTGGACTCATAATTAAATGATCTTATTCACTATTTTATAAAGTCCATATTTGTAAATAAATTGTTTAAAACATATAAGAAACACACTGACTATATTATTTATAATCATAAATTGAAATCAAGAAATTTTTTTGTTTCATTACATCAAGTGAACTAAATAATTCAGAAAATTATCATCAACTAAATATCATAAATTTAAAAGAGTATGTAAAAAGGCTATGAGTATTAAATCATTGAATTATAAGCACCTAAAAATTATAATTCTCATCCATGAAATATTGAGTAAAATAAAGGAAAAAACATTAAATAATTAGTACCAACTTAATTTTTCTATAGCTTCACATAAAAAAATACTTCACCGATATAACTAAACATATATAGAAATAAAATATTAACTAATAGTAATAATAAATATAATGCAAGCACAAAAATATTTAATAATTTCAAAGTAATAATTTTTTTATCAATAATGAAAATATATTTGTTCCAATTTCCAATGATGAAACCAATGTTAAATCACCTATTCACATAAGAAACCAAAAATAAACATTTTTAGAAATCAAGTTTCCTTAAAATTATTTAATTAAAATGATATGATCGAAAGATAAAAATTATTTAAACTCTAAACATATAACTATTATTTATGTGTAAAGGGCATTGAGTGACATGACCCAATCCTTCAAGACCAATCCCGGGTTTCTGATAAGGTTAGGAGTTCCTTTCAAAGAACTATAATAATAGATCAAGGGCTAATTACTAGTATTTATAGGGCATGAATTGAACAACCCTAACTGCAGTAACCCAGAGTCAGTGATTAATTTATTACATTAGGATGGATACAAGGGTTAAAATCCCAAATGACCAATAATTTTAGTAGTATTGGAGAACCATAAACATGCATGATACCCATTTTATATTGGGAATAGAATATAAAACATGATAGAATAAATTCCCAGTACCGTTGAAACTAATTCAAAGAATTCTTCTTCATATCCTAGGGAAAGGAAACAAAAATAAGGGTAAGCTCAAATGACCAGTAATTGTTACATTCAATGGAATATATCATTATTATATAAGTCATAATCAATATAACATGTTAAATAATTGAAAACACGTTTCATTTAATTAATAACTTGAGAAAAAAATTCATCCATGTATAATATCAATACAAAAAATATCATGGATAATAATAAATTAATTCTCAAGGAAGGAGATTATTAATATTGTACATCATGATCTCATAAATCGCGATATCTATTTTTCAAGGACTTATTTGAATATAGTTTAAAACAATGTTTAGAAACCCATTTAATTTAGAAAACTTATTTTTTCATGATCACTATTAATGCATCAAGTGTCTATATAATTCTGGTCCTCATCCATTACAAAATGTCGAATGAATTTCCTATATATTTAATGATAAATTAAATTCATAAACAATATGAATTGTCAATAAATATCTGTATTGAATAAAGAATAAAGATTATCAATATTTCCCCAATCAATCAAATTACTTTCAATGTAAAATTTTGTATGTATAAATGATTTATAGATGAAATAAATTAGAATATTCATGATAAATGATATGGATATTTAAGGGGAATGTAAATTCTAATGATCACAATAAATTGAATGTTTCAGGATAAATATAATGACCACAAAATTAATAAGAGATTAGATTTGACCATAGATTAATCATAAGTCTAGGTTCTATAATAAAATTGTGTTCATTATAAAAATAAATAAAATGGAAGTGAAATGTTAAAATAAGATTTAATTTAAGTGTTTTTTTAAATGGTATAAATTTTTTAGAAGCTAGATTTTGTAAAATGGTTATGAAATTGTGGAAGTCTACTGTCATATTATAAGTTAAAAAAATACTTTTGAATTTTTGTAAAGAAAGAAAAGAAATACCTTTCAGAAAATATTATAAATATTCCTTTTAAACATTAAAATTCAAGGATAACATAAAATATCCTTAATAAATCATTTTAAAAAATAAAATTACTTGTAAAATAATTCGAAAAACATGGACATGGAAAAAATATCAGATTAAAATAGAAATAAAATTAGTTTTTATTTTAAAAATGTATTTGCTTGATTAATGTACCAAGTAGAGGAAAATTTGAAAGAAATTAAGAAAAATTCTTAAATATCCATTGGATATGAAAATTATTGGAGCTTAATAAGGATAAATGATAATATTCCTTTAATGAAAATAAAATCAATCCCAAAAGAAAGTGAGGTTGTAATATAGATTCTTGCCTCTTTGGTAACTTTTTAATTGTATCCCCTTGAAAGATTATAATTTAATTGAAACAATAATAATCATGAATAAATAGGTATTTATATTAAATATATAAAATTGGTAGTATGTACACCACAAAAAAAGTGAATAGGTTCATAATAACAAATATGTCTTAATAGAGTGTAAATTCATATGAAAAATATTACCTCATGCTTCCCTTTAAGTGAATAATCTTTAAACTCTTTTATAATGGTTTTAAGTATGTTATTAATTTATAACAGAACCATATTCATATTTATAATATCATATATGATCCTCTTATAACATCTCCTTGTACATTCGTTAATAATATTTCATTATTACCATTATTTCGGGTGTTAACTACATCATTTTCTCATGCATGTCTTATCATGGAAGTTATAGTTCATATGAATAGGATATAGATACATAATATACATAATGATATTAATTTTATATATATCACATTTCTTCATTATATACCTTTCTATAACCATTCTTAAAAGGTGTACATAGAAATTGAATTACATCTCTTTGTGGACATGGTAAGTCGTACGTACGCATGAATGACGATATAATTACCTTAATAGGTGAAAGGAAAAGAAAAAGGATATTATATTGATTTTAAAAAATAAATATCATTTCATAAGGATCATATATATCAATTATTTCTATAATTCTGACTACCCATGGGAGTCAGTGATGAAAAACAAATTACATCAGTTTGAGGTGTGGTAGTCCATCGTACACATGAGTGATGGTTTTGTTTCCCATTTGATAGAGAAAGATATGTATAAATATTATGGAATAAATATAATAACATAAAATAATTTTTTATTCACTGGTTTAATTATATTTCAATTGTTAATACATAGTTGAAGGAAGTAAAAGAAGAATTAAAAAAAGAAAGATCTCAGTGAGGACAATTGCCTTTTCTTAGAATAACCTCCTTTGGATTTTTTACAATGGACCCTAGGGTTAGTATTTTGGGAATAAAAACATCTATACAATGTGTATAAGGATTTAGGGTATGTATTTTTTTAGGGTTTTTTTTTGAGATTTAGGGATTTAGATGTGTGAATAAGTTGGGGGAGGAGGAGCCCTTGTATAATTGAGGTGAGTGGCACACTTGTAATTTTCTAAAGTTTTTCAATAATTTCATGTCACATTCTAGGAAATATGGATAAAAATGTATAATATTATAAGGGTATAAGTATAAGGTATAAATTTAACCAAAAAATTGGGTTTCATCAAGCCTTTAGGTCATTTTAATCATTATATTTTTAGATTAACCCCCGGTAAACTAGTTTTACCTTAGCTGTGGTAATTGGTTTTTATTATTTTTACTATTCATTATGAAAAAAAATTAAGTTGACCTTATTAAAAAAAATTAATTACTATTATTTAAAATTTGTAATAAATTTTATCAAATTCAATTCATATAAGTTTCATAATTTAATTTAAAAATAAACCCGTAGAATGTATCGAAAAACACTTTTTCAGAAAATGCATTTTTCAAGCATGAGATGGTCTTATATTAAATATATGGATAGAAATAAAAGTTAGTTAATATATTTATATATATAATATATGAATTTAATTTAAATCATTCATCATTAAAAATTATTTTAATAAATTAAAATAGATAGACATTATGCCTTTTTTAACAAAAACGGTTTTCTAAAAAATACCCCTTTTACCTCCAAATGATCATATCATAATTTATATCAATTTGATCATTAATAAATTTTTAATTATACGTATTATTAAACAATATTAAAAATAAATTTATGAATATTTAAATACTACATTTTTTATTTTTCATAAAATCTTATTTCTTAGAGAAAATTTCAAAAATTCATTCTAGGATTATTTTGACCAAGTATGTTAAAAATCAATATTCATCCTATAAAATTGGAATTTTTGTGCCATGAAATATTAAAATGTGAATTGTTTTATATTTTTATTAAAATATTATTTCCGCTTACTATAATTGAGTCTTGGGTGTTACATTCTTCCCTCTTACAAAAATTGTGTCCTTGTAACTTTCATGAATACTAATTTCCAAACAAATGAGGGTGGTTATTCATTATGACATCTTCTAATTCCCACATTTATTAATCCATTTTATGATTTCTCAAAAGTAACATTACTAGTCAAGTTTTCCAATTCTTTAATACTTTCTCTCTAGTGTCAAGAATCTGGATGGATTTTTCATAGTGAGATAAATCAGGTTCCAATTCTATTTCATCATAGGTGAGAACATGTGTTAGGTCTAGAATGTACTTCCTTAACAACGATATATAAAACACAACATGAAATTTAGATAGTCTCAATTGAATTTCCATTCTATAATCCATAGATATATTTCTTTCTAGAATTTCAAACGGATTGTATATACCTAGGGCTCAGTTTACCTTTCTTACTAAACCTCATGACACCCTTCCATAGTGATACTTTCAAGAAAACATAATCTCTAACTTTAAATTACAAATATTTTTTTCTGGTTATTGGTATAACTCTTTTACATAATTTGAGATTCTTTAATATGTTCTTGAATATTCTTTACCTTTTTCATTGTATCCTCAACAAGTTATAGGCCTACAAGTTTTCTTTCACCAACTTCATCCTAACAATTTGGAGTATGACATCTCTTGACATATAATAATTCATACGACACTATTTAAATACTTGAATGGAAACTATTGTTATAGTAAAACTCTACCAATGTTAAATAATAATCCTACATACCTTTAAAGTCAAGTTAGGGTGACCTCAACATGTCTTATAATGTTTGAATAGTCATTTCAGACTATCCATCAGTTTGGGGATGGTAGGTAATGCCCAAATAAAGTTTAGTTTCGTTAGCCTTCTGAATATTGTTCTAGAATTTCAATGTAAATTGCGAATCACAATTCTGACACTATTGAAAGAGGTTCACCATGAAGTATTTTAACTTCATTAATATAGATTCATGCATGGTTCTTAAGAGGTAAATCTTCCATTATAATAACAAAATCTAAAGATTTGGTAATATGATCAACAATAACCCATATAGAATCATTCTTTCTAGAAGACATTGGTAGTCTTGTGAAAAAATCTCTATTAATATCATCCCATTTATACATAATAATGGTTATAGGTTTAATGAATCATATACGATGTTGTCTCTCCTCCTTAACCTATTGACAAACCAAGCATCTTGATATAAAATCATAAATTTTCCACTTCATATTATACCACCTAAAATGATCTCGTAAATCCCTATACATATTCATTATACTAGGTTGTATAGATAAATTTGAGATATAAGAATCATCCAAAAATTACATTTTTAGCTCACAAATAAATGAAACACAAAGTCTCTTTCCAAATTTCTAAATGTCATCATCACAAATGAAGTCTACCAATTTCCCATCATTCACAGATTTAATTTTCTTCTGAAAATTCTCCTCATCAGATTGGAAATTTTATATCTTTTCCAATAAAGTTGTTTTCATAATCATTTGAAAAATGAGTGATTTATTCCCTTCCTCGATAATTCTCATATCCATTTTTACTAGATCAATAGACATAATATCCCTTTTAATCATTATTTGGTTCAAAAATCCATGATATTTTCTGCTCAATGCATCTACAGCTTTATTTTCCTTACCAAGGTGGTAGTGTATTGATAAATCATAATCCTTGAGTACCTAGATCCCTAAATTTTTTTCATATTGATCTATTTTTGTGAAAATTTGTATGTTAATATTTTATGTTCTATGTATATCTCAGATCTTTCAGCATATAGTTAATGTCCCCATATCTTCAAAGAAAATATTACATCCTCCAAATCGAGATCATGGTTTGGATAGTTTTATTCATGAGTCTTGAACAACCTTGATTCATATGTAATAACATTATCATTTTTCATAATGAAACAACCAAGTCCCTTCTTTTATGCATCGCTATATATCAAAAATCTGTCATTTCCTGATAGTAGAGTCAAAATTATAGCATTGAATAATATTCTATTAAATTCTTGAAAACATTCTTCACATTTATTTATCTATATTTACTTAACCCCTTTACATGTAATCTTGGTTAATGGGTTATCCAATCAGCTAAAATTATGAATGAATCTCTGATAGTAACATGCCAAACCAATGAAACTACATACCTTTGTTATGTTCATTGGCATAGGACATTATTTTACCGCCTTTTTCTTCATAGGATCAACTGATATTATTTATTTAGAGACAATATAGACAAGAAATTAAACTTCTTTAAGACAGAATTCAAACTTTCAAAATTTCCCATATAACTCTTTTCTTCTAAGAGTCTCAAGAATGATGTAATGTCCCTAATCTGGGTGCCACTCAACTGGTTCCCCGTACTCGATTAGCCACATGGCCTCAAGTGCATTTCCCCAAACGCTAGAGGCTGTCGACTAGTAGTGAGGTCCTAGGGTGTGATAGTGGAGAAACTAAGCCCTAATTGGAAGAGTGTAACATAGAAAAACAAATAATAATAAAATATCATAAGCAATAAACAACATACATCTTGAATAAACAGTGGAAGACTAAAATATAAATAACTAAGCATCATTCCATACAAAAGATGATGCAGCATGTTATGTTCTAAGAAAACAGCCAAAATAGGTACACTGTAGGAATCCATAATATATTTTACAAAAGAAAAAGAAATAAAGGAAACTAAGAAGCCTCACAAGCCTCTTCTTGGTCTCTCTCACTCCTAAATAGAATCTCAAGTACTTGTAGAAGGGTGCCGCCCTTATCAACACCTGCAACAATATAATCTGGTTGGGCCCAAAAGCATGACCTAAATAGGGTTTGAGAAATAAATTCCAGTAGGATACCACCAAGGATTTTTGCCTATCTATCAGTGAGTATATGAAACAAGTAGTGTACAAAATGGAAAAGTAGTAAACTATGGAGTACTCAAAAGTAAAAAATACTACAAGTCATGTTTTTCATTTTCATTCATTATGTTCAGTTCAACCATAAACTACATTGAATTATATAAGTCTCAAGATCCATCCTAATCCCATCAATCCCTCATATAATGTATTCTCAATAGATACCTCAGGAGGCTATCTAAACAATTAAAGTGAAGACCAAATCCAAGCTTGTGATTTGTCATGACAGATGTGTCAAAAGTTATTATATTTCAAAATTCAATTCAACACCTCGCCCATAGGCATAGAAAAACCCCACCCGGAGGCATAACAAATCCTAACCCACATTCATAACAAATCCTTGCCCTCGGACATACAAATCCTCACCCACAAGTAAAACAAATCCTTGCCTACATGCATAAAAAATCCTCTCCCGCAGTCATAACAATCAATAGGGTCAATCCTAGTATATCAGCATATAATAAAACACATGTAAATTACACTATTACATGGTTACATAATAAGAAATCATGTGGGAATCATACTAAACAATTGAATCGAACTATCACAAGGCTTAAACAATTATACTCACATGGGTAGTTCATATCACAAACCTAATATGTAATCTAAAAATTACAGGGCTTAAACAAAAATAATCACATGGGAAGTTTATGTGTAATCAGAAAACATGTGAATTAAACTATCACAAGGATTAAAAAAATTTCATCTCACATGGGAAACATTCAATTAACCAATTACGTTTTAAAAAATCCCCAAAATGGAAACAAAGGCTTTCCCATAGGCATCCTAGGCCAAATGGCCAAACAATGGTCATCTGGGGGAAATTCACCAATAGGGTGGCCCTTAATCAAACCAACAAGCTCAACATGCTTAAATTTATTTAATTTATGACCTAATCAGCATTAGGAAACAAAAAGGGTCAAATTCTATTCAAGGTTACAACCTAAACATGGTAAAATGACACTATAACACATATAAACAACTCTACATTGATCGGAAGGCATAAGACCACCTACCTCATTGTAGTATGACTATCCTCATCCAACCTTAACCTCCAATTCAAGATAGAATAAAGTAGATCTAAAAAATGAAGATAAAATCTCAACCTTAAATAAATTCATTGAGAGAAAAAATCATGAATAACGACTTAATAGGAATCGATAGCTTACTGATCGGGGTCAAACACAACTGATGACGAAGGAATGAGGGTTCAGATGATCAATCGAGAAGGGATTGAAGGTCCGGAACTGCTTGTTCGTCAACCCTAGAGAGCCCCTATCCATTTTCACAAAAATGATGCTACTGACCATTTTAATCAATAAAAAAAGTACACAACATGTACTTAAGACTACACATTGTGTCTGTATAGTTTCTGGACAGACCATTACATGGTTTTGTAATGGGATTACAGGGCGTGTATCCGAACATACAAGGCGTGTACCTATAAGTACACAGTGTGTAGTTCCGAGTCACGTCGTGTAACAGGCCTGTAGCTAGCCCTTGACCTATTCTCCCCCATTTTACTAAGTATAAAATAAAAAGGAATGATCTATACCTCAAAGGAAGAACCAGGTTCTTA
Source organism: Viscum album (assembly GCA_963277665.1). Classification (NCBI taxonomy): domain Eukaryota; kingdom Viridiplantae; phylum Streptophyta; class Magnoliopsida; order Santalales; family Viscaceae; genus Viscum; species Viscum album. The sequence goes on from OY728155.1 coordinate 1,244,349,349, forward strand.
CAAACATCCCCCCTTAAAGCAATTTGTCCCCGAATTAACCTTCCAAGGGTGGTGAAGAAACATCATAGAATAACTCTGGCCATTATGATTGATTGTCAACCTCCATATCCCAGGTATCATCCTACACTCGGTCATGCTTCCATAACACCTATACCAAAGGAACAGATCGTCCATGGATAACCTTTGTTCTATGATCCACAATATTAATGGGATGCTCCTCAAAAGATGCATCTTCCAACAACTCCACATCCTTGGGCTGAAAGTTGTGAGACGGGTTCGAAAAGTAACATTGAAAATGAGAAACATGGAATACATCATGCATATCCATGTACCTCTGAGGTAATTTTAATCAGTACACAATTGGCATGACCATCTCCAGAATCTAAAACGGACAGATGTATCTTGGATAAAGCTTACCTGTTCTCTTGATCCTATTGTGTGCTAACCTCAGTGCAACACGTAGTAAAAATCTATCCATGACCTCAACATCCAAAGGTCTTCTATGGTGATCAACATAATATTTATGATAATACTGAGCAGTAGTCATCATCTTCTGAATCAACTGAACATGCTCAGTGGTCTCCTGGATAAGACGACATCCCAGCATAGCTGCTTCTCTTTCCTCCAACTAATACAGGGGTTATCGGCATGGTTTATTGTAAAAATCCTCATATCATTCCATATGAATAGTATCCTAGAAGTTATTGTTGCAGGAGAACTCAAAAGGGGGTATGTGTGTCTCCCAAGAACTCTCAAAATTTAGAATGCATTCTCGAGTCATGTCCGCTAGCACCTGAATCGTGCATTATGACTGGCCATCTATATGGGGGTGCTAAGATGTACTCAGAAGCACTTGTGTACCCAAAGCCCCTTGTATCCCTTGCTAGAAATGAGAAGTAAAAGAGGTATCCCTATCTAAAATGAAAGAATGATGAACCCCATGTTGTCATAAAATCTCCTGGATGTACAGCCTTCTTAGCTCATCAACATTGAAGATTTCCTTGATCGGTAGAAAATGTGAAAACTTCATAAACCTGTCAACCACAACCCATATTGCATTATTACCTCAGGGTGACCTCAATAAACCCATCATAAAATCCATCATGATTTCATTCCATTTCCACTCAAGAATGGGTAGCTGCTGTAAAGTTCCTGCTAGTCTTTGGTGTTCCGCTTTCACCTGCCGACAGGTGGAACATCTCATAACAATACCAACTACATCTCTCTTCATACCTAGACACCAATACTATTGATGTAAATCTTGACACATATTGGTGAATCCTGGATTCACCACCCAAAGTAATGCATTAAAATTCCACATCAGCTCCTCGCGCATGTCTGCTGACACCCATACGCGACTATGTAATAGCAAAACCACATCCTTGTCTATGGTCCAACCAAGAGGAGGGTCCTCACCTTCCACACTCTCTCATATAACTAGGCCTTTAGAATCCATTATCTACCTCATCCTCACTGTATTTAGTAGGGTAGAGGTAACAACTAAGGATGTAAGAAAATTATTCCCCTGCCTATCGTGTAACTCTTGATACATCTTAGAGAACAACGCCATCATCTTCCACTCGCTACTTGATTACTGTGTTTCATGTATCTGAGTCCTTATGCTTACTTGATTTTCCACTACATTTCCTTTCCTAGGCATGCAGGAAAGATCTAAGTCAAAATACTGAAGGTATTTCACCCACCTTCTCTACCTTAAATTCATATCATGCTAAGTAAAGTTGTACTCGAGACTTTTGTGGTATGTGTACACCACAAAATGCTCCCCCAATATGTAATGTCTCTAACAACATAAGGAATGAACAACCACTGCTAACTCAAGATCATGCATCGGATAGTTCCTCTTATGTGGCCTCAATTGTCGAGACCCATACACAATGAATCAATCCTCCTACATAAGCATTTCTCCCATCCCGATACCTGATGTGTCAAAGTACATAGTGTAACTCTTTCCCGGCTTTGGAAAAATCTGTACTAGTTCTAGCATTAATCTACATTTTAGCTCCTAAAAGGCCATATAGCAAGAATCTGACCATACATACTTCACACACTTCTTTGTCAATACAATCATTGTCACTGATAAGCATGATAAGTCTTGTATGAAACGCATGTAGTAACCATCCAACCCTAGAAAACTCTACAACTCAAAGATGTTCTTGGGATTCTCCTAGGTAACTACTGCTCTCACCTTCTCTAAGTCCACAGATACTCCTATCTCTAAGATAATGTGACCTAGTAAGTGAATTTGATCCATCTAAAAGTGGAACTTCTTGATCTTAGAATATAATTGATTCTCTCTCAGTGTACTCAAAATGATTCCAATATTGTTGACATGATTGTGTTGATTGTGAGAATACACCAAGATATCCTCCATGAAAACCACCACAAAATAACCCAATTAAGGATGGAACACTCGATTCATCAATGCCATGAAAACTGCTGGCTTGTTCCTGAGACCAAACGGCATAATTAGATACTCATATAGAACATACCTACTACAAAATGCAGAATGATATATGTCTGAAGGCCAAAAACATACCTGGTGATATCCTAATCTCAAGTCAATCTTTGAGAACACTCGATCTCCTTGAAGATGATCAAACATGTCAACTATCAGTGGAAAGGGATATCAGTTTTTAATCATCAACTAGTTCAGTTTTTGATAGTCCATGCATAGCCTGAGGGTACCGTCCACCTTCTTCACAAAAAGGACTGGTAAACCCCACATAGAAGTACTAGGTTGGATAAACACTTGTAACTATAAATCATCTAGATTCCTCTTGAGTTCTTAAAACTCTATAGTATCCATCCTATAAGGAGGAATGGATACTGGTTTAGCTCTTGGTACTAGATCTATAGAGAACTCCACCTCGCTTACTAGAGGTAAGCCTGAAAATTCATCTCGAAAGACATCCTTGAATCAATCAACCACTGGAGGGAATCCATATGACGTTTTACTTATTCATATAGATATAGACCACATATCTATGCTATCATACCACTTAACCCACATTGTTCAGGTCCATCTCAGGTTTCCTGTACATCCCACTCTCCCTTGTATATAAACGATCTGCCTTTGGGTGACGTAAAACTCACCCTTCAATGATAGAAATTTACAAAGGCTTGAAAAGAGAATAATCAGTCCATTTGGAGTATGACATCAAAGCCTTTAATCTCTAAGACATAGATATCCCATAAGAAGTAACACCCACCAACCTCAAGGGGGAACTTCTTACACTGATCCACACCTTCCATCATTATCCTTAACGGAGTGTCTTACATCATAACATCATCAGAAGAGAAAACACAGAGCCCAAGGCTCTCTACAACAGGAATGGATATAAAAATATGTGAATAACCTTTATCAAAGAGTGAAGAAGTTAAAATATAGGAGACTAGAATAATACATATGATAGTAGAAGGTCTAGTATCCTTCTCTTGATTGGACTATTACACTGCATAAGTATGACCTATATTGTGGCCCTAAGACACTGGATGGATACCCTAAGATGACCCCCCCTTATCTCACTGAGATCCTGGGGTCTGGATACCATGGCCACGACCACCACCTTGGCCTAAACGGCATGACATATTCTAATTCACTGACTGGTGAGAAGCTGATGACCCTGATCCTGAACATGGAGTCTATGTAGAACCTCTCTCACTAGTTTATAGTGGAAATTCCCTGTAGAATTGTTTTATATGGATTATCTTTCCGCAATCTCGACACTTGACTAGGTCCATCAGACATTGCAGTCTCATATTCCCAGCTCTTCCACACTGATATCACATCACCTGACTATCTATAGAAACATTCTAATGGATCATATCCCCATGAGAAAGTTCCATACAATGTTTATTTCTCCTAGTCTAGATAGTAACAGATCTTGGTGTTTAACCACTCTGGTTCGCACTTCCATCTTCCTACAGATTATGCTTAGTAATTATTACCTGATTCAAAATGGAAAATACAAATGGTAACTTGAAAACATTCTCTTGTGATTGGATGTCACACAAGATACCATCCTTGAATTACCTAGCCATTGATGTCTCGTAAACCATCAGAATAGGTGAGAATCTTTGAATCTCAGTAAAACAGTTAGAGTAGTCCATCACTAACATATCACCCTACTCCGGATGCATGAACTCCCAGTATCTATCATCCCTCAGCATCTCGAGAAAATATTATTCATAGAATACCATCTGAAAATCTCCTCATTCTATGTCTTGATGACACACTGTCTATGTGATAACATCCCATCACCTCTTGGCCAGATCACATAGCTTATAAGTCGCAAGATTGACCCTCCTCTCAGTAGGTGTCTACAGATGCTCAAAAATCCTAAGAATGAAATCTAACCATGACTATGCAGCCTATGGTCCACCATACCATGAAAACATATGCATATTCTGCTGCTGGAATACTTGCGTCAGTTCTACCATAGACGTGGCAAGCTGAGGTGCTCCCTAGAAGGTTCTTATAAAACTCATCAAGCCAACACAGAACTATGCATCGACACCTACATCCGGCGTAACATCTGGTGCCACAACTAGAACGACTACAGGATCCACTGGTATACAATGGCCTACCACCTATGGGGTATGATCATTTCCACTCTCCTGACATAATATTTGAGGTCATCGTGGTGGAATTCCTCTATAAAGTCTAGAACATACACCTTAGTATAAGCTTATTCATCAAGGTACATAGTTCAAGAGAACAAGAACTAAATAGAAGAAGAAAATAATCAAAATTTCACAAAATATAATTACACAGCATGTAGATACTATACATGGCATGTACCCTCATGTTCCTACTTGAGTGTGTACCTCCACTAGCCTAGGAATGTAAACATCCTAGGTACAGGGCGTATCGTTCTGACACACGGAGTGTCCCCTTAAACTCTCACATGGGCATGTAACTACACCTTCCAAGGCGTGTCGGTCTGACACACGACATATATTCAAGCCTTCCCTCCTAGCCATGTACTTTTACATGGCCAGGGCCACACAGGTCTGTCTGTGTAAGACTACATATGGTGTACATAAGGTACACGGTGTTCTCTGGTCAAAACTCAACAACCCGTGTTTACACTCACACAGCCGGTGATATGTTCATCTTCTACACAGTGTGTACTTAGATTACACGGTGTGTACTTGAAAAAGTTCTTTTCTTCCTGAACATAAGAACACATGGTGTGTGTTCATAGGACTACACGTTGTGTTTTCTGGGTTTTTGGAAATTAATCCTCAGAAACTTCCCCAGAACCCATGTTTTTTCAAAATAAAGCAACAATATGAAAAATTATGATCTATGGGGTCCTATACTCCCCAAGAATCAATTCTTGGAATCCACATATAAAACATAACAACACAATCTATATCCAAAGTCCAAAACATAATCCACTAAATTCTGATCCAAGAGGGCTCATACTCCTGAGGGACCAAAGTTTGGTTTCCATCCAATTCAACCATAACACATACCAATACATCTATCAAAATAGCAAGAATATCAATCTTGTTACCTATCAAAACATCATGCATATCTAGCAACACATCTATAACAATAACATAAAATCATTAATGCTTTCTAAATGGCAAGGCAAGAATGCATGACTAGTGATCTCTAACAAGTGCCTATATGATGTATGAGATGGAATACCCTCATCCCATTAGGTTGCAACAAATTATTACCACAATGATATCAATAATAATAGAACAAAACAAGTGTGTCACCCAATGGTGAAATCTAATCAATAGTAATAGCTCAAAATCCAAAAATTGCAATGTCATTCAAGGTTATTTGGCTTTACCCTATACATGGGGTAGCTACTTTCAGGCACATATTAGTACAAATAATTTGAATTTATATCACTATCTATCATATCCAAACAATAAAGAAAATCATAAAAGGAAAAAACCTAATCTAACACCACATTGTAACATCTCAGATTTAGGTTCCACTCAACTAGTGCCTCGTACCTGGTTGGCCACATGGCCTAAAGTTCATTTCCCCAAATGCCAGAGGCTGCCGACTAGTAGTGAGGGCACAGGGTGTGATAGTGGGAAAACTATTCCATAATTATTAGAGTGTAACATAGTGGAATAAATTATAATACAGTAGTGGAAGTAGTAAACAACAAAAATATAGAATAAACAGCATAAGACTGATAAGATAAATAACCAATAATCATTCCATACAAAAGATGATGCAACATGTTATGTTCTAAAAAATATCCAAAATAGTTACACTTTAAGAATACACAATATATGTTCCAAAAGAACATAAAAACAAAGGAAACTAAGAATCATCACAATCCTCAGCTTAGTCACATGCTCTCTGGCTTCTAAAAAGCATCTCAGGTAACTATAAAAGGGATATTTCCCTTATCCACACCTAAACCAATATAATCTATTTGGGCCCAAAAGCATGACCCAAACAGGGTTTGATAAATATATCCTATTAGGCAACCACCTAAATATTTTTGCATATCTGTCAGTGAGTATATGAAACAAGTAGTGTACCAAAAGGAAAAGTATTAAACTAGGGAGTACTCAAAAGTAAACAATCCTACAAGTCCATTTTTCCATTTTCATTCATTATGTTCTTTTCAACCATTCAATTACATTGAATTATATAAGTCTCGAGATCCATCCTAAGACCGGCAATCCCCTATATAAAGGATGATCAATAGATACCTCATAAGGCTATCTAAACAAGTAAAGACTAAATCCAATCTTGTGCTTTGGATTGGTTGATGCCTCATAAGTTATTCCATTTCAAAATTCAATTAAACACCTTGCATGCAGGCATAGAAAAACCATGCCCACAGGAATAAAAAATCTTATCCCATAGGTATAACAAATCCTCACCCACATGCATACAAATCCTCACCTGTTGGAATAAAAAATACCCACCCACAGGCATAACAAATACTTTCCCATAGGCATAACAATCAACATGGTTGAGCCTGGTATATTAGCATTTAAGCATAAAATACAACACACGTAAATTACACTATTACATGGTTGCATAATAACAACTCACGTGGGCGTCATACAAAATAAGAAACAAGTGAATTAAACTATCCCAAGGATTAAAAAATTATACTCACATGGACAGTTCATATATCAAGCCTAATATGTAATCTAACAATTATAAGGCTTAAAAATATACTAACATGGGAAGTTTATGTGTCACAAAAAAAACATATGAATTAAACTATCACAAGGATTAAGCAATTGTCATCTCATGTGGGAAACATTCAATTAACAAATTAAGTTTTAAACAACCCCCAAAAAGAAAATAAAGGCACTCCCATAGGAATCCTAGGCCAAATGGCCAAACAATGGCCATCTGAGGGAAACGCACCCACAGGGTGTCCCTTAATCAAACCAACAAGCTCAAAATGATTAATTTAATTTAATTTATGACTTAATCATAATTAGTAAAAAAACAAGGGTCAAATTCCGTTCAAATATACAACCTAAACATGGGATAACGACACTACAACACATTTAAACAACTTGACATTGAGTGAAAGGCATAAGACCACCTACCTTGTCGTAGTACAACTCTCCTCATCCAGCCATAACCTCTAATACAAGCTAGAAATACATAGATATAAAAAATTATGATAAATTCTCAACTATAAATAACTTCATTGAGAGAAAAAATCCCAAATTTTGACTCTAGAGGAATTGAGAGCATAACGGTCGATGTCAAACGCAACTGATGATAAAGGAATTGGGGTTCATATGATCAATTAGGAAGGTATTAAAGGTCTTTCACTACTTGTTCATCAACCAAGGAGATCCCCTGTCAGTTTTCACAAAAAAAAACACTAATGCCCATTTTATTCAATGAAAAAAGTACACAGTGTGTACTTGAGACTACACGCTGTGTCCGTGCAGTTTCTGGACAGACCATTACATGATCATGTATTGGTATTAAATGGAATGTGGTCGAACATATACGGCATGTACCTATAATTTCATGGTGTGTAGTTCCTAGTCACGTCATTTAATAGGCCTACATCCATCCCTTGACCTCTTTTACCCCATTTTCTTAATTATAAACTGAAAAAAAATATCCATACCTCAAAGGAAGAACAAGGTTCTTACAAATGATCTGCAAGGGATTCTCATCGTTCTCATATATATTATAATACACCAAGATATCATCAAATGATCACCAAAAAATATATCATGATGTTTCTTGAATACTTTATTCCTTATATCCATAAAAAATATTGTGAATTAGTCAATCCAAATGAAATTACTATAAACTCATAATGTTAATACCGCATTTGAAATGATGTCTTTGGAATATCTTCTTTCTTTACTGGCAATTGATGATACCCAGAGTGAATTTTATTCTTTGGAAAATATTGATCTCTATGAAGTTGAAAAATAAGTCATCAATTTTAGGTAGGGGATACTTGTTCTTTATCATAATAATATTTATTTCTTTATAATCAATACACAACCTCATAGATCTATCTTTCTTATTAATGAAAATAATAGAGGCTCCCTAAGGTAAAACACTAGGGAAAATAAATCCATTATCACACAAATTATCTAGTTGTTTATTTAACTCCACTTAATCTATAGTGAACATTATATAGGTATTATTTGATACAGGACTTTCATCGGGGATTCAATCATTAGAAAACTCAACTTCACACTCTGGTGGATGTTTAGTTAATTCCTTAGGAAATACATCAATTTATTCCTGTACAATAGGTACATCCTCAATTTGAATATTAAGTTTTCCATCATTATATTGTATTCAATCTTCTTCCCTAATAATCTCATTTATAAGATATACTAGGGGTGGATCTATACATAACCCAGATGATGATGTCTTTACTTTAAAGATAAGAAATTCCACATTTTTTTCATAAATCATAATTTCCTTCTCTTTGTAATAAAGTTTTTCATCATATTGTTAAAACTATTCCATATCAAGAATTATATCAATGTTAACCATCAGTATAATAATAAATTCAAAAAATAGATCATATTTATGTGTCATAATGGGTACTACCTGACACATCCTTATTATAGTGATATTTCCACTAGAAGTTTTGACTGAAAACACCGTTCTTAAAGTGATAGGGAAATATCTAATTTTCATGTAAAACATGGAAGATATAACTATATGAAGATCTAGAATCAAATAAATCATTTTCTAAATTTGATTCTATGATTAAATTATCTACCACGACATCATTGGAAACTCTAACCTTAGTTGTAGTGATCCCATAAGCTTGGATTTATCCTCCGGGCCACTTCTGTAGTATGTTCCCTTATCGCTTGGGGAATTAGTGTGAATAATGAATCATTTATCAATATTTGAATCACTATACATGATTGATTTTTTCTCCCCCTTTCATTCATTTTCCATGTGACCCTTATTTCCATACTTGTAAAAAAATTACTATTCCCATCAATCATTTTTTAGATTTTTCTTCCCATAATTTTCATATGTTGGGAATTAATTCATTTTATTCTTATTTTTCAATGTGTTCCCTTTTTCTTGGTGTTTTGATAACCTATTCTCTTATTGATAACCCTTGAATATATGTGATCTAGAAAATTCCTTCTTTTTTATGGTGCATAAAACTATTTCATCATATGATGAAAAAGTTTTAGAAACCAGTTCCCTTCAAACACTTGGATTAATCCCTTTAAATAAATGGATAATATTCAATTCCATATTGTTTATGAAATCCATATCATATCTCGCTAGTCTTATAAAGGAAGTCTCATACTCCACAACACTTTCTTCTTCATTTTTCTTTAAGTTGAAGAAAATTCTCTTCATTTAAGTTTTTTTTTCACAAGGGAAATATTTGTCGAAGAATGGTTATTTAAAAAAATCCATCTTATGTGTTCTATTTCTTCTTCCTCCCTGGTATTATGGATCAATGACCACCATTGACCAGTATATCCTTTGATGCAATATACTATAAGTATAACCTTTTCCTTTTCATCATATCCCAAGACCAGAAATATCTTTTCTAGTGAATCAATCCATTGCTCATCTACCACAAGATTAGTAGTCCCACTAAATGATGGGGGATTCTATCACATGAAGTTATCCAACAAAGGATAATCACAATTTGGAATAATATGTTTCTATATTTGAGAAATGTTATTTTTTCATACCCTGATTAATCTTTTCTAATATAGCCATGATTTACTCAGTTCCAATACCATATGTATTGGCTTGCTCATTAGGCAAATTTCTACCTTGACCATGAGTGTTTATATCATTATTTATTCCTGGTTTCATTTCAAAACAATGGTATATACTATATTATCTCATGAAATTAAGAATTTTAAATCATGACATATAATTCTGAATCTGGTGTAACACATAACATAAATTAAAAATTTATGCATTGTTAATCTCAGAATCATAAACTTGGTTTCCTTAAGAATATCTTTAAATCATAAAAATATTTTCAAATCCATCATAATGGTTTATAAAGTAAATATGAATTATCCTAAGTATTTTCATTGGGGTGTCAAATCAGATGTATAATGAGGCCTGTTGTCGTGCGCTGAGTGAAGATTTAGTCAAATCCCAATGCACCTTTTTTGGATTTATTACCCCTTGGCATAAATATTCTAGAACCACACCCAATTATAGTATCTATACAGGGATTTATTTCTAGTAAAAACCATATAATATTTTCTAATAACGAAATTAGGATTTTATTTCACAATTTGACATATCTTTAAAGTCTTTAATAGGGTTATGTTTTCTAATATATTTTTTAAAAAATCTGGTTCCTAAGGTTTTTACTAAACTTATTTTGATACCAATTGTTACAACCCTAACTCTAGTAACCTAGAGTTGTTGGTCACTTTATTACATTATCATAGATACAAGGGTTCTAATCCTAAATAACCGATTAGTTTAGTAGTCTTGGAGAACTAGATATATACATGATACCCATTTTACATTGGGAATAAAATATAAAACATAAAAAACAAAAATGCATGAAATCCATGAATATCATTTAAAGAATTCTTCTTTATATTTTGGGTAAAGGAAAAAAATAAGTGTGAGCTCAAATGCTCGGTAATGGTTAGATACAGTGGAAGCTATCATGATTAGATAAGGCATAATCAATATGAAATGTTAAATAACTGAAAACACATGTCAGTTAATCAATAACCTGAGCACAAAAATCTTCTATGGATAATATAAATGAAAAAGATATCACAAATAATAATAAATGAATTGTCAATGAAGGAAATTCTTAATATAGTAAGTCATGATTTTAAACATCATGATATCTATATCGTCAAGGCCTTACACAAAGACATTATGAAACTATGGGTAAAAACCCATTTAATTTAGCCAACTGATTTCTCTCATGGGACATGTCAATGCATTGAAGGGCTATATAATTCTAAGCCCCACCTATTACTACATGTCCAATTAATTTATCATTACATGAACAATATTTCTTATCAATAAATATCTGTATTGAGTAAAGAATACAGATTATAAATATTTCTTTAGTCACTCAAATAACATGAAAAGTGAAACATTGTATGTAGAAATGATATATAGTTTAATCAATAAGAATATTAATGATAAACAATATGGATATTTAAGAGAAATTCAATTTCTAATGATCATAATAAATTGAATGTTTTGAGAAAAATATAATGACTACAAAATTAATAAGAGATAATAGTTGACCATAGATTCATCAGAAGTCTAGGTTTTGTAATAAAATCATGTGATTTGGAGAAATACGGAAAATGGAAGTGAAATATTAAAATAAAATTTATTTTAAGGGTTTTATTTGTAAACCCATTGAAAACTTATAGAATAAGCTAACTTTTTTAAAATGGTTACAGTGGTGAGGAAGTTTGTTTTTTTTCATATACATTAAAAACATTCCTTTTGAATTTTTATAAAGAGAGTCGAAAATTAATCTTTCAGAAAAAAATAGAAAGGTTCCTTTCTATCCTTAAAAGTAAATTATAAATTAAAATTTTCTTAATAAATAATTTGAGAAAATAAAAGTAATTTTTTAGAACAATTTTAAAATCATGGACATGGATGAATAATATATTCGATTAAAGGTGAAATAAAATTAGTTTTTCTTTTAAACATTTATTTACTTGATTCAAGTACCAAAGAGAGTAAAATTTAGAAGAAAATATGAAAAATCCTTAAATATCCAGTGGATAATAAAATTATTGGATCTTATGAAGGATAAATGATAAAATTCCTTTAATGAAAATAAAATTAATCCCAAAATAAAGTGAGATTGTGAAATAGATTCTTAACTATTTGGTAACTTTTAGATTGTAACCCCTTGAAAGAATAGGATTTGATTGAAACATTAATCATCATTAATAAATATTTATTCATGTTAAATACATCATAGGGGTAATATATTCACAATAACAAATATGTATCAATGGATTGTAAATTGAGATGAAATCTCTTACCTCACACTTTTCTTTAGTTGAATATTATTTAACCTCTTGTATAGTGGTTTTAATCATGTTATTAATTTATAAAATAAGAGTATTAACATTTATAATATCATATATGATCATATTATAAGATCTCACCACCCATTCATTAATAATATTTCATTATTTCCATTGTTTCATGTGTTAAGTAATTCATTTTCTTATGTGTGTTTTATCATATAAGTTCGGATTCTTGTGCATATGATATAGATCCATCATCTAAATAATTATATTAATTCTATATATATAACATTTATTCATTAGGTACCTTTTTAGAACTATTATTTAATGTTTTATATGGAAAATGAATAGCATCACTGCGTAGAGATGGTAGGTCATACATACACATGAGTTACGATATCATTCCCTTAATGGGTGAAAGGATAAGGAAGTGTATGATATAATAATTTTTAAAATTCAATATAATGTCATAATTATTATATATATATATATTCATTATTTCTATCATTATTATTATCCATGGGAGTCTGTTATGAGAAAAATTACATCAGTTGATGTGGTGGTAGTTCGTTGTATACACAAATGATGGTTTTATTTATAATTTGATGGAGAAGAAGATTGATAAATATTATGTCATATAAATAAAAAAATATCTGTATATGTGAGATAATATTTTTATTTTAATATAATTTTTAAGACAGAATTGATCATTGTAAAATAATAAATAAAAAAGAAAGAGCTTAGTGAAGACAATTACATTCACTTAGAATAACCTCCTTTGGATATCTTAATAAAGACCCTCGGGTTGGTATTTTGGGAATAAAATAACCTTTGGAATGTGGATAATTATTTTGGGGATAAATTTTGGTGGGGTTTTCTTGAGATATATGGCTTTATAGGTATGAATAAGTGAGGGGAGGGGGTGCCCTTTTATAATTGTGGTGAGTGTCACACTTGTAATTTTTCAAGGTTTTTCAATAATGTCATGTCACTTTCTTGAAAATATGGCTCAAAATGGATCATATTTGAATATAACATGGATAAGGTCTAAATAAATCCAACCAATTGGGTTTTATAAAGTGTTTATTTCATTTTAACCCATATCTTTTTAGATTAACCTCGAGTAACCCCGTTTTTACCTTAACCGTATTAATTAGTTTTTATTATTTTTATTATTTATTATGACCAAAAATTAAGTTTAACTTTTTAAATAATATTAATTATTATTATTAAAAATATTAAATTTATTTTATCAAATTTAATTCATATAATTAGTATAGTTTAATTTTAAAATAAACCTGAAAAACATGTCGAAAAACAATTTTTTAGGAAATGCATTTTTCAAGAATAAGATAATCTTATTTTAACTATATGACTAGTAATAATCATTAAATGGATTTAGAATAATATAATTAGATATATTATATATATATTTAATTTAAATCATTTATTAATAAATATTATTTTAATTAATTAAAATGGATAGACATTATGACTTTTTAAACACAAAAATTTTTCTAAAAAATACCCCATTTTACCTCCAAATGATCTTATATTTATTTATATAATATTGATAGTTAAAAAAAGTAATTATAATTATTATTACACATTATTATTACTTAAGGAAGGAATATTTAAAGAAAAAATTTTCAAATATTCATAAAATATTATTTTTAAGGGAAGATTTCAAAAAAAAATCCATTCTAGGATTATTTTGAACAAGTAAGTTCAAAATCAATATTTATCCTATCAAATTAGAATTTTTCTTCCATTAAATATTAAGTTTTGAATTTATTTATAGATTTATTGAAATAGAATATTCTATTATTATAATTGAGGCTCAACTGTTACAATGCACATGAAAATGGGATACATTCTCCCTTATACGAACATCACTTATTTAATACACCATGATAAACAAATGTGTGTGTGTGTGAGCCACTAAAATAAATTAATAGGAATACATGAACATATAACATCACATAAGTTAAACATATAATGTGGTATATATCCAAAAAATTTCCATAACATCATACATATAAAAGTTGGTGAAAAGAAGTGAAATAAAGGATGGTCTTACACTCAGAAAGTATGAAAGTGAAGAAGAATTTGAATTTCATGTTGACATTCAGCACCAAGACCACAACACACATAAATCCAGGTCGTGCACTATTAATCTAGCTCCAAATACCCCTGACCATCAACACACACCCTTGGTATAAACCTGGAATAAGTAAAATTATAAGAGAAACCATGAATATATCATCACACATGTGATCATGAAGGGGTGATTATAACACAACTTAGTAGTGAAATCCAAGTATTATACACCACCCATCTTAGTAATATGTATTCATCAATATAAATAAGTTAAATCATAATATAAGTTCATTACTATACAAATTAACACCAATAAAAGTAATTAAGTTATTCTCAACCACTAGCAATCTCATCCATCCTGATAGTCTATACCCATGCCTCGCCAGAAACAAATATCCCAAAATAATGAGAGTAAATAGATATATATTTCAAGAATAAGATTATTTTAAAACCCCAACCATTACACAACCTATGTATAACTATCATATAAACACTATATAACTAGGATAAGGTGCATTAATGTGGTAAAAATGGATCAATCCAACCCATAATTCTTATACTTTCCAATCACCATCGATATATCTCACGAAGCATCACCCTATCAAGACTTAGTGTTGATCAGGGGCCCCAACTCCACCCACATGCTATCATAATTTCTGAATTACTCCAAATTGAATGAAACTTGTCAGCATCTTGTAATTAGGGCTAGTGAACCTTCAAAATCATAAAAATTGTTGATCAACCTCAAACTATAACCTTCAATAATATTGGTGTTAAATCCTTTGAACCATCACTGCACCTATATACCACAACATCACATCATAAAACTAAAAGGGTTCAAATACATTACAAACTCATTTAAGTCTCTAAAATATCCCATTATATGGCCTTATAGTGATTCCACCCATAGCTAAATGATACATTTGATGGATATTCTTAGTAATTTTGATAGTATATCATGATAATTTTGAAAATCATTAATGATCACATTTCTCAACAACTCTGAGATATGATCCCTATATAAAATAAAGGAGTCCCAGAATCTCACATAATCATAATAAACACTCAATCATATCATCACATTTTTCAATCCATCTGAGGCATTAAAATGATACCTTCTTAGGGTCATATATAGTTCAAAATATCCATAATGAGTCTTAAGGTACTATCACATTGCATATAGGGTCATGAAAACAACTTCTCATAGAGGAGTCATCCATAATTCAAGGATCTATCATGATCAATATAGTCATCATAAGGACAACACCCTCTTAACAAATGAACCCACATTCCATGTTCTACTAACTAACTGATGGAATGAATAATGAGAATGAGGAGTGTAGTCACATTACATTTAAGCACTGAATCAAGTGAGCTACTTCGAGTATTATCAATCTTCATTTCTCATCTCGATGAAATCTTCATATGTCTATGGATTTTCAAAACAATTAAATGTTTATTATTAATTTTCATAATTAATAGCATTAGAATACCTTGTTTTTTTGATGAAATATTAATACCATGGTCCCTCATAGTATACATCATGTTTTAATATTTCATCATAAGATTCTCATGTGTCGTAGTCGCCATAAAAGTAGTTAGACTATCTGTGTACATGTCAAAGTCCAAAATTTTGTTTTAGAAAAATTATGGTGGTAAGAGATCCAAATGAGCCAACAAAACATACACTTCTATTCCATATGATAAAAAAACACAATTGAATTATTATAATTTTCTAGGGTCGAGTCATCATATAATTTG